>CM076577.1:1459152604-1459779514 GCA_034641835.2 Pinus albicaulis | reverse complement strand
CACAATGTAATCCTAGCCAACCTAACAATAATAATTTAAGGGCACAATAATAACAATATGGGGGTTACAGGGGTACAATAATAACAATAAGGGGGGCTACACTAACATAATAAGGGGCTACACTATTAATATAGGGACTTAACATGCCCCTCTCCTTCAAAAAAGTGTTGTCATCAACGCTTGAGTAGCTCTGGGTGCTTCTGTATAAAATTCTCATCCTCCCATGTAGAATCTTCAGTGGGTAAGTTCTTCCACTTGATGAGATACTCTGAAATTGATCGATTTCGTAGCCGTCGAGTTCTTGTTTCCGTGACTGCTTCAGGTTCCAATATGATTTTTCCTTCCTCATCAAGTTCTGGCAATATTGTTTGAACTGGAAGATTTTCACTTATAACCTTCTTTAAGCATGAAACATGGAAAACTGGATGTACTCTCGAAGAAGTAGGAAGCTCCAATTTGTATGCCATAGTACCAATCTTTGCAACACCTTGTAAGGACCATAGTACTTTGGCGATAATTTATTATCCTTCTTAGCTTGCTTGAGGGACATTTGTTTATATGGTTGTAGCCGTAAAAATACCCAATCTCCTACATCAAAACTTCTCTCTCTGCGATGTTGATCTGCCTGTTGTTTCATTCGATTTTGTGCCAAATTCAAGTTATCCTTTAAGAGTTGGAGAACTTCTTGTTGATGCTCGATGTGATCTTCCACTGCTTGAACCTTCGAATTTTCTCTTAAAGATGATGTGATGGATGGTGGATGATATCCATAAAGTGCCATAAATGGGGTCATTTTTGCTGCAGCATGGAAGGAAGTGTTATACCACCATTCAGCAAGAGGTAACCACTTGACCCATTGTGTTTGTTTATCAGATACAAAACAACGAAGATATCCTTCCAAACATTTATTTACTATCTCAGTTTGACCATCAGATTGAGGATGATAAGATGAGCTATGAGATGATTGAGTACCCAAACAAGAAAATAACTCCGTCCAAAAATTTCCAGTAAAAATGGGATCTCTGTCACTCACAATAACCCTTGGGCTTCCATGTAGCTTTTTAATTATGTCCATAAATGTAGTAGCAACCGTACTTGCTTTAAATGGATGAGATAATGCACAAAAGTGTGCATACTTGGTAATTCTATCAACTACCACCATGATGACACTCTTTCCTTCGGACTTAGGTAAACCCGTGATAAAATCCATTGAAATCTCCTCCCAACGTTGACTTGGAATGGATAAAGGTTGTAGAAGTCCTGGGGTCTTAATTGTTTCCACTTTATTCTGCTGGCAAACCAAACATTCCGCCACAAACTTTTGAATATCGGATTTAAGGCCATCCCAAAAAAATTCTTTCTTCACCCTGTGGTAAGTTTTTAAAAATCCTGAGTGTCCTCCTAAAGGAGAAGTGTGCAATTCCAAAAGAATTTTTTGTTTTAGTTGGGAATTATTACAAAGATATAAGCGATCTTTGTACCATAAGGAATCATTTTTCCAACTAAATGTATCAGATGTACTAGGATCTTGCTGCAACTTTTGAATGAGTGTCCATACATCTTTGTCCTTCTTCCATTCATCTCTTGCTTCAGTTATCCAATTTGGTTGTATAATAGAAATGGCACAAAGCAATGCTTCCACCTCTTCATTCTTTCTTGAGAGTGCATCTGCAACAACATTAAGCTTTCCTTTTTTGTAGATTATTTCAAAGTCATAACCCAACGTCTTTGTGACCCATTTTTGTTGCTCTTCTGAAGATAGTCTTTGTTCCAAAAAGTGTTTAAGACTATCATGATCAGTTTTTACCTTGAAGTGTCTTCCCATTAGGTAAGTTCTCCATTTCTTTAGTGCATGCAACATTGCTAACATTTCCTTCTCATAAATAGGTTTCTGTAAATACTTTCCTTTGATTGGACGACTTTCAAAAGAAATGGGTCTTCCTTCTTGCATTAAAACAACACCAATTCCATTTCTCGAGGCATCACATTCCACAATAAAGGTTTTTGTGAAGTCTGGCGTAGCTAAGACTGGTGCTAGGCACATTGCCTCTTTAAGATGTTCAAAGGCCTTAGTTGCTTCAGGAGTCCATGAAAATGCATCTTTTTTCAATAATGTTGTTAGAGGTGCTGCTATTCTCCCATAATTCTTAACAAACTTGCGATAATACCCTGTTAACCCGAGAAATCCTCGCAACTGCTTTATGGTTGTGGGGACTTTCCATTCCTTAATGGCTTTAATTTTGTTAGGGTCTACCTTAACACCCTCATGAGATACAATATGACCAAGATATTCCACCTCTTGTACTTCAAAGAAACATTTGGATGTTTTTTCATATAATTGTTTCTCCTGCAATAGTTTGAGCACCCTGTCAACATGTTCAACATGATCCTTCCAAGACCTGTTGTAGATTAGTATATCATCAAAAAATACTAGCACAAATTTTATAAGGAAGGGTTTGAAAATGGAATTCATCAACCCTTGAAATGTAGAAGGTGCATTGTTAAGGCCAAAAGGCATGACCAAAAATTCATAATGACCCTCATGAGTTCGAAATGTTGTTTTCAAAATATCTTCAGTCTTCATTCTAATTTGATGATATCCTGAACGAAGATCCAACTTGGTAAAATAAATTGCTCCATGTAATTCATCCAATAATTCATCAATCATAGGAATGGGAAATTTGTCTTTAATGGTGAGCTTATTGAGCTCCCTATAATCCGGACACATTCGCCATGATCCATCCTTCTTGTGTACCAATACTACAGGAGCAGAGAAATAATTTTGACTAGGTTGAATTATACCCGCCTCTAACATTTCTGCAATCATACGTTCAATTTCGCTCTTTTGGAAGTAAGGATATCTATAAGGCCTGATGTTTGGAGGAACAATTCCTAGAATCAAATGAATAGCATGATCATGATCATGAATAGGTGGGAGTCCTTTGGGATTTTCAAACACCTGGAATGATTGTCTAAGACTTGTTGGAGATCTGCAGAAATAAATGATTTTGATGTTGGAACATCTAGTGAGCATAATTGTGCAATTACGCCTCGTTGTTCTTTCTTTAGAAGCTTTGTCATGCCATTAGAGCTTATTATCCTTCCTGGCTTCCCTTCAATACCCCGTAATTCGACTTCCTTTCCTTCTGAAAAGAATTTCAAGAAAAGTTCTTGAAAATTAAAAGCTACCGTCCCCAAAGATTGTAACCATTGTACTTCTAGTACAACATCAGCACCTCCCATAGGAATGGAAAGCATTGGACTATTCAATACATATTCCCCCATGGTTAGCTTGATATTATGGCATTTTCCAGAGAAATTTATAGTTCCTCCATTTGCAACCATCACTTGACATTCTGGTGCTGGGTATAGGAAACAATTCAATTCATTGGCTACCTTACAATGAATAAAATTATGGGTACTACCTAAATCAATCAACACTATTAATTTTTTCTTCTTGATATGTCCTTCTATCTTGAGAGTTTGAGGAGTGGTAATTCCTGCCAATGCATTACACGATATGGTCAGACTCATTTCTTCCTCTTCTAGGGCTGGTTCCTGGTGTATATCCTATTCTTGTTCATTTTCTTCTTCCTCTTCACAATCTATGTAAAATAATTTCTTCTCAGCACACTTATGACCTTTAGTGTATTTGCTATCACAACTGTAGCAAAGCCCTTTTGTTATTTTTTCTTCCAATTGTTGTGGTGTCAACCTTGTAGGTTGTGGAAATCTAGGCGTAGCAACACTTCCTTCTTTATAGAAGTGAGTGGTAGGCTTCCTTGTTGCCATAATTTTACATTCGATTTTTCTTGCCAACCTGAATGCCTTCTCCAATGAATCAGGTTCCAAAACGCGAACTTCATGTTGGATGTTATCCTTTAAAGTACCTATGAAGAGATCAATCCTGTGTTCCTCTGGAATATCAGTTACCCTTATATTCAATTTTTGGAAGTCCTCAATGTGCTGCCCCACTAAACCCCTTTGTTTGAGATTTATCAATTGGCTAAAGAAGGTGTTGCTCTTTGTATCCTCATAATGTGCTATCATTTCCTCCGTAAAAATTGACCAAGTGACAATTTTTTTACGGAAGCAAAGCCATCAATACCATACAAATGTATTTTGTTCTAAATGTAAAGTTGCAATGCGTACCTTTTGTGTGTTTTGCACATTATGGAGATCAAAATATTGCTCCATCTGTAGTATCCATGTTACAGGATCCTTTCCATCAAACTTCCCCATATCCATTTTTGGAATATGGTGGTTCTTCCCGCCAACATTAGAGTTTATGAAATCATGATTAACATTTATTTTGTTCTCATCATGAGTTTCCTCTACTATCTTTTCACCATTAGGAAACATTTCTTGTATCAACTTTGTCAAACCTTCCATGTCTGCTTTTAGATAATTCTTCATGTTTTCCATGTTGTCTTTCATTTTTTCATCGATCTTAGCTTCAATGTCATCCATCTTAGATTCCATGCCAACTTCCGTGCCATCTATCTTAGATTCCATGCCTTTCTTCAAACCATCCATCTTCGCTTCCACGCCTTTATTCAAAACTTCCATTTCATTTTTTGTTGCTCTTTGTGAGAGAAAAATTTGGTGCACTTGCTCTTGTAATTTTGATAGATCATGTTGCAATTCTTCATCTTCATGAGTCATAAGATACTTTGAAAGGCTTAATACTGAAGAATTATTTTTACGGGGCATATTTTAGAACCCAATACCGATATCTATTCTACAATATTCCCTTGGAATCAATTCAAATTGATTCTTCAAACAAGACTTATTCAATTCGGGAAAAAAAAAACACACATTTTTCTTGCTTTTGAGGAGCTCGATATTGAAATTGGATTATCTCTGTGATTGAAGCTCTTAAATATTTGAAATTCAACACTGAATTAGCCCTCTGAATTATCTTTTGAATGCCATAGGTCTGACCTGATTTGGATTCTCCAAGACAAAGTTATGTCCAATCTCCCACAATGACCTAATTATGGACTGGTTTGGTAGAGCGAACTTGTACGATTTTCAACGTGTCACTGTTTCCTCCTTTGGCTCTGAAATTGATAGACAGGAAACTACAGTCCGTGCAATTGTGGCCATTTTTTACATAATTCCAATCTGATGCTCAAAGAAAGAGAGAGTTATGAATATTTTACCACGATAACCTCTTTGAGATGAAATTCGGGAGCCTGAAAAAGACCTAACTTCCACATATCATATCTTCGAATATATTGCGAACCAAGCTCTGAAATTTTGTGATCATGTTCCTTAGGATTTCAGCTCTTCACTCTAAAAATTTCAGCTTCTGAATTTTCATAGAAAAAACTTTATAGAAAACATTTTGTGATGACATGTATAGGATAGATTCAGGAGCCTGCAAAATGCCCTAACTTCCACAGGTGTCAACCTTGGAAAATATTATGAACCAAGCTCTGAAATTCTGCGACAATGTTCCTTGGGATTTCGACTTCTCATTCTAAAAATTTCAGCTTCTGAAACTTCGTAGAAAAAATGTTATAGCGAAAATTCCACGATGAACTGTTTGGAGCAACGAAACCCTAGAATCCAAAGCTATGATACAAAATGTTGTGAAACCAGCTCCAAAAATAGAAGAAAAGAGATACCAACGCCTTACAAATAAGCCACTTCGAGGGGGAAACCTCCAATACATTACATAAATGAAAAATTCTTGGATGATACAATTTACAAAACCTCCTTTCTATATAGGAGTCCATGGGGCCATAATGTAATCCTAGCCGACTCAATAATAATAATTTAAGGGCATAGTAATTGTTGGGGTTCCCATGTTTTGGCCAGATTGGCAAGACCAAAAGATGAGACAACATCAGAACCACTTTGGGGCCCTAGGATCTAGCCCTCCTGGACCCGGAGAGGGATCTCTCCAATGAAACAAAGAATGATATATCTTTGAAAGCTCAAATGAGATGTTAGGCTAGTTATGAAGCACAAAGGGGGTTTTAAAATGATTTGGTTGGTTGGTTGCTGGGTTGGTCATGAGATCATAGACTGAGAAGGTAATAGGAGGAAAGGAACAAAACAACAAGATGTTTCAACGAAGAGGATAGGTCAAAACTGTGCCATCCATTGGGCTATGGAGTCATGAAAGGTAATTACATGCAACAAATAGCCAAGGCTTCCAAAGGGCAAGTCATCTAATACCAAAGGATCTTTAGATTAGATGGTGGGATGGAACATTAAGGATTGAAAGTGAAAGAAGGAAAGCAACCTAATTTCTGTCTATAGATCAGATCAGAGGTCATTTAACTCCAGACCTGCTTGGACATACTCATAGGAAACTCTCAAAGGAGGGACAAAGGGGCAGCTTATAGATTGGACCAGAGGTCATTTAACTCCAGGTCAGCTTTAGCATGCTCCAAGGAGAAACAGAGATAAGTTAAACAGAGCCAGGGTCTGTAGATTAGAGAAGGACTTTGAACCTTCAATGCTTTGACACCAGTAAGAGATCTTAGAAAGGCCAGCTGGTCGCACAAGGATCCTAGTGGATAGGGCTAACTCTAATCCACAGTGTTCCCAAATCTTCCAGCTTAAACCCAACAAGAACAACTAAGAGCTGATCCATTCAATTCATACATTAGCTAGCAGGCAACGATATCCACTACAATGGTTAAATCAACTGAAATCAACCCCTAGATAACACATACAGTGGAAAACATTGAAGGCAAGGAGAGTAGAGACATAGGGTACCTAACAAGGGTAAATCCTATGCCATATTTCTGATGCAAGCCAGTAGAAAATGAAACAGTATGAAAATGTAATAAACAATGTTAGAAAAACATCACCAATAGTAATAGACCAGGATCCTGTGAAATTTTCTTGATTAATTGATGCAAAACCAGTCACATACACTAAGCTCAATGGTTGTTACAATCCAAAATTTCTCCTCCCAACCTACTACATTACAAACTACTTTGCTACCCCCTCCCAAGACTGTTCTAACAGTCAAAATGAATCCCTCTAGCCGCAATCGGCAACAACCGAACAACAACCTTTACAATATGTTCTCGAGGATTCTTATAGGAGAAAGGAATAACAGGAGTAGATGTAAACTTAAATGCAACATTAAATTATGAAGCGGCAGGAGGGCCGAGGCCTCGCTCTGTTTTAAATGTCTAAGAATTGAACTTCTGCACTCTTTGGATGAAAGAGTGGTCTTCGTCAGGCTGCAATTTACTCCAGGTATGTCTTTGATGTACTTGTTGTAGCCTTTTACATAATTCTGGTGAATAAACTGAGGTGTATGGACAACTGTGAGGTCTGCCATACCGCATAACTAATGCATTGGTAGCATAGGACTATTTTCAGGGCATAAATCTTCTCAGGAACATGGCATAACATGTAGACAGTATGGGCACTGCGTCCTTTGTGGAAGAACTTTTTGCTGATGTGAAACCCTGATAGTATTATTTTTTGTGCATTGGACCTTCTGATTGATCCTCGGGGTCTTCGATCTGGTACCTTGCCTTTGAATAATTGGATTAAGGCTTTAATATTTTCAACAATGTGCCTTAGATCTTCAATTCCCTCACTGATACTTTTTGCCACTTCCACGTTTGCCTCTGACTGCGAAATTTGTGCTTTAAATGGTTCTGGACAGGTTTTTACGGAGTTTGACCCTGTTCTTTAAAATATGCAACCTATCATGGCTCCTTCCCAGGCCCTTTCTTCAAAATATCAGTCCCTGAAAAATGGTCCTTTCCTGTGTTCTCTGTCACTGTGACAGAGACTGTGAATCATGGCGGTTTATTGTCGCCCGAAACCCTGCAAAACACACAAAACTGGTCAAGAAATCATGCACGGGGTGGGTGAATGCAGCGGGGATGATGAGAATGGTCATGCAGGCTGGCGAAATGGCGGAATAGTGCAGGATGATGGTGGAAAATGGTTGCGAACAACGGAAAATGTTCATGGCGAAAGGTGGTGGAGCGCAGAAAATTTAACGTGAAAACTTAACATTTTGACCTTTGAATGAAATATATAGGGGGATGGAGGAAAATGTGACAAAACACATGGAATGGTGATGTGGCAGGACCTACTGGATGGCAGCGCATGCAATTAAATCGGGACCATCCGATCTCAGGAGGAGATCGACGTCGAGGACACTTAGTAGCGGGCGAATGAATCGGGACCGTCCGATCGATCTCGGGAGGAGACTTTTCCGTGGAAAACGCAATGAGGGCGTACGTATGGTGGGCTAGGGGTACGATTGCCTTGGGTTAATTTCTGTGCATCTTCGGGGTGCGATGACCGTTGGATGGACAGCCCCAGATCGGACGGTTGATATGCATATCGCGCCGGGTCAAATGCCGAACGATAACACGTGATGGGGGGGTGGTTTTGAAATAGTGAGCCACATGTCGAGTCGTGAGTGGAATCACTCCAAAAATAAGATTACCGCCCATCCTCCAAACGCGGTGTGATGGAAACCGGTGGTTTATGAATAGTGCGCATTGCGGGGACCACCAGGCGGAGGGAATACAGACCATCGATCTGCGGGAAAATGGACGGTGGATGTGTGACCGGGGCGGCAAACGGAGTGGGCTATGGGCACTGCGTTTTTCTGCAAATACCGTCCGATCTAAACAGATCAATGGCTAATATGGCATCCGATATCCACCTGCGGCAAGCGCCTTTCGCCTTGGCGCTTGGTTCTAGCGCCGGGGTCACGTGGTGAAAGAAGCAAAGGGGGCTGGCCGAAAGGGGCTGGGCCTTATATATATGAAAAACATGGTTACTGCCCATTTTTAGTGCATTTTCAAAGCCCATAGAAGGCAACGATATGGGAGAAGGGGAAAATAGGCCAAACAAAGGGTATTTGTGAGGTCAAAAGGGGAGATGGGTTGATTTAGAGGGGTAAGTGGGGAATTTAGAAGGGGAACAAAAAATATGAAAACAAAGGTTTAGAGGGAATAAAATAAGAGGGGAAAGGAGGCCAAACAACCCCTTTGATAATTTCTTCACAAACAAAATAGAGGCTTTATAACTCGGAACAACAGCTGTGATTTATCAAAGTGACTAAGGGCATAAGGAGGTTTCAAGGATGATGTGTTTTCGTAGGAAATGCATTCCTTGAAGGCTCAAAAACATTTTATCCCTGCTTTTCTGCTTACTTGTCAAAAATTTATAGGGGGGCTGTACGTTGCTCCACATGGGGATGGCTTCTTCTTGGGCTTAGTCAATAATTCGCAGGATACATCTTTGAAAGTGTAGGCCAGACAAGCCTGGTACTTGACCCATCCATTTTCTTTCTTGGATTAGCTGCCACAAATCATGAAGACATCATATCAAGAACACAAATTCTCCCAAACAACTACCTACCCATACTATAGTCCTAACATTCTTTCTTATGGGTGCATTTGGACTAGCAGACCCTTTACATCATTTATTTTATAAACAGAAAATAAACCTATTCTAAATCTATCCTTATCACTCCATGAGACCAGATTAGACTGTTGGTCTCATATGTTTCTCTACCTAATCTAATATCTACTGGGATTAGACTGTCCAGCAGATTTCTTCTCTACATTCTAAGACAGAAATTGAAAACTGTCAAGCCAGGATTAGACTGTCTGACTTGTTGGACTTTGCAGAAATTAAAACAAATAACTACATGCTCATAGACTGAGCTTTACTGAGCTTTTCCTACCTACCCTACTCTAACTAGAATATTTACAAGTCTAGCTTACAAACATTGTCTTCCAATGCAACCAGTCTGTCAAATGATCCCATGACTGGTCTCTCTTGCTCAACTCCTTGAGCAGGATGGATAGGCAGGGCATCTCCCACTCTTTTTGTTCCACAACAACAACTACAAAAAAATTTCTCGCTGTTTGCAACATGCTGCTCAAAAATACCTTTGATCCTTCTTCAAATGTTCACAGGAAATGTACGTAAGGATCATGAAATGATACCTGGTTATGAATATTTGGCATGCAGGCTTCAACCAAGATTTCTTCTTCTTCCATTGGATCAAGAACAAGACTCTCTTGAGAAAGAGAATCTCCCTCATCTTCTTCATTTTCTGAACTGGAGGACTCATCATATATGGCAGTGTTGTCCTCCTGGAGCTCTGATATATTCTTCTCTGAGGTGCTGAGCTCTGTGAAGGGATCCACGTATTCTTGAGCAGGGGTTTGTTCCATTGCTTCCTCTTTTTCAAGAGAAGGCTCATTACTTTCAAACTGCTCAAAGATCTCTTCCTTGTTTTCCTGTTCATATTTTGAGATGGAATGCTGCTGACCTCCAATCATGTGAAAACCATTACTGATGAGTTGTAATGGAGTGAAGAAAAGATCTAGAGATCCTTCACCCTCTTCTGCACTCTTAAAGATTTCTTCATCAGTATCATAAATAGCCTGCATTGGCTCATTACTCTCTGGAAGTAAAGGGAACTGATTTTCCTCCCATAAATCTACTAATGATGACCCTGCAAGATCATGTTCTGTTTGGAGAAAATCATCATCAGATAGATCAAAAATAGAAAAATCATAAATATAAGTAATGCTACCAACCGGACATACTGGATTATCAGCAGATTTTTCATCACTTTGATTTACATGTGAGATTTCCAACTCTGTACAACAAAGCTCATCAGATGAATGGACAAGAATTTCTGATCTGTAAAAAAATTCAGAGGCTAGCTATCCATTGATGATCTAATCTATTTCTTCTTCTGTCAAAGGGGAAGATGGTATTGTGTTCCTTTGTGCAGAAGTGCAGCAACTCTCTGTTTCCTTTGAAGACTGGATTTGAGGCAGAATGTCATCTGAAGCCTCAACTGCAAGGGATGGTAGATCAGCATCTGAGTTTTCAGGAATATCTTGAGGAATGTCTACGGTCTCTTGAATTTTTTCTTCCTCAGCTGATTCGTCCATGTTCTTGTGATAGCTAGGATGCATATGAAATTCTTGAATGGCTGTTAACATATCTTCAAGATGCATATTAACAAAATCCTCATCAATATCTAATAGGTACTGTATGATATTCTGAGATTGATCACAACAATCCCATGATAAGGATGGAGAGTTTCCTTTATAATTCTTGTAAAATACTTGGTGCATGTCCCTTAAAGAAAACAAACTCCGAGGTTTTAACCATTCATACCAGACCCTAGCTTTTCCTTCTAATGTTGCCATGAACATTTTCATTAGGCAGTATTCATGCCATTCAACTTTAAATTTCCACACATGTATATGAAACTTGATGAGATGTAGCAAGGGGTCATCAGCGTTTTCACCCTGAAAGGTAGGCAAGTTTTTTAACCAGTCCACTTCAGGCATTTTGTGTGGGAATCCAGGGATATGCTCCCTACTCATTGGGGCATATCTTCTCTGTATGCGTGGAAGCATGTTTGTAAATCAGAAAGAGGTCACCATATCTGGTCAACCAATTCAAAGTCTTCTACCAGTGGAGTCATTTGGTCTTTTGGGAGTTATGGAGTGTGGAGTCGCCAGGTGGATGTATATGAATGTTTGAAACAGGATGTTGTCCACCATCATCAATTGAATGGATAGATGACCAGAGATCCGTCTTTGAATGCCTAAGAATGTTTAAGGTGAAATATTGTCATTTCCTCACGTGAGTCGTGTGTGAATTTTGCAACCCATGTTTTGGCCAGATTGGCAAGACCAAAAGATGAGACAACATCATAACCACTTTGGGGCCCTAGGATCTAGCCCTCCTGGACCCGGAGAGGGATCTGTCCAATAAAAAAAAGAATGATATATCCTTGAAAGCTCAAATGAGATGTTAGGCTAGTTATGAAGCAAAAAGGGGGTTTAAAATGATTTGGTTGGTTGGTTGCTGGGTTGGGTCATGAGATCATAGACTGAGAAAGTAATGGAAGGAAAGGAGAAGAGCAGCAGGATGCTTCAGCAAAGAGGATAGGTCAAGAAAGTGCCATCCATTGAGCTATGGAGTCATGAAAGGGAATTACTTGCAACAACTAGCCCGGGCTTTCAGAGGGCAAGTCATCTACACTAAAGGATCTTTTTAGATAGATGGTGGGATGGAACATTAAGGATTGAAAGTGAAAGAAGGAAAGCAACCCAATTTTTTTCTATAGATCAGGTCAGAGGTCATTTAACTCCAGACCTGCTTGGACATACTCATAGGCAACTCTCAAAGGAGGGACAAAGGGGCAGCTTATAGATCGGACCAGAGGTCATTTAACTCCAGGTCAGCTTTAGCATGCTCCAAGGGAAAACAGAGATAAGTTTAACAGAGCCAGGGTCTGTAGATCAGAGAAGGACTTTGAACCTTCAATGCTTTGACACCAGCAAGAGATCTTAGAAAGGCCAGCTGGTCGCACAAGGATCCTAGTGGACAGGGCTAACTCTAATCCCCAGTGTTCCCAAATCTTCCAGCTTAAACCCAACAAGAACAACTAAAGATAGATTTCATTAATTCATACATCAGCTAGCAGGCAATGACATCCACTACACTAGTTAAATTAACTGAAATCAACCCTTAGATAACACATTTAGCAGAAAACATTGAAGGCAAGGAGAGCAGAGACATAGGGTACCTAACAAGGGTAAATCCTATGCCATATTTCTGATGCAAGCCAGCAGAAAATGAAACAGCATGAAAATGTAAAACACAAAGTTAGAAAACATCACCAAAAGTAATAGACCAGGATCCTGTGAAATGTGCTTTGATTAATTGATGCAAAACTAGTCACATACACTGAGCTCAATAGCTATTACAATCCAAACTTCTCCTCCCAGCCTACTACATAGCAACTACTCTGCTAATCTCTCCCAAACTGTTCGAACAGTCAAAACTGAAATCCCTATAACTACAACGGCAACAGCCGAACAACAACCTTTTACAATATGTTCTCGGGAATTCTTATAGGAGAAAAGAATAACAGGAGTAGATGTAAACTTAAATGCAGCATTAAAACTTTGAAGCAATAGGAGGGCCGAGGCTTGCTCTTGCTTTAAATGTCTAAGCATTAACTGACTCTTTCGATGAGTGGTCTTCTGGCTGTGCCGCAATTTATTCTGTGTATGTCCTTGGTGTAGAACTTGTCAAGATTTTAAGAACACTAACGAAAAGAATTCAATGACTCAGTCTGCTACATCGTAAAAAATTCTTCTAATGGCGTAGGACTATTGTCGTGGTCGAATTTCCTTAGGACATCAGATAACGTACGGTATGGGCACCTTGTCCTTTTATGGAAGAACGTTCGCTAATGTGAACCCTCGAGGATTATTTTCTATGCATTGGACCTTCGACGATCCTGGGTCTTCGATCTCGGTACCTTGCCTGAATAATTGGATTAAGGCTTTAATATTTTCAACAATGTGCCTTAGATCTTTCAATTTCACTGATATTTCTTGTTGATTCCACGTTTTGCCTTCCGATCACAATCAGGTTTAAATGGTTCTGGATAAATTTGACAGAGTTTAGCTCCGTCCTTTGAATGCACATCCTATCATAGCTCCTTCCCTGGCCCTTTCTTCATAATATCAGTCCCTGAAAATGGTCCTTTCCTATGTTCTCAGTCAATGTGACAGAGACTACAAATCATGGCAGTTTATTGCCACCCGAAACCCTGCAAAACACACAAAACTGGTCAAGAAATCATGCACGTGGTGGGTGAATGCAGCGGGGATGATGAGAATGGTCGTGCAGGCTGGTGAAATGGCAGAATAGTGTAGGATGATGGTGGAAAATGGTCGCGAACAACGGAAAATGTTCATGGCGAAAGGTGGCGGAGTGCAAAAAATTAAACGCGAAAACTTAACATTTTGACCTTTGAATGAAATATATAGGGGGACAGAGGAAAACGTGACAAAACACATGGAATGGTGATGTGGTAGGACCCAGTCGATGGCAGGCGCATGAAGTTAAATCTGGAATGTCCGATCTCAGGAGGAGATCGACGGCTGAGGACACGATGGAGGGCGAATGAATCTGGACCGTCCGATCTCAGGAGGGAGAGACTGGCGGGGAAACGTAGCTGAGGGTGACGGATATGGTGGGCCAGGGGTACGATTGCCTTGGGTTAATTTCTGTGCATCTTCGGGGTGCGATGACCGTTGGATGGACAGCCCCAGATCGGACGGTTGATATGCATATCGCGCCGGGTCAAATGCCGAACGATAACACGTGATGGGGGGGTGGTTTTGAAATAGTGAGCCACATGTCGAGTCGTGAGTGGAATCACTCCAAAAATAAGATTACCGCCCATCCTCCAAACGCGGTGTGATGGAAACCGGTGGTTTATGAATAGTGCGCATTGCGGGGACCACCAGGCGGAGGGAATACAGACCATCGATCTGCGGGAAAATGGACGGTGGATGTGTGACCGGGGCGGCAAACGGAGTGGGCTATGGGCACTGCGTTTTTCTGCAAATACCGTCCGATCTAAACAGATCAATGGCTAATATGGCATCCGATATCCACCTGCGGCAAGCGCCTTTCGCCTTGGCGCTTGGTTCTAGCGCCGGGGTCACGTGGTGAAAGAAGCAAAGGGGGCTGGCCGAAAGGGGCTGGGCCTTATATATATGAAAAACATGGTTACTTGGCCCATTTTAGTGCATTCTAGGATTCTTAGGCCCATAGAGGGTATGCACAATAACGATAGGGGAAAAGAAGGGGAAATTAGGGCCAAACGAGGGGTATTTGTAAGGTAAAAAGGGAGATGGGTTGTTTTGAGGGGTAAGTGGGGAATTTAGAAGGGGAAGGACAGAGGATGACAACAAAGGCTTAGAGGGAATAAAATAAGAGGGAAAATGAGGCCTTTGGGCATTTCTTCACAAACAGAGAGGCTTTATAATGGAAATTAGCAGAGGAGACTTTATCAAAGGACAAAGGCATAATGAGGCTTCAAGGATGATGTGTTTTCAGGGGAAATGCATTCCTTGAAGGCTCAGAAACATCTTAGCCCCCCGTTTGCTTGTCAAAAATTTATGGGGGGCTAATAGTAATAACTATATGGGGGAAGTGTTGTGGTACAATAATAACAATAAGGGGTTACATTAACAACAATACAATTCATACTATTAATATAGGGATCTAATGGGCTTTTGAATTTTAGTATCGAAATGGTCGTTTTAGCCAAGAAACCACAGTTTCGTAGCGAAATACACCGAGAAATTTCACTTTTCGCTACGAAACCACTGATACTTTCGTAGCGAAAACACCCATATTTACACTAAACATGCTACGAAAGTGAAGTGTCATATCTTTCATGTCAAGTTAGCTGTTAGGTATCAGAATATCGTTTGGAAAGGGTAAATTAGATACCATTCGAGTCAGTTAGGGTAAATATCAAGGTACATAGTCAAATTTAAAGTCATCATCACCATTTTAGGCATGTATGAGTCATCATTATGTAATGAGTGGGCATCAAACTTAAAAATCTTACCAAATTAAGTCATTTCTCATTCTTCATTCCTTTTTTGCGTGATTTTGAGCTCTGGAGAGAATTTCATTGAAGACAAAGCTGTGGCTTGTATTTTCAAAGGAGGTAGATATCACTATCAAGTGAAGCTGAGAACTATCAAGCGAGGAAAAGAACTATCAAGCGAGGTAGAGAAGGCATTAAAGAAACCATGTATGAAAAAATAAAGACAAATAAGGGTGGCCAATGTCTAAGATATGAATCTGATCAATGAAGACCCAACAATAGTAGAAGTCTTCATAAGGAAAGGATGTTTACAGTTTTGTGAAAGATTACAAGGCCGCAATGTACAGGTTTCCAAAGAATTTTCTTTAAACTTTAGTGGAGCATCTACCAAGTGGGGATGCTTAATCTCACCATTACACCAGAGGTCATTGTAGTAGCAATAGGGACTCCAAGGGGACAAGAGAAATGGTTCAAAGGGGTCAAATTCAACATGGAGCAGTGAAAGGAGTTTATTAAGCCAGAAAATAGTGAAATGGACCTTAAGAATGCCATCCCAAGAAGCTGCATGAAGGATAACTACTCAAATTTGCTGCTCATCATCCAGAAATATTTTACTTGTGAAGGGAGATACCATAAAGTCTACTCTTACCATTTCAAACTTCTCCTACACTTTGCTGGTAAGATGTCTCTCGATCTACATTTTTGTTTACACAAAAGTCTAGAAAAAATGGTAGATAAGGTCCAAGAAAAATCTGAAGGAAGTGAAAATTCATTGTTTCATCATGGTTTAATAAAATTTCTAGTTTTAGATGAGCTCCAAAGACTAGGCAGAGTCTGTTATTCATTTTTTTTTGTTAGTGGTTTTGAGTTGGATAGTCTTACTCCTACAAGAACCCCTAAACCTAGGTGGATCCCATCACCCTTAGTGGCAGAAAAAAGTGAACCAGTGGTGGTAGAACCAAGTGAACCAGCAAGAGTAGAAACAAGTGAACTATTCATGATGGAAACAAAGCAATTGCAGATTTTTGATACGCCCATTGTTCCACCTGCAAAACAAAAACAAGTTGTGAGTAAATAAGGAAGAAAAATGATGACAAGGAGTCAAACAATGGCTTTAGGAGATAGAGCAGTAGCTAAAGGAAATTTAGAAGACATATTACATGCCATTTATATTGAAGGGACTCATATAGTCCAAGCCGAAGATGTAGAAGAAGGTGAACAGAAACTAAAGAAATCCAAAACTGCGAAGAAACTATAATTTGAAGGAGAAGATGCAGATTTTATGTTCCAGGCAAGAAAGCCCATGACAAGGCATGCTAGAAAGCTATTAGAGAGTAGTAAAGAGGTTGATCCACCCACTAACATAGTCTAGCCACCCCAAGACATCATTAATCTTTCATTACCTACAGAGAAAGATACAGTTTGCAAACCAAAGAAATGAAAGGAGAAAGTAATGGAAAAAACAGAGTTTGAACTCCTTGAAGAACAATTAAAGTTGGCCAATCATGAAATTGTTGTTATGAAGAAAGAAGTAAGAAAACACAATGTCTAGAATGTTCAGTTTTAAAAGATGAAAGATATTTGGGAAGAGTAGGTTGACAGTCTTTCCAATACCCTAGACAATACACATTAGTTAATCAAATTGACCATGCCATTGAGGAAAGAGGTGAAACATGTCAGGAAAATGAACTTGCATTTGAAATCTACCAACAAAAAGTTGAAATATAAGGTTAAATACCTCCAGGAATAGCTTGGACTAATCCATGAGGAGTTGGATAAAAAGGGCCTTAAAATGATAGTAATTGAGGAGCCAATTGCTCAACTCATCATAAATGAGGAAGAAACACCTCAAGACTCATATTTTAAGCTGATTTATGATTTTAAAGGTCAGTGGCATGTTAGAAACTAATTTTTTACACCTGGAAAGTATATTTTTGAAGCTACATAGAAATTTTGAATTTTCATTGTTTTCAGCAGTTTCGTAGCATTTCCTAGGCTTGAAGCTAGGAAAACGCTACGAAACCAATGTAGCTTTCTTTAGGAATTTTAAAACATTTTGAGATGATTCCAAGAGGTAAAAATGATATGGAAGAGGTTTCTAAGCATGATGAATACAATACCGAAGGAAAGAGAGATAAATATTGAAGGAAAAGGGCAATTTTGTACTGCTACGAAAGTACGCTACGAAACTGTCATACTTTCGTAGCATACTATTTTGAAGCTTTAAAAGCAGGTTTTTGGGAATTTTTGAATAGGTGGATACTTTCAAAGGGTAGAAGGACTTTGTCAGTGTCATCCAAGACTTGAAGGCCATGTTATGAATCCAACTCATCAGCCAAACCATTTGTTGAAGATAAGGACCAGTTTTCCTAAAAGGCAGGGTTTGTTTCCAGATTTAGTGGAGGCTAATTAAGATGTCATGTATTGATGAGTCTCATCACAGGCTATTCGAACCTAAGAAGCAATAGTTGTAAAAGATGTAACTGTTTTAGAAGTTAAGGTAGTTGACGTAATAATGAACAGTTTGAGTCCTATTACAAGAAGGACTCTTAAATAGAATATCTGTCATTTTCTCATTAAAATAGATGTTTTATTGTTTTGCAAGGTGTCATTAGGATAATTTCGGTGAATCTAGCCAAGAGGCAGATCATCTCATCATGTAACAAGTCTATTAAATGGCATATATTCGAATTTGTCAGGGGTTGGAGATTTTTTGGCAATACAGCAGCTTTATGTAATTTTTTTTAGATGTAGGACTCGGAATATCTATAGTAGTCATTTTTCTATTAGATTGTAGGTTTCTGTGGTGTAGTTTTTCAGATGTAGGACTCGAAATATCCACAGTAGTCATTTTTATGTAAATTGATTGTTTTTCAGTAATAGAGAGACTTTTTTCTTGACCAACCTGAGATTCTGATTGAGTTTTTCGTGTTTATCTGATCTATATTTTATATGTGTACCATTTGCAGTGGTTTTCATCTTTAATACTCAGAATTCATTCACGTAATGCTCTGACTTCCTTTAAAGATGAATTGCCTGTGTTATTTCCTATTTCATGTGTGCTTACCTTTGCTAAAAACTCTTACCTGCCTCATCTTCCATGTCAAGTGAAATTACTAATGAAATACTGAAATTGTTGACTCCATAAGACCAATGATTGTAGACTTATACTCTTTTAAACCTACACATATCACAAGCAAGTTTTTTTCCAAGTACAGTTAGCCATCTAGATACATCTTTGTTCAATATCATTAACCCCTTTGAAATAGCCCTCTCAGACTGAAGAGGCTAAGCTTTAGTATTAATATTGGTTTAAAACAGTTACATGAAGTTTTATGATTAGCATCCTATCAGGTGCAATTTTTTGATAACACTGTGTGTTCAGAATCATTCAATTTGCAAAGTTTGTGCTAGAGGCATATGTTTAATCCATGACCTCTCCTCATTTTGGGTGTCTCATGTTCATCTCTATGAACTGTATTCCTCATCAAAAATAGTGTATGGGTACATATATGCCACATTAAAAATGGGCGAGATTCCTACACCCGGAGGTAACTTCAACTCGTAACCATTTGTAGAAAAAATTCGAAGAATTCTGCAAGGCCCAATATTTTTCATCTTCAATTTATTGTATTCACCTTTAGGAAACCTCTCCTTGCACAAATGTTCCAGTACCAGGTCTCCTACTTCGAATTGTACCTCCTTTATTTTCAAATCTTCTCGTTGTTTATACTTTTGGCTATTGTATTGTAGCTTCAATTTGACCTATTCATGTAGATTGTTGATTGCTTTCGTGAAATATTCGCCATCAGCACTTCTGTGCTCCAACTGAACCAAATCCTGCAACTCGAATACTCCACGTGGGTGCATTCCATATAGGATTTGGAAAGGACTTATGCCCGTGCTTCTGTTGGGTGAGACATTGTAAGAAAACTCCTCTTGTGCAAGCACACGATCCCACTATCTGGAATTTTCACCAACCAAACTCCTCAATAGATTTCCCATACTCTTGTCCACAAGTTCAGTTTGGCCATCTGACTGTGGATGATAAGCCAAACTGAAGTTTAGTTTGGTGTCTAACTTCATCCACAATGTTTGCCAGAAATGGTAGATGTGAACTTTACATCCATGTCCAAGATGATGGACTTCGCCAAGCCATGTAATCTGACTATCTCTAAAAAGAACAAGTGTGCTACATGTGTAGCATCACTTTTCTTTCTGCATGGAATGAAATGTGAAATTTTGGTGAAATGATCCACCACCATCATGATGGAATCGAATCCCCATTGTGTCCTCATCAGACCTAAGACAAATTCCAAGCTGATGGAGTCCCATGGTATGTTCAGAATGGGTAAGGGTGTATACAACCCTGCATTCTGGTTGCGTCCCTCTACATGTTGACACACTTTACACCTAATCATGAATATTTGTACATCCCTTCACATTCTCAGCCAATAGTAAAAGTGGCTCAGCTAATCCAAAGTCTTATCTATGCCAAAATGTTCGGCCAAACCTCCACTGTTTTTTTCTTGGATTAAGTTCTCTCGCATACAACATTCCAAAATACGTAACTGTCCCCCTTTGAGCAACAACCCCTCCTGCATGTTATAGTCCAACCATGGACTATTGTCTCTCAATAGTGGATTCTAGCAAGCTTCATAAGCTTCCTTAAAATCTGCATCCACTTCATACAAGTCATTGAGATGCTCAAATCCCAACACTTGCATTGCATTTTCTTGTAATATCAGACTTCTTTTGCTTAACGCATGTTATACCTTGTTGGCTTGACCGCTTATGTGTTTAAAAAAAAATGTAAAAATCTACAAGTACTCCACCTACTTCGTGTGTTTATGATTCAACTTGTGTTGCTGCATAATATATTGTAATGCAAAATTGTCTGAAAACAAGACAAATTCATTTTCCAACAAATAATGTCTCCAGTGCTTCAACGCTTGGACGACTGCATAAAATTCTTTGTCATAACATGTATACTAATGTCTGCTCTCATTTAACTTCTCACTAAAGCATGCTACAGGCTTATATTTTTGGTTGAGTACAGCACCAATGGCTGTCCCACTGGCATCACAACGAACTTGGAAAATTTTGTTGAAGTCTGGCAATTTTAGGATTGGTTTTTCAGTGATCATCTTCTTCAAAAACTGAAAGCTTCTCTCAGAAGATTATGTCCAATGAAAAGGTTGATTTTCCTTCTTAATGCTATCCAACAAAGGTGCAGAAATACCACTGAAGTTCCTAATAAACTTCCGATATAAACTTGCCAATCCATGAAAAATTCTTTCTTCAAACAAAATTTTGGGAGATGGCTAGCTAACTATGGCTGCAACCTTCTCTCGTTCCATATTCAACTCATTTTCAGAAATTACAAATCCTAGATCAATAAATTCTTTCTTGAGAAAAGAACATTTTTTAAAATTCATTAACAATTTATTTTGCTGTAATTTTTCCAGCACATACCTGACATGTTGAAAATGTTCTTCCTTTGTCTTGCTGAAAATAAGTATATCATCTAGATATACAATCACAAACTTACCAATGAATTATTTCAACATCTCATTCATCAAATGCATGAATGTGTTGGGTGCATTTCTCAGCCTAAAAGGCATGACCAGCCACTCATACAAGCCTTCATTGGTCTTCAAAGTTGTCTTCCATTCGTCACCTTCTCTAATCCTAATATGGTGATAGCTGCTTTTCAGATCTATCTTTGAAAAGTATGCTCCTCCACTCATAAAATCCATCATATCATCCATCCGAGGTAAAGGAAACCTGTACCTGGTAGTGATCTTGTTTATCGCCTGGGAATCAATGCACATCTGCCATTCCCCTCCTTTCTAGGTAGCTAAAATGGTCAGAACAACACAACAGCTCAAACTCTCCCGTACTAATCCTTTATCCAACAATTATTGTACTTGCTTCCTGATCTCCTAATTGTCTTTCGGGCTCATCTGGTAAGCATCCTTGTTTGGAAAACTGACTCTTGGAATAAAATCAATATGGTGACTAATGCTTCTCTTTGGTGGTAATTTATCTAGTAGATCATCTACCATAATATCACTAAACTCTTGCAGCATGTCTTGTATTTCCATAGGAAAATCAATGATTTCTATAAGCATCAATACTACCCATGGCCTCTGCACAACTGCATAATTTACCTCATTCTTCTCAATCTATGGCAGAAACTCCTTTCCGCCCATCATAAATGTTTTAGTACCACTGGTTTTTGTAGTCTCTTCTTCTTTCATGGGAACTATAGTATGCTTTATCCCATCCTTCACAAATCTGTAACAATTATTTTCCCCACCATGGAAAACCTTTCTATCATATTTCCATGGTTTGCCCAGTAGAATATGGCACATGTCCATAGGCATAATATCGGAAGTTACCTTGTCCTTGTACTTGCCAATTTGAAACTCCACCTCACACTGCTCATCAACCAGAATTTGGTGTCCTATCTGCAACCAAGACACCTTATAGGGAGTCGGACGCTTTGACTTCTTCAAACCCAATTTTTCCACCATCTCAATGGCTACCAGGTTATCAGTACTTCCACTATCTATAATCAATTTGCAGTATCTTCCATGCGACTTACACACAATCCAGAATAATGCTTTCCTCTGTGTTAGGTCAGCGACCTCCTTAGCTAGTTTTAGTAAAACCTTGTTCAACACCAAGGCCTCTCCTGTTTCAGGTAGATTCTGCAACTCTTGTGGC
Source organism: Pinus albicaulis (assembly GCA_034641835.2). NCBI lineage: Eukaryota > Viridiplantae > Streptophyta > Pinopsida > Pinales > Pinaceae > Pinus > Pinus albicaulis. The sequence goes on along the minus strand of CM076577.1, from coordinate 1,459,757,373 downwards.
ACTACCTCTACTTCATTAGATTGAGAAATATATGCTCCCCTATGTCCTGTTGGCTCATTTTAAGGACATTCAAAAGACCTATGTCCCCATTTGTGACAATTGTAACACAGGTAGTTATTTTCTCTACCTCTACCATTACCTCTTTCTCGCTGGTATGGCTTTCCACCTCTGGTGTTACCTTCCTTCTTAGCTTTTCCCGATGTCTTAGAACTGCTACCCTCTTCATTATTGTTGGAAGTTCTACCTCTGCCAAAGGACGATCCTCTTCCTCTACCGGATCCACGTCCTCTTCTTGCATTCTGCTTCCTGGTAATATTTTCTTCTTCCTTCAAAGTACATTTGTATGCATCCTCCATATTTTTTGGGGAAATAACACTGATCTCATCCACGATTTCCATTCATAGACCATTCAAAAATCTAGCTGTCTTCTTAGGGTTATCTTCAACATACCCAGCCCTCAAGTTCACTTTATAGAACTCTTATGTATATTCCTTTACAGTCATTGTTCTCTGTCTCATATTTTGCACTTGTCTGTAAAGGGAAATTTGGTAATCTTTAGGTAGGAACTTGATTTTCATCTTTGCAATCATCCTGTCCCAACTCTTAATCAAAGGCTTGTTCAGTCTTCTCTTTTCTGCCTGCACACTATCCCACCACAGTGCGGCGTGTCCTTTCAACTTAGTTACAGCAAAAATGATTCTTCTATCCTCACAAACTTCCTCATATTCGAACTATTTATCTAACTCACTTATCCAGTTCAAAAATTCTTTTATGGATAAACTACCATCATAATTGGAGAGCTCTGGTATTGAGTCTTGACTTGCTGTTAGCCATCAAAAAAAAATTTAGTAATTTGATTTTTGGTGTCTCGTCCTCTGGCTCACCTGATTGTGCCACTATCTCATCATCACTGTCATCTACACCTCTAGCATCCCTACAAATTCCTACTTACACTACTGCCAAACGTGCGGACAACACTCTAATCTCTTCACGTAGTTCTTCATCTGTTTCTCCCCTTGCAGCTCTTCCTCAACCTCTTCTTCTTGCTTCAGCTCTTCCCCGACCTCTTCTTCCTACTTCCATCTTCATTCAGGAAGAAATATTCGCTCTGATACCAATTGATGTAGACTAGCTAAAAAATACTGGACTATGCTGTGGAACTGAGTTTTTAAAACTCTATAGAGAATCCCTTTACCCACGACAGAGTTCAACCTTGTAATTTCATAACATACATATGCACACGAATCAATAGTGTGATTTCGTAACATACATAGACCATACAATAAACCCAAACTAATGCAAATACTTGGGTTTCTTACCAGAGGGTCCCACAGCAGCTCCGACCAATCACCTATGATCACACATCGCGTGATATACAATATAACTTAAAATGTTAAACTATATTTTCTGTGATTTGTGATGTTTTGCAACGTCAACATGTGTCCTTCCCACTTCGCATCGCAAAACATTTTTCTTTTCTTGCGACGATCCTTAATGCTAACCCCTAAACTTTGCGATGTGCGAAATTGCTCCCGGCGTGGCTTCAATCTCTACCGTTGGCCTTTGCTGGATCCAACAGTCCACGCTACAACCTCTCCATACCACTTCATATAACAAACTAAATATTTTAGCTTGTGAAGTTCTAACCCAAACACTGATTCTTTGTGATGTGCGATGACCTCTAATTGTGATGTGATCTCTCACTGTTGATTGGTGTTGGATCAAACAACCCTCGTCGCCTACAAATTTTATTACTCTTCATTCTGCAGTGAACCCAATATTCAATTCAACAAATGGTTGTGTAAGGTCTAAGGCCTCATTGTGCTTGCAAATCGATTAAAATTATTGATGTGCGATAAAATGCAATTTTCAATTTCAACAGAGATTAAAACATTCGATTTAAAATAGAGATTCGATCAAAGCACAAAATACTTTGGATTTATTTGGAAATGAAACACTATTTTAAAAACAGAGAGCCCGATCAAGAACAAAACACTTGGAAATAATTTTAGGAATGAAAATACAAAGTCAAGCCCTCAGGTGGCTAGTTTTTACATTTATTTATGTTTCCTAGTTCTCTCCTTTCTCGCTATGGATGGAAGAACCCCACATTGGTGGATTTGGTTCGTTTTTATGTCTTTCCAAAATCCCCATATGGTTGAGAAACTGTCATTCAGTTCCAGATCAGTTTATAAAATTAAATACTTACCTAATCCTAATTCAACTATCTTTTATTCTGCAAATTACAATGGATGTGTTAGCCGAAATCAATGTAAAACAAAGTAAAATAGAATTCAAAATTCTTCTTCTATCTGGTAGAAGAAATCAACTCCAGTTGTAGCCTTTTAGTTGGATGCTCCTACATCAATGAATGTTATAAATAATAATGAGGAACATATTAGAATTGGAATAATCTCAAATCCCTCCCTTTTTCAAATTGGCAAGATAGGCACTGTCTACATTTTTCCTCTCCATTTGACACTTGTCATCTATTGTTTGGACATGGGTGAACATTGACTTAAGGAAAAAAGGAATTACACATATTATTGTAAAATGGACCATTTTTCTAAATAAAATTTCCTTATATGTAAATGAATGTTATAAATAATAACTACGAACTTATCATGGAGGAATTAGAATTGGAATAATCTCAAATCCCTAGGTAATTCGTGGATGGGAAGTCACGTGGCAAGAATCTAATTTTTTAAATTTATTAAAATTAATGGACCATTTTTCTAAATAAAATTTTCTTTTATATAAATGAATGTTATAAATAATAAAAAGGAACATATCATGGAGGAACTTATCATGGAGGAACTTATTAGAATTGGAATAATCTCAAATCCCTAGTAAATTGGTGGGTGGTGGGGGGTGGGGAAGAGCCACATGGCACAAATCTAAATTTTTTAATTTATCAAAATTCAGTGTAACCTAACAAAATCTATAATACACTACAACCGTTGACAAACATTTCATGACTTCACTAATAAAGGCATAAGATTACATACATAAATAAGTCCATATGTATATATACTTATGCATAATGAAGAATACATATATCCATTTGCATGGATGAGCTAAATACAACATAAGATTTGAACACCAATAAACATACAAAGATAGACATGACCAACTAAAAGTGAAACAGAAATAAAAAACCATAAGAATAAATCAACCCAAAGTTCATAAATGTAATAGTTGGATATTTCTTTGTTTTAATATTATGTTACCGAAGATCAAGGCACCAATGTTCTCATAGTGGGTAGTTTGGAGGCCCACAATAACCAATTATGAATTCTTATAAATAATTATTAGGTGGATGGTAAGGATTTAACCTCCATGAAATATTCTAGAATTTTCATAGTAGTATACACATATCAATGATTGAGATTTATCTCTAATGTAGTTATCTTTTCTATCATTTTAATTAAATTAATTAATTTAAAAATGTTATATGAACAAGTATCATATGAAATGAGTTATGGTTTGCAGTATTGATAAGTCATAGTAATGGCTCAAGATATTACAACAAAGCCTATTTACAAATTAATGATCTCCACCATAAAGTAGGGATAAATATATTTAATTAATTTTAAATATCTAAATTAAAATTAAGTTTGTTATTTATTTCTTTTTATGTTTTTGAAAAAATAAAAAATAATAGAAATGATAATTTAATTTTAATATTATGTCTAAATTAGATATTAAATTGATATATGTGATTTTTTCATTTAAAGTTTATAAATGTATATATATTTTAATCCTCTTTGAATTTGAACCTATAACCTTTTACCAAATAAACACATACTCTTAATTGTTTATATATATATATATATATTAAATTTCTCTCCTTTAAATTTATACTTTGTTAATATGAATTGAGATTTATAAGTTCTCTAATCCACATAAAAAACAAATATATGTAAAATAAACAATTGAAGAATGTGAAGATTTTCTAAACTATAAATTCGTATCATATACTTAGTAGGTACTCCATCAAATTAAGAGTGAGGAGTGTTTACTTATTGTTTCAACTTAAAAATGGGGAAAATGTTTACTCAATTATTATTAAAGAAAAGCAAAGCATAATAACAAAATTATTAACAATGTTAACATTCAAGTGCTAGAAAAATTATCACATCTATTAAATAACTCACTTTTTTTTTTGTAAGTCGAAGAGTTTCTATTAATCAAAAAGCATATATAGAGATGAAAAAATTCATGTGGTCTCACCCCGTCTAGGTTTGTTGACGAATGCAATAACCATACAACATATAAAAATAAAAATTCCCAGCTGAGAGGCCAATAGCCTTAGAGGCCTAACAAACTAGAAAACTAGAAGAACAAGAGAGACACTAGTGATCATAATCAGTCGTCAAAGGTAATTGAAGAATGATTATTTGGCTCTGTACCTAGAGGAGGAGGAGGGTGATATAGGAAATTGACATGATGTTAAAAGTGAGAAAGCCAAGCTTCCCACTTTTCAACTTTCTCTATGAGCATATTTTTCCAATACCAAACAACCACAACTCTTTCACAAATATGGTACTGAAAGTATTGGAGCTGCTGAAGTTTTTCCATGAAGATATCATGCTCCTCCCTTCGGAATCTATCGAGAGCTTCAAATCGATAAATTATATATTGAACTAGATCCTTAATCATCCTGGAAGTCCCAAGACGCCTAGAAGGATCATGACCTACTGACCTTGCACGACCTTGACTGTTGTACTGACCCTGAGAGACTGTTGCATGACCACAACCTTGTTCTGTGCCACCTCTGGCAGTGCCACGACAACTCTGAATTAACATACTATTACTTTTTCCTGACATGGAGATGACTAAATATTTTCATCCCCCACGGGTTTCGAAACCCCCACGCCCTACACCAAGCACTGAATTAGCACCCCACTTGGAGCTTCCGCCTCCTGCATTCGTTGCACCACCCTGAGAACTGACATGAACAGATTACACTTCCACCACCATATCCCCAGCTAGGGAATGTGAGGATCGAAAAATAGGCTTCATGATGAAGTCTATAAGGAAGCTAAGGCCACGGAGGTAATATCCAAATCAAACCAAAAGCCACCAGAATGAACCCAACAACACACAGACAAGAATTGAGAGCCCCAATGAGAAACCACCTTCCACCAGAGGCCAAGAAAACCCCACCATAGACTGAGAGGGAAGGAGAATCCAATGGTGCAATCCCCCCATGGGAAATTCATCCTAATACTAGAACCAAGCTAGACAAGGACAAGAAAATAAATAAAATACAGAAAAGGCCAGAATGTGATTAGAATGCAACACATGAGAGAAATTATAAAAGTAGGCTCCCAAAATCTATATAGATGCTAGACCCACAAAGAAACACCAAAAGAAGGTTTGAAACTAGTGGCCCCGAATTCGAAGAACCAAGGGACGAAAACGCCTGAATACCAACACCACCCCTAAACCAAATCCGCCACCCAAAGGGAAGCAGTACCGCTAGAAGACCTAAATCCAATTAAAAAAGTGAAGGAGACCAAACACAGAAAACCCAAGAGGCACCAATCGAAATACCAAGGTGAGAAACAAAGAGAACATGGAGCGACTAAACTTGCAACTAGCCAGAACCACAGACGACACACCCACCGGTTTAGGAAGGAGAGATAAAGTTTCATAAATTGCAATAAGGACAGAGATATTATCGTATTAGGCTCGTAGGAGGAGTAAAAGAAAAATGACCATCACCCTATCCCAATGACCAGGAGAGATCGAGGCATAGAGGAGTGCACATCCCCCGGCGAGCGAGAGAAAAACTAGAGAATTTCATGAACCATGCAATATTAAATAACTCACTTTCATTTAAAATAAATATTTCCATTTAAAAAAATATATTATAATTATTTTATTTTATAAATATAATTACTTTTTAAGTTATTTATAAAAAGTTTCCAACTAATCAAATTCACTTTTAATTAGCATTATTTTTAAAAAAATCACATTTAAATATTTATATTAATAAAAAGGTTATAACCTTACTTTTTCCAATTATATTACATATTTAAATTACTAAGAAAGAAGAAATAATATGCATCACTATAATATGTCATTGAAGATAAAATACAAGTCATAAAATGTTTACAAGAATAGAGTTCTTATTTTATTAAAATAAAATGAATTTTCCTCATCTTGGAAGTCAAAAAAGTACAAGTGTTTTACATAGGTTGATTATGATAGGTGTAATGTGCAATCGACTATCTATTAAAAATTAAATATATTCATTTTTAGGATGTTCTTATGGAGCTTCATGTTCAAAATCCATGATACCTATGATGTAGTGGGGAACTAACACCTTAAATAAAATTTGATTTAAACAAGTCATTTTAGGTATGGCCTTTTACATTATTCTTGATGCTAACATATTAATAAATATGATAAGAGTTACATTAAGTTATGTATTTTTAAAGATTTTCTTTAGGTTTTTAAGGGATTTTCTTAGGTAGAATGGTATAAAATGTTTAATTGATAATTTTAATGGGCTTAATTTCTTTGTTTTTAACAAATTTACAACTAGATCATAAACTAACTAATTGTTTTATAAAACAAAAAAATATCTAAATTTTTTGGTCAAATTTTGGGGATTATTAAGATAACTCTCACACAAAATTGCTTTAATTAATTATGATATAGTCACACCTTAAATCTTGTTCTACCTAAGACCATTTATTAAAAGTAATGGACCATTTTTCTAAATAAAATTTTTTAATATATAAATGAATGTTATAAATAATAATGAGGAACTTATCATGGAGGAACTTATTAAAATTGGAATAATCTCAAATCCTTAGGAAATTGTTGGTCGGAGAGCCATGTGGCATGAATCTAAATTTATTAAAAGTCAATGCAACCTAAAAAACTCTATAATACACTACATTCATTGATAAACATTTCACCATGTCACTAATGAAGGCATAAGTTTACATACAAAATTAAGTGCATATTTATATATGCTTATGCGAAAAGAAAAATACATATATCCATTTGCATATATGAGTTGGGTTGCTTGGAGGTCCACATTAACCAGTTATGAATTCTTATCAATAATTATTAGGTGGATGTTAAGGATTTAACCTCCCTAAAATATTCTAGAATTTTCATAGTAATATACACAAATCAATGATCGAGATTTACCTATAAGGTAGTTATGCCTTTTTTATCCTTTTAATTAAATTAATTAATTAAAAAAATTATATGAACAACACAAAAAGGAAAAGACCCTCTAGCGGATGTTTTTGAGGAACACCTTATAAAAATACCCCAGACATCTGTTTCTAGTGGAGGTTCCTAGAGGAGGTTGGTGGGCGGAGGTTTTTGCAGATGTATTCCGTTCGGTGCTCTTATCACCGTAAAATGCACCAGTACGTTCAACATGAGAAATCATTGGTGCAGTTAAAACATTGGCACACCGGACATTGTGCACTCCATACACACCCACACGGTGCGTTGTATTTCTGTAGAGCACCAGTACTTTCCATAACTTGAGCACCGATGCCTCATAAAAAACGCGCAAAAACTGAAATTTCCCGGGTCGCCCTTAAATGCACCAGGTCGCCAACGCACCGGGACGCCCTAAAATCCCCGCGCACCGGAACATGGTTAAATAGATAAATAATTATGGCCAAAAAACCACATATAACATAGGCACACCAGGAACCATGTGCTCCTATCACACCCTCTCGGTGCATCATATTCCTGTACAACATCGGTTTCTTACATCTCTACCGCACCGGTGCTTCCGAAAACGTGCGCAAAAATAGATATTGCCTGGTGTGGAATAAATCAACTGCATCGGGGTGTTTATAAACCCCGCGCACTGGCAGATGGTTAAATAAAAAAAATTACGGCCAAAAAACCGCTCAAAACATTGGCACACCAAAAATCGTGTGCTTCGTACACACAACACCGGTGCCTTTAATTACGGAACAACATCGGTGCGTGTCAACTTGTAAGCCCTGGTGCCTCAATAAAAGTGCGCAGAATATAAATCGCCTAGGACGGAATGATGGAAACACACCGGGGTCCCCATAAATGTCATGCACCAGAAAAGGGTTAAATAAAAAAAAATTGCAGCAAAAAAATTGCACAAATCATTGGCTCACCAGACACCGTGCCCGGTGCGTCATATTATTGTATAGCATTGGTGCATTACAGATATGCGTCCTCGGTGCTTCATAAAAGTGTGCGAAAATAGAAGACACTCAAGGTGGCATACATTAAATGCACTGGTACGCCAGTAAAAATCCCACGCACCAGAACATGGTTAAATATAAAAAAAATATTACAGCCAAAAAACTGCATCCTTCACTTATGTCACTGCGACAGAGCTCTCAAGCACCAATGCAAGTTATCCTTGTTTGAGCTGCCCTAACATCCGTGCTCCCATTTCACTTATTGCACACACTGCTGTTGTGCATTGCCATCGATCTCTAGCTTGAATTTTATAAAACAGTGGACAAATTTTCTTTTGCAAATTCTACAGCCAATATGCCTCCTCGACGGGCAAATATACAAGTACTTTTCTTGTTTTTCCATAATTAAGCCTTTTAGAAAATTAGAATTTCAAAAAACCTTAAGATTAACCATTAAAAAAAAAAAAAAAAAATTGTCGCGCGGTGCGCTCAAGCCGTTCGGCTCGCACCGGTTTGCAGTTCTTCCTGTAAATTTATAGGCCGCACCACAACTGGTGCTAACGGTATCCTCACCAGTTCCAGGGGGGTGCCGCCAAGCACACCGTGTTATTTAAAAAATAAATAAAAACTGCGGTGCAGTTGTTTACCAGGCTACACCCTTGACAATGTGGTATCGCGGCAACATGGTGCATTGATGGAATTATCTGCCCTGGAGCACGTAATGTGGTCAGTGCACTGCATACCACAATTCGACATTGTCAATGGTTCGGCCTGGTAAACTGGTGCTAAGGGTATTCGCACCAGTTTCAGGGAGGTACCAAAGGCGCACCGTGTTATGCTAAATTTCCTTATAAAGAGTGGTGCGGTCAATTACCTGGCCGCACTGTTGAACTAGTTGAATAGTGGTGATGTTGTGCATTGAAAGAAATAACCTCCTCGGGATGGCTATTTTTGTCAGTGCACGGCTTACCATATTTTTCCTGCATCAACGGTGCGGCCTTTTACAATACCACATCGACGACTATGTACGGTGGTAGGAGGGCGGTGCGCTGACTTAGATATATGCCCCAGGGCGTATAGTGTAGTCAGCGCAGCGCCCTCCTGACACTGCACGTAGTTAATGGTGCACTAAAAACATTTTTTAGAGCACCGCCCCCAGTGTGTTGAATATCATTAGGTGCGTCGTATGTGGTGCGCTCTATTGAAAGACACACCGGGACTGGTGCGTGACTGTGTTTTTGGCGCATCGACTATTGTTTTATTTATTTTTCAGAAAATATTTATATACGTATATTTCTAAATACATGTGTCATTTAATAAAATAATTGTGTTTAATATGTCAATCATTCAGAAACGTGCAATGAGAGAAGAGGGGCAACAACAATAACAACAGGCGGAATAGTATAACATGGTTCGCCTATGGCAGGCAAGAGAGAGGGAGAGAGATGAATACCCTCACCCTATTACATCAACGACGCAGGGGCTCCTAAGGGAAGCAGGCCTCCTCAAGTTCTATGAGGAGGCTACTTCCCTAAAGTCCCATAGTTTTTTTTTAAGACATCTTATCCGAATTTGGAATGCCCAATGACAGGCTTTCCGGGTTGGTATCAACTAGTGGTACATGCCCACTAAGGAGGATGTATATTTTATTATAAGGCTATCGAGGAAAGGGGTGGATTTTCCCTCATTCCCCGAGGTTCCAGTTGGCTGTGTGGCAGGGAGTCAGTTAGTTTACTCCCAGAGATACATTGGAGCACATTTAGTATCTCCTGCAAAGTTTCAGGTTGCTGGAGGGCAATTATGTATTGGTGAATTTGGTCGTGAGGAGGTCCAGTGTCTCTCACTTAAAATTTCGGCCATTTTTCACAACACCAGTGATGGGCAATGCATTAGTTTATCGCTTTTATATTATGTTGATTCTTTACTATAGCTGCCACAACTTGTCAGGTGGTCTGCCATTTTTTTGTAGTGGTTCTATATAGCATTAGATAGATGCCGTGCTCATGTAGAATGGAGGGTCAACTTCCCTTTTGCTTCAGAACTTTTTTTGTTTATTTTTTGAGAAGTTTCCAGAGACGAGACCTAGTTTTCTTCGGCAACCTCATAGACCGGTTACTGAGGCACATACGAACATGTGGGGGTAGATGATGCCCAAAATGGAGGAGAGTCTTTTTCTAGCAAGGATATCAGATGATGCACTGGAGTTGCTAGCCATTGTTGATGATCATCCCTTCATTATGGTCCCCTGTCCTTATGCGGAGTTGAATTGGTGAGGGTGTGCCAACATCCTCTTCACAGTTGATGAGACGCTAGATGACAGAGATAATATTACTGTTTTATTTAAATTTATTCTAACATGTTCTTTAATTTGTTTTTATTAAATTGTGTAATGAAATTTCATAATTATTGTTGTGTACTTGTATATATTTTGTAGACATTGGCTCTTTTGATGGTGAGGAGATGCCGCCACCACCACTTGATCCAGGTGTGGATCCCGATGATCACGATGAGGGCATGCCAAATGCCGAGGATCATCAGGCCGAGGCAGGTGCAGATCAGAGACCTGCTCCTGCTAGTGCATCGGTGCACGGTTGACTTGGTGATGCTAGATACAGGATGGAGTTGGCTGACCAATTGATTGCATTGATTTTTAAGGCAGGCATCAGGATGCTCATTATAGAGACATAGAGGTCGATGATAGGTTATTACGGATGTGGAGAGGCATGCCGCATGACATGTACAACCTGATGCGGAATGTTGTAGGAGTTACGATAGCTTTTACGTGACTGACGAGGACTGTTGCACATTACGATCAAGCCACATCACGTGATGGGTAGTCTGCGAGGCACAACGTACCATCATCTAACAGGAGTCATCACGGAGATGAGGCTAGACCATCGGCCACTAGTACTGATATTGATGTTGTACTACCACCAGCTGATCCATGACATTTATATTACAGTTGTAAATTTTTAACATTATTTAGTTATATATATATATATATATATATAGATATGGTCCATTTATTTTATGTTCATGTTGCAGTTATACTTAATTTACATGTTGGTGATCATCATGATGTGTATGTTGTTAGGTCATGTTAGATATGTTCATTTAATGTGCAGCTTGCAGATAGATGTGTATGTATATTTGGTGTTTGTGTTGTGATGATGTTAATATATAATGTTAATTATGTTTTGTTAGATGATCATGATCACGATGATGCAGTTAGCGATTTTGCATAATGTGTTTTTAGTCAAATTTGATGTTTGTACGATTGTTTTTTGTAATTTTTTAATTTGTAAAATTGTAATTGTATATATGTAAAATTCTAAAATTGTAATTGTAATTGTAGTTGTACGTGAAATTGTAAAATTGGAATTGGAATTATAATTCTAATTCTAATTCTAATTGTATGTAAAATATTTGTAAAATTTTAATTGTATTAATGTGAAATGAATTTATTAAAAATTTAAATTTGTAAATTTGTAAATTTTAAATAATTGTAAAATAATAAATCTAGAATAATATGATTTATTGTAACATAATAAAGTTTAGAAAATAATGCAAATAAGTTCATGTACTTTAGAATTATAATTATTTTATTATGATCTTAGATACAAAAAAAAATAATTAATTTATACAATACGCCATTGTTTTCGAGATCAACATAATACCAAATTATCAAGTGAATTATTGATTTTAACATTAACACAATGCAAATTACCAATTAATTCAAAATACATATTATATTAATATTTCGAAAAACCCATCTTAAAAAGTATAAATATTGATGAAATAACACATGTACCATATCACTCTTGGTTCTCATGATCACCCTCAGTATCTTCTAGCTCGCATGGCATGATAACACTATTGTTCTCAAAAATATGTTTTGATCTAGGGTCATGTGTCAATACGAACCACCAATCCCTATCCAACAAATCTGGGTAAAAAAAACCTGGTTGCAGTGTTTAGGGAAAACATAGTGCTCCTTAGCTTCATCCCACATCTTTCTAGAGTTGATACATATGAGCCTACTATCGCGATCTTCCTTTTCATTATTCCAATCAAAGGTGGCCCACCACTTGCACCTAAAAATAACACATTGAAAAGAAGAAAAATCCACGTTAATGATCTCTTGTATCTTTCTAACATAACCTAACGTCCCTCGTACTAGGTTTTGATCACGATGGCTAGATCGACTAGATTGATCGAACTCGACTTCCACTCCATAGTATTGTGTGATGTTTCTAGCATTAGCATTTTCTGTGCGAAAATGGTGTCCATATGCCCACATAGATGGGAACAAATGCACCTATTATAAATTTTTTTAAAAAATCATAGTGTCATGTGTCTTATAAATAATAATCCAACAGTTAAAATAGGAAATGTAGATGTCTTAATACAGGTTTCAAATTTACATATAAATTAAAAAGATTATTACCGAGTTGCTGCACCCAATCCCTACGTTTAGCGCATCCTCTTCAGCATGCGGGTAACGACTGGTAGCACTGTATTTCTCTTTGATTTGGTTAGCAACCCAGCTGTTGGGGCATATTTTTGCATATTTTATTTTAAATGATCAGGATAAGGCACATTTCTACCATTCAACCATCTGAATTATTTCCTGTCACTATCCCATTTCATCCTGTTTTGTTTGTACAATGCGACCCACAATTGTGTTGCTTTAGAATTGTAATGAATGAATTTATTGATTCCTTCAATTTATGCATTCGCTGATGAAATCAAACCAAAATTTTATAGTACTTAGATATCAAAATATACATTATATCGATGTTCAACATGAATATTAATTACTTTTTATATATTTGAAAAATTATAAGTCGCTTATTCTTTATCAAGCACTTTCCTCTTTTTAGACATCTCTCTCTTTTGTCTTCATCCATATCATCATCCCAACACCGCACCTAGTACATTGTCGATTCGCGGCCTCTCTCCCCTTTAGAATAATCAAAAGACTCATACGATATGTACCCCTCTGCCATAGACCCCTCGGGTTTTTCCCTTTGTCAAACAAAACCTTTCACTTTCTTCATGTACCTATCTAAGAAGAACATCCAACGACAAGAAACAAACCAAACTAATTCAATCTCATCTACCAGGTGGATTAGAAGATGAACCTGTAAGTCCATGAAACTCGTCGGCAGTTCCTTCTCAAACATACAAACAATCTCAACTATCTCTTGATGCCACCGTGGAATGCTAGCCACATGAATCTCCTTTGACATGATCCAACGTACAAATGCAGATAATTTAGATATGGCATGTCCTAGTTCTTGGGGGAATTCATGTTTCACACACCCACGCACGAACAAAGGATAATGACATTGAAAAGTTATAAACACATGCAATAATATACAAAATTAGTTATGTTTTATGATCCCTGCATGAGATAAATTTTATTTATATGACAAATAATAAAAGCATGCTTTTTTGACATTATACGTACTCTTAGAAGATTCAAATGGTCATGCGATTTCAACCCCGAAAAATGGTCATCCACGGTGAAACGTCTTCATAGTGAAAGAGACCATGATGGGTTGGCACCCTCATATTATAACTTCATTTGCTAAAGATATATCATCATTTTTAATCAAGATTTTTCTACCTTATTTTTAGAAAAACATGAATTAGAGGGACCAACACCTTTAGATCTGTGCCTCTAATCGTCTTGGCCAATGTTTCTTTTTAGTTTTTTAAGTAATCAGATCTTTCCTAACAGCCAATGTGTCACTCTGTTTCGATGATATGTGCCTCCATAAAGAAGATGAAACATTTTTAAATATATGCATGGGATCTAATAAGTGTGAAATCTTAAGATGCTCCCAATATGGGAGGTCATAAAAGATATATTTCCTTTTCATCCTAATGGGAAATTTCTCAACATAGGTGTCGAAGAAATCTGGATCATCGAACATAGGCTCCCCATTTGAATCGAACATTTCTATGAACACCTGGATCATCGAACATAGGCTCCCCATTTGAATCGAACATTTCTATGAACTCCTTCTCCTTCTCTCTATCATATTCTTTAAGCCATTCAATTGGTGTCATTATTGGAGGCCTTTGGGTTCTCTCTCATTTACCATTGAAAGAGGATGTTGCTCTTCTGTAAGGGTGTTCTTCTGGTAAGAGTCCTTGGAGAAATCATACACTAGATTTCATAAGTCCTTGGACCATCTAGCTTTCAAAGAAGGTCCACAAAATTTACATCCAAAATACCTTTTTTTTACAAGACCCGCGAGATCATATGTGTTTACATTAATTGATATGCATGACACGTTAAATAATATCATGAAGATCAGAACAAATATTACAACGAATTAAATAACTAATATGTGAAAGAATATTGTTACATATATAAAAAAATCAATAAATTAAACATGTAATTTACCAGAGAAAACTCCTAAGCCTAGATAATCATGTGTCGTGTAAGCACATATGCCATACAATGAAAACTCCTCTCTTCTGCGATGGGCCTTGAAAGTTGATATATCGTATACATTTATCCCATCCCATAATTCCTTCATTTCATCTACCAATGGTTGTAAGTAGACATCCATATTATTCACTTGTTTTCTACCAGGGACTATGAGAGCCAACATAAGATGTTCATTCTTCACGGATAACCATGGGGGTGATATTGTTATTGATCACTAATACAAGACAAACATAATATTTGGTGTTCTGGAGGGAATATTGGTTGACGCCATCCATGGCTATGCTGAGTCATAGACATCATACTTCATCCTTGAATTTTTTGGGCCATGTATTCTCTATATGTTTCATGTTTATTGAATAAGTTGGGATTCACATAACTCCCAACTCACTTCTGTGTGAGGCATGCCATCCCCGCAACATAGCTAATTCTTTGCAATGAAAGAGCCTTTGAATCCTTGGGATTATAGGCATGTGCCTCAATATCTTAAAAGGAGGACCAATACATGATTTACCCTTCTTTTTTGATTTATCATACCTGTCATGCCCACATTTTGGGCACATCTCTTTTTATGCATATTCTCCTATATATATAATACAATCATTTGGACATGCATGATATGATATGTACTCAACACCCAACATTTTCAACATTTATTTTCCTCTTCGTAGCTACCGGACGAGACATTATCACTTGGAATAACATTATCTTCGAATAACCTGTAGTTGGTGATCATGGAAAAATATATTAATAAATGTACATTAATGTCGATATAATTATTAAAGTTCATAAAATTTACCATTTGTAATTTTCATTGCAGTGTACTGATTATATTTCAAATTTATATAAGGGAAGTAATTTATGGTAACTTACCTCAAAAGTTCTAAGAAACATGCATTTGACAAGGCAAAAATTTCTTTCAAGCTGTATAGTAACATCGTTGTTCCCAACTAGGTAGACTTTGATTGACCGCTAGGTCCAAAGAGAGGGGTGGTGGAAGAAAATTTGAGGCTTTCGAAAAAGGTGTCAGTGATATGAGCATCATCCCCTAGCTAATCATCATTTTGGAATGGATCTAACAACATTGTCTCCATGGCAGTCATATCCCTTAAGTAATCATCCATACCAACCTCTATTTGATTGCCTCCATTGCCAACTTGTGAAGAACTACTATTGATGTAGTCATTCCTAATTGGTGAATCTGGACGTAGCGGGAATTGAATCGTTGGTTGATTCAACCATTCTTGGTATCATTCCTCTCCAACTTTTTCTCTTAATTCAGTCTTCTCTCGATTTGACATTGTCGTGGGGTGCAACGGAGATGGTAGGTAGGTCTTTCATCATCACTAGAATCCTAATAATTAAAAAAAAAATTGAACATGATTACTACAAAATATATGATATCAATTAGTAACCACGTTGACAATATTGCATGATTATAAATTGGTTTGACGTTGAAATAATTACATATTAATCAATATATATACCAAACAATTATAATTATAATTACCATCATTGTCCCGGGATTGTGGCCATAAGATGCAATATTGTTACAATTGTTAGGGTGAAGCGACTGTCCATTTTCATCTACCAAATGTGCCTTGCAGTATGTAGCTCCTGATAAGAACTTCCAATGTTTTGGAGCAGTTTGAATATTTTTTGCATCTGAACTCAATGCTAAATCTGCATGAACCTGCAAATTTGTATACATTATAAATTTAATTAAGTTGTGCATGATTGATCGCATGGATAAAAAACATAAATTTAATAAGATATTGAAAAAATAAAACAAATTTGAAGTAAATATTACGTCTCCAGATTGATAGGGAGAACTCCGCGATGGACTTTGAGAAATATTATGGAAAGAGCTGAATTTTGAAGAATTGTCCATTCCATATAATATATGCTATTTTCTCCTTGCATTTAAGAAAAAAATAAATAAATTTTGGTGCACAAACCTAAATGTAATTTTGGTGCATAATATACAGATAACCACAGCAGTGCATTTTTGGTATTGCGCATCGGTGCCAATTTATAACCCGATGCCCCTGTGCGGTTCGATTAAAGGACGCATCGGTAAACGAATAACCGCAAATAAAAAAGCGCAGCCCTATTTTATTTAAGTGGAAAAAAAGTGGTAAATTGAAAAATGGGCGGCAAAATATTTTCGAAAATCTAATTTCATAAAACATTTCTTTAAATACCAAACACTTTTCATTATTTCACTATTTTTGCAAAAAATTTCAGCCAAAGATTTGCAGGATACATACCTAGAGCAAACAGAGCATGAGAGCACTGTGGAGTAGGGAAATATGTTCGAACAGAAGTATTCAGACAATTAGAATTCCAAACCTCTGGTGATTCAAACCTTGTACCATAGAATTTCAAACAATGTGAGTAAAGTTTATTGTCTTTTTGTACTTTTTTCTGCAGTTTTTTTTATGTAGTAAAAGAAAAAATCAAAGTCTATTGTTTTTTTTACTTTTTCTGTAGTTTTTTTAATGAATTAAAATAACAAAATCAAAGTTTATTGTTTTTTTAATTTTTTCTGCAATTTTTTACTTTTTCTACAGTTTTTAGATACAAAATAAAAAAAAAAGAAATCCATTTTTAGAAACAAAACCCTAGATTCTTTTTTTTTCCTTTTTTTTTTTTTTTCTAAATTAGGGATTTTCAATTTAGATTTATAGGGTTTGTATAGTCATAAGACATCCAACCCACAGGATGACTTGCAAATTCGAATGCCAATCCATTTTATCCCTTGCATCAATCTAAAAAAAAGAGAATGTTTTTCCTTGGTGCGCCCTGCGTAACATAGCGCACCGGTGCGTTCTGTTATACCAGCGCACCACGAAAGTACAGTGATAAAATATTAAAAAATAAAATATGTTTTTATTAGTGTGCCATATGTAACATATGGCACCAGTTCCCTATTTCATTATGGCACACCGCAAACTTGTTGTTTTACAAAAAAACCATTTTAGAAACAAACCCTAATTTTTTTTTGTTTCAGCCCTTTCTTCTCTCTTTCTGTGATTTCAGAATTAGGGATTTTCAATTTATATTTATAGGGTTTGTATTGTTAAATATAAGCCTAAGACATCCAACCCACAGGAGGACCTGCATATTTGGATCCCAATCCATGTCGGCCCTTGCGTAAATTTAAAAAAAAAAAAAAATTGTTGGTGTGCCCTCTGTACCTGAGCGCACCGGTGCTCTCTATTATCCCAGCGCACTACGCAAGTACTGATAAAAAAATTATCCCAGTGCGCCATTTGTAAAATATGCGGACGGTGTTCTATTTCATTATGGCGCACCGCGAACGTTCTATTTCGAAAAAAAAAACTTTCAAAAAATACAAACCTTACATTCTTTTTGTTTCTGCCCTTTCTTCTCCCTCTTTCTGTGATTTCAGAATTAGGGCTTTTCAATTTAGATTTATAGGGTTTGTATTTCTAAATATAGACCTAAGACATCCAACCGACGAGACGATTAGCATAGTCAAATCCCAATCCATGTGGGCCCTTGCATGAATTTAAAGAAAAAAAACATATTTTTTTTATCGGTGCGCCTTGCATAAAATAGCGCACTAGTGCTCTATATTGTCCAAGCGCACCGTATAAGTAATGTGATAAAAAAATAATAAACAATTTTTTTTTTATCGGTGCGCCATATGTAAAATATGGCACAGGTTTATGCTACAAAAATTAACACTCGACAATTTTTATTATTTTATCATGGTTAACCGGTGCGGTGATTGACATGTAACACACTGATGCTCCTTGTTGACATAGAGCACCGTACGGTCTATTATACTGTTTATGCGGTGCGTTTGGAAGACAACCACGCACCAGTGTTGGTGTGTACACCATGAATGGCGCACCGATTTCTTGAGATTTTTTTTTACTTGAAAAGTTGACAATTTATTTATAAATATATTAATGAATGATATGGTACTGGTTTGAGATTGATAAAAAAATGAATGATAAGAGATCAAGTAACAAAAATATTGATAACACATCAAGAAAAAAAAAAGGCAAGTTCTTTGTAAATTTTTTACAAAAAATATTATTTTTGAACTATATGTAAGTTTAACTTAAATGTATTATTTACTATGTATCAAGCAGAGCCACAAAATGATGAAGCTCGATAAGATTATTTTTGATCTAGGAGCAGAAAAGTGTAAAAGCTTGATGGAAAAATTGCAAAGGGATGAACCAGGTGAAAGAAAAAATACTATCGATCCAATATGAGTTTCTTTTTTTAGTTTTCATTAATAATATAATAAAAATTATTAGATAACATATGTGAAACAGTCTATTAATTCACATATGTTTAATTTTCTACAGGGACCGACAAATCAGAAAAGGAATTTTGTTCTAAGAAAAGAAAAAATAGAACATGCAAATGAAAATGAATTGCTCCTTAGCTCATCTAGAGTGGTGCTCGAGGTTAACGAAAGGGGGAAAAACTTTTACAAAAGTTTGAGGGATCTAGTGGAACAAATGTATAGACGTTATTTCCCCTTACAATACAAAAATCAATCCAATGATTCCAAGAACCAAATTTTATCTAAACTATAGGAAGAGTTTCTAGAGAATTGGTCAATGAGACATGTCATACTTTTAATAGCAAAAACGTACAACAACAAAAAATAATGAATGAAAAAGTAATATTCCTTTAGACGTGTGTCTAGAATTATTTATAAATATCACTTTTGTTATATTTACTTTTCATATATCATTATAAAAATTAAATAGTTTATTGTCATGTTCCATTTTTAGGAAGATTATGAAAAACTCAAAAGATGAACGAGATGATATCAAAAATATGCCGGTAAGAATTTCCAGAAAGGTGTACAAGGAGATGGTCAAAGAAATGGAAAAAATTGCATCGTGGAAGGAGTCATCTCAACAACAACGTACTTCAAATGTAATATGTATTCATTGAATTTTTCGATCATTAGGTACAATAAATAAACAATTTAGAATTAGATATTAATTTTCAAGTATTTTCTTGCAGAAAAGAAAATAAAATGGAACCCATTCAAGACATAAAACAGGACAACAAGGAAGAAAAGGATTGATATCTAAGTTTGTGAGTAATTTTTACTTCCTTATAACAACTTAACTAGATTTCATTTTTGTATTTTTTAAGTTGTTTTACAAAAATCATCATTGAATGTCTTCAAACAGGTGCTAACATATAGAGAAGAACCATCAGAGGAATTGATTGAAATTGGGTTAAAAATGGTTTGTGAGTATATGTTGGCATACCAAAACTTAATTCTCGAATTTGTAAGCATCTATCGATCTTGTTTTAAATAGCTTCGTCTATAATTAATAGAAAAATAAATCTTTAATATTAAATATATGATTTTTTATGGGGTATAAAAGTTGCAAGAAACAAAGTATGGCCCTGTGCCAACATATCAAATCTTGAAAGATGGCATGTTACATGGTTTTGAAAGAATGTGTATAGTTTATGAGTCAATTTTTGCATTGGTACGTCATTTCTTTTTTATTTAAATTGATGTATATTTTTTAATCTTGCAATTTTCATTATTCTCACCAATGTATATCGACTCATTACAGTTTATTTTTATGTTTGTATATGGAAGGTGAAGAAGAAGAAAACAATCAACACCGTGAACAAAACATTCCTAAAAATAACCCAAAGTCATGGAAGTAGCTCTAGCAATGACAACAGCTTCAAGCGAAGAATGATGATCACTATGTTTGGATATCAAAGCAAGACATTGTATTTTTTGGAAAATGTCTCCAGAAATCGTACATTTTCTTTAATGTAATGGACATATATATATGTATGTGTGTGTGTGTGTGTGTCGACTTTGATGAATAATGAATTTTAAAAAACCACAATAATTATGATATTATATAATAAATTAATCCAAACATCACATTCAAATGAATTAATAAAAATTTAATTAATATGAATATTGTTATAAGATGTGTCGACTTTTGATGAATAGTTTAATTTAAAACAATCACAATAATTGTAATCGAAGCCACACGTCGATGTTTATAAAAAATACAAAAAATGAAAACTCGGTGTGTGTGTATTCTTATACCGGTGCGCTTGTATTCTTAAGCACACTAGTGTGTTTTTACGACCTATGGGTGCCACACAAATACCAAAATCAAGTTAATAATATCAAGGCATTCAGGCGTAATGGCTCGGTGTGTTTATGTCTATATATGCATCTGTCATTTTACGACCTATTAACACCGCACGAATACAAATATCAATTATAAATCTCGTTGCGTTTGTGTGATACTATGCACTCTGTGGTGTTTGTGTGTCTATATGCACCAATGCATTTGGACGACCCATAGGCACCGCACGAATACCGATAGCAATTATAAATCTCATATTTGTGTGATACACACGGGGCATTTAAGTGTCTATACGCACGGCAGTATTTGTATGACATATTTGCATCGCACGAATACTGATACCAATTATAAATTCGATGCATTTGTGTGAAAGGGCGCACCAAAGGTGTGTTTCTATAAGTCTACGCACCGACGCGTTGATAACCCAAGGGGGCACCGCCTCAAATCCCAACACCAATTTGTAATGGCCCCGTGCATTCGTATCACCAACACTATGCCTGGGTTGTTTTGTACCTTAACATCCCGTGCATTTTTCTTCACCGCCCCTGTATGCTGCCTACAGGTACGCACCGATGCTAAAGCCTCGATTAGTGCACCGAGGAAAAAAACATCCATAATAACTCTCGACCGCCCATTTTTTTAGTTGTGTTGAATTTCCATTAAAAGCTCTCGCCAAACCTTCGTGTGAACTACAAATGGATGTGGTAACATATGTAACAATTTTGGCCAATGTTATAACACTAAAAAGTCCATTATAACCTCCGCGTAGGTCTTTTTCCTTTAGAAGGCAAGTGTCATATGAAATGAGTTATGTTTTTTTGGGCATGTATTATTGATAAGTCATAGTAATGGCCCATGTTATTATAATAAAGTAGGGATAAATATATTTAATTAATTTTTAATATCTAAATTGAAATTAAGTTTCTTATTTATTTATTTTTAATGTTTTTGAAAAATAATAATAATAATAATGATAATAATTTAATTTTAAGATTACGACTCACTCAGATATTAAATTGATATATGAGATTTTTTCATTTAAAGTTTATAACCGAATTTTAACATATAATGTTTTACCAAAGAAACACATACTTGTTATATATATATATATATATATATATATATATATATATATATATATATATATATATCCTCCTTTAAATTTATACTTTATTAATATGAAATTGAGATTTATAATTTCTCCATTCCACATATTAAAAATAAATATATGTAAAATAAGAATTCAATACCGTGAAGATTTTCCACACTATAAATGCATATCATATATTTACTAACTACTCCTTCAACTCAAGAGTGGTGAGTGTTTACTTATTAGATATCATTTTTGGGACTCGGTTAAGTAAGTCATTTCTCTATGACCATTTCCATGTCGTAACTAATTTCAAGTGATTTTTGGGAAATTACCATTGTTTCAAATTAAAAATGGAGAAAATGTTTACTCACTCATTATTAAAGAAAATTAAAGCATAATAACAAAAATTATTGACAATGTTAACATTCAAGCGAGAAAAATTAGTGCATCAATTAAATAACTCACTTTCATTTAAACTAAATATTTCCATTTAAAAATATATATATTATTATTATTATTTTATTGTTTAAATATAATTACTTTTTAAGCTATTTATAAAAAATTTCTAGTTAATCAAATTCACTTTTAATTAGCACTATTTTAAAAAATTTCACTTCTTAAATCTTTATATTAATAAAAACTTGATAACCTTACTTTTTTACAATTATATTACATATTTAAATTACTAAAAATATGAAATAATATGCATCACTATAATATGACATTGGAAATAAAATATAAATAAGAAGGCTCATGCAATAGATTAATTACCAAAACATAAAAACTTCACAAGAAAAGAGTTCTTATTTTATTAAAATATAATGGATTATCTTCATCTTGGAACTAAGAAAGGTACAATGGATTTACATAGGTTGATTCGGATATGTAATGTGCTTATGGAATGTTTATTTATATATCATAAATAAAGCTAAATATATTCATTTTTAGGATGTGCTTATGGATCTTCATGTTCAAAATCCATAATACCTATGATGTAGTGGGGAATGGAAACCTTAAATTAAAATTTGATTTAAACAAATCATATTGGGCATGGTGTTATACACTATTATTGATGCTAGCATATTAATATGATACGATTACATATGAAAAATATTTTTTAAAAATTTCTTTAGGTGTTTAAGGAGGGTTTAGGTAGAATAATATAAAATGTTTAATAGAAAAACTAAACGGGCTTAATTTTTTGATTTTTTTCAACCAATATACGCCTAGATCATAACTTAACCAATTTTTGTATATAACATAAAATATCTAAATTTGTGTTCAAGTTCGTCAGATAGAAATCGTGGAAAAATTTTAAGGATGGAAAATTATCTCAAATTTAAAAACATTTGTGAATCTCACTAGTCCCTAATATGCAAACTATAAAATGTTTATTGATGTATTTGTAAAAGTATTCAAATTTAATGATTTTATATAGAATATCTATATAATGTTAGCGATTTTTAAGGTAAAATTAATTTATATTGTAAAATCTAGGTGAATAAAAATTTATAAAAAATGGAAATTGGCTAATCTTTTTTTTGGAAAATCAGAAAAAATAGTCCACTTGCGAATATTAGCCCTAGAATCTTCCATAGAAATTTTGGCTTTTGGGGATTCCTAAGAGAACACCCACATAAAATTGCTTTTAACTAATTATGATAAAGTCCCTCCATAAATTTTGTTCAACATGAGATGTTATTGGGTACTTTTTTTAAAAGGGGAATGGTCATCCTCGACATAAATACTTTTTAACTACAATTAACTTACAAGTTCACTCGTTATTGTGGGAACCAGCACAAGTTCTGCAAAGGAAATCATAATTACTTATGGAAAGATGAGAAAGAAAGAAAGAATTTTTAACGTCCACAAGGCTAAAGATAGCCTATGGGACCTCTTTTAGAGTGAAAAACTTGAAAAAACTATGCTCCTCAAGAGATTTAATCCTAATGGATATAATGCCTTGAAATTTACTGGACACTGGATTATGAAAACTACACCACATAAATTTGCAATTCCAACAAATCTTTGTTAGAAAATATTTAAATTTAAATTTAAAATTGGACTAATGGTTCCAAATTAATTTAAATGTTTAAAAGGAGATAGCTAAAATTATAAAACAAGCCTCTTGTTTATGTTGATCGAAGAATATCGTGGAATTCAAGGTCACCCAAAGGAAAGATGTTCTTTATTTAATCTCATTATAAACACATTCCTTTGTACAATTACATTTTTTGTGCGTGGTGCCCACGAGACCATGGTAATGTTTTCCGCCACTTCCGTATGTTATAACTTGGATATAATATGTATATAATATTTTGACATAGTTGTATGATTGGAAAAATATGATTTAGCTAAGTGGTTCAAGAAACATGTGTGGACTGCAGGTACAAGTGTGAGACTATTGGTAAGCCCGAGAAAAATATAATTATTTGAGAAATATAATATTTTTATCAAATTTTAATACAATTCGTAAAAATTGTATTTAATAATACTTTGAAAACTCGGATGCGGGTGACACGCTCGATCGTGCGCACGCGTATCTTCCCATGCTCAAGCCGACGATGCCCCGCAATGACAAATTTAATTTTTGTGTGGAAACGCATTTTCATTAATCATTTATAATAGTGCTTTGTTGTACCCGATCTCTTGTCATACTCTAAATCACATTCAGCCTCACTTAGATCGTCTCTCATTGCATCTCGCGAGTGCTATGACCCCTCACTACATCCGTGCTCGTGCCGAGTGCCCGAAAAAGGCACCGAAGCTCCTCATTCCGCCATCTCTCGCTCGGTCGTCGGGCCTCTAGAGCCATTATTATTATTCCCCCTCACCATCATGTTGCTACTCCAAACCTTCCCCGCACACTCCCATGTTGGGCGCGCTCCCCATGACATGTGCCCCCTATCGCGCACCCTCCCCGCAACGTGCTCCTCCCTCTATTTCCTTCATGGTTGCGCGCCCCTTGCTATATGCCCCCATCCGTGCACCTACCCGTGGAAAGCCCCTCCTATTTTGCTCTCTCCCCGTCGCATGCACCGAGGCGGGATACCCTCGTCGCATGCCCCTACCGCGTGACCCCCCATTGTGCGCCCTCCGCCGAGCATCACTATTGTGTGCCCTCTAGTTGCGCACCTCTTTGTTATGCGCCCATATTCCCCACCTCTCGCACGTAAACTTCCCCATGGCCCCACGTCAATGTCAAAAGACCACTGCGGTAGCCAAAGAGGTGCATTCTCGTGTGCTACTCACCGTGGGGAAGATCAAAATTTGGAATCTATCAGCTTCCTCTTGTAAGCAAACATGACAGGGAGGCTACCCATCACCCCGATCACACCCTTAAGAAATATTCTTAACTTTGGAGAATCGAGGGGTGAAGAGGCCCCAAGAAGTCTACCATTGCGACCGAGCTTCAGCCGTACCTCGAAAAATGAGCCACTCCTCGTACATGAGCCGCCGGAGGAGGAGATTAAAATTTGGGATCATGGATTCAGATGGAGTCTCGACCGCAGTTCCCGATGTTGAGTACCCAACAAGCCCGTATCATCCACGCAAGACCCCCCGGCTCCCTCCCCCCCCGCACGCTAACAACCGAGGAGGAGGCCATTGCACGTGAATATGGATGCCTAATCGAGGAGGAGGATCGGCATCAGAGGATGATGAAGGAACATCATGATCGCATGGTAGTTTGGTTCTTCTCTTTTTTTTGTCTCTTCAAACCTATTACAAAATGCCTATTATGTTTTTATTTGTGTTACGGAAAATTTGTAAAACATCTTTGTCTACCGCTATTAAGGGGTTGGTTTCCTCCCTCGGAGGGAAATTTCAAACCTACTTTATTTTGAAATATTTTAAGGCCGGGGATTGAAGCAAACACCGTCGGCCATCTCAGCCTCAATGCTTATGTAAAGTTTATTTTATAATATAATATAGATTAGCCTAACTTACAAAAAACAAAAATACTTTTGAAAATAGAATTATTTATTAATATAGAAAATTATAATATGTTATCATATAAATATTATAATCATTAAAATAAAAATTTCCAAGTCACTATATACATAATGATGATGGTGGTGGTTAACTTCCACTAAGACTAATATGGTTTATGAGACCTTAAGAAAGTAAGTGTTTAAGTGACTCCTTAATATTTTATTTCATGATAAAAAAGATGGGAGAGAAGCATTCTCGAGGTACTATAGTTTTGCTAACTTAACAAGTCAAGAAGGTTGGTAGAGTGGCAAATGTTTTGAAAAAGAAAAAGAATGTGAGTAAGAGTTGGGAAATCCAAGAGGAAGTGTTTTTCATCTTCAACTCTCTTAGTATCACAAAGGGGGTAGATTTTTCATCCCAAGGTGTTTTGGAAATATAAAAATGTCTAATTTCATTTTGAAGCTCATGAGAATTAGTTCCTATCTTTGCAATGTTCATTTTTTTCTTAGCATTTGTGAAGGCACAAAGATAACTCGGTTAGCAAGAGTGGGGTTGATCACCTCCTTATAATACCTTAGCTTCCTTTTTCCCTCAAACTCTTTATCCCACAACTTATCCTTAGATTTGGAAGTAACCGTATTTTTAATATTATCCTTATTCTTCAAGATGATCTCCTACTTTATCCCCCAATGGTCAAGCCAGACTGGCATCCTTATGCCGCCTCACTTGAGCCAAAGGTGGGGATTTTGACTACAATTAGAAATAATTTTGGGGAGCCTCTTGGCTTACATATCTTATAGCTTCTTCCCGTACATCGCATACCTAAACGTAGTCATGCTTTCAATGGGAGAAAGACTAGCTTCAATCAAGAGAATAGGTAGGGGGTATTTTCTTTAATCTTGAGGTTGTGAGTTATAAATTGCTTTTGGATCATCTCCACAATTCTCTAGATATATTTTCGCCCCAAACCTCACATTCATATAACATAACAAGGGTGGCAAGAGACTCAAAAGAGGAACTTTTTTATACGAGCCAAACCCAAATATTTGTCGACTTACAATTGTTTTCTAGCTCATAATAAGCTTTCGAGCCTCCTATAATCATTTTCACAAGCATAGTTCCAATTGAGTTGCCGGTGAATGTCAATACCTAAATAGTTATGAATAAACCTTTTGAGTATTAACTGTTATCACATATGAAATTATCATAGTTGATCCTTTTGGATTTAATTGTAATAACTTTATTCTTGTCGGTATTAATAATCATATCCATATTGAGTAGTAATCGTGGAGGATTCTAGGCCGTATTGTCAAGATCATCGTGCTTTGGAAAGAAGAATGATGTCGTCGCATAAAGGAGAAGAGTAATGACTATGCTGAGATTGATGCATCACATCCTCGCATGTTCTAAACACACTTCTAGCTTATTAATGTAAATGTGAAAAAGGGTAGGGGATAGGGGGCATCCATGCTTATCTCCAATATTACATTTAATCTCCTAAGACCAACCCCTCGATGGTCTTAAGCTTGACAATAACATTCTCACATAACCTAGTTATAGTAACTCTCACTTGAGAGGTACCATTATCTCATCAAACATTTACCATGACCTCTCCTCAAGAATAATGTTGAAAGCTTTTTCTAAAGTCAACAAAACAACAAAAGAAAGATCGGGCCTACTATTGCGACATCTTTTGACAACCGTCCTAAGGGTGACAAGGTGGTCAATATTTGAGTGTGAGTTGAGTAATGCCTCCAAAACCAACTTGCCCTTTAACTCTATTATCATGGATTTCGCCGCAGGCTAATATTATAATCAAATTCTCTTGAGGTGCAAACTTTTCTCAAATTTTGCAAGAAAAAAAAGAGTTTGTACATTAACCCTTTTAGGTATTGAGAAATCCAAAGTTAAAATAAATCTAACCTAATTTAATAATAAAAATATTTCACAATAAACTAGTTTAATAAAATAAAATAATATTTTAAGTTTTAATTTTATTTAAATTTAATTAAAACGAAAAAATCATTATTTTAAATTATAAAAAATAAAATTTTAATTTATTTAATTATTTATATATTTTATGATTTTCCTTTCTAAAAATATAATTGTAAAAAACACCAAAATATTATAATCCTATAAAAGTCATATTAAACTAACCCAAATATTTAAAATAGTCATTTGCATGGAGCTGATTCTGACTCCAGAACTTATTGTAACAGTGAACATGTGAAATAAGAATGGATGCATGACACTTTTCATGGGAATTCTCTTTCTAAATAGTTATTTTCCACCCTGTAATTTAGGTCCTCTCACCAAGTACTGATGTCTGTAGAGAAATTCCATGTGACTCCCACTCTCGATGAAATCTAACGCTACATGGAATGATTGTTGCTGTTACATGGACTGTAGTTCTGTCCACATTCAATTCGTGGTGTCCATTGCACTGAGTACAGTACAGAGTAGTCTCAACAATTAGGAATCCGTCTAGGGACTTAATAGAATAATCTGGATTGTAGTTTTTTTTGGAATCCACAAATAAATTTCAAAAATCAGGTGGGTAGTGGCAGTCTTTTTGGATAGTGGAAATGGATTCTGCATCATCAAAAACCCTAAAGGCATCCAAATACTGAAGTTTAAAAAATTGTAACTTAGATTTTCAAAACTCTTGGCTGAATTTTTCATAATCTTACCAAAAATTTTTGAGATATTCTGTAAGTTTTTTAGATTAAGGCCAGGAATTACATCTTAATTTTATGGTTAAAATTATGAAAAAACTTATTATAATTAAGTTCTGAAATAGGTGGAAGTAGATATTATTGGTTGCTATTTACTAATGCAGACTGACTTATAATTGTTATTCGAGGAAAACCTTATCATCTGGAATTACCAGGAAGTGGTCTGTAGAGGGCAGGCTTTACCCTGACAGATGCCTTTGAGTGGCCTGCACTCTTTCATAGTGCCAGATTCTCTGAGTCTTGGGCAGTTAAGCTATACAGGAAGAAAATAATTCTTAGCCAAGCAAAAGCAGTTTTAAAGCATGCTCTTTCTCGCCCCAAAAAACCATGATAATATGTTTGTTATCTAATATTTAATTTTTAATTTTTTTATTATAATTTAGGAAAATAAGTTTAGGTATAATTTTTTTGGTTATTAAAATGTGATTTTAAATGAATAAATAAATTCAGCAATAGTGCAAACTCTCAGTACTTAAATTATGTTCATACTTTGGGACCTAATAGAATAGTATGGACTGCAGTTTTTTTTGTTGGAATCCAGTAAATAAATTTCAAAAAAGTCAAATATAGTTGCAGTGTTTTAATTTCATTTTGGATGGCGGAAATGGATTCAGCATCATCAAAAACCCTAAAGGCACTCAAAAATACTGAAGTTTAACAACTGTAACTCAGATTTCCTCAAAACTCTTTGCCTGAATTTTTCATAATCTTACAGGAATTTCTAGATTATTCTGTGGTTTTTTAGACTAGGGGCAAAAATTGCATTCTAATTTTATGGTTAAAATTAGTAGAAAAACCTTATTATAATTCAGTTCTCAAATGAGTGGAAATAATTATTGGTTAAGTTATTTAGTAATGCAAGCTGACTTATCATTGTTATTCAAGAAAAACCATATCATCTGGAATTACCAGCAACTGGTTTGTAGAGGGCAGGCTTTCACTCCTGACAGATATCTTTGAGTGTTGGGCCTGCACTTTTTCACTAGTGCCAGATGCCTCGAGTCTTGGGCAGTTAAGCTATACAGGAAGAAAATAATTCTTAGACAAGCAAAGCAGTTTTAAAGCAGGCTCTTGGCCCAAAAAAACCATGATAATAGTTTGTTACCTAATATTTTATTTTTAATTTTTTATTATAATTTAGAAAAAATAACTTTTAAGTATAATTCTTTTGATTATTAAAATGTGATTTTAAATGAATAAATAAATTCAGCACTGGTGCAAACTCTCAGTACTTAAATTATAGTCTACACTTTGGGTTTGTGATTCCAACCTATTTCTGTACTTCTTTTATTGATAAAAAATACTCCAAAGACTTGAAACAATCAGAGTACTGCTCGAAACTAAACATTGTCAGATAAATTCGACTTTCGTAAATTGTAGTATATAAATGTACGTGTGTACAGATTAAATAAAAGGTCTACTGTGGGTTCTGTTTGGTACTTACTGAGATTATTGAGTGACAGGTAGAAGCAATTGGGTCTGAATGAAGCTAAGTGCGTATACTCAGCCTGACAGTTCTTTCTAATGAAACTCCTGTGACAGTTCTCTGTAGTTTTCTTGGTTCATCTGATCCTTCGTGCCAGCTTTTGAGCTCCACAAAGTTGCACCATGTACAAAAGCTGCCAGCAAAATTCTTCATATGGTTGCGAAGTTTTACTATTCTTTTTAACTACATTGTGTCCTATGGATTTTTCACCGTTTTGGGACTTTTATATTATTTATCTGACATATAAAATAGAAAAATAGATTAGGTTTTATTATTATTATTTTTCTTATTGGTAGTGGAGGTCATATTTTGATTAAGAGCTTCACCATTTCCAAACAGGCAAATATCAACAATTTGAAGGCATAGAAAGAAAAATCATTATTATATTATTATACTTGAACTATGTTTTCATCACAATGTTAAACATATACATTTCCAAGTAGACAAAGATTAAAAATTGAGGTTAAAGAAGAAGCTAGTGGGGATATCACCACATTAGTGCCCATATCTTCACTTTGACTTCTATCATTGAAGAGGCTAAGGGAAACCGAGGAAAAGTATATGTTGTTTTTTATGGTGAAGACATTTAATACACTGCCTTAACATTTGCTAGTTGAGAAGTGTTTTCGATCTTTGATGGTATTGCTTGCTATCACATTTACCTTAAAGTGTTGGTATGTGTGAGGGAACCCATAGTCTTATAGGAGTTAAATAGGGGTTTCCCCTTCATTTTCCACTTCTTTTTTCACTTTTCATTGATGAGGTGAGGAGTTCATATCACATACCCAGAGATCCCTCACATATAATTCGTGGAGTTATGTTTTGTAATCCCTATGTTATTTATGATAATGTACTCCTCCTTTATATAATTCATGGAGTTGTGTTTGCAATCCCTATGCCGCCTATGATAATGTACCTTTGAATATTATGGGTCGACTTTAATCTTTTTAGTGAACATTAAAATATAAAATAAAAAACTAAAAAGTACACAAGGATAAATGTCAACATGAAAGAAACAACTACACAATCATTTTCCATGGCAATTATAATTATTCAAATGTCTCTAGTATAATGGAGTAGCTAACCGACCACCACAATGTTTTTTTTTAAATAAAAGGATACATGACAATTTTATAAATAATCTATAAACTAACATAGGTAAGTAACCCATCAATTTCTTTTTGGGTCATACAAAATATGAACATTTCCAAAAGGCCTTGGTGTTAGAAATTAATTAACAGTAGCAATGAAAAACACAAAATATTGTGGAAACACAAATACAGAAACACATAAAACAAGACACAAATATACATGGTTCACCCAATTTGGGCTACATCCATGGAGAAACAGCAAATTTCTTTACTTTTATGTTATCCAACAAAATGAAGAGATACAAATCCCATAGCAAGACCGTTGTAATTTCCTCTTCTCATTCTCACAATGTCACCTCTCTCTTTTTCTCGCTCGTAATAATCATTATATACGCTCCCTCATAGAAACCGAGGGTTGTCTTATAAAGGGAAAACCCTAAATTAACATAACTTCTATCATTAGCTCATCCTCCTAATAAATGTGGCCCGGATTGACTACGAAATTACAATATTTATAAGGAAATTTGCATATTTTTTAGCTTCGGGGGACGCTTCCCCGGCCCGTTAGCCCCCGTACCCCCCGCGAGGGGGACAAGTCCCCCCCCTACATGGAGGCGTGTATAGTCTTCCTAGGGTATACACTCAGATGAAACAAGACATGAATCAGAAGATAATCAAGATCCACACCCAACACTTGGAAAGTAAATGTTTCTTATTTGTAAGCTTCCATGGTGATTAGAAATTGAAGAGAATGAATCTAGAACTTGTTCCACATTTTCATTTTTAGGTCTACCTTTCGACTCCAAATAGAACTCATCATTGGGACAAAATGATCGAGGGAGGGAAGGAGTGAAATGGTGAATAAATATAAGGAAAGATAGGAAGAATAGAACATTAGATTCTATAGTTAAGCGCCTTTAGAAAACTAAAACCTAAAGAAAAATAAAAACAATAAAGAGATTAAGAAATAATTTTAAAACAAATTAATAACTTAAAATTATATTTATTCTAACATGTATTAAGTTTTTATTAAAATAATGATTGTTTGATGGACATAAATATGAGATAGCTTTCCTAAAGCTTAAAAAATTCAATAGGATGTCATGGATTTTGGCTTGTAGCACTTTAATAGGTTTGTATTTTACGAAATTTTAAGTATTTAATTTTACAAGAAGATATTTATAAGATTAATTTGCAAATTTTAAGGCTCATTTTAAGGGACCAGATGAGGAGACATGGTAAATTTAATAGGGATTAAACTTCGCTTCATCAACTCCTCTTGCATTCCAAAAGAAATTTCCCTAATGATGGAATCCGTCAAATGTAGAAGATAAATAGGTTAATCATTGGAAAATAGTTTAGTCTTTCGATTATCTTTTAACGTGAAATTTTTAGTCTAGTTCATGGATTTCCACTAAATCCCCACTAAGGTTAGACTCTCTAGGTTGACATTAGCAAACACACATCATGAGTGACCAACAATGTTTGTTGTCTCTTTTAACACTATAAAGTTGTCCATGGCATTTTGAAGCTTTCTTACAATCCTTCATAAGGTATCTTCCTTTGTAACATTCAATAAAAAAATTTCATTCTAAGTGACGATGAATGTCTTATACCTTATTTCTTCCAATTTTTTTTGCATTGTATCAAGATTGCTTCTCATAAATTTTATGAAAATGTTAATATAGGGTTATTTTCACAACTTTCTTCTATCATATTAATCTAAAAAAAATATTATTATATATGTTAGTGCTACAAATAAATCATTTTAGTATGCTTCTCTTATTAGGCGGACTTCCTTGAACGTGAAGTCAAGAAGGCGAAAAACTCAATTTTGCAAAGTTATGAGCCCGCATGACAATACAGAGGAGGGAGCAAAAAGCTCCCTCCTATCACAATGTCCTATTTGGATGAGGAAAAATGAATCCAAGGTGGGTTTTGGGCCCATTATGACAAGACTGGGATACCGCTCAAGGATACAACTTAACAAAATCAAAGAAGGATTCATATTCACATGGCGTGAATTCCAAAGCATCTAACAGGGTCTTCAACAAAGGTATGTGTCATGTACTGGCCCAAATGGAGCCTATAAGCGCATGACTAATAATAATCCTAGGGTTGTGATTATAGATCCATAGACCCAAGCCCTCCAAGACCGTATGATGCACTAATCTATAAATTTATAAATCGCCTAATGAAAGTGTTACGAACCTACATCCAATACATTTGGAAACCCAAAGGGGAAGTAGACCTCCATATAGGTTCCAAAGGTTTCTTTAATACTATATTTGCTAACCCGAAATATAAATACAAGGTCTTTGAGGAAGGATTGTACTTCCTTTCCTCAATAGGTTTGTTCATGCGACCGGGAAGGAAAATTTCACACCAAAGAAGGAAACCTTTACCCATGTTCTAGTGTCGATAAGGCTATATTCTCAGCTCTAAATTACCGGTTACCTACCTAACGTTTTCGTGCTCAGTCAGAACTTCTAGAAAATTTCGGTTATCCGAGGCATCGCAGCAAGGTAAATACAATGTGTATTCCCAACGAGTCGAATTAGATGTCTCGTGTGTTGTTCTAGATGTGGTAACCCTATAATTCTAGCATGAAGTATGGTCATAGAGCATTGAATATAGGAAAATTCCTTTTCATTGTAGAAGATGCCATGAGGGACATATCTTTCGCATTCTTGCCCTTAATGTTAGGATAGAGTAGGCAATATCTCATTCGCATAAAGACCCCGAGGGTTTCCACAAAAGTGGGTGCAAAGGGTAAAACATGAAGGAAACAATAGCCAAAGCCTTCCGAGGAAAAAAATGAATCAAAGAACCATTATGATGTCTTGGCTATGAAACCCCACAAGAGGAAACATCATTAGGTAAATCTCAAGAAAAAAAGGAACAAGAAAACAGCATGTGGATCCTCCGTAACCCACATAGAAAACTTAGGTAAAACCATATCAACCACAAGTGAAGGATGGGGATCTAGAAACCAAGCTCGCTCAAAATTCGGTCGAATATTTGGAAATGACTCCAAGAGAAGCAGGATGAAAGATCCAGAAAGAGGAAATATTGTGGAACAATAAGGATTACCTATGCCACATATGTTAGAAAAGTGGAAGGATCAAGGAGTGGAAACGATCCTTAAAGAAAAAAATAGATCGGGTCCAAGACACTTTCCTCACACGGGAAGAAACCAGATTGGAGAGGAACAAAGAAATTGCATGGAGAATCAAAAGGATTGTGAGTCAAAGCAAGTTGAGTTCCAAAACATCTAGGACCTCAAGTCAACTCGCAGAAAAAGAGTGAAGGAAATATAACAATGTTATCCTCCATGAGCTTGAATCCTTTTTGATAAACCTGCAAGATGAAATCCCCGGAACTACAACTCCCCCCGTTACAATGAAAGTTTTAACATGGAATATAAGAGGCTTGAATGGTCGAAGAAAAAAAAGGGATCCTTAAATATAATATGAAAACAAGATAACCCGCATATCATTTTCATACAAGAGACTAAGTGTTCAAATAAATATTCAAAATAACGTAAGGGAAATTTTGGGATAGATATGACTATGTAGATATAAAATCTTAGAATGTTGCAAGGGGAATCATAACCCTGTGGAACCCTCAAAATATAAATATCATCTCTTTTGAATCCACTCGTACTCCCTCTCTATATTTATGTAAATTTCTTGGTTCACCAAATCCAATACTTTGTATGGACGGTATGACCCCCAAAAAGATCGATGAGAAGATCAACTTCATCCTTATTCGAGGATCTTTGATAAATGATTTCACTCTTGAAATGGATATTGGTAGGGTATTTTAACATGATCCTCACCCTATAATAAAAATAAAAGAGGCACAAGGAAATGAGATCATGACTCAGTAGAGTTTTGCAGGACTCATTGATACCAATGGGTTGGTGGACATAGAAGAAATAAATGGGATGTACACCGAATAAAAATAGGGGGGAAATATTTGGTGGCCTCTCGTCCGGATATATTTCCTGGTTTCAAGGAAATTATCCTCCAAGTAACCAGTATAGAGTCTAATATTATACATCAAGGTGGATTTGATCACTGATTTTCCTTCTAGATGTTCAAGATAGCTGAGCACCAACAAACAAACCTTCCATATTCGAGTTATTGTGGCTAGATGATCTCAATTTTGTGGAAAAAATGAAACAATGGTGGCAGAACGGGGAGAATCTTGAGGTTCTAAAAATGTTTAAACTTCAGAGAAAAATTAAAGCAAGTTAAAGGTAAGATCAAACATTGAAATAAAAATGATTTTAGCAATATATTCCAAGTTAAAAAAAGAATTAGAAGAAAAATTGAGGGAGATCCAAAAATATGTTTCCAAAGAGTGATACAATGATGAAAATAAAATGATGGAACACTCCCTCCAATGGGAATGGGAAGAGAGATTCAAACATGAGGGAAAATTATAGAAACAAAATTCTATAATATAATGGTTATCGGAAGGAGAAAGGAATAATAAATTCTTCCATTAAAAACAATTGTATCCCATAGGAACCATAACAGAATACTAAAATTAAAAGATAGAGAAGGGAATATCTACTAAAACCATTAGGAGATAGAATAGATTATGGAAGCTCAACACTTTCAAGAATTAGCAATGGAACCCCAAGGAGATAGATCAACCAATATCCAAAAAATATTGCAACATGTCCCAAGGATGATAAAAAAGGGGCAGAATTCTAACTTTGTTAGGCCCATATACCTAGAGGAGGTTGAGCAAAGGAAAGTAGGAATGCCAAATGGTAAGGCAACAAGCCGAGATTTATTGTGGATTTATTTAGATCCTGGGATTTTTGTGGTCTCAAATATACACAAAGTAGCAAAATTCCTTGCGGATTAGAAAATGTTCTCTAACCATGAATTCCACCCTCATCACTCGATCCCAAAAGAATACGAAGAAAAACTCCCAAATAGATATCACCCCTATCGCTCTCTATATGTCATACATAAGATAATCTCCAACCATGTAAAATGGATTAAGTCTTTATTGTCGATTATGACATCTCAAGAACAAGCAAAGCCTAGGATGGGATACAAATCCTAGATAACGTAATCTAGGCACATGAAATTATCTATTCCCTCAAAGCCCGTAAAAAATTAGGAATTGTCATGCAACTCGACACAACTAAAGCCTATGATAAAATGAGTCGTAATATTTTGTGTAGAAATTATACAAACATGCATGTATATCTATGGATTCACCCTGATCTATCAATTTACTAAAGTTAAATACGAATTTCTTCTACAAATATTTTGTGGAATTAAAAACACAATCGCTAATCAAATGAACATGAAGAAAGATCAATCACACACAACACGTATAATTTCGGGAAAGCTTGGCGCCTAAAAAACCCCATTATATTCTATTGTATATTAAGCATGGATCATGAACCAAATACAATGTCTTTCTCTTCACAAGAGCCTCCAACATTCAACATACGTCTCACACTATCATATGCAACCGACCAACACATGGCCACCCTCAAATTTCCGCATGTACCTCACCCGCCTCGCACAATCCTTGATGGTAAAGATCCCTTAAAAGATAGGAATTCTTACCTGCCCCGATCGCACAAGTATCATGGTCACTCCAATGGTTGTTTTCCTACATGAGTGCAAGCAAGATAATCCTACAACCGATAGTCAACCTCCCTTTCACCTAGAAGTCAACTAGGTTCTGCTGATCCGACATGCATGCATCTAATAATAGTAAATCCTTAGTTGCATGAGATCACTAATTTTTAAACTAATTAATATTTAATCCACCGAATCTCTCACTAGTGTATCTTCAGTTACAACTAGCACAACCGAAAGTTAAACTATTTATAAACCGCGTCAACAAAATGCACCACTACACTTCAAACTTTGTTACAACTAGAATTACTAACATGTCCCACCAACCAACTCTAACTCGAAATCCACTAGCTAACTAAATTTATCACTTTCATTTAACTCATTCAAGTCCACATTGAGAATAGATTATAGTTTAATTTCCATCTTAATTAAGGGATAATAAAAATAGACATGCACCCAAAAAATAATATCATGGGCCCCACCCTAGTTTGGGTACTTAATTAAAACTGTGTGCTAATGCAACTAGGTGCTTAATTCACTAGGTGGGATGTTGAATCTTCTTGTTGACCCCAAAACCCCCTCTCAACAAGAAAGGGATTATCCTTCAACCTTGATCATGTCTCTATGGTATTCAAATTTACCTCGGTAAGCGTTTTTCGAATATATGCATCCCGATCTTCCGTGGGAATGTACCGAAGCAACACGATCCTTATCTACACACAATCTCTAAGATGATGGTACCAAATATCTATATGATTGGACCTATTATGAAACAAAATATTAATCGAGAGTTTAATGCAAATTCTGATTATCATAATGAATCACTATCGGATCCATCTCGAGAACCAAACAAACCAACCAAGATATTTATCATCCAAACAGCCTCACATGCATCCCTTTGAATTGCTCCATGTGTCTTGTCTCCACCGAACTCGAGTGCCACGAATCATTGTTTCCTATCGTATCGTAGAACCGTTTTTGATCCAATTCTAAAGATCCCCCCCCGATGTGCGCTTTCTATCCGATGGACTTCTAGCCCAATCCGCATCCGTGAAGCCATGCAAATTTTCCATCTATTCTTTTATACCATAGACCATACTTTGATGTGCTCCTCAAGTATCTCATGACATGCTTCCCCGCCTTCCAAAAGAGCTTGGTAGGATTAACCATAGCTTGACCCGGCTCGGTTAACCGTGTAGCAATGTCCGGTCTCGTGTTCACTAGATACATTGAAGCAAAATCCACAACGGCCAATAGAAAATAGCATCCTCTCTTTCCTCCGCCTTCGGAAGAATATTATCCATGGGTTTGCGCCTCTCCGTATTAAACTTACCTAGTATCTCTTGTACATTGCCTTGACAGACACAAAAAATTTGGCACTATCCCACTCGCCATATGTCCTTCATTCCTGAACTCCCTTGCAAGATCCTCCTTAAAAGTGAGTGTATCACTTTCTCACCAAGAAAAATTAAACATCAACATAAAGAAAAATTATAAAGAGCTTACCCTCAACCACAACTGGGTACAAGTTTGCATCTCGTCGACTTTGATGAATCCTAGACTAGTGAAATAGCTTCGTCTATCCGAGTGTACCAATCAAGGGGTTCTTTCTTCAGCTCCATACAATGCTCTTTTGAGCCTGCACACATGTGAATGACTATTGAAGATTTTGAGACCTTCATATTTCTCTATGTATACATCTTTCTCAATGATCCCATTGAGAAACACAATTTTCACATCCATATGATGAATGCGCTCACCTCTATCCGCGCCGAGAGTGCAAGGATGGATCTTATGGAAGAGTACCTTGCAACAAAGTATCATCAAAATCTATCTCGTAGATCTCGTTAGAACTCAAGCCACAACCGTCTGTATTTCTCCACACTCCCATCAATAGCTTGCTTTAATTGCATCCATCTTGATCTCAACCATCGATTTGTCGAACGTCTTGGGACTATCTCCCATGCAATATTCTTGACAATGGAGTCATACCTTCAATTCATTGCATCAACCCAAGTTGGCCGATGCACTCCTTCCGAAAGTAATATGGTTCCGCCCACAATACATCATTTCTAAGAGCCATGGCATCCAAGAACAGGTCAGAGCTTGTATTTCTCCGCACCGTGAAGTAGGGTTCCTACATTCTCAGCATCAAGTCTCGAGCCTATCAACTTCCTTGGTGTGCCTTCTACCATTTCGATGGATATTCCCACATGAGTGTTTTCCTCCACTCCACGAACCTCCTCATGCGGTTGATCCACATCTTGAGACTCCATTGTGGGAATTTTTAGGTCTAAAATGGGCCTCCTAAGAAAAATGTACAACAAAATTAAAATTTATAACAACCAATAGGATTCAAGATGATGATGTCAACCATGGGGGATGATTTACTATTTTTAAAATAAAAGGGTAAAAATATTAAAAAATAATAAAATAATAAAACTACTTTTCAACTTGTGTTTTCAAATTATCTCCAAAATTTTTACTCAAATTTTCGAGTGGAGTATTTCGTTGATGCAAAATTTAATTCCTCATCCAAGGAGTACCCATGTTGTATTTTCGATGAACTCTATTACATGAAAAATGAGAAATACATAAAAAAAACGTGATTGTAATCACGTTTTTTATGTATTTCTCATTTTTCGTGTAGTAGGACCCATCAAAAGTATGTAACATGTAAGGTACCCCGGGATGAGGAATTAAATTTCACATCCAATGAGTACTCCCGCTCGAAATTTGAGTAAAAAATTTGGGAGATAAGTTGAAAAATATGAGTTGAGAAAGTAGTTTTTTCATTTTTTCCCTCTAAAATTTGATGATGTCATCAAATCTTATTTGATTTTTTCCACTATTATTTTATAATTTCCTTAGAGGCCCATTTAGACCTCAAAATTTCTAATGCATCCTTAAGAACCAAAGAAGCTTCCTCCTCTACATGCAAGTCCAGCCTCCCTCTCAAGGACAACCGCATGGCTTTCTCCTCATCAAATTCGATATCCCGTCGCACAACATTCATTCTAATGTTTGGAAAATAAACATGACAATTATGGGGTGTTTATGTGTACCCCACAAAATCCCAACCCCATGTTCTCATGGTTCCAACTTCTTCTGGCGCTCGGTCACATGCACATAAATAAATGAACCAAAAATCTTAAAGTGTGAAACATTAGGTTTCTACTATGCTGATCCTCTTCGCAGTGTACTCATGCCAGAAGTACTCTATGAGGACAATGGTTTTGCACATGCATACGTTGTATTGCATGCTTCCACCCATAGATGCATCAGTGTAGACCCTGGATCATTTCAACATCGCTTGTGCTACACCCCACTAACAGTTATGTTCTTCCTACTCCGTGACCCCAGTTCATATCGTGGGTTATCGAGGCGCCATGAGTTCTCTTCAGAATTCCATCATTTCTATGTGGAATTTACTTGAATCTATTAGAGATGTATTCTCCACCATTGTCACTCCTAAGAGCCTTCACTTGCTTCCCCCAACTCTTTCTCCACCGTTGCCTTAAAATCATAGAATGTAGAGAATGTTTGATCTTTCTTCTAAGCATGAAGAAGATCCAGCACTTACTAGAAAAAATTCATCGACAAAGATATCACATCAGTACTTATGTTTTGTTGTTGAAGAAATTGAGAAAGGACCACACACATTTGTGTGAACTCTCTCAAGGATCCCTCAAGCT
The DNA here is from genome assembly GCA_034641835.2 of Pinus albicaulis. NCBI lineage: Eukaryota > Viridiplantae > Streptophyta > Pinopsida > Pinales > Pinaceae > Pinus > Pinus albicaulis. The sequence goes on along the minus strand of CM076577.1, from coordinate 1,459,716,951 downwards.
TGGTTTTCACTTCTCATGAAAAGGTGGCCTTTACATATTTTCGCATAGTACATCCCTTGCGTGTTTCTCGATCGTGCAAGTGTACCCTAGGGAAGACCACGTATAAATATGTTGCATGAATTTCAAGGCTCCATGGTGAAGATGGCCCAATCACTGTGCCATAATTCACCCTCATCCCGGTTCACCACTTCTGATCTTCTCCTTGCCCATCATTGCCGTGCGTACCATATACCTCCGAGTGTAGACATTCTTCAGCTTAAATCCCTATCCTCTTGGCTTGACCCATTGTTTTGTGTCAGCAGAGATTTTCCATCACGTCAAAACAACATACATAGCCTTTATCCTCCAACATTGCGAATGAGCCCAATTTTTTCTTCAAACTTGGTACATGCATCACATATTTTAATTGAAATGGATTACTTTGACTCCTCCGAAAGGTAATGTGTCACCAATCCCGATAGCACCGTATCGTCTCGTCGTCACCCATTTTCTGATATGATATGCATTTGGATATCTTTTCTCCTCCAAGCTCATCGAAAAATTTCCTTATCTCCCATCATGTGAAAAGAATGCACCACTATCCAAATACCAATACCGATCCCAATGAACTTGGACACCATGCATGCGATCAATGCGAGAAGTCAAGCTCAAATTGCGAGGTAAGAGCCTCACCAGCCGTAGATCCTACCAGCCTTCTTGTTCTTCTTCTTTTGTGGACAATTTCAGTAGCAAAATGCCCATGCTCGTGATAGTGAAAACACTTCACCTTGGACATGTCCTCGCTTCTTTCCATATCTGTGTTTGACTTAGATTTTGAATGGAATTTATTCCCCTTCCCCTTTCCTCGCCTTGTCATCCAAAGCAAAAATCCTCTTCATCAGTCATTCTTAGATGAAGATCCCATCTTTGGTGTTCCGTCTAAACTCCTCTTGCACCAAATACTGACGACAAATGCCATTCCCAAATATGGAAATTTTTTCCCTTCCATTGACAGAGTCTCGATAACTATGCCAGCTCTTGGGAAGTCTTAGAGAGCCAAGCTCACCAAATAATTATCAAAAAATGGTATTCCAATGCTCCCCAATTCATCCCGACATTGACAAATCCTGTTAGATATTTTGGAATGGTGTCACCTTTTTCCATCATGATTCTTAGTTACCCTGAAAGCGCCAATTTCCTATCGTCGTTCGCTTAGGAATAGATTTTTTCAAAGCCTTCCACATTGCATATGTCAGGGATTTCCCATGGAGGCTTGAGACAATGTGGTTCCCCACTCCCTCCCACAAGATCCTCCTCGCCTTTGCCACTTTCTTTTTCCATGCATCAAGATTTTCGCATCCGCAACATCCGGCTTAGGAACATCTTTGTCAATGAATTCCTTCTGCCGTTGTCTTCGATTACCGCCTATCCCGTCCTTCTCTAAGAAATGTAGTTCGAGCTTCCTGAGTGCATACTCTACCCTCAAGCCATTGAAATCTATTTTGATCTTGAATTAGTTGTAGCACCAAGAAATTCTTTCTACAAATTCGACTCCTATCCACCACAAGCTCAACTTTGCATTTCACTTCTTCAATTTTCTCGTGCTCTCATACCATGTAGAAATTATACAATATGCATGTATATCTTGGATTCACCTAATCTAACAATGTATCAAAGTTAAATACTGAATTGATTCTACAAATATTTTGCACAATTAAAAACACAATCACTAATCACATGAACATGAAGAAAAGATCAATCACACACAACAAAGATAATTTCGGGAAAGCGAGGTAAAATAAAAACCCCACTATCTTTTGTATATTAAGCATGGTTCATGAAACAAATACAATTTATTTTCCTTCTTCTCAAATAAAGCCCAACATTTAGTTATCTGCCTCTACACTTTCGTATGAAAAACTCACTCAACACATAGCCAATTCTCCGCTCAAGATAACCCTTGCTCGCGCAATCCCCGATGGTAAAGATCCCTTAAAAATATAGGAATTTTTGCCCGCCTCACTACGCAAGTATCATGCACTTCAATGAGGTTTCATGTGTGCAAGAAGATAATCCTACAATTGATAGTCAACCTCCCTTTCACCTAGAACTCAATTGGGTCTCACTTCAGATCCGACATGCATGTAGCTAATAATAGAAAATCCTCACCGTATGTGAGATCACCTATTTTGAATGAATTAATATTTAATTCATTGAATCTCTCACTAGTGTATCTTTAGTTACAACTAAATCGAGTTTAACTCACTTAACCGAGTTAAATCATTTACAACTTGCATTAACTAATGCACCACCGCACTTCAACTCGTTACAACCAGAATTACTCTTCATTTCCTACCAACCAAACCTCTAACTTGAAATCCACTAGCTAACTGAATTTATCACTTTCATTTAACTCATCCAAGTTCACATTGAGAATGTAGACATAATTTAATGTCTATCTTAATTAAGGGATAATAAAAATAAACATGCACCCAAAAATAACATCATGGGCCCTACATTAGTTTGGGGTGGTTAATGCAACCAGGTGCTTATTGCACTAGGCATAGGTGTTGAATATTCTTGTTTAATCTCAACATCTAGAATGCACTCTGTAAGCTTTTCATTTTAACCAACATGGGATCCAATGTTTCATGTTATTGGTCACTACTCCTAGCTTCTCAGTTATGGTCAATGGCGCCCTAGCCATACCCTTCTCCCCCACAATATACCTAAGGCAGGGAGACCTTCTTTCACCTTTTCTCTCTGTTATGGTAATGGAGGGACTAAGCATATCTATTAAAGAAGAGGTCACCGCAAGTGGGATCAAATGGTTACAACTTCACCCATAATGTAAACCAACCACCCATAAAAAGTTTGTGGATGATACCATGATCCATGGAGTGCCTATAGTCAAAGAATCCTAGTCCTATAAACAGATCTTAGAAGAGTTCACCAAAGCTTCAGGTATAGAAGTCAACCACTCAAATTAAATTATTTTATATTTTAACACTCATATCTCTATGTAGAGGAATCTCACAAACATTCTAGGATTCCAAAGGAAATAAATGCCATCAAATTATCTGGGAATACCTCTGATAGATAAAGCTTGTAAAAATTCCACTTGGGAAAACTTGATCTCCAAATTGCAAAATTAGGTTAGCAGGTGGACTTTTAGAGCCATGAATTTTTCTAGTAGGTTAGTTTTGACAAAAGCGGTGTTGTAGGATATTCATATGTATTTTTAATTTGTCTTCGTAGTCTCCACATGGGTCCTCCAAAAACTAAGAGATATCCAAAGAAATTTATTATGGAGGGGGCGTGAGGAGACAAAAACATGGGCCTTGATAGGGTGGGACAAAATATTCAAATTGAAATCTAGGGGTGGTTTGGAACTTCAATATCCTAAGGTGCTCAACGAGGCCTATGGTGCAGAACAGTGTTAGAGATGGATTAAGAATGTCACAATCCCATGGGATGCCTTCTAGAAATAAATGTATGCTCCAAGATGGAACCCCCAAACCTTGATTAGGTTTAATGATCACATTATGAGCTTAGCAACCTAGAATATGGCTTGGCATAATCGAGGAGTTATCCAATATTACTGGTTTTGGGAAATAAGGAATAGTAAAATGACCCTCTTCTGGGAGTATTCATGACAACAAGAACCCAACTTAACCTCAGAAGTGAGACTAGCCCTTCAACAGGAAACACAAAGAGTAGGGAAAAGGGAATTCCACCATTAATGGGACCAAGGGGGAGAAAGTTATAAATGGAAAAAATGGATACCTATGAGTCACCAAACACGGGAACAACTAGCTTAGGCTATCAAAAAACTGGACAATGAGCTAGAGAGAAGGAAAATCCTCATCTCACGGGATGAATATCATTTAAAGTGGGGGAGATAGGAGGGAGAAAAATTCACTCTAAAGAAAGATCGCCTCCACATTACAAGACACCAATGGGAAAATGAAGACCCAACATGGAAAAAAAATCGGTCTATCCCTCATTGGACGAAAATTAAATTGTTTACATGTTTGGTGATGCACATGAAGATCTTAACTTGGGAGAACCTGTGCTGAAGAGGATTCACTGGACCCTCAAGATGCATTCTCTATGATAAGTAAGAGGAATCCATTAACCAGCTGCTAAATATGTGCAAGTATACAACCAATCTATGGGATTGGGTCTCACTAGTGTTTCACCAAATAGAATGCCAACAAGATAATGTTAAGGAAACCCTAAGCAAGTGGAGAGGAAAAATCATGAAAAATGAGTTAATTGTAAACCTTTCCTTGGATTTGTGGTTTGGGCCATTTGGAAGGAAAGAAACCAAAGAATATACCAAAGTAAATTCCTCCTGACCACATTCCTGGTTGCTCAAATCCTGCAACAAATGCAAGAAACTATCCTCGCCAACAATTTAATAATCTTGGAGGAGAACCCAACGGACGAGGAAAAAATAATTCTAGAAATTTTGGGGTTGGCATGAGGTCAAGCTTACCATAACAAGAAAAAGGAACCCCAACTCCAAGAGCTACAAGAACATGGTCATCACCAGCTCTAGGATTCCTGAAAATAAATTTCGATGGAGCCTCAAAAGGTAACCCCACCCAAGCCACTACGAGAGGTGTTATAAGAGATAGTGCAAGAAGGATTCAAATTATCTACTATAACAATCTAGGTGAGCCCATAAATAATGCTACATAATTTCTTGCATTGGAACATGGGCTGCAATTTATCGTTCAGGAAGGAATTCACAATATCACCATTGAAGGGGACTCAGCCTTAGTGATTAAGGTGGAAACACGACTTTCGTGTGGCACAAACATTAGCAAGTTAATGTCCCATTGGTGCCTGGTATAGATAATACAGGGAATATAGGGAAACTTGGAAACCATGAGAACCGTTTATTTTAGCCTAATAGGTTGGAAAATGAGGGAGCCATCGGCACCATAGAAAATTATGAATGAAAATGGACAAGGGTCCAAGATGGCCCATTGAGAGGAGACTCTACTCGACTAGATGAGTTGGACCATCTTAAGAGAGGTCAAAATCGAACAAAGGTGACTAAGGATTTGATAGGCCCTAGGGAGAGGCAAAGCCCAAGGTATGATTAATGATTAAACAAGTTCGAGAATCCATGCCTATATGCAACCAATTTAAAGGATCGATGATGGAGATAGATGGAGCTAGAAGAAACCAAGTGATGGGCACGTGGTTGGGTATTTCAGGAGAGGTGGAGAAATATGGGTGCAGTGGCCCCATTATGATCCCTCACCCCCCATATCTCTCTCCCTTGGGCTTGGCCAAGGGCCTTGTTCCATTCCAATAGAAATTCTAATGGAAGTAGTTATTGGAAATGCAAAATCTTGAGATAATGAGGAGATACTAGAGGATATGGAATAAAGAATATGGGTAGTTGACACAGATGAATTTGTGCGGACTATCACATTATGATTGGGCAACAATGGTAGAATTAGCAAGGATTCAGGATAGTGGCAACTCCAGGGTATAGGTAACGAATATTATTTATTAACCTGTTGGCTCAAGGTTTTTCAAAGAGAGTAGAGTTTTCAAAAGGCTTTAAATGCAAGCGACCTTCTAACCATTATGTTCATGCTATTTAGGTTTTATGGTTATAGAGGTATGGATACTTTTAGGTAGGCCTATCATTGCGAAAGTCCTCACAAAGGCTAGCAATATGAGGAACCCCGTAAACACACTAGAATTGAGATAGCAGTGTGGGAAGCCACACAAACATATGATAAATATGGCCCTGGGAAGGGGAAAGAAATATTGGAAATGTTGGAGCAAGAAGTCAAGGAGAAACAAGCCAATAATTCTGATGGGAGAATGGTAGAAGAGGTTGACTTGATCATCGATCTAGGGATCACCAGAACTCGTGAAACCATGTTTTACAAGACCGTGGATGATACGTGGCACATGAAGATGCTAATGGGGAAGCTAATGGCGAAGAATGTCATGGGCCCATGCAACCATGGCCCTCAGTGGAAACAATTATAAAATCTCTAGAAGTGTATGGACCATCTAGAAATGCTCCTGCTTACTTTGGTACACATTGAACGGCTCCAGAAGGACCGAATAGAGACCCTAACAAAGAAATTTGTTGTTTTTCTTCATTAAATTCACCATTTGGACATAACCTTGGGCAATGGGGTGGACCAACCCACGTAGGTGTGGAGAGCCATGTCAAAGGTTCTATAGTGAAGGCGTCTCACCAGAAGAGTGACCATAAGTGAGAAAAACCTGCGTGATCCCCATATGACAATTGTCCATGAACCCAAGTTTTAAAGAATGAAGTAAGTTCATCCATGGCTTTTCTTATGTTTCTATTGTAATTTTTTTTTTATATATGGTAAAGTAAGTCGAATAGGTAAAGTAAAGGTCAATACAACTAGATAGATCAAATGTACATGGTGTCAAGTCTCTAGGAAACGTGAGGAAAGTCGACTTCATATGTTTTTTTGTAAATTTTGGACAAGGAAGAAGGATGTTAGTAGTGTGATGGACAAAAGACTAATAAAAACCTGATTTTACTACAACTAGTATGGTTTCGAGGCTGGTTAACCAACTTACAATTAGTGTATTTTTTATTTTATATATAAATAGAAATCTCAATACTTGAAAAATATATATATGCTTCTCTTACTAGACTTACATGGGTGTTCCATATAGCCTCTTTTATTAACTTCTAAAAATTGTTTCCCTATCCCTAAACTATACATTGATGACCAACACAAAATTTTATATAATTTCAACATTGCATAATTTCTCTAAACAATTCTGGTAGTTGATATTAATTAAAGCTAATCAACCATCAAATTTTCAACAATAATATAAGCTAAAATCATATGCCAAATTAAATCTCAAATTTTAAGTATGAATCCCACGCTAGTGAATATGCAAGAAACCCAAAGAAACAAAGTGATTGGCTCAAAAATCAACTAATTCGCCACCCACAACCAAATTATCTCACTAACCTATTGTCAACCATTTTACGCAGACCATGGAGGAGAAAAAAACCCCATGGAGTAGAGATGGTCGTGGTGCTGATGATATGACCCATATGACCCACATACAGCCTTCAACGGCTAAAAATATTGGTACAGTCTACCAGAAGCTCAAGAAAAACCCATATAGCCACTGAGAAGTTTAGGAACTACTCGTACACTGTGGGACAGATTCCTCTATGTTGGATGGTGTCTTTGCTATCAGAAGTCACCAGGCGATCAGATAAACCACTAGACAGCTCATGATGGACATAAAAAATAACAATGGAATGTTCTCTTCTTTCCAACAATCAATTCAATAAGAAATTCAGACTTAAATTCCCTACAGGGATGCAATGGTCTAAGCCATTAATCTTAGCTTCTCGTAAATGAAGTAGTAAAAGAGGATACAGAGCTATATTAGAGTTACTCAAATACTCATAATTATTGTAACTATGAAAGAGATCTCCAAAGTTATACTGAGAAGGAATTCTCAGTGTAATAAGTAAACACAATGACCATTTCATATATGTAGTTATTTAAAATACACAAGTAGAGAAGAGAATAACACCGAAACAGGGAAAATATCATTTGAAAAAAAAAATGCCCAAATGGTAGATTAACCTTTAATTTACTTCAGCCAAACTCTCCTTTCTCGAAAATGTGCAAGTTATAATACCCATAGGATATTTAATCCATTTTCAGTTTTATTTTGGTCCTTAGAATATTCCAATTTGGTTCCTCTCGTACCAATTTTCTTTCCTTAGAGTTTACACTTTGAGACCAATCTACCATATTTCTTGCAATTCTATTAAAGTCACTCATTCTTTTCACTTTGAATTATGTCACCCTTCAAAGAGTGAGTAATGCAAACTCTTTGAAGATAAAGAGAACTTAATGGTCCTCAGTCCTCTTCTCCATCCAACATAGAGGGTTCAAATAGTCTCAGATCCTCCAATTCACTACGGTAATCTAAAAATAGGGATTCACCATTGAGATAATCTACAAATATGGACGAAGTCTAAACCTGAAAGTGTTTCATTAACCTACTCAATGATGTCAGAATGTTCATATCTAAGTGGCTTGAGTTTCATGGCTCCTTGTAATAATTCTTTCTTAAGGTAAAACCACACCTTATCTCCAACATGAAACTTATGGTTTTCTATGTGCCAAGCACGTGTGACCTTATATTGCCACTAGCTTCTCTCAAGCTACTCCTATACCTTTAGATGCATGTGCCTAAATGTGCTTTATGTTTTCTTATCTCCTTGCAACTCGACTTCATTTTTATCTTGGCCATACAAAATGTCAAATGGTGAAGGAGGTAGACAGCCAAAACAAGTTTCCAAAGGTGATTTCTTGGTGGAGGAATGAAGTTCTCAATTGTATGAATACTAAATGTACACTTACTATTTGTCCTAAGTCTTTGGATGCTTGTTACTGTACCCTCTCAACAATTGTAATGATGTTTGGTTGACAACTTCTATTTGTTTATTCATCAAAGAAAGAAATGTAGTGGAATACATCATTCTGGTGATTTTCTCTCCCAAATTGTTTTATAAAACCTACAAAAAAACATACTATCTCATTAGATATGATGAAGCTGAGTAATAAAAAATGCAACCAAACATTATTAAAAAATAACTCAACTAGTCCTTGTCCAAAGTTCATCCTCTTGAATGGAATGAATACAAAAATCTTGTTGAAGTGGTCTACCATGAAAAATAGATATCCATGGCCTTTACAAGACATAGGTAACCCTCCAAAAAAGTCTTTGGAGATTCTTTCCCAAGGCATTCTAGGCATCGATGATGGTATGTAGAGTCCAATTATTTGTTGCTCGGCTTGCTTGTGCTGCAAAGAACATAATCTATAAAGTGTCTCATCATCTCCTCCTACATGTTTTTCCAATACACACAACTCTACAAATTTCCCATTTCCTTTGTTACTCTAAAATTTCCAATGATATTGGAAGTGTGGGCTACCATAATCATTTGAAGCCTCCTACTCCGTGATATTCATAATTTATCCAACTTGTATGATAATTTCCATTAATTTCCATGGAAATGACCAATCTCTCCTTTCCATTGCTTGTACTATCATGTAAAATATTCATTTCCCTCATGTTATACGATAATCCAAGAGGATATTGATGTCCACTCACCTCTTCCACTAACTCAACCAGCTTTGTCTTATTGGAAATTTTTTTTATGGTTTTTGGGTCACAAACATTTGGGGTTGTTTTGAGGACCTAAATGATTTTTTTTTAAATTATGAAGGTGGGGGGATAGGGATTTTAATGGCATGCCTTAGCCCTACCCTAAATTTTTAATCCTTGGATAGTTCTTTCCAATGAGATATTGTGTACCCCAAATGGGTCCTTCGTATAAAAAGATGTGCCCCCAAGAAGTTGATGTACCAACTAACCACCAAGGCCCACAAAAATTTTGGTTCTTCATCCTCTAAGGTTAGGGTTTTAGACCTATAGGGTTCTTTCTTTATGATAATATAACATTCTTTCAACCTATTGTAATAAATTGTGTGAATGTGTGTAGTCACCATCTTTCTATGTTTAGAGATAGCTACACCATTCTAGCTAGTTTATGTTATATGTATTCCACAATTTTATTTATTAATAGAAGTTAGGTTCTCACCACATTGTTGTGCTCTCTATTACAATTATCTCTATGTGTGTTTCATTTATTTTCCTTCATTTTATTTCATTCCTTGCACAACCCAAATCAGTGGTATCAAAGTAATATGCTCCTTGTTATTCTTTGGTGCATGTCCTCGATGCGGTCAAAGCACAAAGAGTTGGATCTAGAGCTAGTTTTACTTGGGAAATATCGCTCTCCCTAGCCTAAATAACCTCCCATGGTGGAAGAAAAGAGAGATGATAGAGAATGAGATCCTATAAATTTATTGCTCAAGGAAGAATTCACATGAAAAGGAATGAGATGATGGATAATTTTGCCTAAATATTCCAATGACTTCCAATAGTGGCTAAGGTACCTTCAACAAGCAGATATTTCAGAGGCGTGATAACCTTCAAGATACAAGTTACATTTGATATCCCCTTATTTGAAGGCCAAATAGATGAAAATGCTTTGAAAAAATGGTTAAACCTATTAGAGAGATATTAATCTATACAAAAAATTTCAAACAATTATAATATCACATTCATGCTCCTGAAATCCCTTCCCCATGTCAAATATTGGTGGGAAATATATTGGGATAGAGACAAAAAAGATGATTTTACGATATTCAAGATAGGACCCTGATATGAATTGGATCATTGTATTGTTTTTCATCCATCTAGATGCTTTCAGAGTGGAAAAAGTAGAGGAATCAACTCACAGGACCTTTTGTACCAATGGGACCCAATTTGGAAAAACAGGGTCTGAAACCTTCTAGGATATTTTTGAGGCATCAAATTATATTTTTTAGGGGTAAAACTTTATCACTTTATCCCCACACCTTTTTTTTCCTATTCTACATACAAAGGCCTTTCCAATTATACAAGAATTACATCCATTGGACAGTGTATGTGAAAATTATTCCACTCATAAGTTGAACCTCATGTTTTCACCACCATAAGTTGAGAGGATGTCGCATCAACCCCTATTATTCATGAAAAATGGGATAGCCACATGATTATGATGTAGAAGACTCTATAAGAGTCTATATTTTAACTTTGTTTAAGATTTGAGGTAGTCAAACCTAACCACTCGTAGGTTATCGAATTGTGTTATAACCGGGCCGCTGGGAGGAAAATGGGTTCCATTCTTTCTAGTGATTTTTTCATATAAAAGAAAAAATATGAAATAGGGATAGGACTAGCCACGTGATTATTATGTAGAAGACTCTAAAAGAGTCTATATTGTAATTATGTTTAAGAGTTGAGGTAGTCAAACCTAACCACTAGTAGGTTATCGAACTGTGTTAGAATTGGACCATTGGGAGGAAAATGGGCTCCATTTTTCGAGTGCATTTGCTCCATATATAAGAAAAAATAGACAAGAGTGATAGGAGATAGAACACATAGAGATTATTTGTGCATTGTAGTAGCCCACGGGCCAAACACCATACTTCTTTATACTCACAGAAATTTTCTATTCAGATAAAGAGAGCATAGTGACCTCCCCTTCTAGCTAGGAGGGTTACCCGAGTCATATATTGTTTCAAATGTGTGTGTGAGATTTTTGTTTTGTTTTTCTCTAATTCCTAAATATTTTTAATTCTCATGCATGCACTATAAACAATATTATACAGATCCAAAAATCTAAAAATAAATAAAAATTGTAATAATATAGAATTTCAAATTTTAAATACAATTTTATGAAATCTATTGTGACAAACTATCTACCGGAATATACACAAAAATTTACAAATCATATTAGTATCATATTAGGTTTATTTTGGTATATTGTGGATATTTTCATGGGATCTAGATCAACTAGGCAAAATTTCGTAAAACCATAATCATGGCCGACGAATTTGTAAATAACCCTTATGATCATGCAAAGGAAAGGTTTTTGTTGCTGGAACAACAAGTCTGAGATATAAATCATAATGTAAATCTCCTCATGACATCCATAAATAATAATATTGGAATAATCAGATAATATGGGAGCTCTAATGCAGAGGACAAATCAAAAGGGGGATAAGGAGATAAGGAAGAAACAGAGAACCAATAGAAGAAAGAACCCAAAAAAGATCAACCTTATTTGAGTGTTGTGAATAAATCACAATCCATGTTCAAACTTGAATCGAAGGTTGATATCAAGTCGTACCATGGTGAGATTTATTCTCTAAAGATAAATCATTGGTTGCAACAACTAGAAGTGTATTTCAGCATCCATCACTTTGAGGAAGAACATAATATTTCATTTGCATGACTAAAATTAGAGGGAAATTCCCTGGCTTGGTGGGAAAGCCACATGGATACATGAGGTTGAATGGAGAGCCTCCAATGACTAAATGGGGGGACTTTAAAACCATCATTAATTCATAGTTTTACCCTATTGGGTATGTAGAGGACTAGTGGATTCAGTGGCACTACTTCAGCCAAAAGATGAGGAAAAATGTGCAAGAGTACACCAAAAATTTCATAAAGATGGTCATAATGTTGGGTATCTACCAAAAGAACCCTGATGTACTCCTCAAGTATCTAGGGGGTTTACATCTTCATCTACGAGAGAAAACTATGTTGTTCAGATGAGGCTTGTGTACAAGCACAGTACCTGGAGAACATCATCTTCAAAAAAGAAAAATCAATTGTATCAAAGTAAAATGAGGAACAAGTCACTTCTAAGGAGTGGAAGAAGTAGAAAGGGGGAAAATATAAAATTACAAAAACCATGGCACACCAGTACAAATATCCATGCAGCCACTACAACATTGATGACCATATAGAGGATAAGTGTTGGAAGTTTCATCCAGAGCTTAACCTGGAGAACAAAAAGAAAGATAAAAAGAAGAATATTTTCATGGCCACTGATAATATAAACCAATTTGAAAGCATCACGGATGTTGACATGAGTATCATATATACATCAATGTAGATGGAAGTGAATCTGAGTAGCCTTCAGCAATAGGAAGAGAAAGAAATGACCAAACTCTTCCATATAAAGATACAAGTCAAGAAGACCAATATTAATGCTTTTTTTGACTCAAGATCATAAGAAAATATCATTGCAGTGGAGTTGGTAAAGAAGTTAGGGTTGGAAATTCGTGATCATCCAAGCCCATATCCATTAGGGTGGGTAAATAAGGATGTAGATTTGAAGGTAAAAAAATATTGCAAAATTAGATTTCCTATTAGTGTTGATGTTATTTGATAGTTATGAACCTAGTGTAGGAATTACAATTAAAGCAAACCTCAACACTTTAATTGTCAACCTGTGGACTGTGAACTTAGAGACGGGGCTATAAGCAATGCTAGAGATGGTATGAATCTCTCCTGGATATAACCCCTACTTTCTTTGAAGGAAATTTTTCTAATCAATCAAGACGAGAAAAAGATAACTTGAGTCATCAAAATAATCTAAGACTAAACCGTAAAGAATGCATTTGAGAAAAGGAGATCAAAGATAAAAAGGAAATCACTCTAGCCGATTATGCTTAACTATTAAGAGTGTTTTCTCACAGAGGCACTTTAGAAGTCTCGTTAGATGGGCCTAAATCTTCTTTGTTAGAGATTTCCTTCTTGCATTAAACTGTGTCTTTACCGAAGGTTTTTCTACTTCATGCAAGGGCTCGAACTGTTGAAGGTTCAGAGCACTCAGATCGTGTGACAAGAAACTAGTTCTTGCACCAAATCAGAGCTTCCTGCATTTAGCTTTTGATTCTTGAAATGATTGTTTAATTGTCATAAGTGCTACTTTGTTGTAAAACCAGATTGCATATATGGAAAGTAAATGCTTCTGAATTTAACGAAGTGCAGAAATAAAGAAACATTAACATCTATCCTGTCATAATCATTCAATGAAAGAAAGTTGCGGAAAGTAAATAAAAACTTGCTGTAACACACCAACGTGCGTTGGTGCAGGTGTATGTTTCCTACTTGGACCAGGCGGGAAAGCCAATCAACCAAAATTGCGGAAAAGAAATGTCACACCAACGTGCACTAGTGTAGGATGATTTCTCCTGCTTGGACCAAGTGGAGAAAGCCAATCCGAAATCAGGTGTAGGAAAGTAAATTGCAGGAAAATAAATTCTATTTGCTTCACGCAATGGATCCGTTTCACACAGATAGGAATTTATGCGCTAAAAGCTAAATCACACTTTGACAATAAAACATAAACTACAGACAGAAAAAGAATGAGGTAAATGTGCTGGTTTGGCTGGGCCCTAGCCAACCAACGTGTTTCCCTCTTAAGCGAAAACGCTACTCAAAACTTAATTTAATTAATCAACCAAAACATAAAACACGATTCATGAAGCCGAGGCGAAAATCCTTTTTATTAGATCATTGAGGAAAATACATGCGTGAATACACATTCAGCCCATATTCGGGCGATAACAAAATAACCTGCTATCACCTCTCTGTTCTTCTCTATTCTCCAAAACATTTTTCGCTCCTAAGTCCTATTTACAAATTACATTATATAGATCTGTTGGCCGAATGCCGAAATATATCGTTCAACTGCTTCATAACAAAAATTCATAATTTAGATTGTTCGGTCTTCAAAATAATACTGTTTTAAAAAACCAATCTTCAGCTTCCACCCTTCGCAGATTTAATCTTTGACTACCTTTGGATTACATGCTGTCGTGGCGGAAACTACTTGAGTCAAGGCGGTGATTGAGGGGGTTCGGATCTGCCGTGAGGATCTGTTGTGCTGACAATGATATAGGATCCGATCCTGCACTAGGATAAACAATAACGATAAGCATTCTAACCACCAAACAAAATTGGAGATATCGATAAGTTACAAAGGGTAATTTAAAAGTAAGAAATTGTATAATAAATATTTAATAAATTATAAATCGAATAAAAATATGAAGAATAAAGGTTTGTACAAAATATGTCACCATGCTTGGACTGGTACAGGATGAGGGTGCATAAAGGAGGTGAAACAGGGGTAAATGGTTATAATTTAGGAAGGGAAAAGCAGTAAAAAGGGGACAAATTAGGGGGCTAACATCCTCCCATCCCTAAGCTGTTGTGTGTCCTCACACACTCTTTACCTTTGTAAAAAATTCAAAATTTTGAGCATTCCAGGTCACTCCTGCTGCGGCATACTATCATCAATCTGCAGTGTTTCAGACTTCATCTTTTTATTGCTCTTCAATTTCTTCGTCACCTTTTTAAGCGGTCTGAAACATTGTGAAGCACGGTACTTCCATACCCTGACTTCTCCTTTCTTCTTTTGAATCTCCACCGTGAACTCGTCCTTATTCTGTTCTTTTTCCTCCTGTGTTTTGGCTACGAGCTGCTCTAAATTCTGTACTTGAAGCTCGAGCTCAAGTATCCGAGTAGCAGAAGCTACCGCATCTTCTTCCTTCTCTATCTCAACAGGGGCTGCATTTTCTTTAGGGACCTCAGTATCCCTTGGAGTTTCAGTACACACTTCTTCTTTTTCCAGTTCTTTTTCTTCTTCTAACTCCTCCGGTTCTTCTTCTTCTTCTTGCTCTTCTGGTTCTTCTTCTTCTACTTCTTTCGGTTCTTCTTCTTCTACTTCTTCCGGTTCTTCTTCATCTTCTAGCTCTTCCGGCTCTTCTTCTTCTACTTCCACTTCTTCCGGCTCTTCTTCTTCTTGTGCCGGTTCTTCTGGTTCTGGTTCATCTTCTTGCACTAGTGCAGGAGGAGACTCAATGTCTTGTGGAGACTGTGATTCTACACCCACACCAGGTTCATCATTATTTTTCTGGCCCTTAATAAAGTCGGCCAATAGTATATCGTCTTCGACCTCTATAGATTTTTCTGCGTCCACAAGGACTGATAGAAAATTGTCTTCCTCAGGGGTCTGTTCATGCACTGGGGGTGTCGGAGGAGTTTTTTCGACCAATGCAGTCGCTTTCTTCTGTTTCTTTGGAGATGGGACCATTTTTCTGCTGATTTCCCCGTTAGTTTCCTTCTTGCACTAGTGCAGGAAGGACTTCTCTTCGCATTTTTACTCAGTCCTTTGCTTGTACTGGTGGGGTCCTCCGTTTCCTTTAGCTGTTCCAACAACATCTCCCAGGTCATGTTTTTAGTCTTCAACTATTTCTGGACCAAGATTTTGATCAGGCCGTGATGATACAATTTCTTATCGGCCTGGTCCGCTCCTGCTCCCTGTACACCCTTGGCCATCTTCTCTAAACTCTTAAGCAAAAATTAAGTGAAATCCATCCTCCATCAGACGTGCCGACCGGATTCAAAATGTTGCAGCATCTTGAAATGATACACAAAGGTGAGGGAGTACCTCCCCTCACAAGTCATGAATTTCTGAAGAATAAAAAGGAGGTCCCGCCATTGTCCCAGCAGGGCACTGCACGGAACTCCTTTCTTCCAATTTACGTTCATGTCTTTATCAACAACGAAACACTGCCATTGCTTCCTCTCGAGTTTCTGATTTTTAAAGTACTGCACACCAGTGTTCTGTAAGCCCATCGCTGCTGCTATCAATTTCTCGATGACTTTAAATCTCAGGGGCCCAATCTTTACACGGCCGTTTTTAAAACTATGTGCGAACTGTAGGGCCACCTCTCTGTTGTGCCTGTTAAATTTCTGCAGGAACGGAAGAAAGCCTAAGTCTCACAATAGTGCAAAACTATTGTGAAACTCGACAGTCTGATCCACCTCACTAAGGGATGACAGTTCACAACGAACATGCGGCATTGCTGCTAACAGTTATAAACAATCCAACAAAAGCTGCATGCAACACCGAAAAATTGAGCTTTTTATAAATAGGGATCCAACCATCTCCCGTCCCTTCTATTCCATCACTAATTCCTTCCATCAAAATAGCCGTAGCTGCGTGGCATCTTTGAATCGTGCCAGATTGGTACTGGTGGCGACGGTTTTAACGGATAGGTAAGGGAATGATATGAGTGAAAGGACATTAAGGTTATGGCAGAATAAGGAGTAATTATGTCTAAGAAACGGTTAAATATTCACACATTCCTTTATAATTCAAAAAAAATATTTAGCATTCATTAAAAATAATTATGACTCTTATCTTTTTAAAAAAATTTGTACTTTGAAAATATTTCTCCTAGGTGATATGATAGCATAAGTACTTATCACTAAATGAAAGAATTCCTCATAACTTCTATGATGACCACTTTCCTATGGCGTACACTTCTAAAAAAGAGGAAATATCATGCTTCGGATGAGGTGCATGCTTGCACTGTTATGTTTACACTGCTTGAATAAGCTGTTCTGCTGGTATATGTTTACATTGTTATATAGGACAACATGCTTGCACTGGTGCAAGCATAATAAAAAAAATTAGAGAATTTAAATAAAATATAGGCTGAACTTCTAATAGTTTTCTTAATTATGGAATTTTGCTTCGCCCTTTCTTGATGTTTCATAGCATATCCTTTTGCTCTGTATATAAGATTCTGCAATAAATTCACGAGGGAACAAAGAAGTGGGAGAGGGGAATTTTTAGAATGGGAAGGAATTTCATTATAGGGAATCTAAGAATAGTACCATAGAGGGAATAAATAGAAGTGGGATAGGGAAAAAAATTCAGGGGTAAGTGGGATTTTTACGAAGCGGATAGGGTAAATTTAGAAGAATATGGGAAGGTAAATTATACTGGGATTTCAAGAAGAAAACTGAGGGATCATTATGAAATGGGATATGAAGAAAGGCAGAAAATTTTCTGGAAGGTCTACTTGCACTGGTGCAAGAAAAAAATAACTACAGCGAGAATTAAGCGTTACTTGAAAATAAAAAATATCCATGCTAATTACCCCAATTGTATAAAGGTTGGCTCTGCTGAACCTGCTTTTACTTCGGTGGTTACTAGCATATCTAAAGATCAAGTAACATTCTCTTTTTATTAGAAATTTTTGATCTTCCTGCCAGCAAGCTGGTTTTCAGGTTGACCCTTCTGCAATTGTGTCAGCGAACTGATTTTCACAATTACAAGAAATTATTTTTATTTTTATTTTTCTTTGAGAAGAAGAAGAGTTCATGTTTTCAAAAGGTTGGTATTAATATTTATCACTATCATCCCAAATTTCTGTTGGACTTGCTGTGTAAAATCTTTCTTGGCAAGCGGCTGAAAATACTTCTTTAATCTATGCCCATTTACCAAGAATACTGAATCTTGTCCATCAATAGTTTTGAATTCTACTGCTCCATTCTCGAATACTCGAATCAATTCATAAGGTCCCATCCAACGTGTATGGAACTTCCCTTTAAAAATTTTAGATCTAGAATCATAGAGGAGTACCCAATCACTTGGTTGGAATTGATTTTTCTGAATAATCTTGTCATGCCACCTTTTCCGTTACTGCTGAATTAGGATGTTTTGCTAAACAACGTCTTTGCGAAATTCATCTAAATCATTTAATTGAAGAAGACGTTGTCGTTATGCCTTGGAGAGATCTAATCCTAACTGAACTGCAGTTCTGAAGGTTTTGATCTGGAACTCAATCGGTAACAGAACCTCTTTGCCATATACCAGCTCATATGGTGTATGTCCCGTGCTATTTCTCCAAGTGGTTCTATATGCCCACAAGGCTTCTGGTAATATTTCAGCCCAGTCTTTCTGATGCATATTGACTATCTTTGTAAGAATAGACTCGATCACTTTGTTTGTAGATTCCACTTGGCCATTTTCTTGCGGGTGATACGGCGTGGATTTCCTGTGCCGGATCTTGTATTGCTCCATCACACCCTGTACCAGATTAGAAATAAACTGCGAACCATTGCTAGAAACAATTTCTCTAGGCACACCAAACCTAGTAAATATTTCAGAAAAAAAGAAAATCAACAACTTTTTCTGTAGCAAAAGAAACAGCTTTAGCTTCTACCCATTTTGTAACGAAATCTGTACAAACCAAAATATGCTTTTTGCTTAAAGATGTTGGATTTATTGGCCCTATAAAATCAATAGCCCATTTTTCAAAAGGCTCTATCATAACTTAGGGGCATAAAGACATTTCATTGGTTTGATTAGGCTGGCCCATTCGTTGACAGCTATCACATCGCCTGACATACTGTTTGGCATCCTTAAACAAGGAAGGCCAAAAGTAACCAGCACGTAATACTTTATATGCAATCCGCTTATCAGTGAAGTGGCCTCCACATGGTTCATCATGAGCAGATTTCAATATGTCAAACACTTCCTCCTCTCTTACACATCTACGGATAATCATATCTGGACCAGTGTAAAAGAGGTCTCCTTGAATCCAGGAATATGCAGCAATTTTCTGAATAATATTTCGCTTCTCACGAGTGGATAAGTGAGGTGGTGTTTTTGCAGTAACCAAGTAATTAGCAATGTCAACAAATCACGAAGAATCTGTAGACATAGCAAAAAGATGTTCATGTGGAAAATCATCATTAACATGAGTTACTTCACCAAGATTATCTAATCTAGAAATAAAATCTGCTACAACATTAGATTTCCCTGGTCTATCAACAATAGTAACATTAAACTCCTGTAACAATAGTAACCACCTAGTCACTCTACCACTTGTCAATGGTTTGTCCATCAAATATTTAATTGCGGAATGATCAGTATGTACAAATACTTCATATCCTGTAATGTAGTGTCTGAACTTATTAATTGCAAAAATCACAGCTAAAAACTCCTTCTCTGTAAATGTATAGTTTAATTCAGCGGAAGATAATTTTTTACTAATATAATAAATAGCATAGGATTTCTTATTTTCCTCCTGTCCTAAAGCTACGCCAATAGCCAAATCTGAAGCATCAGAGGAAATGTGAAAAGGCAGGGACCAGTTTGGACCTCACAAAACTGGTGCCTATAACAACTTTTCCTTCAATGTTTCAAAAGACCGTTGGCAAGCCGTGGACCAAGAAAATTCACTATCCTTAGCTAGAAGTCGGAAAAGAGGAGCAGCTATCTTTGAAAAATTTTCAATAAACCTTCTATAGTAACCAGCATGTCCTAAGAAACCTCTTACTTCCCTTTGAGTTTTGGGTGCAGGAAGATTCAGAATGATTTCGACCTTTGCTGGATCAACCTGGATACCTTTGTCAGAAATCAAATGGCCAAGAACCATTCCTGCTTTGCACATTAATCTACATTTCTTATCACTCAAAGAGAGATGGGCTTCCTAACAACAAAGAAGTACTTTCTCCAAATTTTTAAGAGCTTCCTGAAAAGAATCACCAAACACAGAAAAGTCATCCATATAAATTTCTACAAATTCTAGATCAACAAATATAGCCAGGACTGCCCTTTGAAAGGTAGTCGGGGCATTACATAAACCAAAGGGAAGCACTTTGTAAGAAAATGTCCCCCATGGACATGTAAAAGTAGTTTTATCCTCATCCTCGGGTGCAATCTGTATCTGGTTATAACCACTGAAGCCATCCAAAAAGGAGAAATATTTCTTTCCTGCAAGGGTATCAAGCACCTGATCAATGAAAGGGATAGGGAAGTAATCTTTAAGACTGGCTTTATTCAATTCTCGATAATCAATACAAATACACCATATTCCATCTTTCTTAGGTACTAGTACTAATGGAGAGACCCACTAACTGTCGGAGATAGGATAAATAAAACCAGCATCTAAGAGTTTCTGTACTTATTCTTTCACAATGTCTCTTAGAGATGGATTCATTCGCCTTTGAGGTTGTCAGACAGATCGGGTTCCTTCCTTAATATATATGTGATGTGTACAAGTTTCAGGAGGGATACCCTTCATATCTTCGTAACCCCAAGAAAAGGAAATAAGATGGTTTTGCAACAAATTCACAAGCTACTCTTGCTGAGATGAGTCCAAATCTGAACTAATATGCAAGGATTTTCCAGGGCTAATCTCAACAAGAGTGGTATCAGGCTCAGGAGTACTTAAGGGAATGGTCAAATGCAATGGCACAGAAGAATGAGAATCATGATTTTCTTGAAAATCTAGGCTGAAAATTTGGCTCAAAGGCTCATAATTAGGCATAATGTCTAGATTATTAAGGAAATCTTGAATCTCATCCTCTTGTGAAGACCCAGTATAATGATGAATAAGGGAAATAGACTGAGTCTCCTCATCACTGCTTTGATCCAACCATAAGGTATCTCGACAGTCCTCAATGGATCTGGCAGGGGGGTATAAGGTAACTTTCTTCCTAGAATCTCCATGTGAGATATACATATCACCGAAACAACATCCAATATATGCATCAGCCGTAGAAAGCCATGGTCAACCCAAGATCAAGGGATTTCCTCCTAATGGGTTCTTTGGTTCAAGCACTATGAAATCAGCAGGATATTCATAGGAATCTAATGAGATGATCACATCGTCCAATACTCCTTCTGGCATAATTTTAGATCTATCTGCTAATTCAAGCACAGTGGGAGTAGGGCGAAGATGAGATAACCGAATTTGATCCATGGTTTGCTTAGTCATGACATTAATGGCTGCCCCCAGGTCTATAAGAACATTAGAGACAAGGACATTACCAATCTGAACTGAGACAACAGGGTTTTCGGGATCAGTATATTTTTCCATAGACACACATCCTGTCATCAACTCTGCTACCCTACCAACAAATTGAATTGTTTGGGGTTCCAATCTCTTCCTCTCGGGTTTCTTGAGATAGAGTTCCTTAATAATCTTGGTACAAATGGGGATCTCTTTAATGGCTTGAAGCAAAGGTATCTTAATGAAAAGATTCCGAAGCTCAGATGCCAAACTAGTCTAAAAAATAGGCCCACTTCTTTCCATTACTAGCCTCTCTGGGAAGGGAGGCTGGTTGGAAGAAGATGGCAAGGATTCAGAGGGTAAGGGCTGCTTAGCGACAACTTTCGGAGAATGGTTAAGAGTTTCCTCTTCTCCTTTCTCTTCAACAATCACTATATGTTGCTTTTGATTTTCTGATGTTACAGTCCTTCCCGATCTTAATTGAATATCATGAACCCCAACTGGAATAGACTGGTACTCGAATGGTAAAGGTGGGTTTGTTATACAGATTATTCGCACTACTTTATTATTGTTAATATTGGGCATAGGTTGAGCAGGAAACTGAGGAGGTCGAAAGGGTGGAGGTAAAGGCAACAGTGGAGTAGACTGATCGGAAGTTGAGGCATTGAATAAGGTGTATGCGTAGATGGATATGACTGCATAGGTGGTTGGTAGGAATATGGAGAATGATTTGGCCCTCTCCAACCTTTTTGCCATGGTTGAGAAGGTTGCCCATGCTGATATTGAATCCCATACTGCCACTGATGATTAGTGTTAGGATAATAATATGCATGTGAATTATAACCAAGATAGTGTGGATAAAATTTAGGAGCCATACCTGTACCTACCTAAGGCCATTTCCTTCTTACTCCCATATCATACAAGTATTCAACTTCAGGATGTCCCCCTGTAAATACAGCTTTGAGTCCTGGTATAGAGGGACATTTTTCTGTGACATGGTCTTCTGCACAAATAGCACACTTATTAGTTTCTTTCAAATTAAGAGGACACTCTTTAGGAGGATGCTTGTCTCTACATTTAGGACAGAAAATACATAATGACTCTTGTTCCTTCATGAGTTTCTGCTGAAATTTTAAGGAGTCTAACTATTTGGTAACAGTGTTCATTATATCAATTTTCATGTTTTCCATTTTATTTTCTAGTCCAATAATCATAGCATCAGTAGATTCAGTTTTTCTATTTCTATTTCAAGTTCCTCTACCAGATCTATACTGGTTTCTTGAAAATTTCCTGCATAATTCACAAATTTGATCAAAAGTTTGCTGAGAAATATCACCTTGTCCTAACAGATTCAAATTATTTCTAGCATTATCAGTAAGTCCTCTTAAGAACAAGGTTCTAATAGTGTTGAGATCAAGCTTAAGTTTTGACCTTTGTAAAATATACAGAAATATTTCCAAATAATCTTCAAGCATTTCATCATCATCTTGTATGATTGTAAAAATTTCATCCTGCATGTCCCGAGTTTTGCAATATTCTTGATATTTAGACAAAAATACTCTCTTCATCTGATCCCAAGAAGTTATGGTGTTTCCTCCTAACCCCAAAAACTAGCGAAGAGCTGAGTCCTTGAGGGTAATAGGAAATAATCTTAACTTCTGAGCCTCAGTTGCATAATCATAACTTCTACATAGAATATCAAACTAAAATAGAAAAGAGTTGAGATTTTCATGAACTTTACCATGGAAATGCGGGAGAGCTAATGGTGGAATATTCCTCATCTGTGATACAATATCAGGATCCACAATTGGAAACACAAAAGTGGATTGTCCTTCACTTACCTGGTTGTCACCAGTCCCTTCCAAATGATCTTCTTGGTCCACCATTATTCCCTTCTTACTTGTACCGCTCTCCACAGGCTGAGCCACACCTGAGCTGTTATTACTAGAATCTAGGTGGATTTTTCCTGCGTGATGGGTTTGAATTGGATTGGGCTTCCTGCTTGCAGAAGGAGACCCAATATGAGAAAAATTATTTTGGCCCTTAGTGGGCTTCGAACCCTTACCTTTCCTAGGCATTCATTTCAAAAAGAAAAAAATAAAATAAAATAAAAAAATAACTTCTAAAAAATGTTGTTAGAAATCAATTAACACCAGTAAAAATTCCTTCAAAAAATTTTCCAAACAATTCTGCAAAAATAAGGGAAAAAATTACCTCTATTGTCTAATCAGAAAATTCTTACCAAATAAAATCGCCTCCCCGGCAACGGTGCAAAAATGTTGGGTGCGAGAATTACACTTAAGCAAACTCCTCAACACTTAATTGTCAACCTGGGGGATTTGTAAACTTAGAGATGAAGCACAAGTAATGCCAGAGATGGTATGAATCTCTCTGATATAAGTCCCTACTTTCTTTGAAGGAAATATTGTAGAATCAAATCAAGATGAGAAAAAGATAACTTGAGTCATCAAAATAATCTAAGACTGAAACAAGAAAGAATGCATTTGCGAAAAGGAGATCAAAGATAAAAAGGAAATCACTCTAGCTGATTATGCTTAACTATTAAGAGTGTGTTTCTCTTCAGCAAAGGCACTTTAGCAGTCTTGTTAGATGGGCCCTTAAATCTGCTTCCTTAGAGATTTCCTTCTTGCATTAATTTGTCTTGCACTAGTGCAGGATCAAAGTTTTATGTAGAAGGTATAAACTGTGTATTTACTGAAGGTTTTTTCTACTTCATGCAAGGACTTGAAATATTCAAGGTTCAGAGCACTCAGATCCTATGACAAGAAACTAGTTCTTGCACCAAATCAGAGCTTCCTGCCCTTAGCTTTTGATTCTTGAAATGATTGTTTAATTGTCGCAACTGTTACTTTGCTATAAAATCAGATTGCATATATGAAAAGTAAATTTTTATGAATTTAACGAAGTGCAGAAATAAAGAAAGATAAACATCTATCCTGTCATAATCATTTGATGAAAGAAATTTGCGGAAAGTAAATAAATACTTGCTATAACACACCAACATGCGCAGGTGCAGGTGTATGTTTCCTGCTTCGACCAGGCAGAAAAGCCAATCAACGAAAATTGTAGAAAAGAAATGTCACACCAACATGCACTAGTGTAGGATGATTTCTCCTGCTTGGACTAGGCGGAGAAAGCCAATCCGAAATCAGGTGCAGGAAAGTAAATTTGCAGGAAAGTAAATTGCAGGAAAATAAATTGCAGGAAAACAAATTGCAGGAAAATAAATTCTATTTGCTTCACGCAATGGATCCATTTCACACTGACAGGAATTTATGCACTAAAAGATAAATCAGACTTTGACAATAAAACATAAATTGCAAAGAGAAGAGAAAGGGGTAAATGTGCTGGGTTGGCTAGGCCCTAGCCAACCAGCGTGTTTCCCTCTTAAGCGAAAACGCTACTCAGCACTTAATTTAATTAATCAACCAAACCATAAAACATGATTCATGAAGCCGAGGTGAAATTCCTTTTTATTAGATCATTGAGGCAAATACATGCGTGGATACATGTTCAACCCAAATTTGGGCGATAACAAAATAACTTGCTATCGCCTCTTTGTTCTTCTCTATTATCTAAAACTTTCGCTACCAATTCCTATTTACAAATTACATTATATAGATCTATTGGCCGAAACAGATTGTTCAACTTCTACATAACAAAATGCAGAATTTAGACTGTTCGGTCTTCAAAATAAAATGGTTTTGCAAAACTGGCTGTAACCAATCTTCAGCTTCCACCCTTCGTGGATCTAATCTTTGGCTACCTTCGATTTAGATTACGTACTGTCATGGTGGAAACCGCTTGTCAAGGTAGTAACGGGAGAGGGTTTTGAATCCACCGTAGAAAGATCTCGTTAGCCGAAGCCACGCACATGATCCGATCCCGCACTAGATCAAAATCATGATAAGTACTCTAACTACCAAATAAACATAGGAGATATCGATAAGTTACAAAGAATGATTAAAAGTAAGAAATCATGTAAGAAATAATTAATAAATGCTAAGTTGAATTGAAAATATGAAAAATAAATTTCATACGAAATATTTCACCGTGCTTGGACTTGTGCAAGATGAGGGTGCATAAAAGAGCTAAAACAGAGGTAAATGGTTATGATTTAGGGAGGGAAAAATGGAAAAAAGAGAGAAAATTAGGGGGCTAAGTAGAACTAGATGTGGTTTCCCTTGATGTGTGTGGAGTTGTGTTTGGGAGTCTGTACATGTATATGCGAGATGCAATATTCATTTAGACATACAAAAAGTATGGGCTCAACAAGGATGCAAAATCATTCGCCATCAATGTACACAAAGGAAAGTCAATAATTTCACTAGTGAGTGCCAACCAAGCCAAGAAATTGATCAGTTCCAACAAAAAGTATGTTTTATTTTTTTAAGAGAAAATCAGTCTGTAGAATATTCAATTAGAGGCAAGGCATCCCTGGAGGGGTATACTAAGAAATAGAAACAACATTTAGAATAGTTTCTACAGGCATATATGGATGTTTTTCAGAATCGAAAGGGTAACTAACTAAGAGGTGGAGCATGATATCCATCTATCCAGCTATTTCCGTACTCCCCATTGCCAAACATTGGGTTGTATAGGTAGTTTGTTATAGAAGCAAGTGAGGTGAAGAAATGGTTATAGAAACTGCTGGAAGAAGGTGTCATTCGACTAAGTACATCACCATGTGGGTCACACATCATCATTGTGCCAAAGAAGGATGGGACTTGGTGGATGTGTATAGATTACAAGGAATTGAAAAAAATCATGCTCAATAACAGATACCCCCTGCCTAGGATAAATGATATGTTGAATCAGTTGCAATAAGAAAAATATGTCACCAAGTTGGACTTAAATTTTTGATATCACTAGGTTTGAGTCAAAGAAGAAGATACTTGGAAGACCACCTTTAAAACCGGGCAAGGTTTTTATGAGTGGTTAGTCATGCCATTTGGCCTATGTAATGCACCAACTACTTTTATGAGATGAATGAATGTTGTATTGCTCTCTTTTATGGATTCATTTGTTATTGTCTATTTGGATGATATACTGGTATATAGTTATACTTGGGAGGATCACATCTCACATTTGACGTAGGTGATGGAGACATTAAAGAAGCACTAGTTTCTAGAAAATCTCAGGAAGTGTGAGTTTGCACAAAAACATTTGGTGTATCTGGGTTATGTGATAGGTGGAAGAGAGTTGAAGATAAATCCAACCAATATGAAGGTCATCATGAAGTGGTTGGTTCCTACTAATGTTTCTAAGGTCAATAGTTTCATTGGTAGCATGATACCTGAGGAAATTAATAGCCTCACGTTTAGTGGTAGCACAACTGCTCCATGCCATAACAACAAGTGGAAAGTGTTTCTAGTTGGGAGAAAGTCAACAGAGGAATTTTGAGGAGCTAAAGAAGAATATCAATCAAGAACTACTTTTGACATTACCAAAATTGTAGCAACCCTTTGAAGTGGAGAAAAATGTGAGTGGGTATGTTATGGGAGTGATCTTGATGCAGGGAGGAAAGTATGTATGCTACCATTCTGAATTATTTCATAGGGCAGTTCTTAACTACCCTACCTGCGACAAGGAGCTCGATGCAGAAGCACTATCTAATGGGAAAGGAGATAGTAATCGACACAAATCACTAGCTGCTACAGTGCCTGCAGGCCCAAAGTAAGTTAAAATAGACCAAGCATTACAAGTGGATGGGGTTTATATGGTAGTTTCAATTAGTGATTAAGTACAAGAAGGGTAGCACAAATAATTTTCCCAACAGCTCTCAAGGCCACCCACATCAAAGATCACATCTTTGAGGACTCTTATGCAAATGTAGCCATTCATTCATTATGCATACAAAGATGCATATTCAAAGGATGAGATTCTTCAAGGAGTTGTTTTGGTAGTTACAGAGTGAGAGTCATGTGGATGATGGCAATAACCCCATTTAATACCATCTCCAGGATGGTTTACTCTATAGCCTAGATAAGTTAATTTTTTAAAAGGTAAGTGATTGCAGCTAATTAGAGGCTTACACCTCCAATATTGTAGATCACTTTGGCGTAGGGAAGACCATGGCAAACTTGTAAAGGTATTTTTATTTTTGTTATGCAACCAAATCACAAGACAGAAGAAAATATAGATCAACGATGTAAAAATTATCCCCTTCGAGGGGGAAACCTCCTTTACATTACATAAATGGAAAATTCTTGGATGGTACAAATAACAAGACCTCTTTTCTATATATGGCAGTGTAAGGGGTCATAATATAATCATTGGGTGTGTGTTATATTCTTTCCACAATTAGATGCAGGCACGAAGTGGGGGGTGTGAGGGGGGTGGTATCCCCCCTTCACTTATGTCAGGCATAGCAGGGTGGTCACCGGGGGGGGGCAGTGCCCTACAAATTATTTTTTTTGGACCCTATATTAGGTGAGTGGACCCATATATCATTTTGTGCATGTTTTTGCACATGTTTTTGGGCATGATAGTTTTATGCTCCTAGTATTTTATAGATCCGGTCAAGGAAACTATGGTTATGTTCTAATCCAGGGTTAATGGATTGGGGTTTATGAATGCTTTGGCATGTATATATATATATGTGTTGTAAGACTAAAAGGAATATAATGAAAAATCAAGCTGGTAGTCCTAGTTTGGGATCCAGGGAAAATATCTGTGTATATATGTTTTATTTTTTATGCTCTCGCTATTGTTTATTTTCTGTTTTTAAGAATTAATTTTCAGATAATTTATGTACAGGGTTAAAACATACAATAATCAGAGCCTACATAGCAATAATAATATAAGGGGGCAAAAATAACAATAGTGGGCTTCTATGGAGCACAACATTAACAATATGGGGGCTACATTAACAATAATAATAAGTATACTACACTATTATTATAAGGACCTAACATTCCCCTCTCCTTCAAAAAAACATTTCCTTAACGCTTGAGTAGTTCTAGATAATTTTTTATAAAGTTCTCATCCTCCCATGTGGAATCTTCTACAGGTAAGTTCTTCCACTTAATGAGGTACTCTAACAATGATTGATTTCAAAGCTGTCAAGTTCTTGTTTATGTGACCGCTTTAGGCTCCAATATGATTTTTCCTTCTTCGTTAAGTTATAGCAATATTTTTTGAATTGGGAGCTTCTCACCGATAATCTTCTTTAAGCATGAAACATGGAAAACTAGGTGTACTCGAGAATATGCACACATCTCTAATTTTTATGCCATATTACCAATATTTTGCAACACCTTGTAAGGACCATAGTACTTGGTGATAATTTATTATCCTTCTTATCTTTCTTGAGGAACATTTTTTTGTATGGTTGTAGTAGTAAAAATATCCAGTCGCCTGCACCACAAATGATTTTGCTACGATGTTGATCTTCTTTTTGTTTTGTTTGATTTTTCGATAGATTGAGGTTATCCTTTTAGAGTTGGAGAACTTTTGCTGATGCTCGATGTGGTATTCCACTACTTTAACCTTAGAATTTTCCCTTAAATATGATGTGATAGATATTGGGTGATATCCATAAAGTGCCATAAATGGGGTCATTTTAATGTAGTATGGAAGGAATTGTTATACCACCATTCACCCATAGGTAACTACGTGACCCAGTGTAGTTGTTTGTTAGATACAAAGAAACAAAGATATAATTCCAAACATTTGTGCACTATATCAGTTTTCCCATCAGATTGAGAATCATAAGATGAGATATGAGCTAATTGAGTACCAAGACAAGAAAACAATTTCGTCCAAAATTTTTTGGTGAAAATGGGATCTGTGTCACTTACAATAGTATTTGCGTTTCCATGTACCTTTTGACTTGTTTCCATAAATGTAGTAGAAATTGTATTGGCTTTAAAAGGATGAGATAATGCAAAAAATGTGCATATACCCTTGGTAAGTCTATCTACTACCACCATGATGCCACTCTTTCCTTTAGAATTGGGTAAACCTGTGATAAAATCCATTGATACCTCCTCCCAATATTGACTTGGAATGGCTAAAGGTTGTAACATACCTAGGGTCTTTATTGTCTCAACTTTATTTTTTTCCCAAACCAAACATTCAACCACAAACTTATGAATATCAAATTTAAGGCCCTCCCAAAAAAATCCTTTCTGATCTTATGATAAGTTTTTAAAAATCATGAGTTCCCTCCTAAGGGGGAGGTGAGTAATTACAAAATAATATTTTGTTTGATTTGGTAATTCTTACAAATATATAAACGATATTTGTACCACAATGAATCAATTTTCCAGCTAAATGTATCCTATGTATTGGGGTCTTGATGTAAATTTTGAATGAGTTTCCACATATCTTCACCATTATTCCATTCATACCTTTCTTCATTTATCCAATAAGGTTGGATAATAGAAATGGCACAAAGAAATGCTTCCACATCCTCTTCCTTTCTTAAGAGTGCATCTGCAATAACATTTTTCTTCCCTTTTTTGTAGATGATTTCAAATTCATAACCCAACATCTTTGTGACCGATTTTTATTTCTCTTCTAAAGATAATATTTGTTCCAAAAAGTATTTAAAACTATCATGATTTTTTTTTACCTTGAAGTGTCTTCCCATTAGGTAAGATCACCATTACTTTAGTGCATGCAGTATTGCCAACATTTCCTTCCCATAAATAGGTTTTCTCAAATACTTTCCTTTGATTGGACAACTTTCCAAATAAATGGGTTTTCTTGCATTAAAACAACACCAATTCCATTTCTTGAGGCATCACATTCCACAATAATTTTTTTTGTGGAGTATGGTGTATCTAAGACCGGTGCTTGGCACATTTCTTCTTTAAGATGTTCAAAGGCATTAGTTTCTTCTGGAGTCTAAGAAAATGCATCTTTATTTAGTAATGTTGTTAGAGGTGATGATGTTCTCCCATAATTCTTAAAAAAATTGATAATACATTGTCAACCCAAGAAATCCTCGGAGATGGTTTATAGTTGTGGGTATTTTCCATTCCTTTATGGCTTTAATTTTGTTAAGGTCTACCTTAATGCCCTCATGAGATACAATATGACCCAAATATTCCACCTCTTGTCCTCCAAAGAAACATTTGGAGGTTGTTCCGTATAATTGTTTCTCCTCTAATAGTTTGAGAACCCTATCAACATGTTGAACATGATCCTTACAATACTTGTTGTAGATTAGCATATCATCAAAAAATTATAACACAAATTTTCTAAGGAAGGGTTTGAAAATGGAATTCATCAAACCTTGAAATGCGTAAGGTGCATTAATAAGTCCAAAAGGCATGACCAAAAATTCATAATGACCCTCATGAGTTATGAATTCTATTTTTAGAATTTCTTGAGTCTTCATTCTAATTTGATGATATCATGAACAAAGATCCAACTTAGTGAATTAAATTGCTCCATGTAATTCATCAATGATGGAAATGTGGAATTTATATTTAATAGTGATCTTGTTGATTTCCCTATAATCCAGACACATATGCCATGATCTCTCCTTCTTGTGCACCAATACTACTGGAGAAGAGAAATAACTCTCATTAGGCTGAATTATACTAGCCTCTAGCATTTCTGCAACGATACGTTCAATTTCACTCTTTTGGGCATAGAGATATCTATAAGGCCTGATGTTTGGAGGAACACTTAGTGGAATCAAATAAATAGCACGATCATGATCACAAATAGGTGGGAAGCCTTTGGGAGTCTTAAATACCTGAATGATTGTCCAAGACTTTTTCGAGATCTAGAGAAATAGATGATTTCGACGTTTGAATCTATAGTGAGTATAATTGTGAAATTACGCCCCATTGTTCTTTCTTTAGAATTTTTGTCATTCCATTAGAGATGATTATATTTCCTATTTTCCCTAGGATTCCCCTTAATTCAACTTCTTTTCATTCCCAAACAAAACTAAATAAAAGTTCTTGAAAAGTAAAATATATCGTCCCCAAAGATTGTAACCATTGGACTCATAATATAACATCAGCACCACCCACTGGAATGGAAAAAATTAGATTATTCAATACATATTCCCCCATGGTTATCTTGATATTATTGCACTTTCTAGATAAACGTATAGTTCTTTCATTTTCAACCATCCCTTGACACTTTGGTGTTGGATATATGAAGCAATTCAATTCCTTGGCTATCTTACAATGAATAAAATTATGGGTATTACATGAACCAATCAACACTATTATAATTTTCTTCTTGATATATCCTTCTATATTGAGAGTTTGAGGAGTGGTAATTCCTGCCAGTGCATTACAAGATATGGTTGGATTCATATTTTCTTTCTCTTGGGTTGATTCCTAGTGTATATCCTCCTCTTTTGATATTCTTTCTCCATTTATTCCTCCTCTTCACAATCTATGTAAAATATTTTTTTCTCATCATAGTTATGACCTTTAGTGTATTTTCTATCACAACCGTTGTGAATCCCTTCTTCTCTTTTTCTTCCAATTATTGTGGTTTATCCCTTGTAGGTTGTGGAACACTAAGAGGAGAAACACTTCAATATTTATAGTAGTGAGTGGTAGACATCCTTGTTTCCATAATTTTGCTTTCAATTTTTCTTGCCACCGTGAATGCCTTCTCAAATGAATCAGGTTCCCAAAGGTGAACCTCATGTTGGATGTTATCCTTTAAATTCCATATGAAGACATCAATCCTATGCTCCTCTAGAATATCAGTTACATTGATATTCAATTTTTGGAAGTCCTCAATGTGGTTCGTCGTTAAACCCTTTTGTTTGAGAGTTATCAATTTTCTAAAGAAGGTGTTTCCTTTGTATCCTCATAATGTGTTATCATTTCCTCTGTAAAAATTAACCAAGTGAAAATTGGCTTACGAGAATAAATTCATCGATACCATACAAATTGATTGGGTTCTAAATATAAAGATGAAATGCATAACTTTTGTGTGTGTTTCACATCACGTAGATCAAAATATTGCTTCATTTGTAGAATCCATGTTACCGGATCCTTGCCATCAAAATCCCTCATGTCTATCTTTGGAATGTGGTGGTTCTTAAACTCCACATTGGAGTCTCTAAAGTCACAATTTATATTCCTTTTATCCTAATTATGATTTTCATGGAGTACCTTGCCACCATTAGGAATAATTTCTTGTAACAACTTTGTCAAACCTTCCATGTTTTCTTTTAAACCATTCTTCAAACCATCCATCCTAGCTTCAATGTTTTCTTTTAAATCATCCTTTAAATATTCTATGTTTCCTTTTATTTTTTTCTCTAAACCATCCATCTTAGCTTCCAGTTCATTTTTGGCTACTCTTTGCGAGAGCGAAAGTTGTTGCACTTGGTCTCATAATTTTGATATATCATGTTGCAATTTTTCCTCATCTTAATGTGTCATAGTAGAAATTTCTGGTTTCTTACTAGTTGTATCCATTTTTTTGCTTCAAGGAATTTTGGAATCAAACACAGATATGTATGTTTCTCTATGCCCTTTGAATCATTGCAAACTGATTTCTTAAACAAAAGTTATGCAAATTTAAAAAAATATATATACACATCTTTTTCGTGGTTTTTTGGATCTAGATATTGAAATTGTTGTATATCTATAATTTTGGCTCTCCAAGATCCAAAATTCTATTATGTGGTAGCTCTATCAGGATTCTTTCCAATGCAACAAATCATACAAAAATTGGATTCTTCAAGATAAATCTATGTCCAATCTCCCACAATGTCTTGATTATGGACTAGTTTAGTAGAGAAAACTTGTACGGATTACCACATGTCATTTTTTCTACCTTCGGCCTTGAAAGTGATATACGAAAAACTACATTTTGTTCCCTTTCAGTCACTTGATACAAAATTCAAATCTGATGCGTAGAAATATAGTTATGACAATTTTCTCTAGGTCACTTGTTTGAAGTTGACTTCTAGAGCCTACAAAACCCTAACTTATTCGAAGAATATATCAGAGACTATAACGAACCAAGATCTGAAATTCCTACAAGAACTTCAACAAGATTTTGGCTTGATGTGGTTACAATTTAAGCTTTTGAAACTTCATAGACAAAAATTATAGCGAAAATTGCAAGATGACCTGTTTGAAGTAGTGAAACCCTAGAATCCAAAGCTCTGATACCAAATTTTATGCATCCAGCTCACAAAATAGAAGAAAAGATAGATCAATGACTTAAA
Organism: Pinus albicaulis; assembly: GCA_034641835.2. Lineage (NCBI taxonomy): Eukaryota > Viridiplantae > Streptophyta > Pinopsida > Pinales > Pinaceae > Pinus > Pinus albicaulis. Next base: position 1,459,683,717 of record CM076577.1, on the reverse strand, counting down.
AATTATCCTCTTCAAGGGGGGAACCTCCTTTACATTACATAAATGAATCATTCTTGGATGATACAAATGACACGACCTCCTTTATATATATGGGAGTCTAAGGGGTCACAATATAATCAGAGCCTACATGACAAAAATAATGTAAGGGCACAACAATAACAATAGTGGGCTTCTATGGGGCACAAAAATAATAATATGAGGGCTAAATTAATAATAAAATAAGGGGACTAGACTATTATTATAGGGACCTAAAAATGAGCCCAAGATGCAAGAACATGTAGCTAAGTTCACAAAAGTACACATGCTTTGTTGTACCACCAAGTCTAGCAATAGGATATAGGGTCTATATCATCCCTTAAATATACCCACTCATCCTTGGGAAATAATTTCCATGGAATTTGTGGGAGGTTTAACAACAACCAGGAAGGGACATGACTACCTATTCATGGTAGTTGATAGGTTAAAAAAGATGTGTGTTTTGATTCCCAATAAAAATACCATCAATTGGCAAGAAGTACTAAAATTGTTCTTTGGATAGGTTTGGGTCCACTTTGGGATACGAAGGAGCATCATTTTAGACAAGGAAACAATATTTCTCAGTGCATTTTGGACTACATTGTAGGAGAATATGGACACAATGATGAAGAGATCTGCAACATTGCATCCATAAAAAAATGGGAAGACATAAGTACTCAATGAGACTTTGGTGTAGCTTTTGAGGGGATATAACCAAAAGCATCTAAAGACCTAGATGAAAATTGTTGAAATGTGGTTGTCATTGATGTTAATCCAAGCAAAACTAGATTGTGTCGTACCTTTGTTGACCAAAATTACATGGAACTTCATGATATCTCAAGACTGAATCATCCTTATTTTATTCTCCTCATGAAGTTGATTCTGGTGGTATGTGGCTTGCCACGAGAAGCTCCATGGTTTGAGAGATGTGTTTCATTAAATATGGTCATTACATACGGTGGACCAAATCCCTAAAATTTGGTGATGTGGAAACATTCTATTATGGAGAAAATTATTATTGATTTTCATCTTCTAATAATAATAATATATATAATATATATAATAAAAAATAAAACTTCATGTTAATAATTACAAAATAGTCCCTACTCCAAATATTGTTGGAAAACTTAAAATAATGGACCAAATTAATGAGCACATGATAATTAGCCTTTTTGGGTCCACAAATTATTCCTTGGTCCAAATCGTGAAAGTTATTTTGATCTCAGACAAAAAATTTAATAACCTTTTTAACTAAGTCGAATTTTTGAAGTCGACTTCTCTTGAATTAATATGTTAGGGTTTTGGGAAAATATTCCCTTCAAAGCCTATAAATTATGCCCATCTTCCATTTTTATGTAGTGTGATTCACAAATCCTATAAATTATGTGATCCAGGAGGCTCTAGACATAGAAGTCCAAGAGGGCTCAAAATAGGTCAAATTTCAAAAGTGGTCATATTTCTCTCGAACCAAGTCTAGATCGAAGTGCTCGTTGCCCTGATTCTGATGATGTGAAGGACACTCCAATCTGAGTTCGTATGAGGGAGATATAGCTCTTCAAAGTTTGTCATGATAGGGAAAAAAGAGGGGCCCACAGTGTGCCACATGGCATCCCAGTCAACACATGGGACCTATATGGTAGCCCATTAGCCATTGGCACATAGCATCCTTTCATTGACATATTTTCTCCTGAAGAAAGACAAAAAATATATATTATTAAAAACCATTAAAAAAAAAATCACTTAAAATATTAAAAAAAGTAATTTTAATAACTATATAATAAAATTCAAATAAAACAAAAAAATTCAAAACCCACATGGCTATGGTTGTATTAAAACACATGCAGTTAAAACAAACCATAAAAAATACATTGAACGAATATCACAAATCATGCAAATATGGTTTTTTATGAATGCAAAATCTCATGGAATATGGTAACCATATCCATATATGGCTAATGGTTAAGTGAAATCAAAGTCTTATGTAATGGCCAATGTAACTGCAACCGGTTGGAATAACCACACACTAAAATAGGTTCCGGAAGGGAGACCCATGGGTTTAACACTGGGACCTCCGTCCCCAAATTTTTACATCTGCCAATTGCCCAAAAAATCTCATGTTGGTTTCTCCATCAGTGAAATACTATATAATCATGCAGTCCGCAGATGCGCCCAAGAAGAGGTAGCACGGAAAATGAGTTTTAATATTTTTTTATTGCAGGAGCATGGAACCTTGAGCATATAGAGGGGAGGAACCTTGCCCAGAGAATAATGAGGGGCATCAGAAAGATTCCCTGAGGTGCAAAACTTGCCGGAGTCCATTTTTTGACAAATTTTATGTCAATTTTACACCTCTCGGTGATAGGAAATCAATGGCAATATCTGTTTTAGCTGCCAAGTTTCCCATTTTCTGGAAATTTTCCATATTGGAGTGACAGTGTCAGATTCCCAAGTGTTGAAAATCGATTTTATGCCTCTTGACGCCAAGAATTCGATGATGTAGCCAGACTCAGCAGCTGAGCATCCACTTCTTCAGCTAACTTTAGGGGTTGAGGTATACATAGTATTGATGTCATGTGTTTCTTTTATCATTTTCAGTGAGATGTAATATGTTTTTTAGATCCATGCTTCATGTATGTTGTGGGATCTATGTTTCTACTTCATGTGAGATGTATTCGCCATTGATTGTTATGTTTTGATTGAGATCTTATGTAACCCCGATGAAGGGATCCTCATTGTGACCTTGTGTGAGATTATGTCATGCTGATATAAGGCCTATTAAGAGTCAGTGTTATCGTAGCAGAACATATCGTGGAGCGACAAGCCACTCATGTTGAGGGCATATATCCTTGAATGACAGAAAAAATAGTCCATGTACATCATCACCATTTCCATTAGTATATGAAGCGGCCTACCCTATCTTGACACCGGGCTCAAAGACGTAGCCCACATTGGGTGATATTTGTTATCAAATATCTTTTGTTCTTGTGTCGCTAACTATTGTCATGTTTCCTCTTCATTAAGAATTCTTATATGCTATTTTAATGCCCTTTTTAATGCAATTCTAACCACATCACAGAATTAAAATATCATGGGTAAATCTAGTAGCTAATGGACCCGAATCAAGGTGGTATCATAGCAGTCTTCTCGCTGAAGTGAATTGCGAGTGTGAAAAAGGATTGAATGTGCAACAATGGAGGATGACAAAGAAATGTATGAGGCCATGCTCGATATGTCAAAATTGGTGGACATAATGTATGACGCTTATGAGAAGAGAATAGAGGAAGAGAAGAAATAAAGATCATAGAACGATGCTTCATCCACATCTTCCAATGCTTATGCACCTTCATCATCACCTTCATCATCTTCTTATCATTCAAATGAGACGATCAACCAAATTCTTCAAGAAGAGAATGTTGAATTAAGGAGGCTATTATGAGAAGAGAAAGAGGAAAAGCAAAGATTTCAGCTTCAATTGCAAACCACGGAAGATGCCTTGGAGGAGTTGAAGCACAACGAAGGCTTAAAGAAGCCATCATCACCTATTTCTGAATCAACAATTGAGGTAAAAAATTATGATTTCTCTTCAGTTTCATCTTCACATGCTATTATATCTATTGGAAATGTGGAGATATCCATTACAGGAACTAGCATGAGACTCCTTATCAAAATGGGGTACAGAGGAGGAGGAGTTGGTGTTAAGGGCCAAGGCATGACTCAGCCATTAGAGGTTGTGAAAAGACCTCGATTCGTAGGCTTGGGATACACTGAAGGAAAATGCTCAAAGGTGTCAGAAGCTTCCAACATATGGTTAAAACCATTGAGGAAAGAGAATGATGGGAACACATCACCATCATCCCATCGCAGTGCATATTGCAGCAAAAGATCTTAGGCAAGCTCTCATTGCCATAATTACACCAGAGACCAGTAGGAAAGTTATAACAAGTCTCGGTATTCTAGTGTTAATTTTTATTACAATCATGTCACTAACAATGAACATAAATCATGGCATTGGAAAACATGTAGTTTTTGTGGATTACATAACCATGTATTTTTTGAGTGTTTGAGAAGAATGGCAGCATGAAAGAGGATGAGGCGTGAAAGGCCTTCTCAACCGCATGTAAAGAAGAAGGTAAAGTAGGTTTTGAGGAAGAAGACTCATTGCATTCATTGTGACATAAGTGGTCATCAAAGAGCCATGTTTTTTAGGCTCCATCTAGAGCAGTGTCTCAATGACAGAGTGTTTGTACATTAACGAGTTGAAGAAATCGTTCGACAAGTGAATGCACCATCGAGAGATGACACATTCACTTTGATAAGTGAGAGATGGTTTTTCTAGGTGTATTAGTGTGTCATGGCCTTACTTTATAAATCATGTGTTTCGACTTAAAATGTAAAAGTGATGATTTTTTTTCCATCACTTGTTGAAGCAACAATGATTTTTTGGCCTTGTATTGATAGCTGGGGTATTGATTTCCATTTTGATGTAAACTTGACCACAAATTATGTGTTATAAACTCATGGAAAGTATGGGATGTTGGGGTAATAGATGGTCATGTAAATGAGCATGTAATTTGAAAAATATTTTACTATAGGTTTGCAAAGGATTCAGATGTCAACTCATCACTTATGGCTTCAAAGAACAAAGGTGAAGGAGAAGGAAAGGTGACCCGTTAGGAAACTTGTGGTGCAAACAATGTACACAACAATTTTAGATTATTTTCTTGCTTTTGGTGGACCAAAAGCTCCTCAGTGGGGAGGATTGGTCTAGGTGGCCCCAAACACAGAAGTCCAAGAGGGCCCAAAATAGGTCAAATTTGAAAAGTGATCAGATTTCTCTAGAACTAGGTCTATATCGAAGTGCTCATCACCCTGATTCCAACAATGAAAATGACACTCCAATCTAAGTTCGCATGAGGGAGATAGATCTCTTCAAAGTTTGTCATGACATGGAAAAAATAGGGGCCCACAGTGTGCCACATGGTATCCCAGTTAGCACATGGGACCCACATGGTAGCCCATTAGCCATTGACACATGGCATCCTTTGGCCACTTTTCTCCTGCAAAAATACAAAAACAATATATTATTAAAATGCCATTAAAAAAAATCATTTAAAATATTAAAAATAGTAATTTTAATAACTATATAATAAAATTCAAATAAAACAAAAAAATTCAAAAACCCACATGGCTATGGTTATATTAAAACACATGAGGTTAAAACAAACCATGAAAAATATATTGAACAAATATCACAAATCATGCAATATGGTTTGTTATGAATACAAAATCCCATGCAATATGGTAACCATATCCATATATAGTTAATGGTTAATTGACAAAGTCTTATGTAAATTACTCACCGTAACCCTGCCGGTTGAATAATCGTATTAACAAAAATAGGTTCCGAAATGAAGGCTCGGGTGGGTTTGAAAATAACTCAGCTGGTCCCCAAGTTTGTACATCTGCTAACAACCCAAATGAGCTCGTGTTGGTCGCTCCATTGGTGAAATACTATATAACCATGCAGTCTACAGATGCACCCAAGAAGAGGTAGCGCAGAAAATGAGTTTTAATATTTTTTTATTACAGGTGCGCAGAACCATGAGCATCCAGAGGGGCGAAACCTTGCCCAGAGAATAATGAGGGGCATCGGAAAGATTCCTTGAGGTGCAGAACTTGCCAGAGTCTGTTTTTGACAAATTTTATGTCGATTTTACACCTCTCAGTGACATGAACTCAATGGCGATGACCGTTTTGGCATCATAGCTTCCCATTTTCTGGCCATTTTCCATATTGGAGTGACGGTGTCAGATTCCCAAGTGTGGATTGTCGATTTTATGCCTCTCGATGCCACAAATTTGATGGTGTAGCTAGATTGACTAGCTGAGCATCCACTTCTTCAACCAACTTCAGGAGTTGTGGTATATACAGTATTGATGTAATGTGCTTCTTTTATCATTTGCTGTGAGATGTAATATGTTGTTTATATCCCTGCTTCATGTATGTTGTGGAATCTATGTTTCTACTTCATGTGAGATGTATTCGCCATGGATTGTTATGTTTTGATTGAGATCCCTATGTAACCCCAATGAAACGATCCTCACCGTCACCTTGTTTGAGATTATGTCATCCTAATAGGAGGCCTATTGTGAGTGAGAGTTCATGTAGCGGACCATCTCGTGGAGAGACAAGCCACTCATGTTGAGGGGATATATCCTTGTATGACAGAAAAAATAGTCCATGTACATCATCACCATTTCTAGCACTATATTAAGTGGCCTATCCCATCTTGACATCAGGCCCACACTGGGTGAAATTTGTTATCAAATGTATCTTGTTCTTGTGTTTCTGAATGTCGTCATGTTTCCTCTTGCTTAAGAATGAATATGTGTTATTTTAATGTTATTTTCCATGCAATTATAACCACATCACAAAAGTAAAAGATAGTGAGTAAATCCAGTAGCTAACAGACCCAGATCATTATGCCCCTCTTCCAATTTTATGTATTATCATTAAAAAAAAAAACTCTATTCTGAAATACTCGTCACGTAGGTAGGATTGTGTATCTAAACAAGGAGGTCATTGTTTGTTGGGTGTTCGCTGGGAAAATTTATATTTTGGATCAGGATTTTGTTTTTTAATGAAGCATTAGGCTTTCATGTGACCATATATTCTCATTCACATAAGAATATGATTCCTACTTTTGATAGAAACTTTGCATCCAAGAGGAACCACATTCAGCTAATTAAGGGTTTTGGATTAAGGATTCATTGTTTTCTCTTGCAGGTGTAAGGGTTTGAATTTCCATATATACAGCTCTTAAATGACCAGAAAATAAGTAAGGGAAATGAATAATATCTAAAGAAAATTCATTTTTCATCCTCCTTGCACTACTAAGAACATTGTTTCTGGAAATTTTCGTGCTTTTAGAGATGCGACTATAACTAGGGCATGTTTTGTGGCAAGAAATCAAATTTAAAAATGTTGCATAAGCATTGTTGACCAATGAAGATAATAATAATAACTCTTGAATACTTCTCATGCAAAATATCTGAACTGGAACATTATCGGTATTCAGTTCCTCTAAAATTTCTTTAAAAATCTGGATGGGATCAAAGCTAGCTCTGAAATATAATTCTTGGGTTAGTCTTTATTGAATTAAAAACATTGGGTTTCAATGGAACTTCTGCTCATTTCTAAAGTAATTGACCCCTCTGGTGATATATCGCTATTTGTATTCCTTGATTACATTAATAAGTCAAATAATATCTAAGCGGCTTGTGGATGCTTCATTCTAAAGCTAGCGAAGGGTATTTATTTATCCAACAAATTTAGAATTTATTTCCTCCAATACTCCTTTACACCGTCCAACTATTGAGTGCACAAAATTAATGACAAATATCTATTTAAGGCATGATTCCAATAACATTTATTGAATAATCTAAGGAGAAATTTGCATAGGTAATTTCCTAATGAAAAATGGAACAAATTAACTATACAAACTTTGACTAGCATTTGCCACTCCAAAAACTAAATTATTGCAAACCATTTCCATAATTTTATAATTATGTTCAGAGATGAATTTTTTATACAGTGAATTTGAGGTGAATTTCTAAAGGTTTATCTAAGGATGTTTTTTATAGTTTGAAGCAACGTTATTTTCAAAACACATCTTCAAGTTATGTTTCATCTTGTTGAAATGGGAGAATATGGATATTTGGTTTTAAAAAAATGACAAATTTGTTGAGCTGAAATATTACGAGAGACTTAGGAATTTAGTGTTGTAGCATATATCCTACAAAGATACTACATCAAAACATATGTATGCAAAGGAATATTTTTTTAGAAGTATATAAGGTATCCAATCATCTAATATTTGTTTAGATACCATCATTGCTATATCTTACAGTCATTAAATAAGCTTAACCTACTTAAGTGCAAAGTGTTACTACTGATGGTATCCTCTTAAGTTTATTTATCTTGCATCAGTTCCTCATCATCATGCAACAATAAGAGTTTTTGTAGGGGTCATTGAAATCTTATAGTAAAGGGTTTCATTTGTAGTAAGGACCTGTTTGTAACAAGGGTTGTAGTAATGGTCTTGTTGTAAATCTTGTAGTGGGTCATTATCCTTGGTACAGGAGACCAAAATAGTTGATTTTATCTTTTAAATTTTAAAGGTGGTTGGGTAGTGTTCGATAGGTGATTGAAATCACCTTTATTTTGTAGCCTGAAAATACTTTAGTGTGATAGGGCAGTGCTAGGGAAAGTTACACCTTGCAGGGTGTTGGAGTGTCCTTCTAGTGGGTGCTAGTAAAACAAGGTGTAGAAGCATCCTTTTAGGAGTTGGAGTTTCCTGATAGAACTATAATTCTTACTCTAGTGTACTAGGGATTTGAGGCCTCCATTTTAGTTGAATTTGAAACATTCATGTACCCCTAAAATTAATAGAGAAGTGTTCGGTGGTTTTTCTCTGTGAAGGTTTTCCACCTAAATTTGTTGTGACCTCTCTCTTTAGTTCTATGGACTATTGATTTATGGTTTGATCTGATGATAAAAATAATTATTTCTCTTAAAATTTATAAATATTAATTGTAATAAGAAATATTGCTTCACCACCCCACCCCCCCCCCCCCCCCGTCCCCTCCCCGCCCTCTTAATATTTCCAAAAAAAATATGGTATATATACAACATTGCTACCAAAGAGTAGTCTACACTTCTATAGGAAGGTCTCCATCTGAAACTTGTTTTGGATATTTTTCACCTTCACATTTGGGTATTTCATATGAGTAGCAAGGAGGAGTGATGTAATATCTTGCAAGAGAGGCATTGAGGGCTGAAAATTTTATATAAAAGATCGGGAAAATCCATATACAGGTATAAGGGACATTGTAAAAATCATGAGAGAAATATAAGGCTCAACGTGATCATCACAGAATAGAGAAATTATTCAAGGTTGGAGACAAATTATGGATACAACTAACCAAAGAGAGGTTATAGGTGTTGAATTCCAACAAGAAATTGCAGCACGCACACGAGTGTGGGACCAACAGGTTCTAGCGATACATTAGTTTGAAGGCCAATTTAATTAATTAAATTGGTGCAGTGTCTAATTTAATTTTCCCTTAATTAAATTGGACAATAAAATGTAATGTTATCTCATGAACACTTGTAATAGTTAATTGAGTGTGATAAACTCAGTTAGCTCATGTATTTCGAGTTGAGGGTGGTTGGTGAGGCATGCAAAGTAATTACAGCTAGCGTTGGCTTCCCCCAATGTCAAGATGATCTTGGGAGCTTTGAAATTAATGTCACGGATGATGAATTGGTGAGCCTAGCTCTTCTAGGACTTCCCAAGAGTTGGCATAGTTATCAGGACTCTATCAATGGAAGGAAAAAGCTGCCAGATTGGGAACGACTTTGGTCGGATTTGGTGCAAGAATAATTTTAGAGGAATACCAGGGATGGGTCTTCATCTAAACATGATGATGAAGAAGATTGTGCTTTGGCTACTAAGGCAAATAAGGGGGAAGGAAAGAAATTCCATTCCAAATCCGAGTTCGGAAAAGATGGCAAGAAGCGTGACATGTCTATAGTGACGTGTTTTCACTTTCACGATCATGGGCATTATCCCACTAATTGTCCACAAAATATGAAGAACAATAAGGCTTTAGGATCTACAACTGGTGAGGCTTTGGCCTCGCAATTCGACCTTTACTTCTCACTCATTGCATGCATGTTGTCAAGTGCAATGGGATCGGTGTGATACTTGGATAGTTGTGCATCCTTTTACATGATGGGAGACAAATAATTTTTTAGTAGCTTGGAGGAGAAGGACCTCCAGATGCATATCAAAATGGGTGATGATGGGCGATACAGTGCTATCAGGATTGGTACAGTTACCTTCCAGAGACAGGCAGGTAAACCCTTTCTATTAAAATATGTAATGCATGTACCAGGCTTGAAGAAAAATTTGGTATTAGTCACAATGTTGGAGGATAGAGGTTATGATGTTGTTTTCAATGAAGGAAAATATTTCGTTTGACACAAAGCAACAGGATAGGCCAAGAATATTGGGATTCATGTGAAGAATCTCTATAAACTTGATGTAGATGGCTATGCAACATTGATGGGTAAGGTGGAAAAAGTAGTGAGTTGGGATGAGGGTGATTTATGGCACAGGAGATTGGGTCATCTACACCATGGAGCCTTGAAGGTCATGCAAAAAATTTATACGGGTCTTCCCAAGGGTACTCTTGCATATTCAGACACATGCAAGGGATGTACTATGGGGAAGTATGCGAAGGCCGCTTTTCACAAGAAGGAGAGTTGAGCCTCGGAAATACTTGAGAGAGTTCACTTAGATGTGTGTGGACCATTCTCTACTACTTCAAAAGCAAAACATAAGTACTATGTGATATTTGTTGATGATTTTTCTATAAAGTGTTGGATCTACTTCATGCAGAAGAAAGATCAGACGTTCTCAAAATTTCTTGAGTTCAAAGCACTGGTGGAGAAAGAAATGGGGAAGCATGTGAAGACTCTTAGGAGTGACAATGGTGGTGAGTACATCTCTAATGAATTCAATAAGTTCTGCAGCAAAGAATGAATTCTAAGAGAGTTTATTATGCCTGATAACCCAAGATAGAATGGGGTCACAAAAAGAAATAACAAAAAAATTGTGGGTGCAGCACGAGCGATGTTGCATGATGAGGGCCTGTCATTTCATCTGTGGGTGGAGGAATGCAACATAGATGTATTTGTGCAAAACTATTGTCCTCATCGAATACTTGGCATGAGTACACTAGAGGAGGCTTTTACTAGTAAGAAACATGATGTTTGACATTTTAAGACTTTTGGCTCATCTGTTTATGTGCATGTGACCAGAGACGCCAGAAAGAAGCTTGAACAAACAACCAAGATTGGAATGTTTTTGGGGTACACTGATACTCCTCTAAACTATCAGGTGTATTTTCCAAACAACAGAATGACTTTTGTGAGATGAGATATAAAATTTAATGAGGAGAAATCCATGTGATTGTCCCTTGAGAGGGAGATGGATTTGCATGGAGCGGAGGAACTCTTGGTTCCAAAGAATGAACCTCAAGATGTTGAGAAACCACATGCAGAGGATCATGGAGTGGAATAAATCAATCGTGCAGAGCCATCCACCAAAAATGGTAGAAGGTGCACCATGGAAGCTGATAGATTGTGACTTGATGCAACAGAGAATGTAGACCCTACTTCACTGCGTAGAAAGAGACAGTCTCCAGATAGGTTTATTGGATACATGGCTCTCATGAGAAAGTGTATTGTGACAGAAACATCTTCCTTTGAGGAAGTATTGCATCAACCAATTTTGGTTGACGCCATGGTAGAGGAGTATGAATCCATCTTTAAGAACAATGCATGGGAATTTCCCTAAGACCAGTCAGAAAATTAGGGGTTGGATCTATATGTCTCTATAAGGTGAAGCAAGCAACAGATGGGAGTGTAGAGAAGTATGAGGCCAAATTTGTGGCCCAAGGATTCTCACAAGTTGAGGGGATTGACTATGAGGATACTTTCACACTAGTCGCGAGGTACTCTTCCATTAGATCTATCCTTGCACTCTCAGCGCAGATGAGGTGGCGCATTCATCAGATGGATATGAAAACTGTGTTTCTAAATGGAGTTATTGAGGAGGAAGTGTACGTAAAGCATCCAGAAGGTTTCAAGATCTTTGACAGTGAGTTGCATGTGTGCTGACTCAAGAGAGCACTGCATGGTCTAAATCAACTACCTCGTGCTTGGTACACTTGGATTGACAGCTATTTCACCAAGTTGGGCTTCATCAAAAGTGAAGTGGATGAAAACATGTACTAGATTATGGTTGATGGCAAGATCTTGATTATCATACTTTATTTTGATTATCTAATTTTGACAAGTGATGAAAATGTGATAACTTCTTGCAAGGAGGATCTTGTAAGGGAGTTTGAAATGAAGGAGATGGGACTCCTTCACTATTTCCTTGGTTCGAAAATATGGCAGCGGGATGGTGAAATTTTTGTTTCTCAAGGAAAGTATGAAAAAGAGATTCTAGGTAAGTTTCACATGGAGAGCTGTAAACCCATGGATACTCCTCTTCCAGGAAATTAGAGGAAAGAGTATGCTACTTCAGGAGAAGTATTAGATGCTACTGTCTACAGGCAGCTAGTGGGTTCACTAATGTACTTGGTGAACACCATACTAGACATTTGCTAAGCAGTTAACTAGATGATTCAAGTGAGTAAGAATGCCTTAAGATATCTCAGGGGCACTATAGATTATGGATTATGGTACAAACAAACAAAGGGAGTGAACCTTCAAGGCTTCACATATGCATATTTGGCAGGCAGTCCATCAGATAGAAAGAGCACATCAGGAGGGATCTTTAGCATAGGATCAACAACAGTTTCTTGGTACAACAGGAAGCAACGATCTATGGCACTTAGTTCAACTGAGGCAAAGCACATGGCAGCAAGTAAAGATGCATGTGAGGCCATCTGGATGAGAAAGATCTTGGTTGGTTCGTTTGGTTCTCAGATGGATCTGACTGTGATACATTGTGATAACCAAAGTTGCATTAAACTCTCAGTTAATCCGATATTCCATGATAGGTCCAAAAAAAATATAGACATATGGTACCACCATCTCAGATATTGTGTTCAGAGACACATAATTTTACTTCAGTACATTCCCACAAGAGATCAGGATGCAAATATTCTGATGAAGGAACTCGCCAGGAGAAAATTCGAATAAAATATAGGTAGGATCGGGGTGGCAGATAATCCATTTCTTGTTGAGATGGAGTGTTGAAGTCCAACAAGATATTGCAACACACACACTAGTGTGGGACCAACAGGTTCTAGCGATACATTGTTGTGAAGGCCAATTTAATTAATTAAATTGGTGCAATGTCTAATTTATTTTTCCTTTAATTAAATTGGACAATAAAATGAAATCTTATCTCATGATCACTTGTAATAGTTAACTCCAGTGTACAAACCTGGGCTAGTTCATGTATTTTGAGTTGAGGGTGGTTGGTGAGACATACAGAGTAATTCTATTAGTTATGGAGTTCAAATTGCAGTTGTTGCATTATTTTAATGCATGAGTAATCAATTAACTCAGTTAGGTGAGTTAGATTCAGTTGAACTAGTTGTAATTGTTTGTTGCACTAGTGAGAGATCAAGTGAATTAAATATTATTTAATTCACAATCAATGATATTCCATGCAAATGATGATTTACTATTAATAGTTGCATGCATGTGAGCTCCAGTGGAGACCCAGTTGAGACAAAGGTTAAAGGGATGTTAACTATCATTTGTGTGATTAGTAGGTTGCCACATGCAACAAAACATCCATTAGATTTCCCATGATCCTTGCGCAATTTTGGAAGGCCAAAATTCCTAAATAATAAGGATTGCATTCATCAGGAACTGTGCAAGCAAGGCAGGTTGTTTTGAGGCTGATTATTGGCTAAGTGTTCATTTATTTTGTCCAGGAAAATGTGAGATAATTGTGAGAGTGCATGATACTCTTCTGAGAAGAGTGCATTATAATTGTTTCATGATTCCATGGTGAATATAAAATAGAATATATAGGGGTTTTGAGCGGCAATCTTTCCCCGGGAAATTATCTGTGTTGTGGTTTGATTTAATTCTTTCTTTTCTTAATGTGATTGGCGATTGTGTTTAATTTCCACAATTTATTTGTGGAAGGATTCAGTATCTAGCTTTAGTACATTGCTTGATCGGATTGAATCTATTGATATACATATGTTTGCATAATTTCTACAATAGGGACATCGTAAGAAAATAAAGGCTCTGAGGTAGGGTCCCTTCAAGATACTAGAAAATGTGGATGATAATTCACATTGACTCAATTTACCACCATATATGTGCATTTACTCAGTTGTGAATGTAGATAATATTAAACTATATGAGCCTTCCATGTTAGAGGAGAAATAGGAATAAATCCTACCTTCTTTGGAGGATTTGGAATAGGATTCTTAGGCATAGTTTACATAAGATACAATTTTTCAGAAGAGGTCCAAAACTACAAGACAAGGGCAACATGACCTTTGGAAGAATGGGTTGAAAAGACAACTTCTAAGAAAATCTAAATGGTACACTAGAGAGAAGGCGAAGGAAAATTTTCCTCACCTCATTTAGTAGAAGCTCTTGGGGACCAAAATCCTCTAAAAATAGGGAGCTGTAATTTACATTGGATCATTATATTGCTTTTCATCGATATATTTTCTTTTAGAGTGGAAAAAGTGGAGGAATTAGCTCACACGACCATTTTTACTAACAGGACCCACTATGGAAAAACTGGGTTTGAAAACTTTCATGAGAGTTTTGAGGCATAAAATGATGTTTTTTTGGGGCAAAACTTTACCACATCAACCTTGCACCTTTCTTCTTATTCTACTGATAGATACATTTCCAACAGTGCAAGAATTGTGCCATTTGGAATCCCTATGCCAAATTTATGCCACTTAGAAATTGACCTTCCTATTTTCACCACCATAATTTGTGAGGATGCCATGTTAGCCCCCATTGTTCATGAAAAAGGGTCTAGACACATGATTATGCTGTAGAATACTCTAGAAGATTCTATATTGTAACTTTGGTTAAGAGTTTAGGTAGTCAAACTTTACCACTAGTAGGCTATCGGGCTATATTATAACCAGACCACTAGGAGGCAAAGGGATTACATTCTTTCCAGTGCATTTGTACCATATCTGAGAAAAAATAGATGAGAGGGATAGGATATAGAGCACATAGAGAGTATTTGTGAACTGTAATAGCCCACAAGCCATAATCCATACTTTTTTGTACTTACAGTAATTTTATATTAAGATAAAGAGAACAAAGCAACCTTCCCTTCCAGTTGGGTTTTTCTCTCAAAAGGGTTTCCCAAGTCATATATTGTGTCAAATGTGTGTGTGATATTTTTATTTCATTGTTCTTAATTTTTGCATAACTTTCAATTTTCATACATGCACTATTAACAATATTCTACATATCCAAAAATATAAAAAGAAATAAATATTGTAATAACGTAGAATTTCATATTTTAAATATAATTTTATTAGATATATTGTGATGAACTATCTAGTGGATTATCCATGATGTATCAGATAAGGTTTCCTTGGGTATATTGTGGAGATTGTTAGGAGCACTATATCAACTGGGCCAAAAGTCGTAAAACCTTAATCATGGTCGACAAATCTATTAATAACCCTCGTGATATTGTAGAGGAGAGGTTTTCATGGCTAGAACACCAAATCTTGGATATAAATTGTATTGTAAATATCCTCATGATGACCCTGGTAAATAATCTTGGGATATTCAGAGAATATGGGGATTCTAATACAAAGGACTAATTAGAAGGGGGATTAGGATATGATGAATAAATGAAGAATCAATCGAAGAAAGAACCTGAAAAAGAACAACCTGGTTTGAGTGCCATAAATAAATAACATTCCTTCTTCACATTGGATGCAAAGTTTGATATCAAGTTGTGTCATGGAAATAATAATTCTTGGACGCTAAATCATTGGTTGCAACAAATGGAAGTATATTTCATAGCCCATCATATTGAGGAAGAATATAATATTTCATTTTTGCAACTGAAATTAGAGGGCCATACAATGACTTGATGGGAAAACCACATGGATAGCCTATGGTTGGAGGGAGAGCCTCTAGCGACTAAGTAGGAGGAATTTAAAACCCTCCATTAGAGGAAATTTGAGCCTAAAAGTGCCCATGAAATTTTCATGTAATTTCTTTTCATAATATGTAAACCAATCAAAATCCATTAAATTTAAAAATAGTTACATGTAAATATTTTGGAGGGAAATGACAAAAAACTACTTTTTTAATTGTATTTTTGGTTGATCATCTAATAGGTTTACTCAAATTTCAAGTGTAGACACTTGTTGGATGCAAAATTAAATTACACATCCAAAAAGTACCCATTATGCATACTTTTTAGAAGACCCACATTGATAAAAATTGCAGATACATTAAACATGTTTTTTTAATGTATCTCCATTTTTTATCGATGTGGGTCTTCTCAAAAGTATGCATAATGGGTACTCGTTGGATGTGGAACTTAATTACAGATCCAACGAGTGTCTACACTTGAAATTTGAGTAAAATTATAATGAGATAAGCCAAAAATACAATTTAAAAAAGTAAATTTCTTCTTTTCCCTCCAAAATTCATAACTCTTATTTTATTATTTTAACAATTATTTAATTATTTTTCCTTAGGAGGCCACTTTTAGGCTGAAATTTCCTCTAATATATTAAGTAACAATTTTACCCTCTTGGGTATGCGAAGGACCCGTGGATCTAGTGTCACTACTTTAGGAAAAGCTTGTTAACAAAGCACGTTGTTTGATTTGGTCGACCTAGTTCAAACTCTGTTGTGCACCAACAAAACCCTCAATCACTGGCCCTTTCAGCAACAACCTACAGGCAGATCGCATTTTCACCTGAAGTGACTATGGGTGGATGAAAAACCAAGTTTTTGCAGCCTTGAGGGACTGCAGGATGTGGTATTTTCTTATTATTTATGCTTACAACTTCATAAATCACTTCGAAAGATTCAATTAATCACATAAAAATATTATATAAACCAATAAACCATTACTGTGTTGACATATCATGCAACTGTAACAACTACTCTGCAACAAAAAATATTAAGAAAATATATTTAGAAAGAACATGAACACATAATATCAGCTGCAAAAATTCTTTATTATGATGAGTTTATGAATACAATGAACCTTGACCTGTGCACTAAGCTACAGATGGTCTATGCACTGAGCTGCAGACTCTTCCCAGCTCTGTGTGCACTCCAGCCTTCCCTTCGCCACAAAATATAGATTGAAAATATTGTCCCATGACCATGATTGAATTGATTTCCTCTAAACATAGCATTACATCCTTTTATATAACATTACATCATCGAAAAAATACCATGGACTCCCTAAAATGTGCAACTATGACCCAATACCCATTACAAAAATTTTCTTTACAAAAAGGAGGGACTTTGTCCCACCCCAAAGTCCCTTTATACCACGCGGTATATTTACTTTGCACTCCGCTCCACAAAATGCAAAGTCTTCATAAAAAACTAGTGGAGCACAATTTTACTACTGCATGCTTGTTGGGCACAATTTTGGGTATCTCCCCAAAGAACCCAAATGTTATCCTCAAGTATCCATGGGATCTACACTACCATTTTCTAGGTAAAGTGATGTTGTTCGAGCCCAAACTAGTGGAAAAGGTTTGTGTACAGGTGCAATACCTAGAGAAAATTGGCCTTAATAAAGCACAATTATGTGGATCAAACAAGAAGGAGAAATTGGGTGCTTCTAAGGAGGGGAAGAAGAAGTATAAATGGAGGAAATATAAAAATATAATAGGCATGGAATGTAATTATGAAGTTCCCAAAAACCACTGCAATCACTGCAACATTGATGGCCATAGAGAAAAGAAGTGTTGGAAGTTGAATCCAAATATTAACGTAAAGAAAAAAAAAGAAAGACAATAAGAAGAAGAATTTCATGGCCACTGATTCAAGCAACCAAGTTGAAAATAACTTGGACATGGATGAGAATATTGTTTGTACATCCATTTAGAAGGAGGTGAATCTAATTAACCTTCGACAAAAAGAAGAGAAAGAAATGAACAAACTCTTACATATAAATATATAGGTCAAGAAGACCAAGATTGATGCTTTGTTTGACTTAGGATCGCTTCAAAATCTCATTGCAACAGAGCTGGTCAAGAAGTTGGGGTTGGAATTTCATGATCATTCAAGCCCATATTCATTGAGATGGGTAGATAAGGATGTAAAGTTGAAGGTAAAATAATAGTGAAAAAATATATTTTCTATTAGTGCTAATTGTATTTATGAAGTATAACTATATGTGCTCCCCTTCATGTATGTGGAGTCATGTTTGGGAGTTCCTACATGTACATGCAAGATGCAATATTCATGTAGAGAGCCATCCAATATTGGCTCATCAAGGATGGAAAATAATTCACCATGTTTGTGCACAAAGGCAAGTAAAAAATTTTACTGGTGAGTGCCAACCAAGCCAAGAAATTGACCAGTTTTAGAAAAAAATGTGTTTGTTACTTTTAAGAGAAAATTAGTTAATAAAAGAGTTAGTAAGAGTAAATGCATCTTCATATGGGTGTACTAAGTAATATAAACAATAAATAGAATATTTTCTATAGGAATACAAGGATGTGTTTTGGGAGGCTAAAAGGTTACCACCTAAGACAGAAATGGAGCACAAGATCCAACTATTTCTGAATTCCCCATTTCAAAACATCAATTTTTATAAGCATTATGTTATAGAATAAGGTGAGGTAAATAAAAAGTTGCAACAACTACTTAACATGGTGTCATTCAACTGAGTACATCACCATGTTGGTCACCCATCATTATTCTTCCAAATAAGGATGGGACATGGATGGGACTTGGCGGATGTTATGGATTATGGGGAATTGAACAAAATCATGCTCAAGAACATGTACCCCCTTCCTATGATAGATAATTTTTTCGATTAGTTGCAACAAAAAAAATACTTCACCAAGATGGACTTAAATTCTAGATATAACCAGGTTCAAGTTAGAGTGGAAAATACCTAGAAGACCACCTTCAAAACAAGGCAAGGTTTGTATAAATGGTTATTCATTCCATTTGGTTTATGAAATGCACTAACTACATTTGTCAGATTAATGAATGATGTACTTCACTCTTTTATAGATTCAATTGTTATTTTCTATTTGAATGATATATTGGTATACAATTCTACCTAGGAGGAGCACATCTCACATTTGACGTAGGTGCTGGTGACATTAAAGAAGCACCAAGTGCAAGAAAATATTAAAAAATGTGAGTTTTCATAACAAACTTTGGTGTACTATCTGGGGTATGTGATAGGTGGACGAGAGTTGAATATAGATCCCTCCAATATGGAGCCATCATGAAATGGTTAGTTCCTACTAATTTTTTTGAGGTTATTAGTTTCATCTTGGAAACATAATATCTTAGGAAATGTGTAGCCTCGTTTTTAGTGGTATAAGCATTGCTCTATGCCATAACAACAAGTTATTGGGGAAAGGGTCAGTAGAGATATATCAAGGAGCTAAATAAGAAGATCATTAAAGCACCAACTATGGCATTACCAAACTTGTATTAGCTCTTTGAAGTGGATATAAATGCTAGTGGATATGTTATGGGAGTTGTCTTGATGCAAGGAGGAAGGCTTGTATGCTACCATTCTAAAGTATTTCATGGGGTAGTTATTAACTACCCTACCTACGACAAGGATCTTTATGCCCTGGTGCAAGTTGTAAAGAAGTGGAAGCATTATTTGATGGGAAATGATATAGTAGTCCACATGAATCACCAACTAATATTGTACTTGCAATCCCATAGTATGCTATAATAGACAAGGCATTATAAGTGGATGGGGTGTCTACAACAATTTCATTTAGTGATTAAGTAAAATAAGGGAATCAAACATCACATATTTGGGGACCCTTATGCACATGGGGAAATTCACCCATGATGCATACAAAGAGGAATATTTAGAGGATGAGGACTTCAAGGAGTTTCATTAGTTGCAGAGCCAGATTCATGTGCATGGTGGTGATAACACCATTAAATACCATATCCGAGATGGGTTACTCTACATGATGGATAAGTAATGTGTTCTTAAAGGTGATAAATTGTATCTGATTAGTGAGGCTCACACCTACAAGGTTGTAGGGCCCTTTGGTGTAGGTAAGACTGTGGAAAACTTGCAGAGGTATGTGTATTGTCCTAATATGCAAGAATAGGTAGCTAGGCTCATAGTAGGATGCATGCTTTTTTGTACTATCAAACCTAGCAATATGAAATAGGGTCTATATTAGCCCTTATGTGAACCTACTCGTCCTTGGGAAAGTATTTCAATGGACTTTGTGGGAGGTTTACCAATAAATAGGTTGGTACATGACTACGTGTTTGTGGTAATTGATAGGTTCAACAATATGTGTCTTTTGATGCTTTTTAAAAGGACCACCAATGGGCAAGAAGCAACAAACTTATTATTTTTTATACCAAGGAAAATCATTTTAGACAGGGAAACAAGAGGTCCCAATGAATTTTGGGCTGCATTGTGGGATAATATGGACACAAATTTGAATAAATCTACAACATTCCATCCAAAGACAAATGGGAAGATAGAAGTAGTAAACAAGACTTTGGTACAACTTCTGAAGGGATAAAACCAACAACATATGAAGACTTGGGATGAAAATATAGTACATATACAACCTTCTTACAAAAGAGAAATCCAAAATACTACAATAAAGTCCCTATTTTAAACTTGTTTTGGATATTTTATGCCTTCACCTTTGTACATTACATATAGGTAGCAAATAAGAGTGAGAGAATATCTTACATGAGACGTCTTGAGGGCTAAAAAAATTATATAAAATATCAGGAAGATCTATATACATGTACAAGAGACACTACAAAAGTCATAGGAGAAATATAATGCCATGCATTATCAACGTAGAACAGAGAAAGTATTTAATGTGCGAGACTAAGTATAGCTATAGTGGAACAAGGAGAGGCTACAGGGGCATGGTAAGAAAATCAAGGCTTTGAGGTATGGTCCCTTCGAGATACTAGAAAAGGTTGATGATAATTCCTATCGACCCAATTTATCACCATATATGTGCATTTACTCATTTGTGAATGTAGATAATTCGAAACTCTATGAGCCTTCAATGCTAGATCAACAAGAGGAACGGGTCCTATGCTCTGTGGAGGATTTGGAACTAGATGCTTAAGAAAAGTTAACAGTATATACAGTTTTGAAAAATAGTTCTATAACTACAAGACAATGGTAGCATGAAATTTAGAAAATTGGGTTGAAAGGACAACTTCTAGGAAAAGATAAATGGCACACTAGAGAGGAGGTGCAAGAAAATTTTCCTCACCTCATTTAGTAGAATATTTTGGGGACCAAAAGCCTACAAAAATAAGGATGTGTGACCCAGATTGGATAATTATATTGTTTTTTTATCCATATCAATGCCTTCAAAGAGGAAAAAGTGGAGGAATCAAATCACAATACCATTGATATCGACATGGCCTAGTTTGGAAAAATGGGGTTTTAGACCTTCCAAGATTGTTTTGAAGCATAAAACAATTTTTTTTGGGGGAAAAAAATTTCCTCTCTAGTGTTGCACCATTTTTTCCTATTCTACACACAAATATATTTCCAACGATGCAATAATCCTTCCAATCAGAGTTTGTATGTGAATATTATGCCACTCAGAAGTTGGCCTTTCTATTTTCACTACCATAATTTGAGAGGATGCCACATCATCCCCAATTATCCATAAAATGGGGATAGCCACATGATTATGATGTAGAATAATTTAGAAGAGTCTACATTGTAACTCTCGTTAAGAGTTGATGAAGTCAAACTTAACGACTAGTAGGCTATTAGGCTATGTTGTAATCAGGCCACTATGAGGAAATGGGGTTCCATTCTTTTGATTCCATTTGCTCCATAGTTGAGAAAAAATAGTTGAGAGGGATAGGAGATAAAGAACATAGAGAATATGTTGGCATTATGGTACATGTGTTGTCCTTGATGGCAAACCACTGGTAAAAAAAAAATTCAATGGTAACCAGATGTGTTCACAGATTAGTTCAAAGGTAACAGAATGAGGGACAGAGGTTTGCAAGTCAGAAACATAAGTTTGATCAAGGTGAATATTTGAAGATCTATATGCGGTTTATTCAAGGCAAAGTCGCGTACACATGTGGGTATGAAGAAGCCAAGTAGTGCGTGTTAGAATGAATTATTAACGCAAGTGTACGAAAAGAGATCACTTTAGCTACACATGACAAACATCCCTAACAACAAATATGGTTGTCTATCTTCTTATATATGCAATAGATGGTAAAAAAAAATTCAAAATAAACCCAGATCTAAGCAAATAAAGTAGCTAAAAAACAAAATGAAATAAGAGTTTCTCCAAAATATCCAATGGACAAGACAAGAATTATAAAGAATTTTTTGTATTATATTAACACCTAGGAAGGGAACTAATACAGTACCCCTCAATGGGATGGGTTCTTGGTTGTCCTCAAATGCTTTAGCTTCAAAGTTTCTCTCTCAATGGTGTAGAATACCCAAGACGTGTAGAACTTAAAGGGAGCTCAATAAGCAAAAATAAAATAAAAGTAATCAAAGTGTGACAATGATAAGACGATCAAAGTCCGACCATGATAAAAGTATCAAAGGTGAGAAGTGAATGGAAAACCCTCCTATTTATAATAAAATATTGAGTTATCCTTTATAATGGTGATTAATAAAATATTATTAACCAAGATATAGATCTACCTACTTAGAATATTTTATTATATTTTTTGGAAGGAAAAGGAATTTAAATTGGTTAAATCCCTTTATTTAGAAATAATAAACAAATAAAATATTTATTTATCATTTCAAGGATGGGATCAAGGAATAATTTCACAAATAACAATTTATTTTATTATTCCTAAATGATTTAGTCGAATTTAACAAGGAATATTAATTAAATAATGATTTAATTAATTCTTCCTAGAGAATAATAAGATAAATAATGATTTATATAATTATTTCTCATTAATTGGGTTAAATATGACCAAGAATATTATTAAACGGAGGTTTAATTAATTATTCCTAGAGGAAAATCAAATAAATAAAGATTTATTTAATTATTCATCACGGGGTTTTCTATTTGGACCAGAAATAACTTAATAAACTATGGTTTACTAAATTATTTCTTATAATGAAAGAAATTTTACTATGGTGAAATTGGTCTTACATGGTGTATTTCGATACATCTAATTGTAAATGGGCAGATGACCAAAAATTGGTGTAATAGATTGCCCCCCAACATGCGAGCGTTACAAGCTAATTGTATGACCGAAGTATGTTGTAAGAACACAGTCACTAGACACCGAAGGGGAGTCATACAGAGAGAGAGACATAGGCGAAGGGAAGCGTGGGAGGACAATAACCCTAAGGGGGCAAGACCGAAAAATATAAGTCTCCTTTAATGTTTGGGTACCTGTTCTTAGTGAGGCGGGGGAGGTATACCTATGCCCGTCGATATGACAAAGTACAAAGAATAATGGTTCGCCTAGTAAAATGAGACTAAGCGATAAAGTACATTATATATTGGCATAAACATGGGCCAAACAAAAATATAATGTATCCCACATACATGCTACACCTGAGACAATAACCAAGACCGAATACAATAATATCTGAGTACATGAGATATAATAAAAACCAAAGAAGCCCTAATAAACAGGAAAGGGCTCTGAAAATATAAATGGATCATCTAAGTGATACATGCATGCTATAGGCACTGCAAGCGGCTGGGGGTGAACCCATAAAATATACGGAGCTGCATCTAAGGCTGTAGAAAAGAATGAGGTCATCCAGGCATGTGGGGAGCTACCTGAAGGGCCACCCCCGCATGAGGTTTGAAACATCTCACACACGTCCTTGAATCACTGGATCAATCTATTGGATCACCGAACTATCACGTATAAAAATATCCATCATGCTAAAGTGGAGCGGATGAGAACCAATCAATTCTAAGGGAAATAAGGAGTCCCTTTGCCTGATTTGAGGCACCTAAAAATAATGGAAACTGGAACCAATATACACCTCCATCTAGACCTATCTTTTGGAATGAATGTGCTGATGTCGACAGAAGGAGGTCTGCCATAGGTGAGGCAATGAGGGTCCTCAACTAAGGCACGAGGGCACATATTAGAGCAACTGATGGATTGATACCAGGGATGATGATGGGATGGGGGATACTAAGTATAAAATGGACGACTTCCCCTGTTAAAGCATAAAATCCATAGATGACCTGGAAGCAACTGACTCCACTCCTGAGAGGATGGGGCACAGTGGGACTGGGGCGAAAATGGGCTACATGAGAGAGGGACAAGGCATAAATGGTTGGGATATTGTAGCAGAAGCCAAAAGGGACTCAGGGAAGACTCCATGAATGAAATGATGACTCAACTCAGATTCTCTAAACAAGGGTGACTTGATGATGCTGCCACATAGAATAGGCTCGGTGGGGACCATAAAAGCATGAGAAAAATATGGTTACTGATGATGAAAATCAACACAAGCATCAAAAATTATGAAGGCTAAGTGGTTCCCCAAGTACAAGTGGCGCAAGTGCAGAAATTTGATTTTGAGAGGCGGTGAAGTGACCCTTCTTGGAAAAAAGGCTTCTGGATGAAGTATCAAATCACTAAAAATGAATGAATACTCATTTTAGAGCTCAATGAGATCTTTCCAATGGTGTCGATAGTTCTTCAAATGGAACTATGGGTTGGTTGAAATTGGCGAAAGATAAATTAGGGTTTCTCTTTTAATCAGGTGATTTCCATCTAATTTGATTCATTTGCAAGTGTATCTGTGGTGAATGTGGAGAGGTGGAAAAGGCCTTAAATCTTGCGGTGTTCGTAGTTGAAAAACCTACCATCGAAATCAAGATCAGTTAGTTGTAGGTAGGTGGCCTAACCATACTCTTCAATATCAACAGTTTAGAATTTTTGATTAGGTGCCCAGAGCCTAGGAGTAACATTATGCCCCTCCTCACAGCCGACTTACACCTTTTTGGGCCTGTTTTGAGGCCTGGGTAGCAGGTTTCAAAGGAAAATTTTTGACCTTGCAAGTAAAGGGATGAAAAAAGTACGAGCTACCAAAATTTAGGTTTTGTCTCATTTTTTTATGGGAACTGGATCTTGATGTTTTTTAGGTAGTTTTTCCTTTCCCTGACTAACAAATTTCTAGTTTTGTGTAGGTATGACAGAGTTAAATATCAACTGAAGAGAGAGAGAGAGAGATCTTGAGGTGCTTCATTTTGAGATCGAGGGGGATTAGGCTGTTCGAGGTGCAGTGGCAAGATATGGGGTGCTCAAGTTGGTTGAGAACCCCTTAATGAGGGTAGGAAAGCCCTTGTTAGACAAGATGAGGTCTTTACAGTGCAAGGGCACCAGATCGAGCTAAATTTTCATGAAATTTATTTCCTGACTAGTCTCCCACCATTGGGGATGGTGGGAAACATCCAGCCAGTATTACTGCGGGGGCAGAATATCTCTAAGTTTGTGGACCGCCATCGTCGACCAGATGTTTGTGTCAAGGGCACAACTATACCGATCAGATACCTAGAGACACTAGAGACTTGAGCTTTCATTGCAACAATGTTGCGGATCTTGGGCAACTAGGCTTTCCATCACATCACTAGAGGGCAGATGATGCTTATTGAGAGTGTGTAACTTGCAAGTGGCACGGCTGATACCTGTTACCTGCAAAAAAAACCCACAAACATGAGGAAGTTAGATTTTTTACTGTTTTAGGGCATAAAAATTAAAAAAAAACATTAATAGGCTAAAAAAAATAGTCGAATAAAAACCATAGGTACTGAAGTAGATGGTCACGTAGAAAATATGAATAAAACCCAATGGAGTCGCCATTTGTTAGAATGAATTCTTAACGCAGTGTACGAAAAGATATCACTTTAGCTGCACATGAGAAACAAACCTAACAATAAAGATGAATGTCTAACTTCTTATATTTGCAATAGACGGTCGAAAAAAATGAAAAAAAACCCAGATCTATGCAAATAAAGCAGCTAAATAGTAAAATGAAAAAAGGGTTTCTCCAAAATATCCGACATACAAGACAAGAATTATAAAGATTTTTTTGTATTATATTAACACCTAGGAAGGGAATTAATATAGTCCCCTTCAATGGGATGGGTTCTTGACTTTCCTCAAACACTTCATCTTCAAAGTTTCTCTCTCAATGGTGTAGAATGCCCAAGACGTGTAGAACTCAAAGGGAGCTAAATAAGCAAAAAGAAAATAAATGTAATCAAAGTGTGACAATGATAATGGGGTTAAAGCCCGACCATGATAAAACGATCAAAGGTAAGAATTGAATGGAAAGCCCTCCTATTTATAACACAATATTGAGTTATACTTGATAATGGTGCATAATAAAATATTATTAACCAAGATCTAGATCTAACTTCTTGGAATATTTTATTATATTTTGTTGGAGGGAAAAGGAATTTAAATTAGTTAAATCCATTTATTTATCATTTCAAGGATGGGAT
Organism: Pinus albicaulis; assembly: GCA_034641835.2. NCBI lineage: Eukaryota > Viridiplantae > Streptophyta > Pinopsida > Pinales > Pinaceae > Pinus > Pinus albicaulis. The sequence continues at coordinate 1,459,657,441 of CM076577.1, read as the reverse complement.
CAATGAGTAATTTAACAAATAATGATTTATTTCATCATCCCTAAATGATTTAGTCAAATTTGACAAGGAATTTTGATTAAATAATGATTTGATTAATTATTCCTAGAGAATAATAAGATAAATAATGATTTATCTAATTATTTCTCATTAATTGGGTTAAATATGACTAGGAATATTATTAAACAGAGGTTTAAATAAATATTCCTAGAGGAAAATCAAATAAATAAGGATTTTTGTAATTATTCCTCATGGGGTTTTCTATTTGGACCAGAAATATCTTAATAAACTATGGTTTATTAAATTATTTCTTATAGTGAAAGCAATTTTACTATGGTAAAATTGGTCTTACATGGTTTATTTCGATCCATCTAACTGTAAATGGTTAGATGACCAAAAAATGGTGTAACAGATTCCCCCCCAACGTGCGAGCATTAGGAGCTAATCATATGACCGAAGTACATTGTAAAAACACAATCACTAGACACCGAAGGGGAGTCATAAAGAGAGAGATACATAGCCGAAGTGAAGTGCGAGAGGAAAATAACCCTAAGGGGGTGAGATAGACAAAGGTAAGTCTCCTTTAATGCTTGGGTACTTGTTCTCAATGAGGTGGGGGAGGGATACCTATGCTCGCCAAGATGAAAAAGTACAAAAAATAATGGTTTTCCCAGTAAAATGAGACTGAGCTATGAATTACAAGATATGATGGCGTAAGCATGGGCTAGAAATAATATAATGGATCCCACATACTTACTACACCTAGGACAACAGCCAGGACTGAATACAATAATATCTGAGTACATGAGATATAATAACAACCATAGAAGCCCTAATAAACAGGAAAGGGCTCTAAAAATTTAAATGGATCATCTAAGAGGTACGTGCATGCTATAGGTGCTGCAAGTAGCTAGGGCCGAACTCATCAAATTTGCGGAGCTGCCTCCGAGGCTTTAGAAGAGAATGAGGTCATCTGGGTATGTGGGGGATACCTAAAGGGCTACCCCCTCATGAGGTTTGAAACATCTCACACATGCCAAGGAATCACTGGATCAATCTTTTGGATCACCGAACTATTAAGTATATGAATCTCGATCATGCTGAAGTGGAGCAGATGAGAAACAATCAAAGGGATATAGGGAGTCCCTTTGCCTAATACGTGGCACTGAACAATGATGGAAGCTAGAACCAAGATACACCGCCCTCTAGATCTATCTAAGTCTGGAATAAATGTGTTGATGTCAACAGATGGAGATCCGCCATAGCTGAGGCAATGAGGGTGCTCAACTAAGGCATGAGGGAATATAGTGGAGCGATTGATGGATTGACACAAGGGATGATGATGGAATGTGGGATATTGAGTAGCAAATAGACAACTTCCCTTGTCAGAGCATAAAAATTGTGGATGACCTAGCAGCGACTGAATCAACTCCTGAGGGGATGGGAGATAGTGGGACTCGATGCCAAAATGGGTTACAAGAGAGAGGGACATGTTATAAATGGATGGGATACAGTATCAGGAGGCAAAAGGGACTCAGCATAGACTCCATGAATGCGATGATGACTCAAATCAGATGCTCTGAACAAGGGCGACTCAATGATGTTGCCACATAGAATAGGCCCAGTGGGGACCATAAATTCATGAGAAAAAGATGGTTAATCATGATGAAACTCGACACGAGCATCAACAATTATGAAGGCTAAGTGGTGCCCTAAGTACATGTGGCGCAAGTGCAGAAATTTTATTTTGAGAGGTAGCAAAGTGACCCTTCTTGGAAAAAAGGCTTCCAGATGAAGTATTAATTCACCAAAAACGAATGAATACCCATATTAGAGCTCAGTGACAGCTTTCCAACGGTGTTGATAGTTTGTCAAACGGAGCTACGGTTTGGTGGCAATTGGTGAAAGAAAAATTAGGGTTTCTCTTTTAATAGGGTGATTTCCCTCCAATTTGAGTCATTTGCAAGTGTAGTTGTGGTGACTGTGGAGAGGAGGAAAAGGCCTTAGATCTTGTGGCATTCGTAGCAGACAAACCGACAGTCAAAATCGAGATCTGTTAGTTGCAAGTAGGTGGCCTAACCATACTGTTCAATTTCAATGGTGTAGAATTTTTTATTAGGTGCCCAAAGCCCAGGAACATCATTTTGCCCCTCCACACGGCCGACTCGCACCTTTTCGGGCTTGTTTGCGACCTTTGTAGCAAGTTTTAGAAGAAAAACTGTGACCTCATAGGTACAGGGCTGAAAAAAGTCTGAGCTGCCAAAAGTTTGGTTTTGTCCTATTTTTGGCTAGGAACTAGGTCTTGATGTTTGTTAGGCAGTTTTTCCTTCCCCTCACTGACAAATTTCTGGTTTTGTTCAAGTATGGAAGAGTTGAAGATCAACTAGAGAGAGAGAGATCTTGAGTCTCTTCATTCTAATATCCAAGGGGATCATGTTGTTCAAGGCACATTGGCAAGATATGGCGTGCTCAAGTTGGTTGAGAACCCCTTGATGAGGGAAGGAGAGCCCTTGTTAGCCAAGATAGTCAGTTATTGGGACCCAAACCTAGATTTATTCATAATGTAGGGGAACCAGATCGAGCTGAATATTCATGAAATTTATTTCCTGATCGGTCTCCCACCATTAGGGATCGTGGGAAACATCCATCCAATATTACTGCTAGGGCAGAATATCTCTGCATTTGTGGACCGCCATTGTCAACCGGATGTTCGTGTCAAGGGCATGGCTATACCAATTGGAGACCTAGAGATACTAGAGACTCTGAATTTCACCGCTACAGTGATGTGGATCTTCGGCAACTAGACCTTCCACCACATCACTAGAGGGAAGATGATGCTTGTTGAGAGTGTGTTGAATGGGACCTAAAATGGGTGGGCACTGATGATGTTGTTGTTGCTGAAACGACGATTGTCACTATGCAATTGAAAAATGAACCATGACTGTGCTTTTGGGACAGTGTTTTGCTCTTTCTTCTTCGAGAAGATCCCCATACTTCGGCCTCATATACAGATCCAGGATGGGAATCCATGAGAGCCCGAGATGTGCTGCTAGGGGCAGCTACTGAGGAGAGGAGGAGGCGGGGGAGTCAGGCAGGTGTTTCGACCCGATTTCTTTGCACATTTGGACCAAACAATGTTGTATGTAGATGACTATCAATATAGTGGGATGAACTATCACAGGGACCTAGACTTGCCACTTCCGCCTATTCGAGCATGGGGACCAGATGGTAAGTGACAAGTTGTTATATTTCATGATGTATTTAAAGTTTTAGAATGATGTATATGGTATTGATTATTTACTTTTGGTATGCAGATATAGCACCGCTGAGACCGGCCGGGTATATGGGATGAACCACAGTGCTAGGGGCTGCAGAGTATAATACAGCTAGAGGAGCTGACCGAGCAGATTTAGAGGCACTATTAGAGGATTTCCATCGCAGATGTGAGCTATTGATGATCAAGGTATCAGAGTGTGGCTAGCAAGATCTAGATGACCACTACATAAAGGCATGTGTTGATCTACCCTCGGAGTGGTGAGGGGTCATGTGGTGCATAGCGATGCCTAGACAAGGTATGCAGGATCTGTGGGTTGCAGGAGCTGAGCCATTGGCTCGAGACCCTCCAGATAGTGATTAGATGTAGGGGCATGAGGTGCCCCCAGTTTTTTCTTTTGTAACATGCTATGGTCATGTCGGATGTATTAGAGTAGAGGACTCCAAAACATTTATGATTTTGTGGACACATATTATGGATATGCATCTTTTATATATATGACGAGCATGTGGCTTGCCTTTTGTTTATTGTTATTGCCTTGTGTTAAATGCATGTGATAAGTGTCAATCTAGAATATTGTTTGCAATACTATCTACGTAGTGATTTTGGGCTCTAGGTACATGACTGAAAGTAATGGTTTCAAATTCACGCATTAAGAGTTTCACTCGTAAATTCCTTCTAAAAATTACAGGGTTATGCACACGATAAAAACCATTAAATTTTCTGACAAGAAGCAGGGAATCTAATCGAACATGAAAAAGAAGGATGCGATGATCAAGGGAATCAACTAACAAACCTATCACTGCATCATATTCGGCCTGATTATTGTGCCAATTCCAACACATACGTCGTTGGAAAGGACTAACGAATGTATGTGGGTAAAAATGGCCCAGGCTACCTAGGCTAGATTCTGCGAATAAGGATCCACTTCCGAAAGGCATCACAAAGACAACAAAGGGAGAAGATGAGATGCACTTCAGGTCACGAAATTCCATATAGACACGAATGGTGCCTGTGTTCTTGAGAATGGGATAGGAACAACCATCCTGCATGAGCTTATTGATTGTGGTTTTGAGAGCCTCTCTCCAAGAAATTTGTCTCAACATTTGACGGACAAGGTAGGAATTGAGTCATATGTCGATATGGTGTTCAAAAATGGTTGGATCAAGTCTGGGCATCTCTGAATAGGACTTGGTGGAAGCATTATGAAATTATTTAAGTAGCTTGGAGTAAGCCTCAATTTTTTCGGAGACATTGTGTGCCCCCAAGGCAATGTTTTCTTGTTCGACAACAATATACACGCAGATATACCAACAGAAACTTGCGTATACTGAGATAACTTTATTGATAGATAAACTTTCAGAAACAATCTTTAACTTAGCTGATCAGTTATGCATTAGATATTGAAGCAATAAATATGTGCAGTAATAGAAAAATAAATCATCACACAAGAGAATCTCACATGAACGCCAAGATTTAAGGTGGAAACCCAATTTGGAAGAAAACCATTGTTGTTGTCGTCTCTGTCTTCATCATTTATTATATGGAAAACTGCTTACAATATTGTACTAATGCAGACTCATATCAATATGCAGGCATCTACCTGTAGAAGGCTACAGCCTTCTCTCATTCTCCAAATGTTATGGGAAGGGAGCTACAACCCCTTGATCTCGTTTACCAGCTACTACTGGAAGGGAGCTTCAACCCCCTAATTAGAACACTAGCTTCTACTAGAAGGAATCTTCTACTTCCACACTGAAGGCTTTAGCCCTCAAAACCACTACAGACCACGTTTGATCAATTTTCACACTGGATCGCACAGCTTCAACAAAACTAATCATAAAGATCATCAATAATATAATTAACCCAAACTTCAATTAGAATAGTGATATTACTGTAACAAGAACACAATAATAAGCCCAGATTTCAGAATCAGAAGGTAGAGACAATCTCAACCCTGATCACTCATTATCTTAAAATGAATACGTTATTTTTCTTTACTGAACCCGCGTGTATACGCACTTTCATTCACACCAAACTATGTATAGATTTGAGAATATTGAGCTTCCAGAATATGGCCTGTCTCAGAACTAGATATGAGGCTTTCAGTAAGATATCTTTTCAGTATTGCAGAACCCTTAATCAATCAAACATCATTAAACATATTTACTCACTCATTTATCATATTTGTACATATTCAACTTAGTAGCATATACAATATTCAAGAAACTCAGATATACATGAAGATTTCATTGACAAACAGCAGAAATACAACAGTAATAAACAGATAACCTCTGCAGTAAACTTCAGAAAACCCTGACTTCCATATGCTCTTTTTCTAAGACAAATTCACGTATATACGCACTTTAACTGAGAAGAAATAGCATATAGATATGTAAATATTAATTTTTCAGAATGTTTCAGATCTATATACTTACCCAGATTTCTTCACTTCACTTCATCAAACATGCGCTAGGTCACAGATCTAATCATCTCTTCAATAGATCAAGTACATAGTCATTTCATGTCTAGAGATCTTGAACCATCATTGTATCCAAGGGTGCATCATAGATCCAGATCTACCAACAAAATAGAGTTCATCCCATGCAGATATACTTCAGAGAGAAGTATTCAGTAACATCCCTTACATATGCACACCCTTGCACTATGATCTTCCTCCCCTTATATAGGATTAGCCTTTATCAATACCATGAGCCAAAACCACACAAGTGTCGATGGTATTCTTGGACGAAATCAAATAGACAATACATCGCTCAATACTGTGGACTAATATCATGGTAATTCCTCTTAGTATCATGACTTTAGAGCGCAAAAGGTATACAAGACTTTGCTTCTTCATACCCACGTGTATATGCGACTTTTCTTCATAAAAACTGTGTATATACTAATTTTGGATGTATCACGTGTTACCTGTATACGAAGTAGTGTATACATTGCCTCCATATGCGGGTCTCCTTCATCAAACCTGCGTATACTATAATATTCCCAAATGGGAAAAGCAGGAATATAGTGCAAAATGCTGGAAAAATAGTGTAAATCATCATATAAAATCAAGAGGCAAATATGGAAACCTTTCATATGTTATAACAATAGAAAAATATACATAAATAATGACCCATAAGATACACAACAAGAAAGAACAAGCCTCCAATAGACAAAATCCCTCCAAAATGAGGTGATGCTACTATATATAAAGCTAAAAGACTATTACAACATTGTTTTTAAGCCACTGCAATAGAAAATGATTATATATCAGATCTAGGGCTGATATGTGCCTCAAAAGATAGATATACTATAGATCTGAGCACTATACAACCTCATTTGAAGAACCCCTTAAGGGTTTTCAACAAAACACCAAATATAAGATGGGGATCTAGGCCCTAGGGCTGAAGATCCACTGCAAAATACAAATTTGGAAAGTGTGGATGATATGATATGATCAATAGAATAGCCTCCTCCAATAGATCCTCTAAATTAAAGGTAGATCCCTTTCAATAGAAAACCAACTCTCCAAATGGTGTGCCAATCCACCCTGCAACTCCTCCTATAGAAATAATGAAGATCTAGAAGTAAATTGTGTTATAAGGTTGAATAAAAGGTTGGCCTAATGCCAACATCTAAAAATATGCTCAATGGCCTTCCTTACTGTCTTCCCAATGGAAAGGAAGCCTCCTCCACTGAAAATGAGCAATGAAATGACCCAGATCCAGTCTCCACTACTACAACCTACAAAACAACCAAACCCTCAATAGGATTTGCACTGTAAATGAAAGATGAAGCTTGGCCTTAAGCATGATAGTGGATAATTTAGTACAATACTCCTCCAAGAGATTCTCAATGGAAGAGGTGGGATTCCTAATCAGGAACACCCTATGCTAAACAACACTCAATCTCAGCGAAACAACAAGAGAAACATACATGTCTAAACAGACCATATATTCATAAATATCAATATAAATTCATGATGAACAATGGTTTCCATCCTCTTCCTTAAATAATATATGATCTTGCAAACCGTAAGCCCTATCCAATAATACCACTATTTCCACACAAAGAATCTCCATCTAAAACTGTGCTCTCTTTCATTGATGACCACTCCTCCATGACAACATTGTTGATTTGGGAAAAGTTGACCCAGTCAAAGTGTTCCAGCCCCTTTTCACACCAAAGGGTGCTCAAATAAGATACCAATATCTATCACTTTCATAATGGAATTGATTTATTCATTATTAAGGATAATTTTGGATCTCCATTGTCCTCTTATTCATAAAAAAAAATCAGCAAAAAAAAAATTAATATTCCAACTAGCTCATGTCTAATTGGGAATATTACATATACATTGAGAAATATTTCCTATTTTATTTTTCTGGCACTTACTAGAATTCCTTTCTCTGTCACATCTGAACTAACATGTAGAAACATCATTTTTACATATTTAAAAAATAGGTTGCTATCAAAAGGCAACTCATCAAGTAGGTTTCCATCAAGGACAACTTCATCAAGTAGGTTTCCATCACGAACACAATATTTCATCGTATTGCCAAAAATATCCCCCTTTGGACTTGATGGAAACCATGATGGTGTTTGATCACCACAATAGATAGATACATTAATTTTTACATCTTTATTCAGACACCAAGATACTCTCCCACTTTGACATCAAGGGAAAAGGGCGGATAAATACTGAAACAAGGTTTCTCTTTCCTTGTACAAAGAAGAGCTTTGCAGATCTGATGTTTGACCATGCTCCCCCTGAGTTCATGTTGAATCTTCAATGAATTACATGAATCTATAACTCAACCGAGTATGACCTTTCCTATCACCAAGAACTCATACTTACATCAATGATCCAACCAAATGGAATTACATATTTTACTCAACTACCCAACCAAGTGGGTTTACAAATTTGAAAAAGTCCTTACATGATTGAATATAACAATTTTACATCATAGGTCTCAACATGACCTTTTCATCAAATTACAGATATGGATTTTTATAACGAGGACCAAAAGATCTCAAGAGAGAGATCATAAATCAGAAACCAATCAGAATGCCAACAATGCATCCTTTTCAACAAGGCAGGTGTTCCCCCTAAGCTTGTGCATCCTGAACACCTGCAACAACCAATTCATCAAATAATCTTCATTAAGGATATAAATATCAAAGAAAGGTACATTAAGATGAATACTGGAACAACAACAAAGATTACCCAACAACACCACAGACTATTCTGAAAGCTAACCCAGAAAATTTCTGTCAGCAAAAGCCATACGCGATTTTATGCATGGAAACTCGCAAATATACGTGATTTGCCTTTGTGAAACCATCATACCGAATTTAATCTTATAAAATTAAGAAGATTTGATAAGACAACAAGAGAAAACTCCCCGCTTATGTCTGAGATATTCGAATGCTTCCCTGGGAACAGGTTTAGTAAATATAACTACAACTTGTTCTTTGGAGGGAACATACTCCAATATAACCTTTTGTTCAAGCACTTGTTCACGTAGGAAGTGATACTTGATAGAATGTGCTTGGTATTGGAATGCATAACAGGATTTTTCGAGATACTAATGACACTTTTATTATCACATAAAATTGATATGGGAGGTGAACATTTGATTTTAATATCTTGTAATGTATGCATCATCCAAAGAAGTTGTGTGCAACATGATGCGACATCCACATATTCTACTTCTACTGTAGATAATGCAATAGAAATTTGTTTCTTGCTGGACAAAGATACTAATCGGAGCCCCATATAGAATGCACCACCACTAGTGCTCTTACGATCATCAACATTTCCATCCCAATCACATCTGTGCAAGCATGAAGAGTGAGATCAACATTCTTTGGATACCATAGACCAAAGTATTGAGTCCCTTGTAGATATTTGAATTTTATTTTTACAGCGTGAGGGTGAGACTCTTTTGGGTTAGCTTGGAATCGTTCAAAAATCCCAACTGCATGCATAATATCTAGTCTTGTCCCTTTTTAGATAAAGAAAACTTCCAATCATGGATCTATACTCTAGTTGATTCACCATGGGAGAATCATCATGAGAACTGAGGTTACATCCAGTTACCATTGAAGTACTCACAAGTTTGCAATATTCCATCCCATACTTCTTCAGAATTTGCTTGAGATATTTTTCTTGTGATAGAAATATGCCATCTGTTTCTTGTTGCACTTTTAAGCCAAGAAAATATGTTAGCTCCCCAAGTAATGACATTTCAAATTATTGTTGCATAACAAAAGAAAATTTCTGACTCATGGACTCTTCATTACTTCCAAAAATGATGTCATCAACATGCACAACAATAATGAATAATTTATCATTCTCAATTTTTGTGTATAGTTACTGTTAGTAGATCCCTTTGTGAAACCTTGTTGTTGAAGATATTTGTCAAGATGATAGTACCATGCCCGAGGATCTTGTTTGAGACCATATAAAGCCTTTTTAAATTTGCAAACAAGTTTTTCATCATTTCCCAGTATGAATCCTTCTGGTTTTTCTATATAATCTTCTTCTTCTAGATCACCATTGACGAAAGCATATTTAACATCCATTTGATAAACTTTGAATTGTTGAAAACTTGAAAAAGCAAGAAACATTCTTATGGCTTCAAGTTTGGCTACAAGAGAAAATGTTTCTTCAAATTCTATACCTTCTTGTTGAGCATACCCGTTACAAACAAGTCTAGCTTTGTTCCTAATAACATCTCCATTTTCATTTAGCTTGTTTTTGAATATCCATTTTGTTCCAAGCACATTTATATCATGAGGTCTTGGATCTAGTTCCCAAGTACGATTCTTTTCAAACTGATCAAGTTATTCATTCATGGCTTGAATCCAATATTCATCTTTACTAGCTTGATTTACATTATGTGGTTCAATATTGGATAAGAATTCCAGATAGCTAGGGGATCCTACAAGAGTTCTTCTTTTTTGGACACCTGATCCCTTTTCTCCCAAAATTTGAGATTCTGGATGATTCTTTTGAACATACCTAGATGGAGCCTTTTCAAATAGATATTCTTCTGGTGCTTCATTGGTTTCACCTTCTATATTGTTTCTATTTAATGAGGGAAAATATACATCATCATCATCTTCATTTGTTGTTGTTATTTCACTTTTAGGAGCTGTGAGAGACTCATCAATTACAACATCAATACATTTAAAAATCTTCTGAAGTATTTTATTGTAACATTTATATGCTTTACTTCTAGAAGAATAACCAAGAAATATTCCTTCATCTGCTCTAGGTTCAAACTTACCAAGTTTTTCATCATTGTTCTTGATAAAAAAATTTCTTCCGAAAACTCTAAAATGCTTTACAGTGGGAAGATTACCATACCAGAGTTCATAAGGACTTTTATCATTATTCACATGAACATGAGCCTTGTTAAGAATATTTACTGTAGTATGTGTTGCTTATCCCCAAAAGGTATCAGGAGTTCCATATTCATCAAGCATAGCCCGAGTCATCTGTTAAATTGTTCTATTCATCCTTTCTGCCACGCCATTTTGTTGTGGGGTTCAAGCTACACAATTTTTTCTTTTTATGCCATGATGTTCACAGAAATCAAAGAATTCATCTGATATATATTCTCCTCCTCGATCAGATCTAAGAAATTTTTTTTTTAGATCTAATTCATTTTCAACCAAAGCTTTGAAGATCTTAAATTTTTCAAATGCTTCATCTTTATGTCTTAGTAAGATGATCCAACACATTCTAGAGAAGTCATCAATAAATAAAATATAGTATTGTTCTCTACGAGGTGAATTTTTCCTTACAGGACCACATATATCGGTATGTATAAGTTCAAGAGGCTTACTTTCTGATCCTTCTTTGATATTGAAGTGCACCCTGGTTTTCTTACCAAATTGGCATGATTTGCATATGGTACTTTCAGATAGAGTGATGCTGGGAAGACCACGAACAACTTTGAGTCTGCTAGATTTGCTTATTTGAGAGAAACTCAAATGTCCCAATCTTCTGTGCCATAACCAATTTTATGAATATTTACCCAAGTATCATTGCTTTTGGCCACCTTTCAATATATACATATTGATTGGTGTTCTAGTTCCTTTTATTACCATTTTTCTGTGTCAAGTTCATGTACTGCACATTCTTTTGGACTAAAGACAACTTCATTTCATGATCACACATTTGACTCACACTCAACAGGTTATGCTTTGACCCATCCACATACATAACATTTTTCTCTTTCACCTTTTCTTTTAGAAAAACAGAACCTTTTTCCTTTAATGACAACAGGAGAGTCATTTCAAAAGGTAACATTGTTTTCCTTCTCTAGAGAATTGTATGAAAGGAGTTTATTTTTATCACCTGTCATGTGTTTTGAGCATCCACTATCAATGTACCATTGATTTTCTTCTTCCACAACTTTCAACCTGTAAGTCCTTCTTTCTCCATACCTTGGAATTTGAAGGTATATGCTCTTTTGGTGGAAGTTTGCTCCTGCATTTAGATTCTTCATGTCCAAAGTTATTGCAATAATAACATTCATTTTAATTTTGAAGAGGAGAAAATTTTCTATAAGTATTATTCTTTATTATAGTCTCATTTCTTTGCTTTCTTTCTTCTCTGGTCATGATGGTTTTGTATGCAACACATTGAGCAGCTTTATGACCAAAAATTATGACGTGAGAAACATTTTCCATTAAATAATAAATTTATGCAATCATGAAACCTTCTATTTATGTTTACCTGTTGATTGATATTTATGGTATTGTTCTTCCTTGTATTGAAGTGGTCATGCTTTACCTGTGTAGTCTCTTTGTTCTTTTGCTGAGTGAAAAAATGTTGCAGGTTAGATTTAGCTGCATTTATATAGCTTGGTGCTGAAGACTGAGAGGATTCTCCGATATATCCAAGACCTGTCTTTACAAGAGGAGAGCGTTATAACTTGATAATTTCATCTAAGGTTTCAGATCCTTTACCAAATCTAATATTTAAAGTTTTCACTTTTTCAATTTCCTTTCTTAGACTTACTATTTCACATTCTAATTTCTCATTGTGCTTCTCCTTTTCTATAAGTTGATTCTTTAGAGTATCTATGTCAATTTTGTTTTATTACAAACATATTTTGAGATGATTTATTTCTTCAAGAAAATCATTTTCTTCTAATGCATCCATAAAAGTATCTTTAGCCTCACTAGGGTCTTTTTCGAAAGCCATGAGTAGTCTAATCTCTTGATCAGATTCTCCTCCTTCACTATTTGATAGACCATCACTATCTTCATGAGTATAATAGATTTTTCTATTGATAACTTGTTTCTTATTTCCTTTTTCCACTTCATTTTCCTTTTCATGATCATCTTTATGGGGACATTTAGCAATATAATGACCAACTCTTCCACAAGAAAAACATTTAAAAGGAATCTTACCTCTGAACCTTCCAGTGCCAAGTTGTAGCTTCTTTACAAAATTTATCTCATCTTCTTCTGAAACATACCCTGATCCTTCTTGTTCATCTACTTCCTTTCCTTTTGTAGCAGCTCTAAAAACAACTTCTTTGACTTCAGATGGATCTCCTTTCCTCATTTCACATGTAGCAAAAATCCCATGAATTTGAACAATAGTAGAGTTTGTAGATCCTACCTTCTCTTCAATAGAAGACACTTTTGACTTGAATTTGGGAGTTAGAAATCTTTAAAAAATTTCTACTAGAGTAGTGTTAGTTATGGTTTCACCCAGATTTCTCATAAAATTTACAATATCATCTAGACGTAAAGAGAAACTAGAAATTATTTCCTCATTATGCATTCTGAGTTTTTCATATTGAATTCTAAGAGTTTGGAGTTTAGCACTTTTTACCTTGGAATCACCTTCATAGCTCAGAATTTTTTGTTCCCATATCTCCTTTGCTGTATTCAACTGTATGACTTTGAAAAATTCTAATTCAATCAAACTTACCAATAATGCATTGACCACCTTTGCATTTGTCTCATAGTTCTTTCTTGTGGCTGGATCTGTTGGAACTAACGCTGGATATTAATAACCTCCTTCAACTATAGCCCATACATATGCTCCAAGAGATTGAAGATAGGATCTTGTCCTTGTCTTACAGAAGATTAAATTGTTTCCGTTGAAGAGAGGAGGCCTGATAGATGTTTTCCCATCTTTATTTCTCATCTTAGATGATCTTCCTTCTAGCAATTAAGCTTCTTCAGAAGGGCCTTCTCTGATACCAATTCTTGGGAAAAATACTGAGAAGGGGGGGGGGGGGGTGAATCAGTGTTTATAGCTCACTAAAAGTTTTTTTTTCTTTACTGAATTTTATACGTGACTTTAATGAACCCAACTCGTATATACACGTGGATATACCAACATAAAATTGTATATACTGAGATAACTTTATTGATAAATAAACTTTCAGAAACAATCTTTAACACAACTTATCAGTTATGCATTAGATAGTTAAGCAGTAAATATGTGTAGTAATAGCATAATAAATCATCACACAAGAGCATCAGACATGAACACCAAGATTTAAGGTGGAAACCCAATTCAGAAGAAAACCACCATTGTTGTCGTCTCTATATTCAATGTTTATTATATGGAAAAATTCTTACAATATTGTACTGATGCAGACTCATATCAGTATGCAGGCATCTACCTGCAGAAGGCTGCAACCTTCTCTTGTTCTCCAGCTGCTACTGGAAGGGAGCTACAACCCCCTGATCTCGTTTACCAGCTACTACTGGAAGGGAGCTTCAATCCCCTGATTAGAACACCAGCTTCTACTAGAAGGAAGCTTCTACTTCCACACTGAAGGCTTCAACCCTCAGAACCACTACAGACCATGTTTCATCATTTTTCACACTAGATCCCACATCTTCAATGAAACTCATCGTAAAGATCATCAATAATATACTTAACCCAAACTTCAATCCAAACAATGAGATTATTGTAACCGTGAACACGTAAATTTGTTGATCAACGGTTGTCATTGATGTCCAGCAAGTAGCACAGGGGCTAACCCAATGATCTTTCCGTTGATATATGGCATGCCATGTAACTCTTCACGGTTTGAGAGATATTGATGTTTGAAGTTTGTACCCCCAGTTAGTGGGCTAAAACCCCATGGGGTTGGGGCATGGGTCATTGAAAATTCATAATTAATATTTTTAAAGCTCCTAAAATCCCTCCCAGGTTCACTTGTTGCAGCCCCTCTCAACTTAAGAATTTATATTAATTGTGATCTTCTTTTCCTCCTTAGGCAAGGGATTTCGCCATCGGAAACAAGTCATCATGCAATTTGTGCTCTAAATTTTTTTCTACGAAGGTTAAGAAGCTGAAATTTTTATGAGGTGAAGCCAAAATCCTGAGGAAGCTACTGTAAAAAATTTAGATCAAGGTGCACAACATTTTTGGGGATATGATCTGTGGAAGTTAGGTTTTTGCAGGCTCCTGAAATTCATCTCAAAGAAGTAACCTTGGTAAATTCGTCATAAATATCTCTATAAGTATCGGATTGGAATTCCATAAAAATTGGAAGATAGTGCACAGTATATAATTTTTTCTCTATCAATTTTAGAGCCAAATGAAGAAATAATGACACGTGGCATGCCATACAAGTGCACTCTACTGAAAAAGTCCATAATTAGGGCATTGTGAGAGATTGGGTATAACTCTCCCTTGAAGAATCCAAATTGGTTCAGACCTATGGAATTGGAAAGACGACTTAGAGGAATACTACAAGACCGAAAATCAGATATTGAGGATCTGGAATAACAGAGATACACTAGATTAAATATCAAGCTCCTAGAAGGCAAGAAAAAGCTAGATCATGTGTTGTCAAGGGTTGCAAAGGACCAGAATTTCTATGGAAGCAAAGCAAAGCAAGGTGCAGCAAAGGGTAGCATGACAAGAGTAGCAACCAAGGTGCATAACAGCAGCAAGAAGTTCATCATATGAAGTCTTCAAGTGGGCAGAACTGCATACAATCATTGTAAAGGTATCATTGTACTTAGTCATTGTAAATACATTATTGTACAAATTGTACTAGTATCTATCTACCAAGGGTTGAAGAGGTAGTGTTGGGAGGTCTAGGATCATCATTAGGTGGTTGTGTCAAAGTTGGGGTTATGGTCTAGTATATCTTCTTCTTCTACATCATTCTATATCATTGTAAAGTGGACCATTATCCCTGGCACGAGAGTCCATTCTTCTTTTATTCTTCTATAAGGTGGTAGGGTGGTGCTAGGGTGAGTTGTAGCTCATTGGGTGTTGGGGCATCCATTCAGTTGACTACTGAAGAATCTTGGGCGTTGGAGTGTCCATCCAGTGGGAGCTGGAGAAGAATGCTTTTCTAGATTCTAGGAAGTTGGAGCTTTATTTTCAATTGGAGTTGAATATTAAAGAATTATTAGAAAAGCATTAGGTGGTTTTTGTCCCTGAGTGGGTTTCCACCTTAAAAACTATGTGCATTTGTGTTCCTCTTGTTTTCTGCTATCATTGTACAAACACTGATAATAATTGAAGATTAACTAATGCTCTAATTGAAAGAAATATTGATTCACCCCCCCTCTCAGTATTTCCAACAATTGGAATCAGAGCTTGGTTCCTTCAATAGCAGTTTAACAGCTGGAAGGAGGTCATGGAGCATACCAAGAATGGTGTACCTCTATTCAATGAAAATAATTATGCACTTTGGAAAGGAATAATGGAGGTTTATCTCTTGGCGCAAGGTTACGAAGTATGGGACACTATTCAAAAAGAATTTACATCAACCGCTGATGAACAAGGTAAGAAGAATTTGGTAAATGATGCAAAAGAAAAGAATATTATTATCGGTGGACTTATTGAATCTGCTTATCATAAGGTGTTGGGTTGTAAAACTGCCAAAAATGTATGGGACAAGCTTGAGAATATATATGCAGGTGACTCAAATGTCAAAGAATCAAAGCTTCAAATCTATAGAGAAAAATTTGAGCAACTCAGAATGAAAGAAGATTGCAACATTGTTGCATACTTCCAATACGTTGATGAAATAACCAATACTTTGGAAGGATTGGGAGAGCCAGTTGACGAGAAGACTATTATACGGAAGATTCTTAGAACGTTACCAGGGAGATTCAACCCAAAGGTATCGGTCTTAGAATACAGTGCAAATCTGGAAAAACTCAACAAAGAGGAATTACATGGAGTTCTCATAGCATATGAAATGAGACTTGATGAAGAAGAGGGTACTTCGCATCTAGAAACTACGTTCGTTGCATCTAAGAAAATCAATAAGGATAAACAACCTTCAATTGAAAATACATGCACCTGCAAGTGTGAAGAAAAGGGAGATGATGAAGAAGGTCTTTCAGATGAAGAATATGCTTACTTCACAAGAAAACTAAAAATTGGTAAGGGACAATTCAAAGGTAAACTTCCATTGATATGTTTTAGCTGTAATGAGGTTGGGCATTTTGCAGCAAAATGTCCAAACAGAAGTAATGGCAACTCAAAAGGAAAGAAATGCTTTAAGAAATTCAACAAGCAAGGATCCAAAAGGAACTTTCTCTCTAAAGAAGATAGCTCATCATCCGATGAAGACAATGACAATGAAGAAGAAGCCAATGAGAGAGTATTGTTTATGGCCAAGCACAATAAACAAGAGGTATCAAACAACGAAGAAGGATGGACCATAGAAGAATTTTATGAGGAAGCAATCAAGCTTATAAAATATCTCAAGGCGGAGAAGATCCATTCCAAAACTCTTGAAGAACAAGTTCAAGGTCTCAAAATTGAAGTTGAAGAACACAAATGCATTGAAGAGTCACTTCAAAAGAAGTTGGAAGAAAGAAAACAAGAAAGGAAAGAATTAGAAGCCGAAGTAGTCTCGCTGCGTGAGGAAGTGAAGAAAGGAAAAACTATCCAAAACTATGCCAACAACTCAAGGGCATTGGAAGAACTCATCAACAATCAACGATATTACAACGAAAAAACTGGCATCGGTTACAAAGAAGAAGAAGTAGGACCTTCTACAAAAAAATACAATGAACCTATGAGATCTGACATGCATGTAGACTTCATTGGACAAGATTCGCAAGAACAACCTTGGAAGACAATTCCTCGACGAAAATTTCCATCCAGGTACCAACATATTTTTTATGGCTACTATTATTCATGTGGAAAATTTGGTCATAAAGCTGTAGAATGTCGCACGTACCCTAGGAACGAATACAATTCCAGGAGATATGTCAAATATGAACCTCCCAGGGCTCAGTGAAACATCAATAGATTTGAACATTTAAGAAATAATATTGAATGTTACAAATGTTGAAACTTTGGACACATAGCCAAAGACTGCAGACTTGAAAATCCTCCAGAAGAATCTTCGAAGCCACAGAATGAACGAACATGGAAGAAGAAGAAGAATGATAATTGTGCTCTCGCTCTCAAGGCTCAAAAGAACAAATATGTGTGGTATGTTGATAGCGGTTGTTCAACGCATATGACTGGAGATAGAAATAAATTTGTATCTCTGAAAGAGAAGAAGGATGGAACCGTGTCCTTTGGAAATGATGGATCTTCAAATGTTATAGGATTAGGTACTGTCACTCTCAGAAGAAAATATGCTCTAGCCAAGAATGTTCTATTGGTTGAAAACATGAATCACAATCTGCTCAGTGTTGGACAAATGTGTGATCAAGGACACACAATACTATTCAACTCCATGAAATGTGAAATCAGGAAAGGCATGTATGGTGAAATTGTGGCTACAGCAAGTCGAGCTCCAAATGACATATATGTTCTAGATGAAGCAACCAAAGCATGTCTAATAGCTAAAGAGGATGATACAATAATTGGTAGCAATGATGATTGACTAAGTAAGAAGTTTGCTACAAAGGTGAAAAGTTATTTCGAGATGTCTTTACTTGGTGAGCTGACATACTTCTTAGGGCTTCAAATATCTCAGCAAGAGAAAGGAATATTTATATGTCAAGCCAAGTACATCAAGGAAATGCTCAGTAAATTTAAAATGGAAGATTTCAAACCCATCCTTACTCCAATGGTAACAGGTTGCAAATTGAGCATAGACGACTCATCTAAGGATGTGGATCAAAGGTTGTACAGATCTATGATTATTAGTCTTCTATATGTAACAGCCTCCCAACCAGATGTTATGCAAGCAGTTGGACAAGTAGCAAGATTCCAAGTAGCACCAAAAGAATCACATATTAAATATTCACCAGCATTGGAATATCTTTGCCAGAAGCTTGGGATTCTCCCAAGTTCTCATTAGATTTTCCTTTTTTAGAATATAAAGGGGGAGTGGAAGTAGATTACAGGTCTGCAGGATGGTTGTGTGTCAGGGGGAATGGAAGTGTGTATAGGTCTGCAAGACAGTTGTGTGTCAGCAGGAGTGGAAGTGTGTACAGGTCCACCGGATGGTTGTGTTTCAGGGAGAGTTACCGTTTGCCATTGATGTCAAAGGGTGAGAAAATGTTGTGGGAAGAGGTCTCATGATCACAGGGGGAGTACTTGTGTTTCCATCAATGCCAAAGGGAGAGACTGTTGATCAACGGTTGTCATTGATGTCAACCCAAGTAGCACCAAGGGCTAACCCAATATTGAATGGGAAGTTTGACCTACCAAATTAATATATTCTGGGTCAATAATGATTTTGATGGTTTCTACTTGTCGAGATGTTTCCGTTGATATATGGCACGCCATGTAATTCTTCACGGTTTGAGAGATATTCATGTTTGAAGTTTGTACCCCAGTCAGTGGGCTAAAACCCCATGGGGTTAGGGCATGGGTCATTGAAAATTGATAATTAATATTTTTTATGCTCCTAAAATCCCTCCCACATTCACTTGTTGAAGCCCCTCTCAACTTAAGCATTCATATAAATTGTGATCTTCATTTCCTCCTTATGCAAGGGATTTGGCCATCTGAAACAGGTCATCGTGGAATTTTCGCTCTAAATTTTTTTCTACGAAGGTTCAGAAGCTGAAATTTTTATGAGGCGAAGCCAAAATCCTAAGGAAGTTTTAGTAAAAATTTCAGATCAAGGTGCACAACATTTTTGGAGATATGATCTGTGTAAGTCAGGGTTTTTGTAGGCTCCTGAAATTCATCTCAAAGAAGTGACCTTGGTAAAATCATCATAACTCTCTCTCTGAGTATCGGATTGGAATTATGTAAAAGGTGGCAGATATTGCACAGTATTTAGTTTACTCTCTATCAATTTCAGAGCCAAATGAACAAACAGTGACACGTGGCACACTGTACAAGTGCGCTCTACTGAAACAGTCCATAATTAGGGCATTGTGAGAAATTGGGTATAACTCTCTCTTGAAGAATCAAAATTGGGTTAGACCTGTGGCATTGGAAAGACGACTCAGAGGAATACTACAGGACCAAAAATCAAATATTGAGGATCTAAAATAACAGAGATACACCAGATTCAATATCGAGCTCCTAGAAGGCAAGAAAAGCTAGATCATGTGTTGTCAAGGATTGCAAAGGACCAAAATTTCTACGACAGAAAAGAAAAGCAAGGTGCAGCAGAGGGTAGCATGACAAGAGCATCAACCAAGGTGCATAACAGCAGCAATAAGTTCATCATATGAAGTCTTCAAGTGGGCAGCACTGCATACAATCATTGTAAAGGTATCATTGTACTTAGTCATTGTAAATACATTATTGTACAAATTGTACTAGTATCTATCTGCCAAGGGTTGAAGAGGAAGTGTTGGGAGGTTTAGGATCATCATTAGGTGGTTGTGTCAAATTTGGGGTTATGGTCTAGTATATCTTCTTCTTCTGCATCATTCTATATCATTGTAAAGTGGACCATTTTCCCTGGTGCGGGAGTCCATTCTTCTTTTATTCTTCTATAGGGTGGTAGGGTGGTGCTAGGGTGAGTTGTAGCTCATTGGGTGTTGGGGCATCCGTTCAGTTGACTACTGAAGAATCTCGGGCGTTGGAGCATCCATCTAGTGGGAGCTAGAGAAGAATGCTTTTCTAGATTCTATGAAGTTGGAGCTTTATTTTCAATTGGAGTTGAATATTAAAGAATTATTAGAAAAGCATTAGGTGGTTTTTGTCCCGGAGTGGGTTTCCACCTTAAAAATTGTGTGCATTTGTGTTCCTCTTGTTTGTTGCTATCATTGTACAAACACTGATAATAATTGAAGATTAACTAATGCTCTAATTGAAAGGAACACTGATTCACCCCCTCCCCCCCGCTCCTCTCAGTATTTCCAACAATTGGAATCAGAGCTTGGTTCCCATGGAGCATACCAAGAATGGTGTACCTCTATTCAATGAAAATAATTATGCAATTTGGAAAGGAAGAATGGAGGTCTATCTCTTGGCGCAAGGTTACGAAGTATGGGACACTGTTCAAAATGGATTTACATCAACCGCGGATGAACAAGGTAAGAAGAATTTGGTAAATGATGCAAAAGCAAAGAATATTATTATCAGTGGACTTATTGAATTTGCTTATCATAAGGTGTTGGGTTTTAAAACCGCCAAAAATGTATGGGACAAGCTTGAGAATATATATGCAGGTGACTCAAATGTCAAAGAAGCAAAGCTTCAAATCTATAGAGAAAAATTTGAGCAACTCAGAATGAAAGAAGATTGCAACATTGCTACATACTTTCAATACGTTGATGAAATAACCAATACTCTAGAAGGATTGGGAGAGCTAGTTGATGAGAAGACTATTATATGGAATATTCTTAGAACGTTACCAGGGAGATTCAACCCAAAGGTATCGGTCTTAGAATACAGTGCAAATCTGGACAAACTCAGCAAAGAGGAATTACATGGAGTTCTCATAGCATATGAAATGAGACTTGATGAAGAAGAAGGTACTTCGCATCTAGAAACTGTGTTCGTTGCATCTAAGAAAACCAATAAGGATAAACAACCTTCAATTGAAAATACATGCACCTGCAAGTGTGAAGAAAAGGGAGATGATGAAGAAGGTATTTCAGATGAAGAATATGCTTACTTCACGAGAAAAATACAAATTGGTAAGGGACAATTCAAAGGTAAACTTCCATTGATATGTTTCAGTTGTAATGAGGTTGGGCATTTTGCAGCAAAATGTCCAAACAAAAGTAATGGCAACTCAAAAAGAAAGAAAGGCTTTAAGAAATTCAACAAGCAAGGATCCAAAAGGAACTTTCTCTCTAAAGAAGATAGCTCATCATCCAATGAAGAAAATGATAGTGAAGAAGAAGCCAATGAGAGAGTATTGTTTATGGCCAAGCACAATAAACCCAAGCACAATAAGCAAGAGGTATCAAACAACGAAGAAGAAAGATGGACCATAGACGAATTTTATGAGGAAGCAATCAAGCTTATAAAAGATCTCAAGGCAGAGAAGATCCGTTCCAAAACTCTTGAAGAACAAGTTCAAGGTCTCAAAATTGAATTTGAAGAACACAAATGCATTGAAGAGTCACTTCAAAAGAAGTTGGAAGAAAGCAAACAAGAAAGGGAAGAATTAGAAGCCGAAGTAGTCTCGCTACGTGAGGAAGTGAAGAAAGGAAAAACTATCCAAAACTATGCCAACAACTCAAGGGCATTGGAAGAACTCATCAACAATCAACGATCTTACAATGACAAAACTGGCATCGGTTACAAAGAAGAAGAAGCAGGACCTTATACAACAAAATACAATGAACCTATGAGATCTGACATGCATGTAGACTTCATTGGACAAGATTCGCAAGAACAACCTTGGAAGACAATTCCTCGACAAAAATTTCCATCCAGGTACCAACATATTTTTTATGGCTATTGTTATTCATGTGGAAAATTTGGTCATAAAGTTGTAGAATGTCGCACGTACCCTAGGAACGAATACAATTCCAGGAGATCTATCAAATATGAACCTCCCAGGGCTCAGCGAAACATCAATAGATTTGAACATTTAAGAAATAATATTGAATGTTACAAATGTCGAAACTTTGGACACATAGCCAAAGACTACAGACTTGAAAATCCTCCAAAAGAATCTTTGAAGCCACAGAATGAACGAACATGGAAGAAGAAGAAGAATGATAATTGTGCTCTCGCTCTCGAGGCTCAAAAGAACAAAGATGTGTGGTATGTTGATAGCGGTTGCTCAACGCATATGACTGGAGATAGAAATAAATTTGTATCTCTGAAAGAGAAGAAGGATGGAACCGTGTCCTTTGGAAATGATGGATCTTCAAATGTTATAGGATCAGGTATTGTCACTCTCGGAAGCAAAGATTCTCTAGCCAAGAATGTTCTATTGGTTGAAAACATGAATCACAATATGCTCAGTGTTGGACAAATGTGTGATCAAGGACACACAATACTATTCAACTCCACGAAATGTGAAATTAGGAAAGGTGTGTATGGTGAAATTGTGGCTACAGCAAGTCGAGCTCCAAACGACATATATGTTCTAGATGAAGCAACTAAAGCATGTCTAATAGCTAAAGAGGATGATACAATAATTGGTAGCAATGATGATTGACTAAGTAAGAAGTTTGCTACAAAGGTGCAAAGTGATTTCGAGATGTCTTTAATTGGTGAGCTGACATACTTCTTAGGGCTTCAAATATCTCAGCAAGAGAAAGGAATATTTATATGTCAAGCCAAGTACATCAAGGAAATTCTCAAGAAATTAAAAATTAAAGATTGCAAACCCATTCTTACTCCAATGGTAACATGTTGCAAATTAAGCATAGATGACTCATCTAAGGATGTGGATCAAAGGTTGTACAGATCTACGATTGGTAGTCTTATATATGTAACAACCTCTCGGCCAGATGTTATGCAAGTAGTTGGACAAGTAGCAAGATTCCAAGCAGCACCAAAAGAATCACATATTAAATATTGTGACATTGGAATATCTTCGCCGGAAGATTGGGATTCTCCCAAGTTCTCATTAGATTTTCCTTTTTACGAGGAATATAAAGGGGAGTGGAGAAGTGAATTACGAGGTTTGTAGGACGGTTGTGTGTCGGGGAGAGTAAGTGTGCACGGAGTGCACCAAGACGGTTGTGTGTCAGGGGGAGTGGAAGTGTGTACAAGTCCGCAGGATGGTTGTGTTTCAGGGGGATTTACCCTTTTCCATTGATGTCAAAGGGGGAGAGAATGTTGTAGGAATAGGTGTCATGATCATAGGGGGAGTACTTTTGTTGCCATCAATGCCAAAGGGGGATATTGTTGATTAGCGGTTGTCATTGATGTCAACCCAAGCAGCACTAGGGGCTAACCCAATATTGCATGGGAATTTTGACCTACCAAATTAATATATTCTGGGTCAATAATTCTTTTGATGGTTTCTACTTGTTGAGATGTTTCCGTTGATATATGGCATGCCATGTAATTCTTCACGGTTTAAGACATATTCATGTTTGAAGTTTGTACCCCCAGTTAGTGGGCTAAAACCCCATGGGGTTGTGGAATGAGTCATTGAAAAGTCATAATTAATATTTTTTAAGCTCCTAAAATCCCTCCCACGTTCACTTGTTGAAGCCCCTCTCAACTTAAGCATTCATATAAATTGTGATCTTCATTTCCTCCTTATGCGTGGGATTCGGCCATGTAAAAAAGGTCATCGTGGAATTTTCGCTATAAATTTTTTTCTACGAAGATTCAAAAGCTAATTTTTTTTTTTGGGTGAAGCATAAATTCTGAGGAAGCTGCAATAAAAATTTCAGATCAATGTGCGCAATATGTGTGGAGATATGATCTGTGGAAGTCAGGGTTTTTGCAGGCTCCTAAAATTCATTTCAAATAAGTGACCTTGGTTAATTCGTCATAACTCTCTCTTTGAGTATCGGATTTGAATTCCATAAAAAGTGTCAGATATTGCATAGTCTTTAATTTTCTCTCTATCAATTTTAGAGAAAAATAAAGAAACAGTGACATGTGTCATGTCGTACAAGTGCGATCTTCTGAAATAGTCCTTAATGAGGGCATTGTGAGAGATTGGGTATAACTCTCTCTTGAAGAATCGGTAGGGGGTCAAACATGTGGGCTGAAAATAAGACTGGGAGGAATACTACGGACCAAAAATCAGATATTGAGGATCTGAAATAACGAGAGATACACTAGATTCAATATCGAGCTCCTAAGAAGGAAGAAAAAGCTAGATCATGTGTTGTCAAGGGTTGCAAAGGACCCGAGAATTTATATGGAAGCAAAGCAAAGCGGGTGTAGCGAGAGGGTAGCATGACAAGAGCAGCAACCAAGGTGCATAACAGCAGCAAGAAATTCATCATATGAAGTCTTCAAGTGGGCAGCACTGCATACAATCATTGTAAAGGTATCATTGTACTAAGTCATTGTAAATACATTATTGTAAAAATTGTACTAGTATCTATCTGCCAAGGGTTGAATAGGCAGTGTTGGGAGGTTTAGGATCATCATTAGGTGGTTGTGTCAAATTTGGGGTTATGGTCTAGTATATCTTCTTCTTCTACATCATTCTATATCATTGTAAAGTGGACCATTTTCCTTGGTACGGGAGTCCATTCTTCTTTTATTCTTCTATAGGGTGGTATGGTGGTGCTAGGGTGAGTTGTAGCTCATTGGGTGTTGGGGCATCCATTCAGTTGACTACTGAAGAATCTCGGGCATTGGAGCATCCATCCAGTGGGAGCTGGAGAAGAATGCTTTTCTAGATTCTAGGAAGTTGGAGCTTTATTTTCAATTGGAGTTGAATATTAAAGAATTATTAGAAAATAATTAGGTGGTTTTTGTCCCGGAGTGGGTTTCCACCTTAAAAACTGTGTGCATTTGTGTTCCTCTTGTTTGCTTCTATCATTGTACAAACACTGATAATAATTGAATATTAACTAATGCTCTAATTGAAAGAAATATTGATTCACCCCCCTCTCAGTATTTCCTATGATAATAAACCCATATTTCAGAATCAGCATGTAGAAACAATCTCAACCCTGATCATTCATTATCTTAAAATGCATATTCTACTTTACTTTACTAAACCCGTGTGTATACGCACTTTCCTTCACCCCAACCTGCATATAGATCTGAGAATATTGATCTTCCAGAATATGGTTAGTCTCATAACCAGATATGAGGCTTTTAGTCAGTTATCTTTTCAGAATTGCAAAACCCTTAATCAATCAGTCATCATTAAACATATTTACTCACTCATTGATCAGATTTGTACATATTCAACTTAGAAGCATATACAGTATTCAAGCAACCCATATCTACATGAAGACTTCATTGACAGACAACAAAAATATAGCAGTAATAAACAAATAACCTCCATAGTAAGCTTTAGAAAACCCTGACTTTCATACACTCTTTACAGAGACGAATCCATGTATATACGCACTTTCCAAGGGCAGCATGTATAGATCTTGTAAATATCAATTTTTCATAATGTTTGAGATCTCTAGACTTACCATATTTCTTCACCCTCAACTTCACTTCGAGAAAATATGCGCCAGTCCACTGAATCTAATCATATCTTCTATAAGATCAAGTACATATTCATTCCAGGTCTAGATATATTGAACCATCATTGTATCGTAGGTGCATCATAGATCCGGATCTACCAACAAAACATATTTCATCCCATGCAAATATACTTCAGAGAGAAGTATTCAGTAACAACCCTTACACATGCACACCCTTGCACTATGATCTTCCTCCCCTTATATAGGATTATCCTTTATCAATACCATGAGCCAAAACCACACAAGTGTCAATGGTATTCTTGGACGAAATCAAATAGACGATATAAAGCTCAATACTATGGGCTAATACCATGGTAATTACCCTTGGTATCATAATTTTATAGCGCAAAAGGTATATGAAACTTTGCTTCTTCATACCCACATGTATACACGACTTTTCTTCATAGAAAATGCATATATACTAATTCTGGATGTATACGTTGGTTGCCTGTATACCAAGTAGCATATACATTGCCTCCATATGCGGGTTGCCTTCATCAAACCTGCGTATACATTGAGAAATATTTCTTGTTTCATTTTTCTAGCAATTACTGGAATTCCTTTCTCTATCACATCTGAACTGACATGTAGAAACGTCATTTTTACATCTTTAACAAATAGGTTGCTATCAAAAGGAAACTCATCAAGTAGGTTTCCATCAAGGATAACTATTTCATCATATTTCCAATAGCATCGGGTGTAGGAATGGGATTTCTAAGCTGATCGACCCCATCTGAGATGAAGTCTTTAAACTCCATAGCATACTGGTCAAGGGACTTCTACAGACGGAAGTATGCATGGTGGTGCATATCATCCCAAGGAGAGTTAGGGGTGGTCATTTCTTCCAAAATGTCTTCATTAGAGTGAAATATGGGGGGACTGGCAGAAGAAAGACCACATGACGTGATGAGGCTACATGACACATCATCATGAGAGATATGGTTCACATACGCATCACTACGGAGGGTAGACAAAGAGCTGGTAGATGAAACATCTATCGATATTGAGCCCAAGATGATCGCCAAAGGAGGTTTAGTCAAAACAAAAGGAAATTCCTTAGGGGGGTGTTTCCGCTAAGGATCTCATGATGATGATAGATAGAAGATAGTGGCCAAAGGTTCCATCATCCTAAAATTGGGTGGAGGTATGAAAATGGCCTCTAGTTTAGGCTGAGCCAAACACATGAGTAGAGGAGTAGTGGGTTCACTAAGTTCGGCCTCGATTCGGTGGACGGCTTCAAGGGTGTCGGAAAAATCTTCAAGACAAGGACAGAGGTGAGAATAGTGGCCATAGAGATCACACAAACCACAAGGGTGATTCTTGGGCAACATTTTTAGTTTCTTAGCTAAATTGGGTAAGATAACATAGACCTCCAGGATATTGGATTTAGGAAATGCTTCGTTGACCACAGATTTGAGAAGAGGAAGCTTGGGACAATTTTGAGTAGCATGCCCAACAACATCACACAAAGCGCATGGAGGTGACTTCTTTGGAGGCTTAACAAGAGCAGGTTTTTTTTTGGGCAACCTTATCTTTAGCGTTCTTCTTCTTGGCTTTTCCCCCTTGACCAGATGCTTTTGCAACATGAGTAGATTCATGTTGAGTTGGTTGAGGCATTGAAGTAAAGGTAGGAGTCATGCTGATCAGTTGGATCGGGGTCAAAGTAGTATAAGGTTTGAGCTGACCAGGTGGGGTTTCGGTTGGGGGATAAATGTACCAGACTTGGATCCCTAGGGTCAAGTTCGGAAGGCTCAATGTAGCCATAACAGGAACCGAAAAGACTCCAAAGGGTGGAGATAGAAACGGTATCTTACCGGAGGTGTAATGGCCTGGCAGAATGGCTCCTAGCTGGTTAAGGCTAGGTGGAATTGGTCCTGGTTGAAAATGATTGGAAGAGACATGAGCAGAAGAGGAAAATCCTTGAAAGGAAGGCCCTATAGGCTCCATCAAGTGACGACCAACAGGTTCTAGGGGTGTAGGCTGCTGGGTGGTGGAATAGGACTGCTTGTGGCTAGTCTGAGATGATTGCATCATTTAAACATTCGACGAGCTTGGAACTGCAAAAAGAGGGGGGGGACCATGGAATGCACTAAGAAAGGTGGAATCTTTATATAATCCAAGTGAAACACTAGTAAGAGGTACGAGTGTTTTCTTATCGGCCATCGAAGATATGATAGACTCGGGGGAGATTTAAGACTTCGATTCATAATATGTCAACTAATCAATGGTAACGATATTTCCATTTTGAGGTAAGCACATCTTATGGTGAACCGCATATGCGATAGCATACATCACATAGTGTAGCTACAACCCAACAGGATTTTGTAATCCTAGGGGGCATCAAATGACTTAAATGTCAATACAAACAGTCTTTCTCGCAAGAGTGACAGGGAAAATGAGGTACATGCCAAGGGGCTAAGAAGAGTGACTATCCCAAGCACACAAAGTGATGGTGGATGGGGCTAACTCAGGTGATCCAATTTTATTCCAAACAAAGGCAGACATCACTTAGGTGTATGCGCACTCATCAATGATACAACACGAAACATGGGCATTCTTAATCTTGACTGGTATTTGGAAGGCGACGGAGGAAGGTAAGGGGGGGTGTTCTAACTTGTCAACATCAAATATGAAGAAATGATCATATGAAGGATCCACAATGCCCAAAGAAGATAATATAGCTTTATGTTGTGAAGGGAATGACTAGAGGACTTCCAGTGTTGACATAGCAGCAAGAGATTGTGCTAAGTCATATATTATGTTGTAATTGTGGGCGGCTTTAGAAGAAGCAGTTGTTCAGCATAATGTCCCTTTAGGGATCTTGGGAATGACCTCTGCCTATGGCTGATCTATAAAGGCACATTCAGTGTCGAACTAGACTCTGTAGAAACTTTGGTTTGAGACTCAGTTGCAGAGGAAGCAGGTGGCTTTCCATATTAGCGCGACTGAGTTTGAAGGTTGACATCAGCAGTATTAACCACTTCAGAATTAATCATGAGAATATGATAATCAGAGGTACCAGACTGTGAGGGTTGAGGCACGGCTTGACCATGAGGGGGTTAGGTGACCACATATCCTTTATGAGGGAAAGGATTAGTAAAAACAGCTGGTTGAATGACTCTCGCGCAAATTTCGGAGCCGAAACCATGGCTTGTTGTCCTCTAGATGTTTCTTGTGCTTCCCACAACTAACGTATTTGGGGTAAAAGGGGACAATCGTGAGTATGGTGGCCATGGAAAACATAACAAGTACAAGGATTTTTCATATGAAGAGGCATGTCCTACTTGGGTTGATTTCCTTGTTGTTGGTTGTTAGTGTTGAGCGGGTTCCCTTGGCACCCTCGATTACCTTGCGCTGGTTGATTTTGGTTGTCTTTCCTCTTTTTCTTGGAATTTGGAGGATCAGTCATGCTCTACTACACATCCACCTGATTTGAAGGAGGAGGTGGTTGTTGCGGTAGAGGTTGAGATGGCATAGGAGGTTGGGGTGCTAATTCCGAAGGGGTTGTAGCACTGGGTTGTTGATAAGGATAGAAAGGAGGTTGAGCAACATTGGGAGGTAGCGGTTGAGCATCCAAGAAGACCTGGCATGGGTTTCTAATGGGGAAAATTTTCTTTGTCCTCGATACATGTTTAGGAGGGATACGTTCAAGGAAGTAGCCCCTCACACGAGGAAACCATAACCCTTGGGAGGATGAGTATGTAGATGTGAAGATGTGGAGATAGATCAAGTACCATTGGCAGCGTGATATGCCCTTAGTGCATTGACACCAGGGTCTAGGAAGATCGATAAGAACGGTATAAATAAACCAGTGAAACGTAGATCAAGTCATATTTGAATGTAATTTGGAGAGATTCTTCCTCTTCTGAGGAAAGTGAGATGCGAGAAAATGGCAATAAGAAACAGTGAAGGAGGCCTCCTGAAACATCCTTCCTGATCCTAGTTGGAAAGTGATCACCTAAACTAGGTGAGGGACCACACAGGTGATTTTTGTCGAAAAGTCTATTTTTAGACTATGTCTATTTTTAGACATATGGAGCATGGTCTAGGAGTTGCGGGATGCTATTCTTGGATGATTGGTCAAGTTGGTAAAAATAGATGGACATATATTTTTAGACATTTAGGTCGAAGTCTATTTTTAGACTGCCTAGCTAAAAATAGAACAGTCGAATATTATTTGCTCTTAATAATATTCGGACTAAAAACATTATCTTATCCTCTTGGAGCACTTCAGTTCGAGCTACAGATGTGGAACATGCAGCTGGCAGAAGGAAATTCGAATTTCCTATGGGTTAGTTGAGCTATTGCATGGTTGACTTCAGTTAGAACTCATGTGGCAAAGTTTTGGTGGAGTTGATTGAGGAGTTGATGGAGATTGTGTTCCGGTTAACTAGTTGAACTAGTTGCAATTAGTTTAACTGCTATTACACTAGAGATGAGTGGTGTGAATTAAATATTATTTAATTCACTAATTATTAACTCATTATTCAACTAAAATAACACATCAGTTAACTCAGTGCATGTACAGTTCAGTGCAGACTAGTGCAAGAGATAGGTGAAAGAGCCGGCAGTTGTACATTAGTTGTGCATGAGATTTGCACAATCAGTGGGATGAGTATGCCAATGATGATTGCGCTGTTCAAGAAAGAGGAATTCGAATTGGTTCAGCCCATTCTCTCCTTTGGATTGCGCAGTAGAGGCAGGCAGCTAGTGGAGGAGTTTTGAACCCGCGACTTGTTCAAAACTGAGCTAGTTTTGTGTGTAGCTTTTGGAGACAGTACTAAGTACTTGTGAGGAGTATTTTATTGTGTAAAGTGACATGTTTCTCATCCATTATATGATACATATAGCTGGGGGTTTTCATCTATAAGCTTTCCCCATACATGCTGCGTTCTATGTGTGTGAATTGATGTTCTGCCGCTTGTTTTATTTTCCGCATGTGATGATTAATTTGTAGAAGAGATTATGTGTTGTGCAGCAAATTGAATTTGTGTATGATCAGGTTAATCTCGGTGGATAAATATTCATTATTCAGCAAATTTCTGAGCGACATCTTTACCAATACAAGGAAAAAGAATTCTGAGAAAAAAATCCATATAGGCATGGTCGTCGAATGTAGGAGTTCGACATAAGCTCCTCCTTCTACGCCATTCTTGGACATGGTCAGAAATGCGGGTGGCAGAAGTTTGACGGAATGCAGTCAATAACTTGGTACCAGTATCATATCGGAGAGGTAGCTAGAAGTAGGATAGAAATTATTTAGCAAGAGTCACAAAAGTGGAATGAGAGGCAGAGGCCTGGTCAACATACCACTTTGCAGCGTCTCCAATGAGCATGCGCTGGAATAACTGAAGACAAATAGAGTCATCAGTGATAGAATTAGATGAACACCACATTTGAAAGGAGCGGAAATGATTATTAGGGTCCTCTCCAGTGTTTCCTATGAACTTAGGGATGTCAGAAGGAAGCTTATTTGGCATAACATGCCAACCTGGATCATGGTGTATAGGGTCATTAATTAACTGGTTAAAATTGAGGAGGCTCAAACCTTCCATAAAAGGTAGCAAGGGAGTAGCTAGCATGTTTCTAGTATTGGTTCCACTACTAGCAACTCCAGAGTTAGGGTCGGGCTACTACCAGCATTAGGAACAGTACCTACATAAACACTTAACATGGTGGGAGAATCAGGTAGAGAGGAACTGGGTTCAAAATTAGAATGAGGGCCATATGGAATAGAATCGGAGTCAGTATAGGGACTCGGGGGAGGACTAACTTGGTGTTTACAAGGTGGGACAAGTCTTCCTAATGGAAATTGGGGATGAAGGCCTAGGAGTCTTTGGGATAAATGCCTTGGGGGCACAATGATCACAAGACATAAGTAACCCAATAATGAACAGAGATAAACAAAGGCACAAAGGGGCAGATAAATTAATTACGATGTTTATGTCTTGGCTTGGTGGTGTAAACCAAACGATCTTCTCTTTAGGTGTGTGTGTGTGTGTGAAATATATGTGTTAATTTTAAGTAAGCCCAAATGGTTTTGTATAAAGAAACAAAAAAAATGTTGTATAACTGTAAATAAAACTGAAACGATTGTAAAATAAATAGCGAAAGATGCATAAATTCTACCCAAAAAGAAGGGTTCCCAAGCAACTGTTGTAAGAGGCGGGTGAAATTGACTCAAAACATACAAGGTGGCCAAAATATCTAAGGTCTAAGGGATAGGGATCTAATGACTCAGATATGCTAAAAAGAGGTGCAAAAAAAAACAAGAAACCAGAGGGAAAACTGCTGCAAAATGGGAGACGACATGTTAAAACCCTAAGGGAAAAAAGAGGGGCCCTAAGGGAGAGGTCAAACAAGAATCAAGAGTTATTTTTGGATGAGATAATAACCAATCTAAATGGATCTAAAAAGAGGATGGATCAGACCCTAAAAAATGGTTGAAAGTACTGCAAAATCTCAAACTACCTACTCAGCTAAACCCTTCCTAAAAAGGTCAAAGTGTACTAAGGCCCTAAGGGGATTTTTCACACTTCAAAAAGGAAAAATGAGCATATACAGACCTAATATGGGTGGAGACAGAGGTCAGACAACCCCGAACAATGTTTGTGGAAAATACTAAAAATTAAAGAAAAAACCACGCAAAAAACTGCATCTCGCAAGTACTGACCTGTTTGTTGGTGAACTCGAATTTTTTGGCCTAAAAGCTATTATCTCAGTCCTGAACTCCCAGGTTCTAGGTTTAAAAGTGTGATATGCACTTCTGGAAGTCTCAGCGGCAGGTTGCAAAAATATTTTTCCGTTTGTTGCGCATATGATACCTGTCACTTGCAGAAAACACCCAGAAACTTGTGGAGGTTCTATTTTTTACTATTTTAGGGCATAAAAGGTAAAAAAAAACATTAAGAGGCTAAAAAATATCTGAATAAAATCCCTAGGTATGTTGGGCCATGAATACAACCACTTTTTAACACTTATTTCATCCATTTTTACTCTTCTTTATCATGTCATTTATTATAATTTATCATATAAATCCATTTTATAATGATTTATGCTCTTATGGATGAATATTATTTCTTCTCCTTTATTTTTAATAAATGGATGATTATTATGCATAATTTTATCAATGATGGTTTATTAATATATTTTGTAACATCACTCACCATTTTAGCCTCCAAGATATTTCCTAGATTGCAGATTTGATCTCCAAATCATCATCAAATATTCCAATTCAGAAATTCGCTGGAATAAGAAGTGATAGTTCTGTGGTTGAGATTCTGGGCAAATGAAGAAGAATCTAGAAAATCCGGAACATGGGTTTTGTCCAAAACGAACCAAATTAACTTTAGGAAAAAATGGTTTGCCCAAATTCGGCCTGTATTGAGAGAAACGCAGGGTTCTTTGAGCACGATTTTCTCAGATTTGCTGTTGCGGCTGTCCTTCAAATTATCTCAGCTACAAATCCAAATTCGACTTGCTCTTGTTGAAAGAGGGATGGAAATCTATTTTCTTGTTGATCAATTGGTTAGGAACAATCCAATATTGTTTTTTTTTCTAAATCTGACTAATTCTATTAATTATAAAAATACTGGTACAAAACTGCCAGGACTGCTGCTGTGAGAGCCAGACAGTCTGGGTAGATTAACTCTGCTATCCTTAAGAAGTCGGGGTCACCCAGTGTGGGAAACCGACCCATTGTTCATCAATAGTTGGGCCGCCCATACTAGGGAAACCGGCCAGAGACTTAAACAAAGCATGTAGATATTTTTAAAAACAAAGCAAAAATCATCAAAATGCTCAACAAGTGAGCTTCTAAGACAGTTAATCATGATGAACCCAGCAATGAGTGAGCCCAAGGAGTCAGCTCTTGTCCTCAGGGGACATCGGTTCCTCTTCCACCCTGCAAGCGTACTCATTTCCTGTGCTGCTGTCTTCCTGTCCTTCCTGGCTGTCAGCAAGCTTGTGCTGGCGCTGTACTTCAGTGCTAATATCTGCATGAGGGGAGGGAATGGGGCAAGGATCAGGGGCAGGGGGGTGAGTAGAGAGGGGAATTTCCTCCCGGAGCGATACAGTGATGAGGGCAGTGATGATGGAATCATAAGAAGTGCAGTGGAAACAAAATTCCGCGTTTTGGGTGGTCTGTCGGATGGAGGTGCCACGAGCTCTGTTGAAAGACGGAGAGGGCTGCCCGGGATGGGTGATATCATCAGGGGGAAGGGGCTGACCGGAAGGATTAGGACAATTCAAAGGGGGAGAGAATCCGGGAGGTTCAGAGAGGGCTACAGGAATGTCAGAAGCACTTTGAATGGCTTGCGCTCTGCCTCGACCTCTGCCTACTGAGCGACCCCTGCCTCTATTTCTGCGACGGCCATCACGTGAAGAACGCGGGGGGGTGTTGTCACCTCCGTCCGAGGAGGAGCTAAGGTCAGAGTGGGGCAGA
Organism: Pinus albicaulis; assembly: GCA_034641835.2. Lineage (NCBI taxonomy): Eukaryota > Viridiplantae > Streptophyta > Pinopsida > Pinales > Pinaceae > Pinus > Pinus albicaulis. The sequence goes on along the minus strand of CM076577.1, from coordinate 1,459,623,245 downwards.
GGGGGAAGGCCAGAAGAGCGCCCTCGACTCACGCCTCTACGAGGCCTCATTCTTTGCCGTAGTCGTGGCATGGCATACAGCAAATGACGAGGACGAGGCTGGCCAGAAAGGGGTTCCGGAGAAGGGGTGAGGGCGTAGATACTACCTGGGTGACTTTGCCTATGCAGGTGGGCAGAAGAGCTGAAAGGGCAGTGACGAAGAGCCTGAGAGTTCAAATTAAGAATTGAGGATGACGGAATACCTGTGAAGGTGGCTCTCGAGATGTCATAAGAGTCGGAAGCTCCGCAGCAAGAACTGTTGGTGAAGTGAACGCCCGGCAATGTCTCCAGACAGGCCCAGACGCTTCATCTACGCCCTGTAGCCATCTTGCAATTGGGAATTGCCGCACCAGGAGGGCATTCGCTTCTGAACGGGAGCAAAAATCGCAAATGGTTTCCGTCAGTCTGCCTCGCGTCCATCGTGACCGCCAAAACCAAATACCCTGCCTTAAGCCTGAGGTTGAAGGGGCAGTTAATACCAATTTGCTGCATCCAAGGCGCATTGATGGCGCAGGGACTGTTCTCATGCGAGGCCATGTGGGCATGGCGCTCATATATCTTTGGGATCTGCGTGGGTGCCAGAAGCCCTTTAATGCCTTCATTCAGCCTTTTAAGCAAACAATCCAATATTGTTATGAGAGATCATATTTACATTTAATTTCTCCTCTTTGTGATTATAAAAGGAGAGCATGTATTATGTATTGGGGGAGGATGGATTAGAGATGGAGAGGTTTTCTGTTGTAATTATACAATTCCTCATCGACTCTCATTGATTAAATAGAGATCGACCATTTGTAAACGTTGTTATGCATGATTAATACAAGAACGTGTTGCCGTTTAAATTCTTAGTTCTGCAGTAGCTTAGCGGCGTTTCACAGGTGGTTGAGGGCCTGGCCTTGGTGGATCGATCCACTATTTGTGTCTCTACCTTTTCATTATTGTTGTGAGATAGTTCATATTTGCTTTTATTATAGTTTTCAAGTTAATCGGTTTGTTGTTTAATTGCTTTGATATCAGTGTGTTATATTAACGAATCACGTTGCTATTCTTTTATTATTTAACAAGAATCTCAACACTGTATAATTTATCTTGTTAATACCTTAATAGAGCTTCACTGTTCTATTTCCATTATGGTTTCATTTCACTTGTTGTTATGTTTGATTGATATTCATTATAGATTGTTTTTCAATAGGATTGGTTATTCGATTCCATTAATTAGAGTTTGCTGTTCAAATTTATTAAATAGGATTCGTTGTTTAATTCATTTAATTACAATTTGTTATCCATTTACTTTGTTTTTCATTTATGTTGATTAATTGCAAAGAGTTTTCTTTTAAAGAGTTTTCCTAGTTTACTTTCAATAGCAGCTTTAGTTCAATTTCTATTTCCTTTTAATTGCTTTAAATCAGCACTGTCAACTGTAGAGAACATTGGTTATTGCTTCCTCGTTTCTAGATTGATTGTCTTGTTCTAGTTTGATTTAAATTGCATCAATTTCTAGAGGAATGAGTTATTGCTACTGTATCCTCGATTGATGTTTGCTGAGTGAATAGTTGGATTTCAGAGCATTTGAGTTTATGTTGTTGTAGTTAGATTTCTTTTTCAAGCATCCATTTACTCTTGCATTTAGAAAATTGTACTACATATTGAAGAGCATTACTCTTGGATAAATTGTTGCCTCAGACTAAGTACACTCTTGAAATAAAAAGTCATTCCTGGATTGATAATTAATGTAGGATAAATAGGTGTTAAAAAGACACCTTTTATACCTCAACATTTTGGCGCCGTTGCCGGAGAGAGTGTATGCCATTTAGAAAGAGTGATGCATATTTAATTTTTTCTGCTTGGGAAGAATTGGGTATTAAAAAAGGAAGGTAAGAACCTGCACACCGAGCAAGGAACACACTTGTTCACTGGCCCGCTTCACAGCAGAATTGAGTGAAAGCTTAAGGTAGGAATGAATGCTTACGTTTTCTTGAATTTTAGAGGAAGAATTTTTGAAAAAAATCTTGTAATTCCACTCGAGTGGTGATGTAAGAACCACCCATTTCACTAACCAATTGACAGGAACATTGGAAGGAGGATCCTTAAAGAAACACCTGAAGAACATCTTCTATTATGGTAAGAAATGGCTCACATTGCAACTTTTGAATTCCCTATCAAAGATCTAGGAGGAGTGACACAAATGCACATAATTCCCCCATTGTCTCTACCAAATTTTCATGGTTTGACAAATGAAGATCCAGATACATTCTTATTTGAGTTTGAAATACTTTATAGAGGATATGATTATTGTACTAATGATCAAAGATTGAAAGTGTTTCCTCTTACTCTAAAAGGAGCATCTCTCCGATGGTTCATGAGCCTAGGTGGGAACTGCATCAAAACATGGGAGGACATGAAGAACATATTCTTGAAGAAGTACCAAGACTACTGCAAATCCAATGAAGATATTTTCGGTATGATACAAGGGGAAGATGAAAGCTTGGAGGACTATGTAGAGTGATTTCGATATAACCTTCAAAAATCAAAGCTTAAGCATTTGGAAAAAGAAATCTTGAAAACACTCCTTCTTAAAGGAATCAAAGATGAATTTTTAGAACTCTTAAATTTGATAGGAAAAGGTGATGTTTTTCAGTTATCATATGATGATGTTTGTGAATTGTGCATAAGGTATTCAAGAGGAATCTCCAAGGCTGGTAAGAATTCTAGAGACGTTTGTTCTTTCTTTTCCAAATCTGCTACAAGAACAGAAGACATAAGAGCTGAAATCAAGGTTTTATTTGAAAATTTTAAATATGATTTTATTAGCTCTCTAAATTCACAATTGAATGTTTTGCAGGTTCGGAAAAATCAAGAATTTGATGAAGTGTTTTGCCCTCATTACCAAAAGGAGCATCCCATAGATAGTTGTTCTTCCTTATCTAATTTGGAAGTGGCATATCAAAGAGATGGGGAAGCTGCAACAAGGTCGAGAGGTATGGTTCAAAACACTTCCTCTCTATTCTCTTACTTGCATAATCCATTATGGAATACTCATATGTTAGGGCAGCCATGCCAATCTCAATATAACCACCACCAATCTTGTCTACAAGTTTGGCATGGTTCATCTTATGATTGCATGACTACTCTCCCTCATCTTGTAGCACAAACACATCTTCCAACTCTTCCACAATATCTTTCTTGGCCATTAAAATCATCCACTCAACACAATCAACTACATCATCAAGAGGCTCCATTCCCTACACAATCTCTTACTCAACTCATTCCACACCCTCACCATAATAAACCAGTACAACATGATTACAATGTTGAACTGCAAAATTCACTGACCCTTCCCACCCATTCTATCTCACATGCACCATTGGAGAACACTTACACTGAGACTCAAAATGAATCAAATCCAAAAATTGTAGAAGTTATGAAAGAAAATGAGGTTTCTTCTAGTTTGCACCAACAAGTCGTTTCAAACACTCAAGAACTTCATGATATGATGGCTATGGTAAATCAAGAAAGTAAATGATATATTGAATATTGGTTTCACTCCATCATTTTTTTGCAACATCACTCCATACTTCAACAATTTTTGGCACCATCTTTTCAAGGGAAGTTGGCTTCTCATACCCTAATTTTTATCAACATGCATTTTTCAAATTTGGGTATGTACATACTAGAGGCATTATTTCTAAAATGGTTCCACTGGAAATACTCTTATACATAAACATATTCGATTCTCAAAGAAGAGTAGGATAGTGGAGAAAATAAAATAAATAAGGAAATAAAACAAACACATTTTTTTATTTTTGTAAAAATAGTTGTTTCTTTGTTGCAACACGCTGTGAAATCAACATTGATTATAAATATTCTAATTTATTTGTGTATGTAGATGAATTATATTGCAAATAAAAATTCTACAAACACTTATATTCATTTTTATCATCAATATGGAAAAATTTCTTGAATATCATATTTGTTTGGCTCATGGGCTTGATGAAATTTTTGAAAACACAGTTGGGATAGTCATGTTTTGGGGGACCAAAAGTGAATATTTTTAAAACTTGTTTCTATCCTAAGTAGCCCTCTACTTTTCAACCCAATTTGAATCACTCAATTTTGATTTGAAACGAAAAATTTAGAACCAAAACATTGACAGGGTGTCTAGTAGACAGCTCTGAACAAAGTTGGGACAGTTAGTTTTTGGAGCCCTAAATGACTATATTTTTAAAACATGCTTCTATGGGAGATTCCTCTATGAATCTAGTTTACAACTCAATTTTAATCACTTAATTTCGATATTTTATGAGGAATTTGTGACCAAAATACTGACTACCTATCATATATCAGCACTATTGAAACTCTATTTTTTCGGTTGTTCATTAATGTATTTGACCCATCAATTATTCTTGTATTTAAAACCTGTTTCTATTGGATATCAATAAATGAATCTACTTTAATCTCTAATTTGAATCAGTTCAATCCGCCATCAAACAAAAAATTTATGCTTGAAATATCAATTGTTGGTCTAAGCTGGAAAATCGAAAATGACTCTATTATGCAGGTTGTTCTAAGAAAATTTGACATATCATAGCATTGAATTTTTAAAACCTGTTTATATTGGAAATAAAACTTTGAATTAGCTCTCATTTGGCTTTGGAATCACTCAAATCGGATGAAAAATAAAGAAGTTATGATTGAAACACTGCTGGTTAGCATGATTGGCCACTGCTCTCCCACAGGTAATAAATTAATTTTACTTTTTCCGTGGATTTGTTCTACAGAGTAACTACTTGATAGTTTTTTGCATAATTCTTGGATTAGGAGAGTCTGCGCACCTTTCCTTCTCCATGATTTAATGTTTTATTGCAGGTAGATACTCATTTTTTGCAGGTCTTAGCAGAACAAAGAAGGTCAATTTATGGACGAGCGATTCTTGAGAGAAATTTTAGTGAAACAAGGGCATTTCATCCAGTTCATTACCTAACAGATTCATAACAAGAAGAAATGAAGAATTGGTTTCCATTTGAAGATTCATGTCACTGCTGCCAAAACATTTTTCAAAAAGATCATTTTTTTCCATTAACAGATTGATATTCCCTTAAGAAATAACATCATAGTTGTTGTAACTTAACAAAGTGTTATTTCTTCTCTAATTTCTTTTATGTTTTTGTGTTTTAGGTGTTGATCCCTCCAAATTGTAGTTTCCGTTCCATTTTCAATTGCACAATAAGGACCCCACCATGCAAGTTTTAGTTACAAAAGGCAATTCTTCGACAACACCAATTCTGTAAATAAATAAATAAAAATAAAAAATAAAAAATAAAAATAAAAATTATTTTTTCTTGAAACCTGTACATAAAGTTTGTTTTCTTTTACTTTGCTTGTTTTTTTGTATAAAATTTTATTTCTTGAACCATTCTTACTTTGCTTGCTGCGAATTTTTGTTGTTCATTTCCAAAGGAACAACACTTTTGTTGTTCCTTTCAAAAGGAACAGCAGTATTGTTGTGAGCGTTTTGCTGTTCCTTTCCAAAGGAACAACACTTTTGTTGTTCCTTTCGAAAGGAACAGCAGTATTGTTGCGAGCGTTTTTGTTGTTCCTTTCCAAAAGATCAACACTTTTTGAGTGCATTTTTCTTGTTTGTGAACAACTTTTTGAGGATTTTTTTGAATTTTTCATGACTTTTTGAAAGGCAAACATACAATTTATGGAAGGATACTCAAATTAGAGGTTACTGGAATCAGAAAATCAAAAGAAATTGTCATTTTTAAGAAATTATTTTGTAGTGATAAGAAAAGGAAATGACACAACTATCTATATCACTTTGTTGTCTTTATTTTCACTAAAACTAATATGATCGACTATCTTTATCATGTTGGTTCTTCCCTAACTCTTCACAACTCTCTTTGATTTTTATTTATTCAATAAGAATAAGGGCATACTTTCTCTATTGAGATTTTCATACTTCTTCCACCATCCCTACTCTTAAGGAGTGTTGAATCATCCTCTATACATAAATAGGGAAGTGCTACATAAAAAAAGAAGAAAAAACTCTCTATGTGGTTACTAACAATTCTATGATATGGCAGATGGAGGATAGGGGGTCTCATCAAGAGCTATACTACCATGATCATAAGGTAGCAGTGAAGTGTAATTCCCATTATGGCCACCACACCAGGGATATGATCCAATGGACAACTCAGAAAAATAAAAAGTCCTTGGAACAGGAGGTCTCATCACGAGCCAGCCTGCCAACCTTTCACTCCTTCCTGGTTAATAGCATTTTGATTCATCTAGTCCCCAAGCTAGCACAGTGGCCTCCATCATGACATCACACAACACTTCCCTAGGCATAAATAAAGGATAATGGTTCCAAGGGTGAGAAAGTAACTTTGTCAAGGTTATAGACACCTGTGGACAACAGAGCTCTGCTGATGGTATTGAAGTCATATTTTTCACAAATCAATAGTAATGATAAACCCTTTTCTTATATCTTTATCTAATATCAAATGAGAGTATGCTCCTAAACCCTTTGTTCGGAACCTCTTATGCATGAAATTTATTTATAAATCGATCATAATGGTTTATGTGGATAATGACCACATAAGTATTTTTTTCACATCAGCTGTCATTTTCCCTTATTTTCGAATCATTACATAAACATTTCCATATCTACTCACGATTTCAAAATATGCATTGATTTCAGTAATGTGATAATTTGTTGATCATATCATAAGTATGTATGTCTTTCCATGCTGTACAATTGCTGTGCAATACGCTGCCCTTCTATTTTGCTGATTTGCCACAATATTGATACTGCATTTTTACATAATTTTTTCTTCTTGAACTTTTTTGCATGCATCTTATCTGTTGCCATTCAAAACTAAAACTGTGGATTTAAGAAAATTACATACATAATTGTGAATTCTATTCGCAGCACGACCACACTATTGCAACTAACAACAAAGGCTCACGAACACGCACAATTCTTCAGACATGATGTGCTTGCATGGCTTCCACCTTTTGCATCACTTTCAATATCTGCTCAGCCTACATCAGCTTCAACAAAGGCCAGTCCCTACATGTCCTTCCACATTTTTTCGGAGGTAACACCTGAGGCAAAATAGCATAATTTTCTGATTTATTATGAATTTATGAGAATTTCATGAAAATCCATTGAGCATTATTTATCATCATTCATTCCACATCTTTACCACTTCCCATTTTTTTAGACACGTCTCATCTTTCAGTTTGGGGGAGTGTTGATTTCCTTCATTTCTTTCTTATGACCATGTCAGTAATATTATTTATCATCCATTGATATTCTTATTCATTCTCAACACCTCCCTTATTCCATGTTGTTTTACACCAAGCATAGATTTCAATAGATTGTAGCAACCACCTCTCTTTGTTTTCTAGCATTGCATGAGGACATGCTAATTCTTTAGTTTGGGGGAGGAATTGTTACACATGATGGATGTTTTCTACTTTCTTTCTCATTTAAGGCATACAATTTCATTTTTATACAGTCCAGAAATTGATTTTCATATATCTTTAAAACTATGAACTGAATTCTTGTGATTTATGGATAACAACGAGATATCATTAAAATATACAAACCTAGATAATTTCATGCTAAATTAGTTCATAAAATTTCGAAAATTATGCACTATCACCTACAACCATTTTGTTTATATTTCGTGATCCATACATCAAAACGATCTGATTTTTGAGAAAATGGTTAATGAAGTTTGTTGTTACTTATGTCACATTTTTCTGCGACTACATATACATATAGTTGAACGTCAAATGTAAAAAAATTTATGCCTTTATCAAGATTGCTAAAATTTAATATTCATTATTTGAGGAAAAATTCATTTGTTCCATCCATTTCATGAGTTGGGATGAACAATTTTTGCTTGGTTAACACATGGGTTTTGTCTTTGGGTTGCATGAGGACATGCAATATATCCAGTTTGGGGGTATGTTGGGTTGTGAATACGACCACTTTTTAACACTTATTTCATCCATTTTTACTCTTCTTTATCATGTCATTTATTATAATTTATTATATAAATCCATTTTATAATGATTTATGCTCTTATGGATGAATATTATTTCTTCTCCTTTATTTTTAATAAATGGATGATTATTATGCACAATTTTATCAATGATGGTTTATTAATATATTTTGTAACAACACTCTCCATTTTAGCCTCCAATATATTTCCTAGATTGCAGATTTGACCTCCAAATCATCATCAAATATTCCAACTCAGAAATTCGCTGGAATAAGAAGTGACAGTTTTGCGGTTGAGATTCTGGGCAAATGGAGAAGAATCTGGAAAATCTGGAACATGGGTTTTGTCCAAAACGGACCAAGTTAACTTTATTAATGAACGATTTGGAAAAATTCGGCATGTATTGAGAGAAATGCAAGGTTCTTTGAGCACGATTTTCTCAGATTTGCTGTTGCGACCGTCCTCCAAATTATCTCAGCTGCAAATCCAAATTCGACTTGCTCTTGTTAAAATATGGATGGAAATATATTTTCTTGTTGATCAATTGGTTAGGAACAATCCAATATTGTTATGAGAGATCATATTTACTATTTAATTTCTCCTCTTTGTGATTATAAAAGGAGAGCATGTATTATGTATTGGGAGAGGATGGATGAGATATGGAGAGATTTCTTGTTGTAATTATGCAATTCCTCATCGACTCTCATTGATTAAACAGAGATCGACTGTTTGTAAACGATGTTATGCATGATTAATACAAGAGCGTGTTGTCGTTTAACTTCTTAGTTCTGCAGTAGCTCAGCAGCGTTTCACCGGTGGTTGAAGGCCCGGCCCTGGTGGATCGATCCGTTGTTTGTATCTCTACCTTTTCATTATTGTTGTGAGATAGTTCATATTTGCTTTTATTATAGTTTGCAAGTTAATCGGTTTGTTGTTTAATTGCTTTGATATCAGTGTGTTATATTAACGAATCGCATTATTGTTCTTTTATTATTTAACAAGAATCTCAACACTATATAATTTATCTTGTTAATACCTTAATAGAGCTTCGATGTTCTATTTCCATTATGGTTTCATTCCACTTGTTGTTCTGTTTGATTGATATTCATTAGAGATTGTTTTTCAATAGGATTAGTTATTCGATTCCATTAATTAGAGTTTGTTGTTCAGATTTATTAAATAGGATTCGTTGTTTAATTCCTTTAATTACAATTTGTTGTCCATTTACTTTGCTGTTCATTTCTGTTGATTAATTGCAAAGAGTTTTCTTTTAAAGAGTTTTCCCAGTTTACTTTCAATAGCAGCTTTAGTTCAATTTCTATTTCCTTTTAATTGCTTTAAAGCAGGACTGTCAACTATAGAGAACATTGGTTTTTGCTTCCTCATTCCCAGATTGATTGTCTTGTTCCAGTTTGATTTCAATTGCATCAATTTCTAGAGGAATGAGTTATTGCTACTGTATCCTCGATTGATGTTTGCTGAGTGAATAGTTAGATTTCAGAGCATTTGAATTTATGTTGTTGTAGTTAGATTTCTTTTCCAAGCATCCATTTACTCTTGTATTTAAAACACTGTACTACATATTGAAGAGCATTACTCTTGGATAAATTGCAGCCTCAGATAGAGTACACTCTTGAAATAAAAATTTGTTCCTAGATTGATAATTAATGTGAGATAAATAGGTGTTAAAAAGATACCTTGTATACCTCAACAGTACTAAAGCAGATGGTCACGTAGGAAATCTGAATAAAACCTAGTGGATTCGCCATTTGTTAGAATGAATTCTTAATGCAAGTGTACGAAAAGAGATCTCTTTAGTTGCACATGAAAAACTTCCCTAACAAAAAATATTGTTATATAACTTCTTAGATATGCAATAGACAGTCAAAACAAATGAAAAATAAACCCATATCTATGCAAAAAAAGCAGCTAAACAGCAAATTGAAATAATATTTTCTCCAAAATATCCAATGGACAAGACAAGAATTATAAAGATTTTTTTGTATTATATTAACACCTTGGAAGGGAACTAATACAGTCCCCCTCAATAGGATGGGTTCTTGGCTATCCTCAAACGCTTCAGCTTCAAAGTTTCTCTCTCAATGGTGTAGAATACACGAGATGTGTAGAACTCAAAGGGAGCTCAATAAGAAAAAAGAAAATAAAAGTAATCAAAGTGTGACAATGATAAGAGGATCAAAGTCTGACCATGCTAAAAGGATCAAAGGTAAGAATTGAATGGAAAAACTTCCTATTTATAACAAAATATTGAGTTATCCTTGATAATGATGCATAATAAAATATTATTAACCAAGATTTAGATCTCACTGCTTGGAACATTTTATTATATTTTATTGGAGGGAAAAGGAAGTTAAATTGGTCAAATCCATTTATTTAGAAACAATAAACAAATAAAATATTTATTTACCATTTCAAGGATGGGATCAATGAATAATTTAACAAATAATTATTTATTTTACTATCCCTAAATGATTTACTCAAATTTAACAAGGAATATTGGTTAAATACTGATTTAATTAATTATTCCTAGAGAATAATAAGACACATAATGATTTATCTAATTATTTCTCATTAATTGGGTTAAATATGACCAGGAATATTTTGAAACAGAGGTTTAATTAATTATTCCTAGACGAAAATCAAATAACTAAGGATTTATTTAATTATTCCTCATGGGGTTTTCTATTTGGACAAGAAATAACTTAATAAACTATGGTTTATTAAATTATTTCTTATAGTGAAAGAAATTTTACTATGGTAAAATTGGTCTTACATGGTATATTTTGATCCATATAATTGTAAATGGTTAGATGACCAAAAAATGGTGTAATAGCGCACATGATGGTCCACTAATTTATTAATTCCAAGGGTCTTTATCGTGTATTTGCCCACAATATTAAGTGCAGTAACGATTATTTGATCCCGTCCAAGATTACCACCAACACTAGTGTGGTTTTGGCTCATGGTATTGGTTAAAGATTAAAGTGCTAAGTGTGCATGTGTAAGGGTTTTTTATGAAGGGGTTTTTTATGAATGCTTCAATCTGAAGTACATTTGGATTGTAAGGGCTATACTTGATAAGTTGATCTAAAATAATAATGCACCAATGAATATAATGATGGATCAAGATCATGAGACCTGAAATGACTTTCCATTTTATGATCTGATCATAGATTGACTAGATCTAAGAACTGACACATGCTTTTATCTATGAATGTTATGATCTGGGTCTTTTTGAAGTTCTGAAGAGCTACACAAATTTAGGTCAAAACTTGCAGATTTGTATGCAGTTTGGTCTTGGTGAAGTCGTGTATACACGCGGATTTGTTTCATCAAAGTCACGTACATAAAGGAAGGAAGGGTTTCTTCTTATAAATTATTGATCAATCATATCAGTGTTGTCGTATCTCTGTTTTATGTCAATGATGTCTTCATGTTGATCTGGGTTGATTGATAATGTCTGAAGTAGAACTGATTGGATGATGAAGTTGAAATTGGTTGCATGTTGATTGGTTGAAAAGATTCTTGATGCTTCTAACTGTATGAGGTTTCAAATATCTGTAAGCTAAATGACTCTATTCAATTTTTTGAATGATTCAGAGTAATGATTTTAGAACTTAATATATTGAGATCTGTACATATGTTTCTCTACAAAAAAGCTCATTTACATGTGGGTTTCCTTAAGTGAAGTAGTGTAAACATTTTGGTTTATGAATGATCAGGGTTATAGTTGATTCAGTATGTTGATGAAGTATTCCGAATTCAGTTATGTGTTCTGGTTACAGTGATCCCACTATTATGTTTGAATTAAGCTCGTGATTGGTTAAGTGATTATTTTCTTCAGTGGTTGGTTCATTATTCGAGTAATTTTTGATTGTTTGGTTCAATGGTTGTTTTCGAGAATTGGATGAATTTTTTGGGTACATTAATCAGTTTCATTGTATATATTTGGCTTATATGATTTTAAAGGGTTCAACATGGATTATGTGATGAATATTGGTCTACAAGTTGTGTATTAAACCACGTGAATCCAGTGTGAAAATTTAAGAAATGTGGTCCACGGATGGTTCTGAGTGTTGGAGCATTCAGTGAGGAAGTCGAAGCTTCATGCTAGTATTAGTTGGTGATAAGATCAAGGGGTTGAAGCTCCTTCCAGTGGGTCATGGTAAAAAAATGATGGGGTTGAAGCTCCCTTCCAGTAGGATCTGGAGAATGAGTGAAGGTTGTAGCCTTCATGAGGTGGGTGCCTACGTACTGGCATGAGTCTGCACCAGTACAAGAATGTAAGAAGTTTTTGATAGTAATAATATTGAATACTGAGATGACAACAACGGTGGTTTTCTACCACATTGGTTTTCCACCTCAAATCCTGGTGTTCGTATGTACTTCTTATGTGTGATGCTTTATTCTGTTCTTACTGCACTTGCTTACTTCTTATCAAATGTTAGATGAATTTCTTACATTCTGGTTTAAGTTAAATAGATAAAGAATTAGCTGATTTATAAGTTTACTAAGCTTATGGTAGTTCCTTGTATACAGTCACGTACATATGCTAGTTGTCTTCAGTAAAGTCACGTACATAATTCTGAAAAAAATGGGTTAAAATTTTGACACTTTTTAGCAATGGAATTAAAGATAAAATATCATGACTTTGAAAAACTGTAAAATTCCAAAAATTCTCGGACATGATGCTAAAGATTAAATATCATGTCTCAAAGCCTTATAATTCCAACAATTTCCATCCATGTTGTTAAAGATAAAATATCTTGACTCTAAAAAAACCTAAAATTGCAATTTTTTTCAACCATAGCATTAAAGATAAAATATCATAATTCAAAGAAACCTTAATATTTTGACAATTTTTCAACTATGGAATTGAAAACCTTAAGTTTTTAACATATTTCAACCATGAAATTATGGACAAATTATATGACTATTTTTTTTTTTTAATGAACAAGTAAATGAAAGATTCATTATTCAAGAGTAATATCATTACAAGAAAAAAGGACATTGGTGAGGGCCGAAAAATGTCACCATAAGCTCATTGGTGAGGGTCAAAAGAACCTTCATCACCAAAACTTGAACGTCACTAAAGGTGGTGTCGCCAAAAGTATAGGTGTTGTGGTGACATTCAAGTCTGTCACCAATAATTATTTATAATGATGGATAATGACCGTTACGATTTCATATGAGAAATGGTGATGGACAATAGTCTCTGTCACCAAAAAATTGAATGCCACCAAAGGTGGCGTTGCCGAAAGTATGTGTTGTGGTGACATTCAAGGTCTGTCATGAATATTGATTATAATGACGGATAGTGACCATCACCATTTCATATGAATAACAATTATTTTTTGTGATGGACCTTTCGTGGTCATCACTATTAGTGCATATACATGGCGAAATTCATTGACCATCACCATTTCATATTTGGCGAGGGTAAAAAAATGTCATCATAAGCTCATTGGTGACATCAAGGTCCGTCATGAATAATGATTATAATGACAAAGAATGACCCTCACCATTTCATATCAACAACGATTTATGGTGACAGACCTTTCATGGTCGTCACTATTATGCATATATATGGTGGCGTTCGTTGACCGTCACCATTTCATATTTTGGTGAGGGTCAAAAAATATCACCATAAGCTCATTGGTGATGGTCAAAATAGCCTCTGTCACAAAAAACTAATCGTTGCCATCCATATGAATATTAGGGCATGATGGAATAGAACCATCAACCTCCTACTTGTAAAGCAGGTTCTCTTCCATTGAACTAGCACCGTTTAAAGAATTATACTTTTAAAAAATATATCTTCAAACTTTATAAATTGTAAATTCTATAACTTCCAATAAATTAAAGTCTTGACAATCTTTTACTAAACAAGCAAAACATCATCGAAGCTACAAGTCCCTACCTAATGGTTATGGAAATTATGAAAAATGGGTGGAGGGAGAGATAGTTACATATAAGAGACTCAATATGTTTAGTTGAATACTCAATTAGAATTGAAACTCTAAAGACATTTATAGCCTACAAATGACCTATAACTCACAAATGCACCAAATATTGCAAAGGAAATCTCATAAGTGGATAACATATGGAAGAAGAGCATTGATGAATACAGATGCAATATCTTACAGGTTGAATGAAAGAAAAATCTCAATGTTGTTGTTGTTGGGTGAATTTTTATAATTGGGACCTTTGTCTTTCCTTTATCACGTAAATATTCAAATTAAAAATTAGAAATTTTAGATATCTGAATGATATCTAAACTTATATGCAATTGTAACGTGGATCTCCATAGAACCACAGGGAATATATATATATATATATATATATATATATATATATATATATCCCATTCACACAAAGCGGCATGCGATTTGGAATTTCACGAGTCCACACTCAAAACAAGACAACAACCAACAAATAAAAAAAATTGAAACTTATCCCAGTAAGAGTATCTCCTTTCAGTAGTGAACACCAAACACTAATACAATAATTAGTTCACTTTAAGACTACAAAACATTGGAAAAAAACATCGTGTTCAATTATCTGTGAGTACAAAATGGACTTATTTCTAATGAAGCAAAAGAGTTGATACTAAATCACAAATAAAAATGACCAACAACAATGTAAATTTTGTTTTTTCAAGATCTTTTCAATAGTGCAAACAAAAAATTCCCCCCATCTTTTTTTGTAAGTGAACTTATGACCTGGATAATTTAAGATTCCAGTTTTAACCCCTGGATTATAAAAGACTAAATCAAGTATTGTTTGCAATGAAGCGGTTTATGAGAATTGTGTCAATCCAAGAGGGTTGAATTGTAATGACCCCATACTGTAAAATGTGAACATGCTTTGCAAATTTTGTTAGCTCGAAGCCCAAGGAAAAGGCCTCACTATTGAATGGTCATGAGTCATAATGGCAGGCAAGTTAGGTTTTGATGTTATGCTTAACTATTATAAAACCAAAGTATAATAAATAATATAATAACATCCAAAAATATTGCTTGAGGAGAAAAAAATGAGCTGAATACAAGAGTGAAAGAGAAAATGGAGTCCTTGGGAAGGTAATATAGGTTACTTAATGTCCAAAAAGTGTGTTGGGCTTGAATGTCCTTATTTTCCACCACATTTCACTTCATTTTCTTTGTCCCTCATCAATTACAGGCTTAAATGATCAATAGGATTGATTAGGATTACTTTAAGAATGTATATAATGACTAAATTGCTATGTTTTCATGATTTTGTTATTGTAGCAATTTTTGACTAGACTCGGCTACGGAACGCAGTCATTTTGTAGCCAGTCGCCTATTCCGCAGCTATCTTCATGTTTACGTAGGTTCCAGGTGTCACCTCAAGGAAAAACACATATGGTCGTATTCCACATCACTCCCCCATCATTTCTTGCTCTCCACGAAGTCTGAGCTCGAGTCTACAGGTGGTTATGCACGTGGGAAACCAAAACTAGGAGATAGACTTCTAATAGGACAAGGACTGTACAGATGTCCTTAATCATAGTACGAGACCACCACCAGAGTTCTAGTTTGATTTTAGTTGGGAAAGACATTTATTCTTGTTTTATCTCAAAGACAATTATGTAATTTTGTTATAAGTATGGCTCGGGAGACCGAGAGACAGCTAGCTAGATTTTGTTTTGTTGCTAGATCTCAGAAGACCGTAATACTCTGTTTTTTTTGAAGAATTTCTCCTTTAATGAAAGAAGCATCACTTTATTGCAAGAGATGAGTCAATCTTGAGTAGATTTGCGTGCTAATCCGGTGGTAGAGGGCCCCTGCTACCTGAGAAGCTTTGTTCATATGGTTTAGATAAGTAACTTAGCCTTGTTTCATTCCTAGTTTAATCAATTTTCTGAACTTTGTGTTTTTATACTTACTTGCAGTGGATGCCACAGTCAGTCTTATCCTTACAAACTATTCCAAAACACCACTAACATTGGATGAGATATAACTGTAGTATTTTAGGAGTTAATTGCATTTTTTCCGAAACTTTATGTTTTATGCTCATTTGCATTGAATGATACAGCCAGACTCGTTTTTACAAACTATTCCAAAATATCACTCATATTGAACGAGATAGGGCTGTAGTATTTCATAGAATTAGTTGCATTTTAGTTCAGTTGAAATACTTCGCAGGTAGATGTCACTCTAGTTTAATTCTGTCACTATATTTCAAGTTTGATAATGGCACTCTAGTTCAACTCTGTTCACTGTATTTTAAGTTAGATTAGTGGCATTCTAGTTCAGTTCCAGTTCACTGTATTTCAAGTTAGGTTAATGGAGTTCTAGTTTAGTTGTGATCATTGTGTTTCAAGTTTGATCAATTGCATTCTAGTTCAGTGTTATCCATTGTTATTTAAGTTGTATTAACTGTCAAAATTAGACTTCACGGCCTTCATTGTTTACAAACTACTCTTGTTCTGACTTTCTATTAATGCATCATCATATGGACAAGAATTAGTGATATCAGTTTAAGGCCTTGATTGTTCTGCAATCTTTTGCAATTTCACAAATAAGCCTTTTTCCCAAAAACTATTCTAGAAAATCTCTAACTTTCGAATGAGGCTTAGTAGTGACAAGTTGAGCTGCAGAATGGATTAATCTTAGCATTACAAGTTAATTCAGAGTAGAAATCTTATTGTGCTACAAATAATATTTTCCAATTGTGTTCCAATAAACTTTTAGCCATGGATAAGATTCTTTGTAATATTGTAAGATGATTGTTTACTTAGGAGAACCTCATTTGCACTAAACTTGTCCTTTTCTCAAGCTATTCCAACATATTTCTAATGAATGAATTGGATGAGTTTATGTTATGAGTTATTGAGTTCATGTTGTGATTTATTTTCTTGCTATGAGTCATTATCAAACTTTGCATTTTCTATTCTTTAGTATAGGTTTTGCTCTGTTTTTAGTGTGACCAACAACTGTTCTTTTTCAACATTTAGTTCTTTTCCTTCTTAACATAAAACCACAAAACCAAAAACATCATAAAAACACTAAACACAATGTAGTGAGAAACAGATACCTAGGCACATATAGTGCACCTCACTTCAGCAGTTTACTAGCCCTGGTTGACAATTGATGACCTCAATTTAGGAACACTAAGTTGAGCACACATTTTGGCGCCGTTGTCGGGGAAGTGTAACTAGGTAGCCTTGTTTCTTACCTCCCAAAAACAATGATATGCGTAGAGAAAGAGACTCAAGGGGTAGATTCATAAGAAGCAGAAGCTTGATTCCTAGAACACCACTTGTTTCACCAAGACCAAGAGCCAGCACACCTCCAACTCAAACCCACATTCCATCCTTTACTGATCCTAGACTTCCAGAAGACTTAAGATCATATATTCCATTAGAAAGACCTTCCACTTCATCCACTGAACTTGTATTAGAAGAATATTCAAGGACCCCTGCTAGAGACACAAACTTTTCCACTTCCACAGAAGAATTAACTATGGCAGAAGAAGGGGGAGGAGGAGTCTCTAATGGAGAACACACACTATTTGGAGGGGGAAGAGGTAGAGGTAGAGGAGAAGGAGGTAGAGGTGCAGAAGGAGAAGGAGGCAGAGGAAGAGGTAGAAGAGAAATGGGAAGCTCTTTTGGGTTTCCTATAGTAGATGAAGAAACCAATACAGCTATGAAAAACATTTCACCCTCTGTCCTTCCAAACTTCTATGGACTTAAAACTAAAGATCCTGAAACCTTCCTATTTGAATTTGAAGTCCTATGTAGAACTTATGACTACTTACAAGATGCTCAAAAACTTAAACTATTTCCTTCAACATTGAAAGGAGCAACATTGAAGTGGTTTATGAGTTTGATCAACAGTTATATTAGGACATGGGAAGACATGAAACAAGAATTTCTAGAGAGGTATTTGGATTACTGTATGCTAGTCAACCATAAGGAGGAAGTGTTTAAAATGCTACAAAAAGAGGATGAAAATTTGGAATATTTGTTGGAGAGATTTAACTACAACATCAAAAGAGAAAAAATGGAAAACCTAGACCAAGATACCTTGAAAGCTCTCTTGTTGAAGACAATTAGGGATGAATGGTTAGATATCCTTAAAATGATGGGAAAAGGGGATATATCTCAGCTTACATTACCTGAAATAGTTGAATTATGTATCAACATTTCAATAGGGAAATCTAAAACTGTAAAAGGACCAAGAGACCCTGCTCTTGCAAGGGCAAGTAAGTCTACTTCTGGGACAGTAAGTAGGGCAGAAATAGGACATATTCTTGATGAATTCAAATCTGATATCTTAGGGAGTCTTAGTGAAGAAATAGACACCCTTAAGTTACAAAACAATAAAAAATATGAATCTGATGCCTTAGCAATCTTTTGTCCCAAATGTAGAAAGAAACATGCCTTGAGAGAGTGCCCTTTGGATGCAAAAGTTGTAGAGACTTGTGTAATTTGTTCAGAAAAACATGAGACCAAGAGTTTTCCTTCACTTCCTGGTCTTAAAGCTGTCTTTCAAGAAGAAACTCCTACAAGTTCCACAGAATCTCTCAATTTTGTCTCCAGGAGGCCTTGGAAAGGACCTCAAACACAAGGATTTCATGATCAATTGTATAATCAACCCCCACTAAATTGGAATTCTTGGCAGCAACCTTGGCCCCAATTTCAAAATCAATCACAAACTTGGGCGCAAGGAGCACAAAATCCCTATGGAAGATACTCTCAATATTACCAATATCCACCATCCTATCCACCATATCCACATTTCTCTCCTCAACAAAATCCTCAAAATCCACAACATCAAAATCAACCACTTCCATTACCATTTCCTCATAAAACAAATCAGTTGCCTGCCCAACCCATACCAAACCCCAACAATAAAAATCCTCAGAACACATACATGATAGAAGGCCAACAGTTTCCAACTTATTTGATTACTCCTTTAGACCTTAGTGATGTTCAACTTAGGTCTGGAAGAATACTTGAAAAGAGGAAACCTTCTGTAATCATACAAGAGAAAGACAATTCTGAGGAAGATTCTCTATGGGTAAATAAAAGTCTTGAAGAGAACAAAACTTTCCAAGACTCAAACATTGAAAAATCAAAACAAAAAGAACCAATAATTTCAACTCCTATATTAGAGCAGCCATCAACATCCACTTCTACACCTCCCTTTCCAGAAAGATTACAAATTGATAGGGGTGTAGAAAAACAAATTATGGTGCCTAATTATGATTTCCTAGATGAATTGAGAAATGTTTGTATTAAGATCCCATTATTGCAAGCCATCAAGGAAATTCCAATCTTAGCAAAGACAATAAAGGAGTTGAGCATGAAGAAAACAAGAAAAAGAATAAGAGAGATAAAGAAAATTCAACTGGCAGGAAAAATAGCGGATATCATGATGGGTAAGATTGCTATTCCAAAGTATCTAGACCCAGGAAATCCAGTTGTTAAAATTCACATCAATGGAATTGAGATCCAAAACACACTTATTGATTTAGGAACAACAATCAATATTATGAGTAGACAAATCATGGATAAACTGAAACTTCCTAATCTTCTTTTTACACCCACATTATTACAATTAGCAAACAGGTCTGTGATCAAACCTGATGGGATAATATAAGACATTCCAGTGTCCCTAGATTCTTTGAAATATCCTATGGATTTTATGATCCTAACTCATAAGAATAATCTAGGAGGGCATCCTATTATATTAGAAAGACCTTGGTTAGCTAGAGTTGATGCTTTCATTGGTTGTAGATCCATTAATATGTACATCTCTGATGGTAGTTCAACCAAGAAATTTACCTTGTATCCTCAAGCAAGAACAATTATAGAATTAGATGATACTCAATGGATAGAGGATGAAGAAGACTTACAACCTCTCTTCACAATTTCAGAAATTAGTGAAGATAGCCAGATTTTGAATACCTTAGAAAACTTTGAATCCTCTTCGGAATACAAACATGAACAATTTCAAGAAGAATCCAACATTGAGTTTTTATCATCAAGGCGGATGTCTCTTTATTCCATGGATAAATTTGGCAGCTCTACAATTGAGATATTTCCAGGCAAAACCTTAAATATAAACAAGAACTTAGAGAAATCTCAACAAGAAGAGCTAGTCAAGATTTTACAGAGACATTCTTCTGCATATGCATGGGAGTACACTGATATGAAAGGGATAAGCCCCAAGACTTGCACTCATCACATCTACATAGAGGAAAATTGTAAACCAATCGGACAACCTCAAAGACGGATGAATCCAAATCTTAGGGAGATTGTTAAAGAAGAATTGCATAAATTGTTGAATGTCAACTTTATCTATCCTATTTCAGATAGTCAGTGGGTTTCTCCTTTGGTAATTGTGCCAAAGAAAAATGGTAAATGGAGGGTATGTATTGACTACCGAGAATTAAACAAAGCTACTCTTAAATATCATTTTCCCTTACCTTTCATAGATCAGGTGTTAGATACATTAGCTGGAAAAAAATACTTCTCATTTTTAGATGGGTTTAGTGGTTATAATCAAATCCAAGTAGCACTGGAAGATCAAGACAAAACCACATTTACCTGTCCTTGGGGTACCTATGCTTACCGAGTATTGCCATTTGGACTATGCAATGCACCCGCAACATTTCAAAGGGCAGTACTAGGAATCTTTTCAGATCTAATACATGATTGTGTAGAGGTATATATGGATGATTTCACAGTTTATGGAAACACATTTGAAGAAGCCTTAAAAAACTTGGAAAAAGTTTTAAAGAGATGTAAAGAAGCAAATCTTTCACTTAGTCATGAGAAGTGTTTTATGATGTTTACTGAAGGAATTGTTTTAGGACATCACATTTCAGGAGATGGGATTAGAGTTGATGAGTCAAAAGTTGAAGTCATCTCTAACTTATCTATTCCAAGTTGTCAAAAAGATGTTAGGAGTTTTCTAGGATTTACAGGATATTATCGAAGGTTTATAGAAAAATTCACCAAGATAGCATCTCCACTTTTCAAATTACTTACCAAGGACTGTGAATTCAAGTGGAATCCTGATTGCCAGTTAGCCTTTGAGACCCTGAAAACAAAAATCTCTGAAGAACCTATTTTAAGGGGACCTAACTGGAAGTTACCTTTTCATATTTCAACAGATGCCTCAGATACAGATTTAGGAGCAGTATTGGGACAAAAAGACCTGATTCCTTATGCCATCTACTATACAAGTAAAAATTTGACTCCTTCAGAGTTAAATTATACTGTAACTGAAAAAGAGTTTTTAGCTGTTGTTCATGCCATAAACAAATTTAGACACTATATAACAAGCTATGAAACTTTTGTTCACACAGATCACTCTGCAATTAGATATCTAATGAACAAATCAATTACTAATGGCAGAGTCATAAGATGGTTATTGCTTTTACAGGAATTCAACATTACCATTCTAGATAGGCCTGGAAAACAAAACACAGTAGCTGATTTCCTATCTAGACTCCAAAACATCAAAGATAACACTCCAGTTGAAGATCAATTCCCTGATGAATATCTTTTTTCAATTTCTACTCAGACTCCTTGGTTTGCTGACATTGCTAATTATTTAGTTTCAGGGAAATTTCCTTCAATAATGAATGCAAGAGACAAAAGAAAGATCATTTATGATAGTGAAAAATATTCATGGGTTGCTAATGAGTTATACAAAACAGGTCCAGATTTTATCATTAGGAGATGTGTTCAGGAAGATGAGATGCCTAAGATCCTCAAAGCATGTCATGATGAACCTTGTGGCGGACACTTTGCTGATAAAAGAATAGCTTATAAGATCCTTCATTTAGGATATTATTGGCCATCCCTTTTTAAAGATGCTAAAGAGTATGTCAAAAGGTGTGACAGTTGCCAAAGGGTAGGGAAACCTTCTCCTTCGGGTGAGATGCCATTGCAGCCTCAGGTACATATTGAACCTTTTGAGAAATGGGCTTTAGATTTTGTAGGACCTATTAGTCCTCCATCAAGAAAAAAGAAATATATATTAGTTTGCACTGATTATGTTACCAAATGGGTAGAGGCCAAGCCATTACTTTCTGCTACTGAAGCATTTGTAGTTAATTTTCTTTTTGAGGATATTTTTACTCGTTTTGGTGTCCCAAGGGAAATTGTTACAGATCAAGGAGCTCAATTTACATCAAAGCTAGTGGAACAAATGATGGAGAGGTAAAAAATCAGACACATAAAATCTACTCCCTATTATCCACAAGCAAATGGTCAAGTGGAATCTACCAATAAAGTCATTGAAGGGATCCTAACAAAGACTGTCCATTTACATAGAAGAGATTGGGTAGACAGGCTTCCTTAAGCTTTGTGGGCCTATAGAACTACATGGAGAAGCACAACAGGTCATACTCCCTATGAACTTGTTTATAGAAAACAAGTTTTGTTTCCCATAGAGTTTCAGATTCAAACTTTTAAAATGGCAGTTCAGCTAGGACTTGATCTAACAGAGGCACAAAAGCATAGATTGGAGAAGATTAATGAGTTGGATGAGATCAGACAAGATGCAGTTCAGAAAACAAGTATAGTCCAGCAGCAAAGGACTAGATGGCATGATAAGTATATCAAGGAAAAGAAGTTCAAAGAAGGTGACTAGGCTCTCTTGTTTGATTCAAAGTTCAAAGATTTTCAAGGTAAATTCCAAACACATTGGCTTGGACCATATGAAATTGTGAAATTTTTTGACAATGGAGCAATAAAAATCAGGACAATAGATGAAGAAGAGGTCACTTTTCTTGTAAATGGTCATAGATTGAAGCTGTATCATAAGCCACTTTCAAGAGAAGAATTTGTTAAGAGATTTTAGGAAAACAGTGATGTGAATTTAATGAAGAAGAATTTTTCTTCTTCATCAACTTAGTTGAATTTTCTGAATTCAAAAGCATAAAAAAAAAAATAAAAAATAAAAAAAAAAGTATAAACAGGAAAACTAATCACTGATTAGCATGTTTATACAAAAAAGATAGAGTGAAAATCAGAATCTTTCTAACACTTTAGCTTTTCAAATTTGTTCTTTTTCTGCAAGCAACTATTACAAAATCATAAGTGCAAACCCATATTTCACTTATGATTCATTTCATTCCATTCATCCATACTCCACTTCATTCCATACTTCATTCATTTCATTCCATGGTCCACCTCATTTCCATCTCAGAGTTTTAAGATTGATTTCTTTCTGCAATTGAATAATACAAATCATAAGTTGCAGGTCACTTTCCATACTTCACTCCACTTCATAATTGTGATTCATTTCATTCCATTATTCACTTCACTCATACTCCATTACACCATATTTTATTATCCATTTTTAACTCATTTCATACAACATTCCATTCATGCTTCAAACCATTCCATTCCATGTTTTAAGACTTCTACAGGTACATTCTGCAATCAGTCAGACATTCTGCAGCCAGTCAAACATTCTGCAGCCAGAGATCGTGAAGGCAGTATCCAGTAATCACTTGATTTAGCAGCAAATTGATCCTGCATATCCAAGACAACAAGCAAAATCAAAGGAGTTATGAGGACTGAAGATCAATGATTTTCAAAGGAGGACAAGGCATATCAAAACCACAAAAAAAAAAATCAAAGGAAAGGC
Source organism: Pinus albicaulis (assembly GCA_034641835.2). Classification (NCBI taxonomy): domain Eukaryota; kingdom Viridiplantae; phylum Streptophyta; class Pinopsida; order Pinales; family Pinaceae; genus Pinus; species Pinus albicaulis. The sequence continues at coordinate 1,459,599,533 of CM076577.1, read as the reverse complement.
AAAGGTAAAAGTTATGAAATTATTATAGTGACAGATCATGAAAGTTTTAGCATAGTTAAGTCATGTATGATTCAAAAAGTTATTTTAATTAGTCGTATTGATCATGCTTATCAAACCTATCATAAAAACTTTGGACAAAATCCCTTTCACTCTGCCATTCCAAATCATCATTTAAAACTTAACGGTTAAGTACTGAAGTGACCTAATCAGTCACGTCACTAGCCTGAAAGCATTTAGTGATGATTTTGAAATTACATGAGAATTTTTCCGCGGTATTTTCTTCCGTGATAGCTCTCAACTCATTAATCCGTGTGAATCATCCTCACCGCATTATACTCATTTCATAACTACTCCATATCATTTCTTTCCATAGCCAATTCTTAGCCATTCCGGTCTGTAAAACAGAGGAAACATCTTTGGAGTAAAAACATCTCTTTAACAGCCATTTTCACCGTGAGCAGAGGAGTAGTAATTTGAAGGTTGAGAAAGGAAGCTATGGGTCTCATAGTAAGATCCGAACCAGTTGGAACCAAGTACTTGGAAGGCTATCCACAAATCAGAGAAATACTACAACAGGCTGGGTGGTTACAATTCTTGGAAAAATTTAATGGTTTTCATAAAGAAGTAACCAAAACATTTGCACGGTCCTTCAATGGAGCAGAGGTCGAAATAGGAGATATTAAATTCACTATTACAGAGGCTTTCATTGCAGAAGCAACGGAATTACCCAGACAAGGAGAACGCTGGTTCAAAAATAGGGAATTTCATAATGAGGCATGGAGGCAAATACTCAAAACACCAGGTATGGATGTTTCCATTTTTAAGAAAGGTATTCCTAGCTCGGCACTGAAGAATAAATGGAGGAATATGTTACTCATTTTGCAAAAATTTAACACTTGTGAAGGAAGATTTTGTACCCTCTATGTTTATCATATTCGGTTAATGATGCATTTCTTAGATGAAGAAATCAATTTGCCCTTTTTCCTACTTCATAGTTTGAAAAGAATGGCCTCTAATGTTCAAAAGAGGGTTCAATTTCTAGAAACCACTTTGTATCACCATGGTTTAGTCAAAATCCTCATTGAACATCATTTGAGAAAAATGGGAGATAATTGGGATGAGTTTCTAGTGAGGAATCACTTTGAGGAACCCAAGGAATCTCCACCTGAAGGCAAACCCACAAGAAGAAGCAAGAGAAGGGAAATTTCCAAAGCTGTTGAAACTAAAACTGGTAAATCAATACAAGAGGACAGTGAAGAGATGATTTCTGAGAAATTGGCTGAAATTAAGAAGCAGCTTAAGAAGGAGAGGATAATGAGAAAATATGCCAAAGAGAGAGGTGAAGGACCATCTCAACCAAGATGGAGCCACAGACTCAGAGGTATATTGAAGAAAACAGGGGTTAGACAAACGGGAATCATAAACATTGAGGATGAAGAAACACCTACTGCTAGATCACCTAAGTACCAGTACGAGGAGGATCTTGATGAAGGAGCTCTAGAGATAGACCCAGCACATCAACAAATTTATAATTATGTTGAGACATTAGAGAAGAGAGCCTCGGAAAGTAGAGACAGAACTCCTAGCCCACCAAAATATGCAATTGATGTACTAAGAAGAGACAAATATGAGTTAGAAGTGCTCAATAGGCATATCAAGAATGAGAATGAAATTTTAAGGGAGCAGATTAAGCTGAAAGGTGATATGAATACAACTCTGTCTCTACAAATGAAAAAGTTGTACAAGGCCAGTGAAATTTTGAAGAAGAAAAAAAAATAGTTAAGCAGGGCACTTACAAATTTGAGATTCAAGTTGATCATAAGGAAGCTTAGGAGGCCATTGACTGTCAGGCAAAGCAGAAGAAGGGGCCTAGATGTCCTAGCAGAGGTCTCAGAGTACATGGATTAGTTTCATGAGGACATGCAAAAGCCTTGCAGTGGGGGTATGTTGAGCCCAAAAGATGTCCTTCTTTTCCACCACATTTCACTTCATTTCCTTTGTCCCTCATCAATTACAGGCTTGAATGATCAATAGGATTGATTAGGATTACTTTAAGAATGTATATAATGACTAACTTGCTATGTTTTCATGATTTTGTTGTTGTAGTAATTTTTTACTAGACTCGGCTATAGAACGCAGTCATTCTGTAGCCAGTCGCCTATTCTGCAGCTATCTTCATGTTCACGCAGGTTCCAGGTGTCACCTCAAGGAAAAACGCATATGGTCGTATTCCACATCACTCCCCCATCATTTCTTTCTCTCCACGAAGTCTGAGCTCGAGTCTACAGGTGGTTATGCACGTGGGAAACCAAAACTAGGAGATAGACTTCTAATAGGACAAGGACTATATAGATGTCCTTAATCATAGTACGAGGCCACCACCAGAGTCCTAGTTTGATTTTAGTTGGGAAAGACATTTATTCCTATTTTATCTCAAAGACAGTTATGTAATTTTGTTATAAGTATGGCTCGGGAGACCGAGAAACAGCTAGCTAGATTTTGTTTTATTGCTAGATCTCAGAAGACCGTAATACTCTGTTTTGAAGAATTTCTCCTTTAATGAAAGAAGCATCACTTTATTGCAAGAGATGAGTCAATCTTGAGTAGATTTGCGTGCTAATCCGGTGGTAGAGGGCCCCTGCTACCTGAGAAGCTTTGTTCATATGGTTTAGATAAGTAACTTAGCCTTGTTTCATTCCTAGTTTAATCAATTTTTTGAACTTTGTGTTTTTATACTTACTTGCAGTGGATGCCACAGTCAGTCTTATCCTTACAAACTATTCCAAAATACCACTAACATTGGATGAGATATAACTGTAGTATATTAGGAGTTAATTGCATTTTTTTCCGAAACTTTATGTTTTATGCTCATTTGCATTGAATGATACAGCCAGACTTGTTTTTACAAACTATTCCAAAATATCACTCATATTGAACGAGATAGGGTTGTAGTATTTCATAGAATTAGTTGCATTTTAGTTCAGTTGAAATACTCCGGAGGTAGATGTCACTCTAGTTTAATTTTGTCACTATATTTCAAGTTTGATAATGGCACTCTAGTTCAACTCTGTTCACTGTATTTCAAGTTAGATTAGTGGCATTCTAGTTCAGTTCCAGTTCACTGTATTTCAAGTTAGGTTAATGGCATTCTAGTTTAGTTGTGGTCACTGTGTTTCAAGTTTGATCAATTTCATTCTAGTTCAGTGTTATCCATTGTTCTTTAAGTTGTATTAACTGTCAAAATTAGACTTCATGGCCTTCATTTTTTACAAACTACTCTTGTTCTGACTTTCTATTAATGCATCATCATATGGACAGGAATTAGTGATATCAGTTTAAGGCCTTGATTGTTCTGCAATCTTTTGCAATTTCACAAATAAGCCTTTTCCCAAAAACTATTCTAGAAAATCTCTAACTTTCGAATGAGGCTTAGTAGTGACAAGTTGAGTTGCAGAATGGATTAATCTTAGCATTACAAGTTAATTCAGAGTAGAAATATTATTGTGCTACAAATAATCTTTTCCAATTGTGTTCCAATAAACTTTTAGCCATGGATGAGATTCTTTGTAATATTGTAAGATGATTGTTTACTTAGGAGAACCTCATTTGCACTAAACTTGTCCTTTTCTCAAGATATTCCAATATATTTCTAATGAATGAATTGGATGAGTTCATGTTATGAGTTATTGAGTTCATGTTGTGATTTATTTCCTTGCTATGAGTCATTATCAAACTTTGCATTTTATGTTCTTTAGTATAGGTTTTTCTCTGTTTTTAGTGTGACCAACAACTATTCTTTTTCAACATTTAGTTCTTTTCCTTCTTAACATAAAACCACAAAACCAAAAACATCATAAAAACACCAAACACAATGTAGTGAGAAACAGATACCTAGGCACATATAGTGCACACCTCCCACTTCAGCAGTACACTAGCAGTTGACAATTGATCACCTCAATTTAGGAACACTAAGTTGAGCACACAAAGTGACCAAAATTACATCAAAAACACTGCTCAATTCATAAGTGGCAGTACAAACTAGGATTTCAAAGGCCACCCCTATAAAATCTAGAATCTGTCCTACTTAAAAATATCCAGGCATGTCTATCACAATGCTAAGAAGAAGAAATACAAAGCTCTTGAGCCAAGTACATGATAATCTTCAATGCATCGAACACCCGCTATCAAACAGAGGTTATTCCTCTAAAGTAGGGAAGTTATCCTACCATATCAGGCTCTGGATAGAAAGTTGTGTAAAAGAGATGGATATGGTATGAGGGATGTCTCTCTGTATGGAAAATATGGCCCTCTACTTGGAGCGGGTAGAAGGGAGTTGCGTACAAATCTAGCATGAGTTATCTTGAAACCCCATATGAGAACAACACATGGGATTTCTTATCAAGGGTTGGTGTGCCACTTATAACCCAATATATCATTGCTGCCCTGTGTCACTTGCAGAGGTTCTATATTTTAACCATGCTATATTAAAATCTCTTTCACCTATCTTGTTGATCATATGTTCTAAGTCCAATCTCAAAATGTTATATGGAAGACACATGATCCTCATGCATGGGAGACATAACATAATAGTTTTTTCTTGGAGAGGTTCTTTCCTTTTCATTCTTATAGTATTCCTCACACTGAGAGAACACATGCCTCGATAGCTAGAATGCCATATAACCAACCCAAGAAGCCAGTGATATTGAAAGATGTGTGAATCTGTGCCATGATAGAGGGGTTGTGGCAGAAGTGGAAGGAAGGCATTGTATTTGAAGAGAGATTTGTAGAGTAAGAAACACAAAATCTCATTACTCGGTTGTTTAAATCAATGTTGACTGGAAATGAGCTAAGGTATATTTTAAATCACATTATCCACTTGTCTTATTCATCATTGAATGAGCCAAGGTATATGAATTTTAGGGATTCCCAAAGAGCAACCAGTAGCTCAATTTTTTTATGCCAACACTATGGAACTAGAGGGGATGGATTTAATGGAGATCATGCCCTTGTGTTGTGTTTTGCTAAGTGGAAGAGGTTTGTCAGTGTTTTAATGTTGAGTGAGATACCTAAATAAGGTTTCAATTAGGGAAAGACTTGTTGGTGTCTGGTTGTGGCTATATTTTTTAGTACTATGGGTTGGGATGGATGAGAAATAAATCCAATGGCCATCCTTCATCCCTGTGGTCTCATAACCCAATCTGGGGGTGGCATTTATAGAAGATTCATGTGGTTGGTCAGTTGATCAATCATTTGTCACCAATTTTATGGATATATTCATGGCAAAAGTGAGGGATTATTGTCATTCTCATGCCAGTTTGTCAGCAAATAATACCACCAGACCTCCACAAGGATATTTGTGTTTTTAGCATAATTTCCAAACACACCTATCTCTTTGGTTTTAAAAAAATTACCTACAACCATTATGCAGTAAAATAATAAGTGGAGTCACTAGATGGTGTAAAAAGAAAATTTTTGGAAATAGTTGTGAAACCATATGACATTATATGAGTCAATGGTTCAATTATATGATATCCTTGAAGACTTCTGTTTGTATTTGCTAAAAGAATATATACCTCCTCACACAAACTTTCAGCAAAATCCTATGAATATTTAACAATTAGATAGAAATAGGTTCATGAAGATTCATATTAGATATTGGAAGACTATTTGATCATCCATAACCAAAATGGGAAAAAAAATGTGAAGGAAAAATAACAACAATAAAATATATTATATCTAGAAAGTATCAATGTCAAACTAACCTACTTCATAATTTAAGTATTTAGTAACTCTAATTGCCTTCATCGTCCATGGGGTCTTCAATAGAAAATGATCGAGTGCGTTGTTAAAACACTCCTAGATGTTAAGTCGCTCATTCAATTCCCCACCCTCTTTGGGTGTTATTCTTGGACATGACTATGATGTAGCCTCACCAATTTCAAACTCACAAAATATAAAAAATCTTCATCAAAATCAAATTTTCACCTGTTCCATGGAGTGTATCAGGAAACATGACCTATGTAACAAATATGGACTGGTCTAATATTCTAACTATAAAATTACATCAAAAGAAAATAGATAAAAACAAACCTGATGCCATTTCACATGCATGATGATGACGTTACATATAAAATGAAGGAACTGTAGTCTATAAATGACACATCATCACAAAATTCCATCCACATCATCACTAATATTCAACAGAAAGACAATAAAATTTGAGAGTAGCAAAGAAACCATAAGATGTTGTGTTCAAATCAACCTTATTCTCTATATGGGCACATATAAAGCTGAACCAAAAAGCCTCTGAAAGAAAAAATTCAGTATAATATCCCTTGTAATATGTGATATTTATGTTAAAGGAGATGAAGAACTAATCCAAAAACTCAATTCAGCCCTTCCAAGATAGCCAAGATCCTATAATTCTATGAAACCCTCAGGTAGGACAAGCAATAAAAAAATAATTGAGGCCAAGTAAGAGACAGATGATGTTGCTAAGAAAATTTTCAATCACAGGTCCACAGTTTCTGTCGATATTATTTTTATAGAATATAATATTTATCTTCATGGATATCGTATACAAAGCATACTTTAGTGCCTCCTTTCAATTCTCCAACAAAAATCTCCTTTTCCTGGTTGTGGAATTTTGTTGGTACTTACTACTGGTAGACTAGTGTTTTGAGGAGGTTCTAACTTCAAAAAGTCCAGATTCAACATTAAGGGTCGAAGGTCCAATCTTATAGACTAATCCTTTCTCTCCCTTCCCTCCTCTCTATCTTTAGGGAGGATATTGTGTATAGGGAAAACCCTATGATGAGATGGATATTCATTAACCTTATCACTTATTTTCACTGTTTGATTCTTGAAAATTGGAGAAGTGATTATGAGATTGAAAGGAAGCCTAAAGAAAAGGATTTTTATAGTAATGATAGGTTTTCAAGTGGTGCATTTCATTCTCAAGGGAGAATAGAATCTAATGCTTATATAATGGTATTACCCCCAAGATGCATTAACAGGGATACTAAAGACAATATATCAAATAATTTGGATGGTAGCTTGAAAAACACGGTAGAAAATGATCTCAAGGTTTTTTCTCCACACCTCTTTCAAAATAATGATTGTATAAGGAAAGATAGAATCCATTATGAAGAAGCAGAGAAAGGCTCACCAAATGATGATAAGGATTGTTCAACTTCTTGCTTTGAATCACATTATCAAGGGAAATGGACAGGTCAAGAAAACACAAGTTAAAAGGCATTAAGAGATGCATTCACAGAGAAGCAGGAGAGAATTGTCAATATTTATCAATTTTAGTTGCTTTGAACTAGAGTATTCATGGTGGGATTAGTAACAAATATTTCACAGTTTCACAAAAGACTAGAATTCAAGCAGGAAGTGGTAAATCAAGAGTCAAGTTTCAAGACAATAATAATGTATTGAACACATGGTAAAAGCAAGAGAAAAGGGTAAGGATAGTTGACTGAAAACAAAATATAATGAATGCATTACAGTTCCATGATGAACATATTTTAACATATGTGAGTCTGCCCTATCAGATCAATCCTAGGCTTTGGACAAACATCATGTGTGTATATAGAAGCTAGAAAAGAACGTGTTGCTTCTAAGGAAAATTTCAAGATGAAAAATAGCCATTACAATACTTTTATGTCAAATTCCCAGAGCTAGTCTTGGCTTGTGACATGGAAACTATGTTGCCTTCATACTTTCTCTAAAAATTTCACCGACTAAGATTTTGTACAAGGAAACTCTCATTCAAGACTAAACAGTTTAGACAATCAATCAAATATCAAAATCAAAAACATTCTAAAGGTTTGCAACTAACCTTTACATGTTTTTCATCCCTCTTAAAGAAATATCATCCTTATTTTCCTCATCCACATTATCATCCACTGTCGCATGTCTCTTCTTCTTTATTTTCATCCTTTTCCTTGATTCCAAATTCACATGCCCTTCATGCAATTTCTATTGCTTGGATTTTCTCATTTCTGAAAAAAAATAAAAAACAGTATAAAAATACAGTGAAATCAATATAGTGATAGTATTTCCATAAATTGCCTTTGTACTACCTGTTGCTAAAAAAATCCAAAATCATAGTATAAGATGCACTTTATGCTTTGCACTACCAATCTTACTACCATTTACCAAGGTCATATAAATGACAAATACGATAGGATAACAATAACAAGCTAATGCAACTTTCCACAAACAATGTTATTTTATGAGAAACTTCAGCTACAGAGGATAAATTCCCGACCTAAAAATGATGTTAATGAACTTCAATTTCAGCACGCTATACATTGAAAATGTCAACAGTCCAACATGCTATACGTTGAAAATGTCAACGGTCCCGAAATAAGGGTACTATATCCCCCCTTCTTAATAATAGAAACATTTACAATAGAATAAAAGTTGTTAAAGGAAAATTTTATTCCAGACCCTGATAATATTAAAATTTATCTTAATTTAACTGTCGATAAAAACAAGCAAAGGGAAGGCATGGGTGATGGATCGTTGTGTCTATTATAGATGTCTACCTATCATGTCCATTACATTGGAAGGCTATGGCCATCTAACTTAGAAATATGCTTGCAACAGGTTCCCCTCTACAATGAGACAAATTCTTGGATTTTATTCACGAGTCTGATTACCCAGCAAGTGAACAAATGGGACTCCTAATGAAAATATGGATAACTTACATCAGCTTAAAAGATAGCATGAAGTTATAGCTTTCAAACTCTCACCAGTCCTTGCACAAAATATGGCCCCCAATCTCACTAATTATGCCCTGGTTGGAAAGTTCTCTTGCCGCTAGACAACACAACCCTTTTATATTCATGGAACTTGATCTCATTGGGATAAGGATTTATCTCTTCCTTCCTCTGTAGAAGAGAATTTCATATTACTTTATTTACTCACAAAGAGGATTGAGACAAAAATTTTGAAAGGGAGCCTTGGTTGAGACTCAAGGCACCTACTAGATCTGCAATCAAAAGTCAACAATATGGATGATGAACAACATGTCTCCCATTATGAGGGGGTTAAATAAAATGTATTTTCCATGTTTTGTGAGTGTCAGTTGGTCTTTTTTGGAGGATCTACAAGCCAGTGACTTTAGAAAATTGGAACACCCATGTGCCTACTCCAAGGCATAGTTTTGGATCATAGTTTAGAATTTTGTAGCTTAACATGGTGTTGATTAATTTGGACCAGAAAGAAATACTTGTAAACATTATACAATTGTGCCCCAACACAGATTCTATGAAATATAAATATATTTTTAGTTTGGATTTAAAAAAACATAATTTTCTTACAAATGTGTAATTTTGACATGACACCAGAGCATGTTTGTTGAAACCTTCCAATAACCCTTGTTTGGACAGTAGGACTTCTACTTGGGATAGGAAGATGTAGGAATGTTTCAATAGTGGGATGCATAGGATTCATGTTTGAGAAAAGTACTATGGCCCTATTATAGTTTTTCTTTAGGTATTTGATCTATTTTTCTAACAATGTAATCCAAGAGTAATAATTTGACTACATTCAATCTCAAATACAAAAACAGATTATAAGGTCCCTCCAACTTCATACCATGAAAGTGAAAATATAGATGTTGTTAGAGGATAATAATATCTGGAATTTTGTAAAGACAAAGGTTGAATGACATACCAATCTATAAAATTGGTAAAAAAATAAAAGGAAGATAGCCAAAACAAATCAAGTCATCCTCGACTCCATGAAGGATCCCTCACATCATCAGTAAGACCATTAGTAAGGAGATGTTTGATGCTATCTTCAATCTATATCGGGGTTAGAACATCAATTGAAATATGCTTCTAAGGAACAAGCTTAGAGCCACACAAATGAACAAAATAGATACCACAGCCACTTCTTTGATAAAACTAAATAAACTCCATGATCAATGTGCAACAATAGGAAAAGAGCTCAAGAATGAAGATTTAGTACACATAGCCTTGAATGGGTTTTCATCTTCTTGGCAACCTTTTTACTAAGGTGCCTATGCCCGAGAAATAAATATATCTAATGGCCCACTTGGTCACAAGGTGCTGAGGAAAATTGTCCCATGGTGGAAGTAGCAAATCCCTCATAGTTAGTAAGCCTTGAAGAAAAAAAGGAAATGCCAATCAACAAAGATCTGGATAAATTTGAAGCAAGATGTGATGGTATCCTTGGCCTCTGCAAGGGAGGATGAGCAAGGTGAATAATTGGATCAAATTGAAGAGGGAAGGGAAATCGACCCTTCTAAACTCCTGAATAATGAGAATCAATCAGACTCGGATGCCAATCAAAAGAGATTTGGGTGAAGTTGAAGCAAGATTTGATGGTATCCTCAACCCCCGCAAGAGAGGATACGCAAGGTGAATCATTGGATTAAATTAAAGAGGGGAGGGAAATGGGCCCTTCTGAACTCCTGAACGATGAGAATCCATCAAACCCAATTAAAAATCCGATTAAAACATATGGCAAGGAATGGGCCGAAGTAAAGAAGGGAGAGGAAAATAAAAACAACAATCAAGTGACATTGTTTGCACAAGACATATATTTGATCCCCATACCATGGGGTATGCAATCTCGGTGTGGTTAATTCTTTTTCTACCTTGTGACGTCTAATAGTTAACTGATCTTTCCATTCATCCTGCATAGTGTATCTCTAAGAGATTTGCATTACAAACACGTGCTCTTGATGAAAAAAAAAATTACCTGGGCAGCTTCATTGGTGGCAGTTCTGGTCCACAAGGAAATCGTTTCTTGTCTAGCTCTCACACTAGCCACAGCACCACAAATTTCACCGCCTTCATCAAATTGTTCACCGATCATGGCCAATAGCTAGAATCAGATAACAAAATCTAGCTCTCACACTAGCCGCAGCACCACAAATTTCATCGTCTTCATCAATTTGTTCATCGATCATGGCCAACAGTTAGAATCAGATAACAAAATATATATGCGCAGAATTGAAACTACACAAAAATTCCTATACACATACATGTATGTATGATAGTTGGAGTCTTACCGTGTTAAGCCATAGTCGATCCAATCCAGCCTTGTTGCCTCGGGTGTTAGTGGCAGTCCACTTTCCTCCGTGGGCACATGTAAGGTCTTCCCACTTGGGCTCTTACCCGCTTTAAAGCAGTGGAAATTTTCCGCTGAGGGCAGCTTGCTTGGAAAAAACACATTATTGTATAAACTGCATAGCGTGATCAAGGCGATACAGGACATGAGCAAATGGTAGAGAAAACCCCGATGAACCGCATATTTTACATTTTGAAGATCTGAAGGCACTTACCACCATAAATCTTCAACCATCTTGAAGGTATAGACAGAATGGAGGGAGTTGGCACATGCTGCCAACTTGGATTTCCCCGAAGGGTTGTCGAACCAGAAATTCCATGCATCCCCAAATACATGCTTCTTCCCACCATCGATAGGCCTTTCTATCAGTTTAACTTCACTGTTCTAGGATTCTTCCCGCACGTACCTCGACTTCACCTGTTCCACAAATAAAACACTCTGCGTTTAACCTTGCTTCTTCCCGCCAGCGATAGGCACATATGAACGAACACTGTGAGAATCGAAGCCCTGACCATTTGAGATGAGCTAAAGTATCTGAAACCCTGGCGTCGGTCTCAGAAATCAGAGAAGCTACAATAAGGAAATCCTTAATCGAGACTGAATTAATTAATATCGTCACGCTAAGGAATTTAATGCCTACTACATTTGAGGAGACATAATTTATGTCGGGGCGGACCTCTTCTGGCCCCATTTATATGATGACCGATGCAATCTGCACCGAAACGAACCTGCGTGATTTGTTGGAGAACAGAGTCAAAATTTGTTTTGGCCGGAGCGCTAGATTGTGTCTTCCTCGCTTTGAGGCAAACTTAATCGGTTTCTTGTTTCTTCTGCAAGTATAAGCTTCTAATGCTGTCTGTGTTCTGTATTTCTTCCATTTTCCCTTGAAATATCGCAAAATACTACTGGCCAATTTTCACAGCACATGGCATCCTTTAATTCAACTTCTTGCTCCAATCTAGAATAAAGAGAATGCAATAAAAACCTAAAATTCCGAAGAAAAATTTTTGGCTAGCCAAAAGAAATTGTTGTGAACGAAATCTTCAAACAAACTCACCAATAAAGGGGCTGAGAATCGAACCTACGATCAGGGCCTTTTCTCTTACTGCCAAATCAGTTTTAATGGAGAAGAATGGATGAGAGAATGGCCACTGAATTTCATAACGGGTCCGACTACGGACACAGATGTCGGAATAGGGAGAGGAAATGCCAGATTGCAAGCAAAATTAGCTGTCAGGAACTCAACGCTTATTTGTAATTAAACACTCTGGATTTAACCATGCTTCTTCCCACCATCGATAGGCCTCTTTATTAGTTTAAATTCACCATTCTAGGGTTCTTCCTACTCATCGCACCTTGAAATAAAGTCCTCGACTTCGCCCCTTTGACAAGTAAAACACTCTGTGTTTAACCCTGCTTCTTCTCGCCATCGATAGGCCTCTCTATTAGTTTAACTTCACCAGTCTGGGGTTCTTCCCGCACATCACACCTTGAAATGAATTCCTAGACTTATATACCTAGACTTTGCCCCTTCTACAAATAAAACACTACAGGAAACCCCAACCTTAGAAATGAAGTCTTTTTGACTTTGAGAATTTTAGGTTTTCACTTCCATATATTTATTTTTATCTATACTCCTTTTTAGATTTAAATTTTTTGAACTCTCAATTATATAACACATTTTAATTATTAGGGTTATTCAAGTTGTTTTAATCATTTTTAAGGTATGGTTGATAACTCTATATGTTATAAAAGTTTCTGTTATAATTTTTATAAAGGTGGTAGTAGTGAATTTACATTCCCTACTTTACACTAGGTATCATTCTTGGCATAAATAAAAGTGCACAAGAGTTTCCAAAATAAGCATTCATATCATTAAAAATTGAATAATATTTGTTTAAATTTATCCTAACTTTGTATCTAAATAACGAGAGACACTTGGTACAACCTAATATGAGAGAGGTGTGTAAGGAAACATAACAATTATATGGCATGTGTTACAGTAGTTTAGTCAATTGAGTGTGTCCCAAGTGATTGGGAGGTTCTAATGATAACCTCCCTATCTAGGTTCAAGTCTCATTGACATGACTATGTATGTATGGTTATCCTAAAATATGTTCTACTATCCACCTCTTCATTGAATTAAGCGGGAAGAGGGAAATCTACTTTTATAACAAAAAAAATCTTACAATAGTTTTTAAAAATGAATTAATAAAAGTGCATTATATATGTTACTATCAATACAAATAGTTGAGGGTTTTAAACCAACTAATTGTCAACAATGTTATTAGACATTAGGCTAGTTCCATGACAACAAGTACATTGTTTGAATTTTTTTGGTGATGGAATGAATCTGAAAACTTAGAAATAAAGAAACTAGCTTACTTAATCATTCTTAGCAATGACCATGTACTTGAACACTGATAATGCTATTGGAACCTTATTGTCACCAGGTTATCCCTTGACATGATCCACACACATATTTTTTCCATGAATTGTTGTTGATAAAGGAAAATTATTCTATGAGTTGAAAATAATCATTACAAAAAAAACCAAATACTCTTCCATCAATGTAAAGATAATCATGAAATCAAATTGCATGAAGTAAAATAAAACAAAAGGCCACTACATTCTCATGAAGTGAGCTCAGTCTCCAAAAAATCAAGGAAGTAAATTTCACGATAACAACATAAAGTAAATCAAGACGTGTTATATATATAATTGTAAAATTACAATATATACGAGATAAATCTCAAGAAGTTTTATTCTATTTCGTCATAATATGGAATATGCTCTAAGAGTCCTCATTTAGAATGAAGAGGGCACTCTTATTTATATATAGACTTACTTTTAGACTAAAATAACAAATACTAAATGCAGATTCAGAAGTTCTTCATGTGGTTATTATAACATCCAATCTTGACTCGTCGGTTAATTTGTAAAATTGTAATTAATTATGTTGATGACATTGTATTAATTGTGTCAACATTAATTTGTAGTTAGTGCAACAAAAATTAACTAGACAAATCAAGGAACAATGTATATGTAATCTAAATGGTTGATTAATCAATATGATGACACAACTAACTTGGAACATATGAGCACTAATATGAGCTATGATACCATGAGTGTAAAACAATGAAGGTGTTGTAGGGAATTGTCTTGCTAAATCCTTTCCATGAATTTCAATTTTGAATCTAAGCCTTTTTCCTCTTGCCCAATAACAAATTGATTTTGAAGAATTAGATAGTTGAAAAATCACCCTCATAAATATGGGACATTGGGTGGCAACTACAATAGTTCTTAAAATTTTAATGGAAGGAATGGGTTGAGTGCAGCCCTTGGATTTTGACGTTGACCCATGGATTTCCTCGGAGACTAAGGTAAATGTGGGACTATATTATGGAAAAATATGAAAAGTGGCAAAGACCCATGAAAGAAAAAGGGGGTCTAAGACATTCTTATATAGAGAAATTTGTCCATTCACGCATAAAGGGATACATGCATAAGGAAAAAAGGCACACAAGTTATTAAGTAATGAAATTCACAAGTGGAATGAATGACGAAGCATTCTAGGTGATTAAATTGCATTTTGAGTGCCCATATATGCCAATAAATGTGCCAATTGCAAAAAGGAATGACGTTGGTGTGTTATCAGCTCCCTAAAAATGAATGTTGCTTGTCAAACACTAGCAAAAAGAGTTATGGACTCTAGTTGGGCAGAGTGGGTTGTGATTTGTTGTGTGTTTCTTGAGAATGACAAGCAAGAGGTAGGGAAATTTCCAAGGGTATTTAGAGCTAAAAAGGGAATTACCTTGTTTGCTTTGCTAACCAAGCTAAGAGGCATTTAGAGATCGCGGAGGCATATATTCAATTGGGAAAGGAGATCCATAAATTTGATTTATGTGTGAAAGAGATTTGTTTTCACGTAGTTATATACTAGTGAGTTATTATATTTCCCCTTGTAGTGTCATGTCCTAGCTAAGGGGTGGCTAGTTGTAGAAAGTTGATGTGAAATTTAGTTTCTGGTTAGGTGGAAAACACTCATTCCTAGATCAATTTCCAACTTGAAAAAAATCATATCTAAATCATGTTTGAGATTGATCTATCTTGAGGGAATAAATTGATGTTTGAAGTGGACAAATTAAACTACATAATCATCTTTCCTAATCACATGAAAATTCTTGCTTAGATTTTGGTGGATAGTAACCTTAAGTAAGTTTTGCATGTGTACATTTTACTCCTATTTACTTATATACTAAGGAATGATAAATTATGGTGGGCAGTAACTTTGGTAATTATGCTCATTTTCATGTGACTCCTATCTATTTTGGTGCAAAGACTAGCTTAAGAGAAATGTGTACATAAAATTTAGGGTTAGTGAACATTGGCATGAAATTTGTTTATATGAGTGAATGTGGATATGCATATGGTCACTTATATTCATGAAATTTCCATAAATGAAGAAGAAGGGAATTTTGGGCAAGATTTTACCTAAACAATAACCATTTAGAGGTTGACGCTCTTCGTAAATTTGATTGATTTCCCTTGATAGAGATAATCCTCTCTAATTTTTAATGAAAATTACTAGATTTGATGCAATAAGTGCAAAACCTTCGCTATCAACAAAATATCCAAATTTTTCAAAGTTAAACTCCTTGATTTTTACACATATAAATTTTATTGATTTCTCTCAATAGATATAATCCTCTCAAATGTTCAATGCAAATTATTAGATTTGTTGCAGGAAGTGAAAAACCTTAAATATCCACTGAATGTCCAAAGTTTCAAAGGTATACTCCTTGATTTTAACCTATTATCATTGTGTGTGGAACTCATTAATGGCATCGATAATCGAGGAATGACTTAAGGGTTTCAAATGGTAAAAGTATTAAATTTCACCCATATCCGGTAATTTCATCGGGGATTGACGAGATTTGATTAGTTTTTCCATAATGTAAAGTGTTGAATTTCATCGATGGCCAATAAGGTCATCAACCACCAGTGACATTGGACACAATTTTAAAAAGGGTAACATATTAAATTTAAACGATGGCTAATGAATCCATCTGTTTTCAACGAAAATTTTGGGGTTGACCTCATAGACAGTTGGTAAAAAAGTATGTGGTTAACCTCATAGATAGTTGGTAAAAAAATTTGGGGTTCTACCTTAGGGGTTGACCTCAGCAGTCAATGAAAAGTTGAAATTTTACCCCATTGGCAAGGAAATATGTTGGGTTGTGCTATCAACAACTTGTCGAATTTTTTGGAAGAAACGTTTGACACTTTGGAAATCTACACATGGATTATTCTTACACATGAGTTTTATTTTCACTTGGGGTTTAATTATTATTTAAATAGGGTGAAATATCAATATTTACATGTAATTTATGGATTAAAAGTTTTATTTAAAATCCCAATTATGTAAATGCATGTAAAGTAAATTAATTGGAGCTAGTAAAAGACATGGTAGGTTATATTTCCCTACTGCTCACTCAACACTCCACTTGGTGTGACATGTGGACTAAGATGCAATTTCATCTACCATGTGGTAGTTTTTCATTAGCATTGACGTGGCACTAAGGGTGAAAATCTTCGGATGATTGTATCTTAATGATTCAAACTTGAATTTTAATAAAGTTTTGAAATCTCTTAATGAGGATAATGTGATGGTGATATCATAACAAAGTTTAGAATTGAATTAGAAAAAACAAAAAATTGATACATATACTGTCGACAAGGTACAAAGGGGTTTGGCTATGTTACAGAGTGGTATCGGAACAGGGTTCAAACAATGGACGTGGATGGGCCAAGAAATATACCAAAGAGAGTTAAAATGTAAAAATGATATAAGCTTGAGAATGATAATTAAATATGGAAAGTTAAGTAATTGATTGTGAGAATTGCACTGATAAATGCATCAAGATAATGCCTAATAGAGTGCATGCAAATGTACTCAGGCATGTTAGATATTAAATGATGATTTAAAAATATTGAGGCGTGTGCTTTTTTATTGGCCCAATAAGCTAATATAATTGTGAATTTGCTATGTGTTTAGGAATGATTGAACATGATGATGATACAATTGCATGACAACCCCATACAAAGGAAAAGGGAAAAGGATGCTCGTTGGAAGGCTAATCATGGGAACATATAAGCTTCCAAAGAGTATCAACCATGTAAGGAAACATAAAGAATAATGAATGCAGATGTGTAGGTATGGATTGATCATACCATTACAATAGGTAATTTGAAGGAATGGAAAGCATTTCTTTAGGGTTAATATGTAGCTTTATTTATATGAATTATGATTAAATGTACATCAATGATCAATATTTGGGTAAGGTATGGTTAAGGTGGGATATTGGCAACACAATGATTAGAAAACTTTTTGGTGATATGTGTTTGCATGGAGTTATCGAGATGGACAATAGTTAAGATAATGAGTAAATCACTTATGTAATGGATTGTGGATAGAAGTGTGAGAGTTACGTTTGATAATGAAATGATAGTTTCCTTTCAACATATGTGATATACAACTAAAATGATTAAGTTATTAAAGTGTGCAAAAATATTTTTGAGATCATTTCAAAATTGTTGTACATTTGGTACACATGTTAATAAGGGCATTACCCACAAACACACACCCTCGAGACCAATACCTAGTTCTCTAAAAATAAAATGGTACCAATATTCTTAGTTAGAGGTGAAGGATTCTCCTAAGAGGTTATTTTTTTGGTTTGAGGTGTTGTTTTTTTCCTTGGATACTAAGTGGTTAAGGTATTCAAGGCTTAATATTTAAGGGTCAAGGGCTTGGGGGGAAGGGATTTAGGGGTTAGGAGCTTAATAATTAAGAGATTTAGGTGTTATGGGTTAAGGGGTTAGGTTTTAAGATGTTTATAGGTTATGGATTGAGGTTTAAGAGTCATGAGTTAAGAGAATAAGGGGTTAGTGCTTAGGGGGTTCATTGATTCTAGGTTAGGAGTTGATGGCTTAAGGTTTAATGCATCAAGGGGTTGATGGCTTATGAATTATGAGTGTAGGGGTTAAGGGATTATGACTTCGGGGTTAAGGGATAGGGATTTTAGTGGTTGTGGGTTAATGGCTTATTGGTTGTCATAATGGGGCCCCTAATCCCCTTATCACCACTATCGGGGGTTCCCCTTTCAATTTCTCTTGTTACCTTCCCTCTAGGCCCCCTAGCCCCTATGACATTAGGTCTTAATCCCCCTTCTCATTCTCTAATGTATGGATTATAGATCTTAGTAAAACATGCTTGGACATCCCACTTGTACCCATCCATGCTACATGTGTGTCCCCTAGTCCTGTTCAATACACCACAAAATACTCCTCCCAATTTTTCGGTCATATAATTAAACTTTTACAAACATTATGAGTGAAATTGGTGTTTATGTTGTAAAGCGAACAAAGAAAAAAATATTACTTGTTTTTTCTATTAAGAAGTTGTAGAAATTTATCATGATTGGAATGTGCACACATCAATCTACATTGGCTTATTTTTCAAGTTTAGACATGAATAATAATTTGTTCATACTCCATCCTATCGATGGAGTCTGATATCACAAAGGTATCGATGGGAAGTTTGAGAGATCCTTTTGAAATATTGTGAGTTGTGGTATTTAGCTCCTTGAGAATGTGTCTGAAAGATAGCTAGTCCAAAGAGTTGGGGGAATCTATGATATCATGTAGGATGGGATGTAGGTAGATGTTTTATATCATGAATTATTGATCCAATTGATCATGATTTTTGAATCCCCCATGATCTATAGGGATTTGAATCTTTTGATGGATGCAATTTCCATAAGGGTACAAAGATCAATTGAATCAACTCAGTTGTTGGAGCCTTAACTTTGGGTATATTTTTCTTTCTCCCTTTAAGACTAGGAGAGGAAGAGTACCACAACCACTTTGTAGCTATGTGGGATAACTTGTGCAACATAATCAAATAAGTCACTGGGGCATCCAATAGGGAGTAGAGGAATTACCATAATCCATTATTTTTGTGGTTTATGATGAATGTCTTCCAAACACTGTTTTTTATCAATTCAATTGTGATATTTTTTAGAATTTCTCGTTAAAAAAATGTGTTGTTATTCCAATCCCACCAGATATTGCTGATTAGAATGCATGGGAAACCTTTATAATAATATTCCATGATTTTGAGTAATTAAGTTTTGAAATTTTCTTCCAACCTTAGATGGGACCACGAGCCTGTCATGTTCAATTTTGCAAGGGTGGTGGTGATGACCTATACTGTGTTGGGACAAGAGATAAATAAGTGTGAAGAAATGGCATCATATGACTTGCATAAAGCATAGATGTTGGGGTGATTCATAAAATATCATGGTTATTTCTCGTGAACAAAATGTGTTGTTGTTCCAATCCCTCCAGATATTGCTGATTAGAATGCATGGGAAACCTTTTTTATAATATTCCATGATGTTGTGTAACTAAGTTTGAAATTTTCTTCCAAGCTTTGATAGGACCATGCGTCTGTCATGTTAAATTTTTCAAGGGGGGCGATGATGACCTACACTGTGTTGGGACAAGAGATAAATAAGTGTGAATAAATATCATCATACGACTTGCATAAAGGATAGATATTGGGGTGATTCGTAAACTATCATGGATATTTCTCGTGAACAAAATGTGTTGCTATTCCAATCCCACCAGATATTGCTGATTAGAATGCATGGAAAACATTTTTAATAATATTCCATGATGTTGTGTAACTAATTTTTGGAATTTTCTTCCAAGCTTAGATAGGACCACAAGCCTATCATGTTCAATTTTGCAAGGGTGGTGGTGATGACCCGCACTATGTTGGGAAAATATATAAATAAGTCTTGTTGGCTTGAGGGGTACTTACCCAGGTTAAGAGTTTATGGATAAATCAACAAACCCTCCAACTACTAGCCCTTTCTGCAGTGGTTTGCTTGTGCAGAAAAAAGTATCACCTGAAGCAGTATGGGGGGTGTTGGAACTAGGTTTCTGCAACCTAAGGAAGGAATTGATGAGTGGTACTTGGTAAAAACCCACATCAAACTTATACAGATGCGCGCCCAGAGACTGTGCAAGTACTAACAGGATACCACAGAATCACTATCACTTTGGCACATAAAAACATAATAGAAGTCGATCCACATCACATCAAAGAATTAAAAAAATCTATTACGTGCCAGCAGATAAGTTATCGAAAGAACTTGTGCAACAACTTATAACAGAGCACAAAGATAGTATCATAGAAATAGGGTTCGCTTAGCACAAACAATAGATTAGAACCAGATCTTTCTCTTGCTTAACAAGTGTAAATATTCATACATAAACATATCAATTAGCTTTTCACATTCATAAGTAAGAAAATAGATAGTGTGATCTCATCAAAGCATAACAGTAAGCATAAATAATAAATAGACACATAACACAGAGCTTTCGCCAAAACTATTCCTTCTATTAATACTTCAAATCTGTAGATATATCGGATTTTCCTTCAGAAACCCTTACAAACCCCTTACTATCCCTTCCGTGCACACAGCCAATGGAATCCACACACAGCCAAAACTAGGTCTCTGCCAACACAACTAGCAGGAGCCTTTTACCCAACCCTAACCCGACGAGACTCTTACAGACTATTTGCAAGCTAAAAGCATAACATATCTATCACCATTATGAACTATTTAGCTTAGAAATATTCAATCTATTTATATATGCCTAGGGCGCAGATACTATGGTCTCAAACCATGGTTTGAGGCCCACACTTTAAATTTAAGTTCATTTACACAAAAATAGGGGAATTTGACCACCCCCAAAGCCCTTTGACTCCCTTTTCGCCAAGTGCACATACAATATTACCCAAAATGGAGCTTTTAGACTTGTGCCTCAAGGGACCCCGCTCCAACAAGTGTGAAGAAATATCATCATATGACTTGCATAAAGGATATATGTTGGGGTGTTTGTAAACTATCATGGATATTTCTCGCAAACAAAATGTGTTATTGTTCCAATCCCACTAGATAATAATTTTCCATGATGTTGAGTAAATAAGTTTTGAAATTTTCTTCCAAGCTTAGATAGGACCACGATCATATCATGTTAAATTTTGCAAGGGTGGCGGTGATGATCTGCACTATGTTGGGACAAGAGATAAATAAGTGTGAATAAATATCATCTTATGACTTCCATAAAGGAAAGATGTTGGGGTGATTCATAAACTATCATGGATATTTCTCATGAACAAAATGCATTTTTGTTCCAATCCCATCAGATATTGTTGATTAGAATGCATGGGAAACCTTTATAATAATATTCCCTGATGTTGTGTAACTAAGTTTTGAAATTTTCTTCCAAGCTTATATAGGACCACGAGCCTGTCATGTTCCAATTTTCAAAGGTGGTGGTGATGATCTGCATTGTGTTGGGAAAAGAGATAAATAAGTGTGAATAAATATCATCATATGACTTTCATAAAGGATAGATGTTGGTGTGATTCATAAATTATCATGGATATTTCTTGTGAAAAAAATGTGTTGTTGTTCCAATCCCACCAAATATTGTTGACTAGAATGTATGGGAAACCTTTATAATAATTTTCCATGATGTTGTGTAACTAAGTTTTGAAATTTTCTTCCAAGCTTAGATAGGACCACAAGCCTATCATGTTAAAATTTTCAAGGGTGGTGGTGATGACCTGCATTGTGTTGGGACAAGATATAAATGTGTGAAGAAATATCATCATATGACTTGCATAAAGGATAGATGTTGGGGTGATTCATAAACTATCATCGATATTTCTCGTGAACAAAATGTGTTGTTGTTCCAATCCCACCAGATATTGTTGATTAGAATGCATGGGAAACCTTTATAATAATCTTCCATTATGTTGTGTAACTAAATTTTGAAATTATCTTCCAAGCTTAGATAGGACCACGAGCCTATCATGTTCAAATTTTCAAGGGCGGTGGTGATGACCTAACCCGTGTTGGGACAATAGATAAATAAGCGTGAAGAAATATCATCATATGACTTTCATAAAGGATAGATTTTGGGGTGATTCATAAACTATCATGGATATTTCTCGTGAAAAAAATGTGTTTTTATTCCAATCCCACTAGATATTGTTGATTATAATGCATGGGAAACCTTTATAATAATCTTCCATCATGTTGTGTAGCTACGTTTTGAAATTTTCTTCCAAGCTTAGATAGGACCACGATCCTATTATGTTCAATTTTTCAAGGGTGGTGGTGATGACCTGCATTGTCTTGGGACACCTAGAGATAAATAAGTGTGAAGAAATATCATCATATGAATTTCATAAAGGATAGATGTTGGGGTGATTTGTAAAATATCATGGATATTCCACTAGATAGTTCATCATAACAAACGAGATAAAACTATATTTAAAAATTAGTGAATAAGAGTTTGTGACAGGAAGTGTTAGTGAGTTTCGGGTGTGTTAAGGAGGGACTGACGTCAAGATGCTATAGGCTAGGGAAACATGCCAAGATGTGCTAGGTGTCAAGGTGTGCCAATGCATGACAAGCCAGAGTGTTTGGGAATGCCAAGAAGATGAAATTACAATTTATTGTCCAATTTATTTAAGGGAAAAATAAATTAGATGCCTCAAATTCCTCACTTCTAGTACATCAAAATTCCTCACCAGTGTAGGTGCATTTTTTTTCCTTTCTGGTTGCCAATTTCACTGTTTCTTGTTGCAAATTTCAACACTCCCTCTCAAAAAGAAAGGAATTCAATCTATCATGATTCGGTAGCTTTGGAATTCTGCATGCAACACTTCTCTAGTGTTGTTTGCACCTACAAATCCTGAAACTGAATAGCCTCGGAACAACTGAATCAGTATAATGCCTTGGTCATCAAAGTCTTATGACTGCTGCTAGGTACTGCACCTGTCTACTGGAATCTCTGCACTGTTGCTGACATTTGAATCCATGCCCTTTTCATTATCCTTTCATGCCCAAAAAACATCGTTTATGGCCTCAAAATGGCTCTGGAAGTTTAGGACTCGAAAAAATGACAAAAATAGTAATTTTTTCTACAATTAAGGAAACTAAAAAACTGAAGAGAGACAATGGCGAGGGCCCAAGTGGAATAGGTGGGTGGCCACCAATATCCACCTCGATCACTTCAACTCAAATTTATTGAGCTAACTCAGTCATCATGACTTAGTTAACTGACCCAAGTTGTTATGAGATGAAATTACAATTTATTGTCCAATTTATTTAATGGAAAATAAATTAGACGCCTCAAATTCCTCACTCCTGGTACATAAAAATTCCTCACCAGTGTGGGTGCATTTGTTTTTTTCCTTTCTAGTTTCCAATTTCATTGTTTCTTATTGAAAATTTCAACACTCCCTTTCAACAAGAAAGGAATTCAATCTATCCTGATCCAGTACCTTTTGAATTCTGCATGCAACACTTCTCTAGTGTTGTTTGCACCTCCAAAGCCTGAAACTGAATAGCCTCCGAACAATTGAATCAATATAATGCATTTGTCATCAAAGTCTTATGATTACTACTAGCTACTGCACCTATCTACTGGAATCTCTGTGCTCCTGCTGACATCTTCATCCGTACCCTTTGCATTGTTTCCAACTCTAATCTGCGCTCCAATATCTAACATCTGTCACTCTGATTTTTGTCTTCCTAACATCTGACCGCATCAATCTAACTGATCCTTCCTTCTACTATTGTACTGTGGACTCCTCCTAGCTAGGTTCAATCCATGACACACACCATCTCAATGGACCCTCACCAAATTTCTTATCTTGGGATCATGTCTACACATCACCCCACTTGTCACCTGGAGGTATGGTTGCATGTGCTCCCTCTGCCCATCTAGCTTGAAATTCCCCCCTTATGGAGGTCTCTGCTTGATTCGACCCTTCCACTCAGTCTCCTCCCTGCTTCTCCAATTTTGGTTTCTCCACAACCTTCTGAGACTACTTATAAGGCTGCATGTTGAGAGGTAATTTGTACTCCCTCTCAACAACCAAGTCTCTATCCTTTGCTTTTCTCCTCAAATATTTGCATGCATCTGGTACCTCAAGTGCATATATGTTGTTGAATTGTGCATATTTTAATTGTCCCACCATTACAAAAGTTTCTAAAAAAGAGTTGATTTTAAATCGATGATATCTCCCTCATCTGAGCTCTGAATTGATTTTCAATTTGGGTAGTTTTTCATAAGGAATCCAAATATTCTATTTTTTTTTAATTTTACACCAAAATCTTCAGATATTCTCCGCAAACTCGCCGCCCAAAAAATTCCTACTCTGATACCATGTATAAATCTACCAATGAGATTCATTTTGATCTTGTAATGTACTAAAACAAGATATTGAATCCTTCCTACAATTTTCAGAAACAAAACACGATCGCACAATCACATATAAGTAAGAAAAATAAATTATCAATCACACAACACAAGATGTATCTGGGTTAAGAAACTTCTCAAAACCTCTCTATATCTATTTTGTATGAAGTCAAGGAATCATGAAACAATACAATGCTTAATCTCTCATGACATTCTCCAACACTCTATGCCCAATTGTCTCTCGCTGATCTAGGCGAACTCGGTCTAGTAATTAGCCAGTTTTCAACCTTCCTTAAACCTTCCTTGCTCATGAAATTCCTAGGGAATTAGCTCCCTATTAATTAGTAAAATTAGTCTTCCTTGATTGTTCAATCCATCATGGCATCCGAATGACTTTATAATTTCACATGGGAAATTTTGTTTAAATACAACTGATATTTATGTTAACCTATATCTCAACTAGGTCTTCCTCAGAACTAACATGCGTGCAACTATTAATAATGAATTATAATTTATCTGATTGATCACTCATTGTGAATTAAATCTAATTTAATTCACTGACCAACTTATCACTAGCTCATCACTTAGAAATATCTAAACTGATTTGAACTCATTTAATTGAGTTAACTAGTTCACACCTGCACCCCAATAATGCATCAACTGCAACTAGACCCCAAAAATATTAAATTAATCCCTCTAAATGCCTCATCTTAGACCCTCAACTCAAATTCTTGAGCTAACTTAGTC
This sequence comes from Pinus albicaulis, assembly GCA_034641835.2. Classification (NCBI taxonomy): domain Eukaryota; kingdom Viridiplantae; phylum Streptophyta; class Pinopsida; order Pinales; family Pinaceae; genus Pinus; species Pinus albicaulis. The sequence goes on along the minus strand of CM076577.1, from coordinate 1,459,574,318 downwards.
ATCATGACTTATTTAACTAACACAAGTTGCTATGAGATGAAATTACAATTTATTGTCCAATGTATTTAAGGTAAAAATAAATTAGACGCCCCACATTCCTCACTCTTGGTGCATCAAAATTCCTCACCAGTGTGGGTGCATTCTTTTTTTTTCCTTTCTGGTTTCCAATTTCAATGTTTATTGTTGCAAATTTTAACATTTCAGAATTTGATGCGGCCTTCACACAAAGACACCATTGAAATCACATGCCCAGATTCTCATGAGCAGCCTCTCTTAAGCTCGATCTGCCATAAGAGAACCAACAACATGCCATCCTACTTCCTAGGTCAAACCGACCATTAAGGTATGCAACATTCTTGTGAACCCTCACATGATGATATTTCTCTTGGAGGATGACCATCACCTCCCTTTAGCAACCCTTACTCAACTAACTTTATGACTACATATACCTTTGCCCCCTTGATCAAATGAGCTCCTTCTCACTTGATGTTCTTTCCTTCATCCTAAGGCCTCCTTAAATAGTTTTTCCTAGACCTCTTAGGAACCCTCTAGAACTTATGGGTTTTATCCACTTAGACCTTAGGAAATATTACTTTTCCTTTAGATTTTAAACCCCATCTTGGGTCCAAAATCCCTTTTCTTGGCTTATTTTCCCACAAAGCCTTTTGTGACCAAACTCACACAAACCCATCTCACTAGCCTTGTGGATTACCTCCCAAGCTACACAATTCAACCACATAGTCTAGTTGTAGTAACCATAACTTTTTCAAGCTCTTGTATTCAAGCGAGGGGTTGGTTGGCTTCCCAAGTTAGAAATTAAGTAAGGGTAGTTGCGAGGCCATGATAGCTAGGGAGGTTCAGGGCATGCACATTAGGAATGAAAAGGCATGCTAACACATGTCAGACAATTTCAATGCATGCTAAAGAGTGTTAGGGAGTGTCGGGGCATATCAAGGGATAACTAGGTCAAAATGCATGGAAAGGAACGAATAAGAGTGTGTGCTATGGAGTGTCATCGAATTCAAGTGTGCTAAGGAAAAAGTGTGTTAGGAGAAGTTCAGAATAGGATTTACAGGAGGAAATCCTACAACTGTTATATGGGGCTTGACATAGCAGTTTTAGACAAAGGGAGATCACTTTGTGTTAGGCACAACATTGTTTTTCCTTTATATATTCTTTTATATGGGATGTGGCACACTTTTTCTACATGCTCATGTTTTAAAATATTCTAGATAATTTCATATTGTACATTATTGTGTATAAGTTTTAGGGCACTCGACTTGTGTCAACTTATATCTTGTGTGACTTGTGCATCTTGTGGTTCTTGCAAACTGTCATTTAATGTTCTATTGTTTATACGAACTGAACATACATGTGAAATATTTCCTATGTAAGCTATGTTGCTTAGTTTTTTTATGGCCATGGCTAGATCATGTGAGAGTTGTCTTGGTAACTAGTTAAGTGGGACAAGTTGAGCTTGGATATGAGTGGCATAAGATGAGTTATAGGTAGTTATTAGGTGAAAAAGGCAAAATATACTTGTATTAGGTGCAATTGGTCAAGTTGTTGCGGTTGAAGCAATTCAATATTGTCACATGAACTGCAGTTGCCAAGGAATTGATTGGGTTCCCAAGGCATGAAAAAATGTAAAGTCTATTTTTGAGGACATGAGTGTCAAGGCGCACTAGGGAATTCTAAGATGTGTCAGATAGTGTGAAGGCATGTCAAACATGCTAAGATGTGCCAAGTGATAAGGCATGCCAAGATGTGAAAGGGTGTGTTAATGCGTTCCAGGGACTATCAAGGCAAAAAAAGGGAGAAACATGTTAAAATACAAGGAAATGAACACATAAGAGGGTTAATAAGTAATCAATTTACCTTTTCCAAGAGGGGCATGCTAGGAACACCAACACCAGGCGCCAATAGGTGCCAAGTGCAAAGTTTAGTGCATTCTAAGTGTCGAGTCTTCATTTGTTGCTTCTCATCTACTTTTCAACAGTTGATCTCAAATAAATTTAATATTAAACCATGCCAAATCATACCAAGGCACGTCAATGTATTTCATACATGCTAAGAATTTCCAAGCGTCAACACGTCCCAAGTGCCAATATGTGTCACAGAGTGTTATGCATGCTATGAAGTGGAAGGGCATGTTGAAGAGTGATAAGGTGTGCTAGAGAGTGCTAATGCATGTTAAGGTGTGTTAAGGATTACTAGGACAAAACATTAAGGGAGCACTAGGTAAAAATTCATGGAATTTAATGAATATGAGTAACGTGTGTCAGGGACTAGTGTTAATGAGTGCTAGTTGTCATGCCAAGTAGGGAGTGACAAGGTATGCTAGGGATTGGTAAGGCATGCTAGGGAATATCAAGGCATGTCAAGAAGTATCAAAGTGTGCTTGGGAGTTCCAGGGTGTGCTAATTATATGTGCCAAATCGTTCCAAGATATGCCAATACATGACAGGTGCTAAGGATATGTAGGGTGCTATGGTATGTCAATATGTGTCAAGAAGTTTCAAGGAAACAAAAGGAAGAACCAATAAGAGGGTTAATAAGTCAGGACATTATCTTTTTCAAAAGGGGCATGATAGCCACACTAATAATAGGTCCCAATACATTCCAAGTGGCATTGTGTGCCAAGTTCTAATGTATGTCAATGCATTGAACCAAGGTGTTCCAAGGCATGCTAGGGACTACATGCATGCCAACACATGCTAGGAGAGTTCTATGTTGTGCTAGCGCATGCCACCATGTGCTTGGGCATCAGTATCATGAAAATATGGTCTAGGTACAAAGAGTTTCCAAGACATGCGAGGTTCTAATAAATGTTAGTGTGTGCCAAAGCATTAATTTAAGGTGTGCCCGGATTGTTCGGGAGTTTTAGGTCTTTCTCATTAATAGAATTGGCAGAGCTTGATTATGTATTAAATAATATATTTCCTACACACACTAGTGGGACTTTATCTAAAGGGAATTTTCTAGATAATAAACTTAATAGATATGAATAATTTGTTGACTCATAGGAAAACTCTATTCGCACGCGACCATTCATTGCTTGAGGGAATTAATGATACACACTAATTACTTCTTAAAATATTGACTGACTCTAACCACTATGGACTTGGACATATTATAAAAAATTCTCCACAATAATGGTATTAAATCGTTATCTTTTGACAAAAAATATATTAACAAGCACATAATGTCATCAAAATCTCATTGGAATGATCAATGATGACGAACATTTTTTTGTTGTCACCAAAAGTAACAAAAAGAGTATCGGTGAGGGTCATTAAAATTCTGTCACTAGAAGTGTCACCAAAGAGAGAATTAGTGATGGGCTTTTAACGACCCTCATCAAAAGTGTCATTGAAAATGGCTTTGGTGATGGATCTTAAAGGACCATGACTATATACACTTACAACGACGGTTTTTTAAGGACCGTCACCATATGTGACATTGGTGATAGACCTTAAAGGTCCTTCACAAGTATGACCCTCATCAATGTCATTTTTTCTTGTAGTGTGTACTCCAAAATATAAAAGGATACCTATACTAGTTTAGTAGGTCACACCCCCTCCATTTTTATCCTCCCTTGAATTTCTTCATTTTTATCTCTCTCACTCTCTCACTCACCTTTGGTGTCTTGTGGAAGTGTAACTTACAACACATTATGGTCATACGATTTGCTCATGACTCTCGTATGTTGGGGGGCAATTTGTTATCACCAAAAAATGATCACCTAGCCATTTCTAACTAGGTGGATCAAAATACACCATGTAAGTTTATATTTTACCATAGTAAAATCACTTTCACTATAGGAAATAATTTAATAAACCACTTTTATTAAGTTTTTTCTCTTTAAAACCCATGAGAATAATTAAATAAACCATTATTTATTTAATTTTATCTACGAATAATTATTAAATCATTGTTTGATAACTATTCCTTATCACATTTTACTAAATTACCTAGGAATAATTAAATAAATCACTATTTATTTATTTTTCCTTAACTTCATTCTTGAAATAATTATTAAATCACTATTTAATAATTATTTCAATTTCACACCTTTCTTATTAGTCATGAAATAATTAATAAATCATTTTATTTGTTAGTTATTTCTAAATAAAGGTATTTAATAATTTTGCATATCTTTTCCCTCTCCAAAAATATAATAAAGTATTCCTAACTGTTAGATCTAGATTTTGGTCAATAATATTTTATTATTCTCCATTTTTTAGATCAACCTAATACTTTCATATAAATAAGAAGGTTTCTCATTCATTCTTCAGCATGATCATTATCATTGTCACCATTATCATCTCCATACTTTGAGCTCCCATTAGAGTCCTACACATTGTTTTTGTTTTCACACATTGAGATTGGAAGATCTAATATTGAAGTGTTAAGGACATAAAATGACCCATCCCACGAATGGGGATTTACAACCCTTTTGTAAATCTCCTTTACCAGGTTCTATTAATAAAATATTTATTCTTCCAAATTATTTTCCATAATTGGGTTATTACATCGGATTTATTTTGTTTTTTATCATTTTAGATCGCATACATCTATTTTTTTGCAAGTTTTTATCACAGTTTTATTGAAGATCTGAAGTATAAGCAACCACAATTGTTGTTAGGGTCGCTAGTCACTTGTGATTTAAGTAAGATATTTTTGGTACACCTTCCAAGATATTTCATACTAATAGGATCTGTGACTAATGTGATCTCCAACCCTCGATCTAACTCAAGGGGTTGACATGAAAAGGAACTGTCCAAACAAGAAAATTTCATCTAATTAGAAAGTCGATCTTGAGCATCAGGAAGATAAATTTGAAAATGTTGAATGTCTTACAAGGGTAAGCTCACATCCAGTGGAAGAAATTTAAGGAAAGAATTATGCCTAAAAATTTGGATCCAACTTAGTTCAAAGATCTCTATAGGATTACGAGAACCTGACATGACCATCAACAGGAGCTGAATTTCCTCGAATTCCTGACAGGTCTCAAGAATTTTTGAAGGTGGATCATCAAATTTGGGTTTCTTAAAAAGCTCAAAATGTAGACATGCACCACTATTATATGATGTGTCAACAAAAACACCGCTAGTGCCAATGATTTGATTTAACTTAAGATTAAACGCATTATATTCTTGATGGATATAGAATTTAAACACATTGATATAAGAATTCGCTTAATTATATGAAGTAGGGACATCTTCCTCCTGACTTACAAAATATGTATAGTTGAATAGATCATGAATAATAGATTCAAACTTTCTAGAAGAAATATTGAAAGACTCCGGAGGAGGAGCAAAAAATTGTACTTAAATCAAACTGAACTTGAAAGAACAAAAGATCAATATCATTGTCATCAGTATAATGGTCAAGGATAGGCATACCAATATGACACTCAAATTGACCAGGATCTTCCAAAGATTCAAAAACCTAACAACTTACCTTTTTAGACTTGGCAACTAAAGCTTTATGAATTAGAGGATATTCAAGATCATTTTGAATCAAAATAAAATCCCAATTAGTAAATGGAGATTGTAAACTATGAGATCCAAATTTTGAATTGATACCTTGCAAATCCAAGCCCTCATAATAGAGAAAATATCCTCTGATATACTGGGATGTTCACCACCATATGTGTTAACAGAAACAAATATTTCATGGTGATGATAATCCAAAGTCTCAACATGAATGCGAGGTTCAGATTCATTTGATAGGTTATCAAAATTAGAATATCAGAGATCAGACATAAGTGTGAGATCATCTTGAAAGCAGGGACAAAGATAAGCCATATATTCGACACTTTTCTCCTTTTCATATGAAATACAACTACCTTATTCTTGATTATCGGTTGAAACAACAGGGTTAAATTCATTAATGAATTAGGTTGATCAAGTGGACTAAAAAACAAGGAATCGTGAAACATAGGTGGTATAGTTTTTAGAGTATCCCTAGAGACAATCAAGTTTTCATTTGAAAAATGGATTCAAGATTAGAATTATGTACATTAATATGATCTAGAAAACCCAAGGGATCAACTTTCACTTTGTTCTCCATGCAATTGTTGAACCATTCCAATTTTTCCTCAATAGGATGTGAATCATGAGAAGTTGATGGAGGTTGAAAGGATAGATCAATAGTTTGATTTTTGGATTTCCCAACTTTAACATCATCACCAAGGGCACCCAAATTGGTACTGGAAAAGGAGGAGGACAATGAAAAAAAGGAATAGTAGGTTCCTCCAGGTAAAATTTAGGTGTATAATGGTTTACAAAATTTGGGGAGGGAGAATCATTTGGGGGTTCAAATCCAAAATATTTCAACGTGAGTAGAAGAAAACTCTGAAATTTTTCCGTAATGAAATATGAATTAACCACTCCTTCAAGAAATTCATAGCAAAGGTGAAGAAACTAATTAAGAAAATCATCTACCGATTCACCAAGTTCCATTATAAGTAAATTAATTGTATCACTTACATCTTGATAATCATACCTGTCAAAAGATTCATGAAGCTCCTTAACAAGTTTCTCAAATGAATAGATAGAAACAATAGGTAATGAATGACACCATTTCTTGACTCTACCTTCAAATGTCAAGATGAACAAGATGGCCATAACATATTTACAATGAATTTCGTTAGAGAGACAAAAATGCATAAATTGAAATAAGTGTTCGATGAAATTTAGTTCACTCTTTCCATCAAACTTAAATTGAGACAAGTTACGAATAATTTTTGTGGGGATGGTAAGATCAAGCTATTTAGAAACACGTCCTAGGATTATGATTTTGGAAATATCCATTAAAGATAAGAGATTCAAACCAGACTCAATGGGCACAACTTGTCAATTGGCCCTCCTTCTAGCGCCAAAATTTTGACAGTGTTGGATACCACTGACATAGAGGGTGTCTCCCCGATGTGAATTCCAAATTAGATCTCACACCATTTGGAGTAGGAGCACCGTCTAGAGTATTGGCCTGACCAACATAACACAGAGGTTTTTCTTGGTTTTAATGGGTAACATAAGAGATTATATGCATAAACCTTTAATAAGCAGGTAAGTTTACATTGTGAAACACTGATTTTAATGTGTAAAAGGAGACCTTATCGAACGAGAGACAAAAATTAGTATATATAAGTAAGTGATAGTACTGATCTAAGACACATGATAGCATAAAATAATTCATTAGAAAAATAGTTCACATAATGATTGTAAAGTGAATATAACACACCTTCAACGAGATAAGTACCAAATCCACCGAAATAGTTCAATTTCTACAATACATACATTCACAACATATACCGTAAACATCCCAAGAATAGTCCTAAAAAATTTGTGATACATGCATGAAAATGTGTTGCCTCATTGAATTTCAATTAGGTGAAAGATCCAAGTACAAATTTATAATGGTGAGGCACTAGTTCCAGTAGTGGAACATTAAGTCACTTCTTGCTTCTCCAAAGAATAGTTTTCTCTCCAATGCCAAGTAGAGAAGCCAAGACTATATATCCAAAGCCTAAGGCTCCAAAAACCCTTTGCTTTAGTTATGACGTTGCTTTTATAACAATAGCAATGACCTATCCCCTTGACTCTTGGTTTACCCTCATGACTCTTAGACTTCTAATATGTCCTTTGAACTTCTAAACAACTCTTGAACTTATAAATGACTTTTGTACTTCTCCATGTGACTTTTGGCCTCATCCTAAATACATTTTGTCCATATATGAATAAGTGACTTTTCATATTCCAAATATAACTTTTGGACTTCCACACATTACATTTTTTCATTTTCTTGAGAATACATCATTACATTGCACATGATGATGTGGCATGACACATGGACACACATTGACTAATATAATGATACTTGTAGAAGTTACAACTTGAAAATAATGACTTGGACTTATTTAGGATTATGCTTAGTTAGGATTATGCTTACTTTAGTATATCTTGGATTGGGTTTGTTGAGGAAGTTGAGAGAATCTCTCAACTTCTCTCTCTAAGATTAGTATGATTTCACCTATATATTTGATGTATCTAATTATTGCAATATAGAAAATTATTATTTGTGTGTGTCTCTCTGCTCTCTTCAATTTTTAATATGGTATCAAAGCCAAGCTGAGCTTAATCCCTCATGGGAGTGCTCAGGAAGATGAAGAGAAAAATGTGAGAATTGATTCTATAGGAATAGGATTCGTGTGTAGATTACTGTTTGAATTTATGTGTGTATGTATAGAAGAGAATTGCTGCTGTGTTGATTCTCTATGGCGTTGGAAGGTTGCTTCCCATACGCAGAACTGCAAATGTGAGAGCAATTTTTCTGTGTTTGTTATTTTATTTATTTTTGTTGTGTGATTATGATCCGTTAGCTACATTAAAAGAGAAAACCGCACTGCAAACACCGCCTGCAAAGGCGTGGTCGAGATGCGTTGTATTTCTGTTTAATGAGTTTTGTTAAAAATCTGAGGCGCGGCATTTGAGGACTTAGTCGTGTGTCCAACATTTGCATTAAGAGTTTTATTGCAAGAGCGAGGAGAATGTTTGATTTGAGAACCTGAATACCGGATCTGCTAGAGCCTACCAGTGTTATTACTACAGATATTAGAGATCGGATTTTCCAGATTTTGGGTGAATGCCGGTTCGCTTTTCCTTGCTAAAGATTTTGATTTGTTTAAGATTTTCGGATTTGATCCGTGTGTCAGGGAGATTTGATGCTGTGAATTTTGTCTGCCAATCGGGGTTCGTGTCCTAGAAATTTGTTCAAGGAATGCTTGAATTTGAATGCTAATAATCCACCGAAGCATCAGAGTTTGTATCTCGACGGCACTATGACCTCTAATTCTTGTAACATAGAATCGATATATTACGAGACGGTGATGACACTGACATCGACATTATGACACATAGGCCTTGTCTCTCAAAATGAAGGCATTTCTTGTATCTACACCTGGTGTAATTTTGGATCGTGCCATTGAAGCAAAATGGCGAGGAATGTCTATGGATTTTCCAGTTGTTCGGCATTTGAAAGAGGAAGCGTAGTGGGCCGCACAGACCCTCATCCAGACGGCATATAAAGGCGGCATTATGGTGTTCAGATTGCTATCTGTGATTGGGATCTGTGGATGGGCAGAATTAAGCTGCAAATTAGAGGAAATAAGATCATCATTTGGGCGTATATGCTGCGGATTTTCTGTTCTCTTGAATCATCAACAAGGATTACAGCTGCGTCTAGTTCTATGGTTTGTGTATTCACCACCTGTTTAGAGAATTGAGGGATCATTACAGCTGCAGTGCGTGTCACTTTGTTTGCCATGAACATAAACATTTTCGTATTGTGTAGACGTGGTTCCATTTTTTATGCTTGTGGAGAAATTGAGTGATATTCTTATCTGTGTGAAATTTATTGTGATATGTGTGTATTAGAGAACCAATTATTGAACAAATTAGCATTATTTAAATTAGTCGTTCTTGACGTCCTACAGGGACGAGAGAACAATTGGCTAATTTGATTGTGTGAATTTGTTATATGCTGATCTTGTTGTGCTACGGGCCAAGGAGCATCAGTTACAGGTTACAAGCAGGTCAAGTTGTTAGATTAACTCTTGAACACATTCAGTATGCAGACCATTTTCCTAGCCACTGATGGATAGCCGAAAGCAAAATATCCGACAGATGGTGATTGGTCCGTAGGATGGTTCATCACTTGTCAGCTCTATCGCGGAAGCCCCGACAAGCCGAGTTGTCAATACTGTTGATCTTGCAAAGTTCATTATTGCTGGTCAGAAACAATGTATTTTAAATGGGTTGAATGGTAGCTCAAAAATGGTGGAGAAAAGAGTGTTTCCTATGAGATCTCAGAGTGGGTACAGATGTTAATGAAGACCAGATCAGACAAATACACGAAAAGTTTAAAGTGTTGTAATTGTGATTAATTATATGTTTTGTAAAGTAAGCATTAAGGGAGGGTATTAGATTTAGTTAGGATTATGCTTACTTTAGTATATCTTGGATTGGGTTTGTTGAGGAAGTTGAGAGAATCTCTCAACTTCTCTCTCTAAGATTAGTATGAGTTCACCTATATATTTGATGTATCTAATTATTGCAATATAGAAAATTATTATTTGTGTGTGTATCTCTGCTCTCTTGAATTTTTAATAATGATGAGGTGCTAATGCTAAGTTGTCTTATTTGTTTCTTCATATTGCATTCTTGATGATAGATCTGATCTATGCTTCATATTCATGAAGGATCCACTTTTTTCTTCTCCTTCACCCTCCAAATGATCTTTGATCAATATCAAAATCCTCCGAGTCATCATGAAATGTCTTCTTTCTGTCTTTGTCCATGGTATGCTTCATGTCTCCATGATAGATCTCTTTTATTATTCTTCTCCACAAGTGTTTCTATATGATTTCTCCTTACTATATTCTCTTAGAATTACCTTTGTAGGTTTTAAACCTGTATAAAAAATACCTGCAAATGAATTCTTACAAAAAATAAAATAAACAATGGAAATAACATAAACACAAAACAAATATACACAGAGATTTTCCCCCTGGATCCCAAAACCGACACTACCAGATTGATTTTTCATTATATTCCTTTCAATGTTACAAACATATATACATGACAAAGCATTCATAAACCCAAATCCATTAACCCTGGATTAGAACATAACCATAGCTCCCTTGACTAGATCTACAAAATACCATGGATAGAAAACCATCATGCCCAAAACTGTGAGAAAAACCCATGCACAAAACCATAGGTAGGTCTACCCACCTCATATAGGCTCCAAAAAAAAATCTCAGGGATCTTCCATAGACCCCAAAGGGGGACTATCGCCCCCCCTAAAAACCTCCCATGTTGCGATCAGTGCAACGGACACGTGGGGCTCTCACGCCCCCCTGTAACACCCCCCCGCCTGCACGTGCAACTAGTCGTGGAAAGAATATAACAAACATCCAACATTATCCCACTTGTTGTTTTATTTTCCACACAGGGGTTCATAGCAGAGCTTATTCATTGGTCCATCCATGCAATGCCCATTCATTCTCTACACCAAGAAAACTTCTCAGTGCTCACAGATTTTGTCAATGCATCTGTAACATTCTTCAAAGTGTCCACCTTTACCAACAACGCCTTTTTTTCCTCAACCATATCCCTCACAAAGTGATATTGAACATCAATGTGAATTGTCTTTGAATGATAATCAGGGCTATTTTCCAAGAAAATTGCACTTTGGATGTCACACCCTATCCTTATAACTCGTTGTACCAACCCCATACTTGAAAACAACCTCTGCAACCAAACTACTTCCTTGCTTACATGAGTGGCTGCCATGTATTCATCCTCTATAGTTGAAAGAGCCACTACAGACTGTCTTTTTCTCATCCAACTGAATTCTCCTCCAAATAGGTTAATACATACCCAATGTTAGATCTTATCTGATCTATATCTCCAACCCAATCCGCATTAACAATTCCATCGATGTCCAAAACTCTATCCAATCATCATATTCCTTGGTAGCATAGAACATAATCACTATTTCCATGCAAATATCTAAAAACCTGCTTCATTGTTGTCCAATGCTCCTTCCCTGGTTTTGACATAAACCTGCTTAGTAATCCCACTGCATGTGCAATGTGTGGTCTAGTACCAAACATTTCATACATCAGGACACCCAATGCACTTGAATATGGAATACAAGACATGTCCTCTTCCTCTTCTTATGTCTTGGGACACTGTTTAGAAGATAACTTTACACCACAAGGAATAGGAACTTCATAGATTTACTATATTGCATATTAAACCTCTGTAATATTGTCTCAACATACTTCCTCTGCTTTAACCATAGCTTCCTCTTTTCCCGATCTCATTTAATCTCCATTCCCAAAATATAATTTGCAACAACAAGATCCTTCATGTCTAATTTGGAGGAAAATTGGGTCTTCAAATATTGGATAATTTCTTTGTCATTTCCAATCAACAACATATCATCCACATACAAGACCAAATAAATAACACAGTCACCAATTAATATAAAATACACACATTAATTGAATTTTCTTCTGGTGAATCCAAGTCCCCATATATATGTATCAAATTTTTGATACCACATCCTTGGTGACTATTTTAACCAATACATATACTTTTTTAATCTACATACCAGTTATTTCTTACCCTTCACCGCAAAGCCTTTAGTTTTCTTCATTTGAATCTCTTCTTCGAGATCCCCATGAAGAAATTTTATCTTCATAGCCATTTTCTCTACCTCAAAATCAAATGCAGCAGCAACATATAAAAGTAATCTAATAGAAGCTACCTTGGCAACAAGAGAAAAAATATCACCAAAATCAATTCTCGACACCTGAGAATAAAATTTTGCTACCGAACGAGCTTTTTATTTCTCCACCTTACCTTCTACATTCATCTTCTTATTAAACACCCATTTTCTTCCAATGGGTTTCCTTCCTGCCGAAAACTCCACCAGATCCCAAGCCTCATTTTTTTGCAAGGATGTCATTTCATCAACCATTGCCTCCCTTCAAATTTTTCCATCCTCTGAATCCACTACCTCCTTGAAAGTTGTGGGATCATCATAAATGATAGATAAAGAAAAATTTGAACATAAAGCAGATGGACTATACCATTCTAGTTGCCTTCTTTCTCAAACTGATCTTCTTAAAGCTGGATTTTGTGGCTCTTCCACTTTTGAATCTTGTTCTGTTGTAGAGTTTGATTCTTCCTCTTTTAGCTCAAACTCTATCTTCTCATGCTCCTTTGGTATTAATTCATGTTTAATAACATATTTCACCTCTCTAAACACCACATATTGGTTGTGTAGGTTTTAACCCTGAACAGAAATTATCTACACACGAATCTTATAACAGAAAATAAACAATAGCAAGAGCATAAAACATACAACAGATAAACACAGAGATTTTCCCCTGGATCCCAAATCGGGACGACCAGCTTGATTTTTCATTATTCCTTTTAGTGTTACAACACATATATATACATGCCGAAACATACATAAACCCCAATCCATTAACCCTGGATTAGAACATAACCGTAGTTCCCTTGACCGGATCTACAAAAATACCAGGGGTCGAAAACCATCGTACCCCAAAACCATGTGCAAAACCATGCACAAAACCATGGACGCAGACTACCCACCGAAAATTAAGGACCAAAAATTTTCGCGCCCCCCCTCTTACCCCCCCGCGCATGCTTAGTCGTGGAAAGAATATAACACATACCCAACATTCTCCCACTTGTTGTTTTCTTTCCACAGGGGGCCACAAGAGGGCTTATTCATTGGCCCAATTCTTCAACACCCATTGTTTCTCTACACCAAGAGAACTTCTGAGTGCTCACAGACTTTGTTAATGCATCTGCAACATTCTTCAAAGTGTCCACCTTTACCAGCAACACCCTTTTAGCCTCAACCATATCTCTAACAAAGTGATATTGAACATCAATGTGCTTTGTCTTTGAATGATAAGCAGGGTTCTTAGCCAAGAAAATTGCACTTTGGCTATCACAGTCTATCCTTATAGCTTGATGTACCAACCCCATACTTGAACACAATCTATGCAACCAAACTGCTTCCTTGCTTGCATGAGTGGCTGCTATGTATTCTGCCTCTGTAGTTGAAAGCGCCACTACAGACTGTCTTTTACTCATCCAACTGATTGCGCCTCCAAATAGGCTAAACACATACCCACTTGTAGATCTTCTTTGGTCCAGATCTCCAGCCCAGTCTGCATCAGCAAAACCACGAATGTCCAACATTCTTTCCAATCCTGGTCTTCCCTGGTAGCACAAGCCATAATCACTAGTGCCACGTAAATATCTGAAAACCCGCTTCATTGTTGTCCAATGCTCCTTCCCTAGGTTTGACATAAACCTGCTCAATACTCCCACTGCATGTGCAATGTCTGGTCTAGTACAGACCATTGCATACATCAGGCTACCCACTGCACTTGCATATGGAACACGAGACATATACTCCTCTTCTTCTTGTGTCTTGGGACACTGTTCAGCAGACAGCTTTACACCTACGGGAATAGGAACATTCACCGGTTTACTATCCTGCATATTGAACCTCTGCAATATAGTCTCGACATACTTCCTCTGGTTTAACCAGAGCTTCCTCTTTGCCCGATCTCTCTTAATTTCCATGCCCAAAATATATTTTGCAGCACCCAAATCCTTCATGTCGAATTTGGAGAACAGTTGGGTCTTCAAATCTTGGATAATTTCTTTGTCATTTCCAATCAACAACATATCATCCACATACAAGACCAAATAAATAACACGATCACCAATTAATTTAAAATAAACACGGTGATCCTCCTTGCTTCTGGTGAAGCCAAGTCCCCGTATATAGGTATCAAATTTCTGATACCACATCCTTGGTGACTGTTTTAACCCATACAGAGACTTCTTCAACCTGCATACCAGTTCTTTCTTACCCTTCACCATAAAGCCTTCAGGTTACTTCATGTAGATCTCCTCTTCTAGATCCCCGTGAATAAATGTTGTCTTCACATCCATATGTTCTATCTCAAAATCAAATGTAGCAGCAACAGACAAAAGTAATCTAATAGAAGTAACTTTGGCAACAGGAGAAAAAATATCACCAAAATCAATTCCTCGCACCTAGGAATAACCTTTCGCTACCAACCAAGCTTTGTATTTCTCCACCTTGCCTTCTACATTCATCTTCTTCTTAAACACCCATTTGCTCCCAATGGGCTTCCTTCCAGCCGGCAACTCCACCAAATCCCATGCATCGTTTTTGTGCAAGGATGCCATTTCATCAACCATGGCCTCCTTCCAGAATTTTCCATCCTCTGAATCTACTGCCTCCCTGACAGTTCTGGGTTCATCATCAGTTATAGTTAAGGCAAAACCTGAACAGAAAGCAGATGGACTATACCTTTCTGGTTTCCTTCTTTCCCGAACTGATCTTCTCAAAGCTGGAGTTTGTGGCTCTTCATCTTCTGAGTCTTCTTCTGTTGTAGAGTCTGATTCATCCTCCTTTAGATCAAACTCTATCTTCTCAGGTTCCTTTGGTAGGACTTCATGTGTAACAACATCTTTCACCTCTCTAAACACCACATCTCGGCTGTACACAACCTTCCTTGTTTCTGGGTTCCAAAGCTTGTAACCCTTTAAACCATCCTTATACCCAATAAAGATGCACCTTTCAGATTTATTATCCAACTTAGTCCTTTTCTCCTTTGGAACATGTACATATGCATCACATCCAAATACCCTTAGATGTGAAAGAGAGGGTTTCTTACCAGTCCATACCTCATGTGGAGTCTTATCCTCCAACGCTGATGAAGGTGATCTGTTAACTAAGTAACATGCAGTCTCCACTGCCTCTGCCCAGAATTCTTGTCCTAACCCGATACCATTGAGAATGCTTCTTGCATTTTCCATCAGTGTTATGTTCATTCTTTCTGCAGCTCCATTTTGCTGAGGTGTGTATGGAGTAGTCTTTTTTCGTGCTATGCCACACTTCTTACAGAACTCTTCAAATTCCTTCTTGCAGAACTCCCCACCATTATCTGTCCTCAACGCCTTTATCTTCTTCTCTGTCTGGTTTTCCACCAGAGCCTTAAATTCTTTAAATTTGTCAAAGACTTCAGATTTCTTCCTCAAGAAATGTATCCATGTATTCCTTGAGAAGTCATCTATGAATGAAACATAGTACACAGACTTTCCCAGTGATGGAACTGACACAGGCCCAAACACATCACTGTGCACAAGTTCTAATATCTTGTTTTCCCTCTTAGCACCAGAAGGAAAAATCACCCGATTCTACTTCCCATATACACAATGTTCACAGAAATCGAAATCCAGAGAGAAATTAGACATACCTTCTACCATACCATTTCTATGCAGTATCCGAAGGCCCTTTTCTCCAATATGTCCAAGCCTTTGATGCCATAGCATGGTATTTTCTCTAGAGACAGTTAGGCTTTCTGCTCCACTTTCAGAAACCATAGAACTGTTACACCCATCAATAACAGTGCTACCTTGTAGCTTGTATAGAGTTCCATTCTAAACTCCCCGCATTAATACCAGTGCTCCCCGAACCATCTTGCAGACATCTTTCTCGAACACTGTTTTTACACCTGCATCATCCATCTTGCTTACAGAAATCAGATTTCTGGCTAATGCAGGAATATGCAGAACACTAGGAAGTTTTCTAATCCTTCCACCTTACAGCTTCAGATTGACCTTTCCACGTTTGACGATTCTGGCCTTCCTATCATCCCCTAGGAAGACATCACCGTCATATTTTTCATACTCGCAGAACCACTCCCTATGGGGAGTGAAGTGAAAGGATGCACCTGAGTCAATCAACCATGACTCATGATCTACATGTGTATTTGAAGAAGAAGCCAAATACACATCCCAACCTTCATCCGAGGTGGTTTTTGCCTCTGCAGAAGGAGCATCATCAGATCCCTTTCCTTTCTCAGGAGCTTTAGATCTGCAGTCCTTTTTGTAGTGCCCTTCCTTTCCGCATTTCCAGCACACCTTTACAAACTTTCCAGGAGATTTAGATCTCCCTCTAGATTTGGATCTCCCACTCGAAACCTTATTTTTGTTTCTGTTCTGGGACCTTCCTCGTACAGATAAGGCATCTCCATTCTGACCCTCCATATTTCTCCGTCTCATTTCCTCCGACAGCAAGGCTGAGACAATGTCATCAAAGTTCAAGGTAGTTGTATTGCTACCTATTGCAATAACCAGACTGTCCCACGAGTCTGGTAGAGAACACAGCAAACTGATGCACTTATCTTCATCTGAGATTTTAATATCAACAGATGACAGCTGACTTACCACAGTATTGAAGGCGTTCAGATGCTCTGTCACCGAGTCTCCATCCTTCATCCTCAGGTTATACATCTTTTTCCGCAGGAACAATTTATTCACCGGAGACTTAGATTGGTACAAAGTCCCTAGCTTGTCCCACAAGGTCTTCGTCGTAGCTTCCCCAGATACATTCAACAATACTGAATCTGAGACACACAACCGTATTGTGCTCTTAGCCTTCCGATCCAGTTTCTTCCAGTCTTCATCTGACATTTTCGTTGGTTTAGTACCTGGATCTACCGCGATCCACTGATCTTTATCCACCAGCAGATCCTCCATCTTGAGCTTCCACAACTCAAAACTCTGACCATTAAATTTCTCGATCTCTATCTTTCTGCCACTCGCCATCTTCTTTCACCGCAAGAATCGATCCCGCAGATCTCCCACTGAACAGGGTCTACCTCAGGCCCGAACTAAAAAACCCTCAGCAGCAAAGGCGTCCCCTTGAAGCCGAAACAGCTCTGATACCAAATGTAGGTTTTAACCCTGAACAGAAATTATCTACACACGAATATTATAACAGAAAATAAACAATAACGAGAGCATAAAACATAAAACAGATAAACACAGAGATTTTCCCCTGGATCCCAAATCGGGACGACCAGCTTGATTTTTCATTATTCCTTTTAGTGTTACAACACATATATATACATGCCAAAGCATACATAAACCCCAATCCATTAACCCTGGATTAGAACATAACCATATTTCCCTTGACCGGATCTACAAAAATACCAGGGGTCGAAAACCATCGTACCCCAAAACCATGTGCAAAACCATGCACAAAACCATGGACACAGACTACCCACCGGAAATTAAGGACCAAAGCGTGCTTAGTCGTGGAAAGAATATAACACATACACAACCTTCCTTGTTTATGGGTTCCAAAGCGTATAACATTTTAAACCATCCTTATACCCAATAAAGATTCACCTTTCAGATTTACTATCCAACTTGGTTATTTTCTCCTTTGTAACATGTACATATGCATCACAGAAAAATACCCTCAAAGGTGAAATAGAGGGTTCCATACCAATCCATGCCTCATGTGGAGTCTATCCTCCAACGCTAATGAATGTGATCTATTAACCAGGTAGCATGTAGTCTCCACTACCTCTATCGAGAATTATTATCCTAACCCGACACCATTGAGCATGCTTCTTTCCTTTTCCATCAACGTCTTGTTCATTCTTTCTGCAGCTCTATTTTTCTAAGGTGTGTATGGATTAGTCTTATGTCGTGCTATACCACATTTATTACAAAATTCTTCAAATTCCTGCTTGCAAAACTCTACACCATTATTTTTCCTCAACACCTTTATCTTCTTCTCTGTTTGATTTTCCACGAGAGCCTTAAATTCTTTAAATAAATAAAAGACTTTTTATTTCTTCCTGAGGAAATATATCCATGTATTCCTTGTCAAGTCATCTATAAATGACACATAGTACACATACTTACCCAGTGATGGAACCGACACAGGTCCAAAAACATCATTGTGCACAAGCTTAATATCCCTTTTGCCCTCTTAGCACCAGAGGGGAAACTCACCTAATTATGGTTCCCATATACACAATGTTCATAGAAATTGAAAACCAAATTGAAATTAGACATACCATTACCATGTAGTATTCAAATTCTCTTCTCCTCAATATTTCCAAGCCTTTGATTCCAAAACATGGTATTTTATCCATATACCACAAGGTTTTCAACTCCACTTTCAGGAACCATAAAACTGTTGCACCCATAAATAACAGTGTTACCCAGAAGTTTGTATAGATCTAATCTGAACTCCCCAAATCAATACCAGTGCTCTCTGAACCATATTGTAGGTATCCTTCTTGAACATTGTTCTTACACCTGCATCATCCATCTTACTTACAGAAATCAAATTTCTAGCCAATGCAAGAATATGCAGAACACCAATAAGTGTTCTAACCCTTCCACCTTGCAACTTCAACTTTACTTTTCCACGTCTAAATAATATGGCCTTCCTGTCATACCCTAAGAAGATATCACCAACATCATATTTCTCATACTCTCGTAACCACTCCCTATGGGGGGGAAGTGAAAGGATGCACCTGAGTAAATCAACTATGCCTCGTGATCTACATGTGTACTTGAAGAAGAAGCCAAGTACAAATCCCCACCTTCAGCTGAGGTGGTTTTCACCTCTGCAAAAGGAGCATCATCAGATCTCTTTCCTTTATCAGGAGATTTAGATCTATAGTCCTTTTTGAAGTGCCCTTCCTTTCCACATTTCCAACACACCTTTACATGTTTTCGTGGATATGTTTATCTCCCTCTAGATTTAGATATCCCACTTGAAGACTTATTTTTGTTGATGTTCTAGGACTGTCCTCGTATATACAAGGCATCTCCATTTTGGCCCTCCATATTTTTTCGTCTCCTCTCCTCTAGCAGCAAGGATGAGACAATTTCATCAAACTTCAAGGTAGTTCTATTACTACCTATTACAACAACTAGACTAGCCCACGAATCTGGGAGAGAACACAAAAAATTGATGCACTTATCTTCATCTGAGATTTTAATATCAATAAATAAAAAATTAGCTTACCGCAGTATTAAAGGCATTCAGATGCTCTATCACCAATTCTCCATCCTTCATCCTCAGGTTATATAGTTTTTTTCTTAGGAACACTTTGTTCAATAGAGACTTAGATTGGTACAAAGTCCCTAACTTGTCCCACAAATCCTTCTTTGTAGCATCCATTGATAAATTCAAAAATATTGAATCTGAGATACATAACCGTATTGTGCTCTTTTCTTTCTAATCCAGCTTTGCCCAGTCTTCATCTAACATTATTGTTGGCTTAGTACATGGATTTACCGCAATCCACTAATCTTCATCCACCAATAGATCCTCCATATTGATCTTCAAAAACTCAAAACTCTAACCATAAAAATTGTCAATCTCTATCTTTCCACTGCTTGCCATATTCTTTCACCACAAGAATCGATCCCACATATATCCCATTGAACAAGGTCTACCACAGGCCCAAGGAAAACCCATCATCATCAAAGGAATCTACTTGAAGCTGAAATAGCTCTAATCCCAAATGTAGGTTTTAACCCTGTACAAAAATTACCTGCAAAAAAATTATTAAAAAACTGAAAATAAACAATAGCATTAACATAAACATAAAACATATATACACATAGATTTTCCCCTGGATCCCAAAACTGGGACTACCAGATTGATTTTTCATTATATTTCTTTCAATGTTACAATATATATATATATATATATATGCCAAAGCATTCATAAACCCCAAACCATTAACCCTATATTAGAACATAACCATAGTTCCCTTGACCGGATCTACAAAATACCATTGACAGAAAACCATCATGCCCAAAACCATGTGGAAAACCTATGCACAAAACCATAGGTAGGTCTGCCCACCTAATATATGGTTGAAAATAAAATTTCCCAAGGTGCTACCCTATACCCCGTGTAGGGGGGCTACCTCCCCCCTATAAACTCCCCGACAGGGGGGGCTGCCCCCCTTGGTGCACTTGGCACAACGAACAGGGGGGGCTACCCCCCCGCACATGCAACTAGTCATGGAAATAATATAACACACACCCAACAACATTTTCATGCTAGGAAGTTACTCCTATCAATTAGAAGCATTCATGACAAACTAAAATCAGTATTATAAATATCTAATCTACCACTACCTAGCTCATGGAATGATTAGCTCATCATAGGCCTGTGAGAGGATTAAAAGAAGGAGGCCTGATTATGAGGGTGCAGCCAAACTCATCGGTGACTTAGGAAGGATCGCGTGTTAATTTTTACTACACTAAAGGCAATGAAAGGTCAAATATCACAAGAGGCCTTCAAGTTGTGCTTGTGTGCTCAAGCAAGAGAGAGAGAATTCAAGGGTGTAGGCCGCAGGTCCAAAGTATGAAGCAAAATCATTATTTGGTTCAGGATGCGCTCATGCACTCAACGGAAAATATGGAGGGTGTAAGGGCACACATAGAAGGGAAGAATGGATTAGGCTTCGAGCCTTCACAATGTGCTTGTAAACTTAAGAGGAACTAGGAGGGCACATTTCTTCGAGTCGAAGGAGTGCACTCAAATGAAGGATTCATGATTTATGACTACACCATGCATCCTAAGGTTAGAAGGAAGGATGAGGCTTCATTATTCAAGAGTGTGCCATGTGCCCTAAGGATTCGTGCTTCGCCAGTGTGCCATGTGCCCTAAGGGAGGTTGAAGGCTCTATGCTTCAATAGTTCTCCATGCGCTCAAAGACTTCAGGCTTCAGGAATCTGCCATGCACTCAAGAGGAGACAAGGCTTCACTGTTCTAAAGTGTGCTTCGTTGTTTCGAAATGCGCTTCATTTTTTCGAAGTGTAATTCATTGTTTTGAAGTGTGCTTCATTTTTCTGAAGTGCACTTCATTGTTCTAAGGTGATATTTGTTATTTCGAAATGTGCTCAGGCTTCGAAGGGCACAATTTTCTCCAACAATGGCTTATTATTCGTCTAGAATGCGCTTTTCACTGAGGGGGGCAACAAAAGGCTAGGTGACTTATCTTAGAAAGTACTAATGCACTGTGAGAGGGAGGAGACCTTATAAAATACTTAGTGCATAATAATGGGAGTAAAATATATGTCAATGAGGCTCATGAATAAGTTTCACTCATAACCTAGTAAGATGGCTAATGCATTTATACCTTACACTAAGTAAGAGGACCAAGAATATTTGTCAAAATGGCTAAGTGTGGGACCAACAGAGTAGGAGAAAGAAATACATCCTAACATGAATTAAGCATGGAACACACACATAAATTCCATAATTACAAGCCAATGGAATGAACAAGGCTCATGAAAAACATTCACACCTTAAAATAAAAACAAAACAACACCTTTTTCTAAGTGCAGGAATTGAAACAACACATTACAACACTTAGAACACAAGTTTTGATAAAAGTATCGATTAAGACCAAAAGGTGCGCTAAACTATAGGAAGGTGTCTAGTGCATATTTTAATGATATCTAAGACCATCTAATGCAGAAGAGTGCACCAGAACTATATTTGGTGACACACAAAGGTGTGACACATGTAGGAGTGGAAACAACAAAAGAGACACCTGCGACAGGAGTAAAACATGAAGACGACACTTGAAAAATGTGAATGACCTTGAAAGTCACACATGCTAGAGTGAAGATAACATGGAAGTGACACTTATTAAAGTGAAAGAGAGAAAAAGAGACAACCTCGAATGTGAAAGTGAAACTTGTGAAAGCGAAGGTGCACCAAAAGAGACAGTTAAGAAAACTCACCAAAATAATAGTACAAACACAACCAAAGTGAGGGGGACTGTCGATGAAATGTCACACTAACTATCAACATGAGTTGAACATAGCACATGCATTGTCTTGATGGATGGTTTTATTCTTATATAAGCTTGCATAAATAAAGTTCACACATGATTTCAAGTAGGATTGGCCATGGAACGAAAAATTGTGAGATCCTCAGTAGGCTCCAAAATTCAAGTGTAAGTAGAATTTTGGAGGTTGTTTATCAGAACGTCAATACATACATATCAACCATCTCAGATGGCGGAACCTTGGAGGAAGGACAATGTAGGATTTATGGAAATTGAAGATATGTTGAGGCCAAAATATTAAATGTAGGAAATGGATGTGAACTAGTGCGACGGAAACACATGGCCAAGGGACACCATGTGTTATTCATGTGACATATGTGGATTTGGAGGTATCCCTTAAGGGGTAAAACTTCAAATGGAAATAACTTTGTGCCGAGATCATAAAATGAGATGAATTTCATATCATTGGAAATCTATAAATGAGCAGAAGATGATGGTGGTATTAAGATTGTGATTTGAGGGGATGGAAGAAAGAAGAAATTCGATAACCCCATATTCATAATAAGCTTTCAAGGTTGGATCTAATTACTCCCCACAACCCTAATAAGGCATTAGGGGGTTGGGTGTGTTACATTGTCCATCTTTGCCATCAACACCCCCTCTCCCACCAATTGACATGATTTCTTGGAGGTTTAGGTGCCTCTTCATGAGGATATCCATTAAACCATGACCAAAACCAAAAATATTGTGGGAAGATATGCATCACAGACCATTTTTAATCCTGAAATTAGAGAATATATAGGTTTTCACACAAAACCTTTTTTCATTTGGTGATATCTAGTGGTACCAATGTTCCATCCTAACACACGATATGTGTGTGGAAGTCAATTTGATGAATATTTTGGAAACAAAATTTTCCATCAACATCTCAATGAATATAAATGTTTCCAAAAAAATATTAATTGGGGGATAGTTTTATCCTAATGAAATTACACTTTATACTACGCCTTGTAAAGAGTTTCATGACATTTTTACTTGGTCCTATTAGGAGATTCCATACATAGATCCTTGGATTTTTGAACATGAAATAAAATATATGATGGTTTCATGCTTGTTAGATAGAATAAATAGTTAATAAATCTAAAGAACCTAGTTGATATAAAGGTAAAGGTTGAAAATTTGTTTCTTGGCATTTTTATTTGCTTAATACCTTTGAATAAATGGGTTTCTAGTCACATTCTAGTTTTTATGATAAAAGGTACCATTTGATTTTATATTGATTTTAGGTATCTCAATAAAGCTTACCCAAATTTCCCCATACATTAATTATATGACCGATGAATGTGCCAACAGTGAAATTTTTTCAAGTCACAAATTTCAAAGTACCCCATCATTAATTAGATCATTAATGAATGTGCCAATACTGAAAATTTTTCAAGTCACAACTTTCTATTTTGTGTAGAACACCCAATAGATAGCAACCTCAATGGCCAAACAATCTCCACTATGATAACAATCAAATAATTTCTCCTTACCCAAGAATATTTCTTATTCTAATGAGTTGAGAATGCCTTGGACATGCAACCCCACCATTGGATTCACTCATGTCAGTCCAATTTTTAATGACCAAAACCATGTTTTTTTATCTTCAAGGTGCTTCTTTGACTACTTAATTAATACCTTCATCAACTACTTATTCAAAACCTTCATCAACTTCTTGATATACATCACATGTTGCTCCAACATAAAATTATGTTTATCTATACTTGGGGTGTTTTTTCATATCGTAATATGTCATTTGGTCTTAAAAGTGTTGGTAACACATTGCAGTGGGTCACGCGATATGATTTCCATTACATCAAAAACATTTTTGAAACATATTTTCATGATTTAGCTACTTGGTTAGAGTCATTTTGATCATCTATCTCATATTTATGTCACATTCACAAATATTTTTTTATTATCACATTTGTTTGAATTCTCAAAAGTGAATATTTTGTGAGATATATAAGAGATTACTTGATTCATTATGTCCAAGTTTGGTATCATGGTTTATCCCTTCAAGGTTGAGGCAATAGTTAAGTTTCCTTTCATGTTTATTGTTAGAAAACTTCAAAGTTTGCAAGGGAAGAAAAACTTTTTATGACTATTAATAGTGAATTATAAAGATATTATAAATGGTTTCATGCACCTTTTGAAGAAGAGTGTACCTTTAAATGGGATTACCAACATGATTTATATGGGGGTGTTTACTGAAATTTATAATTATTCTTGAATATATAATGTTTATATTATAATATGGTTCTAAAAGGTTCATGTAAACATGTTTAAGTGTCACAATGAAAATTATTCTAGGGTATTTGGACTTCTTCTTTATTATATTAGACTTAGTTTGTATTATTTGAATGTCATATGAGTGTGTATGCATGTCCTAATGAAAAAATTGTAGATTTTTCCCCATACTCATGGATGGAATTCCTAGTTAATTTGTTTGTGTAGACTAGTGTGCCTAACCTAAGGGGATTTAAATTGGGAACTTGTTGTCACAAAAATAGTCAAATATCCAACAATATTGGGTACAAACAATTAAGTTAAGCCTTTAAACGTCAAGTGTAAAATGTGTATATTCCAAACAGTGTGTGTGTGTGTGTGTGTGTTTAAATGACTCAATAAGACAATACCCACAATGTTTTTTATATTTTTATGATGGTAGTTAGTTGGAAGAGTAGTATTCTCCTTTATTGGTGCTTACGCCAAAGAAAATATAGCCTTCACTAAAACCACTATAACATAGACTTAACTTGTTTTTTCAATGATATCATATGGTTTCCATGTGGAAGTTTTAAGGCTTGTAAAGTTTTGGCTAAAAAACACAATATAGGAAGTCTTACAAAAATGATAATAGAATATTCTTGAGATAAGGATAACAATTATTATAAGTTGAATTCATATATTTTTTATCCATATTTGGGTGAACATTTTACATTTTAATTTTCCAAATGAAAACATAAGTTGAAATCATATATTCATTATGCAGAAATTACATACAAGATTTTGTTATCCATGCTTGGAGTGAACATTTTATCCATATTCATTATTATTCGATGTTAAGTGGGAGCATACTTTCATTTGCAAGTCAAATTATACTAGCTTTGCATTAGTTTGATTTCTAACCTATAAATTTTCACAAAGTTTTATATTGTAAATTTAATATTAAATATATTATTTTCAAAAAAAATAAAAATCAATAATATTTAGATATCATTCATGCAATTTTGTAATTGGTCTAAAAAGGTTTGGCTTGGAAATGAATCATTGCAAGAGTAGATTTAATTGATATATTTTAGAAAAGTAAATTAAATTAAATTTCTTAGATTTCCACTTTCCTTGTGGTGTTGAAAATTATTTGATAAATACTTCGAAAAGGATATTGGTTATATGTCTAGATATAGGCATCCACTAATAAGAAATATCAACTAGGTAATGTCGATAATCAAAGCTGACTTTGTCAACACATGATTTCTAAAATATATATGGTTCTTTTAGTATGGATGCATACTCACAAAACGAGATACCAGTATGGGTTTCTATGACAGACAGTTATCAGGCTAAAATATGCAAAGGGTCGACAAATATTTCCCTATTCATATCCATGACTATTGTTTGATCAACTTAGAGGATTCTACCATGACATTACACATGGTGCTAGTGGGAGACATACCAAGAAATTTGTAATGGATAATACCACCTTTCAATTTTGTAATAATACCTAAACATGATATAGATGAAGTAGGATTTCTAAAGCACATGATTGGTATATTGCTCCTATACAATAAGTGGGGTTTGAAACTACTCCTTTCCACAACAATTTTGATTCATCCTTATTTGTAATAGTGGATAGTGATGCTAATTTTGATGTGTGATTTTGAACCCTTGTGGGAAAGGAATTTTGATCTTAATACTTACGAGGAATGATAAATTTCAAAGTGATATTAGTATATTATAAGAATTTATATCGATATTGTTGTGCTTATGATGATTAAAAAAAATAATTTTGTTGTTTCATCTCTATTATGATCCAAAGACATAGAAACCAGGATTTTACACCATGTACACCAATGAGAACATGGAGCACAACTCCAATATATATAATAGGAGTGTAGGTTCTAACCCCTCATATTCATTGCTACAAATATGTTTTTAATAATATATAAAATATGAAATGGTGTAAACACACATTCAACATAGATATTTTACCCTGGAAACCCAAATTGGGAAAATGAGAAAGATTTTTCAATATGTATTCATTTTTACAGTATTACAATAAAATATATATATCTTGAAACATCCATAAATGACCAATCCATTCACCTTATATTAGAATACAACCATAGTTCCTTTAATGATACTATAAAACCATGGGATAAATCACCATGCACCATAAAATCGTTAAAAATGAAAATTCCATGTCAAAAACTACTAAAATGGATGCAAAAAAAGGCCATTTTTTTTGGAGGGTGCTTTCTTTGAACCCTCATGACCCCCCTTACAACCCCTCTATGATCCCCCCACTATGCTTAGATCTATATACAACTTATGTGGGTATTCATGCAAATAATATAACATATTCCCAACATTCTCCCACTTCTTGTTTTCTTTGCACATAGGGGGTCACAAAAGTACATGATTAAAAATACAAGACGATAATTCCAATTATTTTTTTACATCAAGAGAACAGTGGTCATATATTTTTTTAATGAATACACAAAAGTCTTCAAAGTTTCCACCTTCACAAATAATGCTTTCTTTTCTTCAATCATCTCTCACAAAGTGATATTGGACATTAATATGTTTTTTCATTAAAATGATACATGGGGTTATTTACTAAGAATATTACATTATGAATATCATAATATATCCTCATAGCTCGTTTTACCAACCTAACACCTAAACAAAATCACTGTAACCATACTACTTCCTTTCCTGCATGAGTGATTGTAATGTATTCAACTTTTGTACTTGAAAGTGCCACTACAAACTATCATGTGATCATCCAACTAATTTCTCCTCCATATAGGTTAAACACATTCCCACTTATAGATATTTTTTAATCCATATCGTTAGCCCAATATACATCAACAAACCCATGTATGTCCAACACTTTGTCCAATCCTAGTCTTCCTTGATACCACAATCCACAAATAGTAGTTCCAGAAAAATACCTAAAAAACCTCTTTATTTTCTCCAATGTTCCTTACCTTGTTTTTCCATATACCTATTGAGTACTCCCATTACATGTGCAATGTTTGGTTTAGTACAAAAAATTTCTGATTAGAGGTTCAGTATTTAGCTAAAAAATGAAAATGCTCAGAAATGCTCCAAACCAGAATGATCGGATAGAGCTTGTCACCAGAATTCCAATGCAACTTGTTTCATCAAAATCCAAGTTCATATGAGTAAGTTATGGTATGATGTTCGTTTTCCCAAATAGGTAAAAATTGTGCAAAACAATGATAGACTGATGACTTGGCAGTCCAGACAGCACCTCAGGAATTTTCAGGGAATATTCTCCAGATTTCAGCCAGTGACACTATGACAAGTGTCACCATCAAATTCGCCAATGTTTCTTAGGGAAGTTGAATTTTTTCCTCCTAATCCTAAGTTGGGAGTTTCTTCTATGGTGGATATTATTTTAATGGTGGAATTTTTGGGCCAATGGGGAAGTGCCACATGGCGCAGCCGGAGGCTGCCACATGCCCTCCCCCATGGAAAGGTTGGATGGCATGTTAATTTTTATCCAAGGTCGAATGCAAATATCAAATGGTGCAATCATTTTATATACCATGGTTCAACCATAGTCGTGGGGTGTAATATATATCACATATATTATATCAACATATAATTTTTAACCAAAGTCAAGACCTATGGCCTGAATTGGGGTTCGTTCAACAAAATTTTATGGCGGGTTCGGGGTCGAACCCACGACCACCCGCACACAGCACCAATGCCTTACCGCCATACCATACCATGAGTTCCTCAACCATTAAGGACTTTGCTTCTATTTAAATATTGTCGCCGCAGAGTTTGGGGGTTCGGAGGGGACCAACCCCATGAGCCATCCCCCTCCCACATGTCCGAGCACAAAGACCAGGAGCCAAATACCATTTCGGCGGGAGTTTAAAATGGAACTAATTCTGACAAGAAGAGTTTATTAATGTTAATATGTGGTTTAACCACGTTAATCCATAATCAACAAAAAAATGCGCTCTGCGTTAATCCGTTTGTTAACCTCACTTAATTCTTTCTTATCGCTATTTAAATGTGTTCTTATATTAGTGTCAGGTTTGGTGGACTTGCCAAATGCAGAGAAACTCCACATTTAGTGGAGTTAACTGGCAGACTTCCAGAATTAGTGGAGAAAAACTAGGAAAATTTGGTTTTTCGATAACTGAGGCAATTTTCGACCAATTTTGGCTTAGGAAGAGTCATTATTGGTATATTTTGATGTTTTTGAGCCATTAGAGTAGGTTGTAGAGGCAACAGGAGACTGTAAACAGCAATTTTTCACAATTTGATCTAATAAAAAGGCCCACACTATGAAGTTGGACCAAGGAGATGTAGCCCTCCTTCATCAAAAAAACTCCTTCATCAAAAAATTTTGTATTTGTCTCTGTTATTTGTGCTTGTTGTATTTTTATATGTTGTTGTTCAACATTGAGTTTCCATTCTTTTAATTTCATGAAATACATTTAATCTCATCAAGTTTAATGAATTGTCAATCATAAGCACATGTATAAACCCTTGTATGATAAGAAAACCAAATCACTTTAATGCTAATTATGAAACTGATATTAGCACACCATCAACTAACAATCAATTTCAGATCAAGTTGGTATCGGAAAACAAAGTTGCTAAAGGTTATTTTCTTGCTTTTCTTGAGATTGTGTAAGAAGGGTTTTAATAGTTGCAATTTTGTGATGCTTACAAGGTTGAAGTTGCAGAGAGGATAAGGGAAGTTATTGGTTGTTAGTACTAATATTAAGAAAAGATGAAAGAGATTTGAGAGAGAATCATCTTCACCCAAAGTTCCACTCAAAACTACACTTGAAGCACCTCAAGTTCTATCTCCAACAGTTGAGATTGAAGAGGTGCAAATTGCACAAGAAGCTGAAGTGATTGAAGAGATACAAGCATCAGAGGTTGAGCTTGAATCCTTAGCCATTATGTCAGGAGTTGTAGAGACTCATTTACATTCAAAAGAGGAGGATTTCAAGAGAGACTTCAAGGACATTCAAATAATGGTTAAAATCATGTTTGATGCATTCACTGCAGAAAGAGCAAGAGAAGGTTCTAAGCCTCCACATGTAGAAGGATCTTCATATGGTAATAAGGATGAAGATAAGAGTTCGAAAGGTAGTGGAGGAAAGCCACCTCCATCTCCACCATCCTCATCCTCATCATATTCATCATCATCTTCATCTTCCACTTCCACCACAAAAACCACCCACACTCATTCAAAAATCCCAAAAGGAAAAACTCCATTACTCAAGTTGGACATCAACTTTGAACTTCCCATGTACAATGGTGAGATAAATGCAGAGAATTTAGACAATTGGATTCATCAATTGGAAGTATACTACAAAATTTAGAATCTACAAGAGGATGACATAAAGATCCAGTTGGCTTCATTAAGGCTAGAAGGAGCAACACTAGTTTGGTGGGAGGTAAAGACTAAAGAGGAAATGTGAATTCATGGTAAGATATCCATTTCTTGGGTTGAATTCATTTCTTCCATTAAAAGGCAGTTTTATCCATTAGCCTATATGCAAAAAGGAATAATGAATTAGTAAAACTTTAGGCAACTCAAAGGCCAAATCGTTCAAGAGTACACCCAGGAGTTTAGAAAGAAGGATTTGTTGTTAGGAGTAAACTTGAATTCGCAAGATACACTCTTGAAATAAATTGGGGGTTTACATTCCTACTTGAAACATACTATCCTTATGTTTAACCCAAACAACTTAGATGAAGTATGTGTGCAAGCCACACATCTTGAAGCAAGGGGAATAACATTCAGGAAGAGGGCAATAAGAAGAAGCCATTCAAGGGTAAGAGAAAAGAGAAGGGAGGAAAATGAAAGGGAAAGAAGAGTGCAAGCATCAAGAAAGAAGGGGATAAAAATACATGCAAACATTGTTCCAAAGAGGGGCATGATGAAGCCCACTCTTGGAAACTACACCACGAATGAAGGCCAATGAAACCAAATAACAAAGGGAAACAAAATATGATTTCCACCACACAACAAGATCTTGGATATAATTCAAGAGATAAGACCAAGATTGTATCCATGGTTATCAAAGGAAAGGAAGCCATAGAAAGTACTAGTTCCTCAATTAGTCACAACAACACTCCAAATTAAGACACAAGGATAGAATTGTTCCATGTTAGAGTGATTTCAAATCATACAAAGATTGATGCATTGTTTGATAGTGGGTCACAAGAAAACCTGATTTCAGAATACTTAATCAAAAAGATTAACCTTGAAGCCATACCACATCATAAACCATACCCATTGGGTTGGATAGTTAATAATGCCAATTTACAGGTTACAAGGAAATGTATATTTGGATTTGCTATTACTGCAAACTTTGTTGATGAAATCGAGTTGGATGTGGTTCCACTTGAAATTTTTGAGATTATCTTGGGAAGTCCATATTTGTATTACAGGAAAGTGGTGTTTTATCACAATGAGAAAAAATATCATTTTCTTGAGGATGGAGTGGAGTATATTGTGAGAGCTCATCGCAAAAAACTGAATATTTCTTCAGTTAATGCAGGGAAAATGAAGAGGATAGTTAATGCAAGTAAAAATTTTGTGATTCTCATGATCAAGAAAATTGTTGATGTTGACTATGAATCTTTTGAAGGATGTGATGACAGATTAAAATCCGATTTTTTTGATGTGGTAAGTCAACATGGCGAGATGTTTTAAGAACCAAATGGGTTACCTCCCAAGATGGGAACTCAACATGAGATTCAGTTGTAGCAGGATGTTCCACTTCCAAACATTGGTATGTATCGAATGTCAATTATGGAGAATTTGGAAATCAAGAAGAAAATTCAAGAATTTTTGAACAAATTTATCATACGTCCATCTACTTCGGCATGTGGTTCACCAATTTTTTTGTTACCAAAGAAGTACAGGACTTGGCGCATGTGCATAGATTTCCGTGCACAGAATAAAATCATGGTAAAGAATCGCTACCCACTCCCATGCATTTATGATTTGCTAGATCAGTTAAAGTATGCAAGGTATTTCACTAAGTTAGACTTGCGAAGTGGTTATCATCAATTTATAATAGTTGAGGAAGACAATTGGAAAACTACTTTTAAAACTAGACAATGATTATTTGAGTGGCTAGTTATGTCATTCGGTCTAACAAATGCTCCAGCTAATTTCATGAGAGTCATGTATAATGTACTTATACAATTTCTATATGAATTAGTCATTGTTTACTTACATTAAATACTTATATTCATCAAATCAAGAGAAGAACATCGCATGCATGTGAATAAGGTACTTGATGTCATGAAAAAAGAGAAAATATTTTTAAAGATGTCAAAGTGCGAGTTTGGAAAGACTTATTAGTGTATTTGGGACACATTGTTGGAGGAGGTGAGTTGAAGATAGATCCTTCCAAAGTAGAGGTCATTTTGAATTGGCCGAAGCCCAATATGGTTATAGACGTGAGAAGCCTTCTTGGGGCAACACAGTATTGGAGGAAATTCATTGCTAATTTTTCTTCCATTGCAGCTCTGTTACATGCATTGACAAGTGTTAAGAAAGTCTTCCATTGGGGAGATATGAAGCAAAAATAATTTGATGCTTTAAAGCAAAAGATATGTTCAGCACCGGTATTGGCTCTTCCATATCTTAGACAACCATTTGAGATCCAAACAGATTCAAGTGATTATGTTGTGGGAGCATTTCTCATGCAGCATGGTAAGACTATTTCATTTCATTATGAAATTTTTAATGAAGTGTGACTAATTATCCCACCTATGAAAAAGATTTATATGCATTGGTATAAAGTGTAAAGAAATGGAAGCACTATTTGATGGGGAAAGAGACCACTATCCATACCAACCATCAGCCTTTACAATACTTACAATCACAGTCAAATTTGCAGCAATCAAGACATTTCAGATGGATTGTATTTCTACAACAATTTCATTTGGTTATCAGGTATAAAAAGGGAATCTACAATAGGGTAGTTGATATGCTCTCTAGGCCTATTTTAAATTCATCTATTATACTCAAGCACAATTTAACTATGCATGAAAGTTACATTGAACAATATGCATATGATAGTGATTTTCAACATGTGTATGAAAGCTTGAGTCAAGGAAACCAAAATGAAGAATTAGATTATCATGTGCATAACAGTTTGTTGTATCACTTGGGCAAGTTATGTATACCACAGGGAGAAAGAAACAGTATCATAAGGGAGGCGTACACTTCATTTATTGTTGGACATTTCGATGTAGGAAAGACAGTAGCAAATCTCCAAAGGTATTGTTATTGGCCACACATGATTTATAGTGTATCTCGTTTTATTAGAGGATGTTCTTTATGTGCAATAAGTAAGCCTAGTAATAGGAAACTTGGATTGTACACTCCACTTGTAGTTCCTGTTGGGTGCCAGTTTTGTACTTATTTCCTACATCTGTTTCCCCCATTGTTACCTTGTGACTACAACCATTGGGACTATATTTGCCTCTTTTTCTACTTTTCTATCCTAAACAGTGATGTTTTACCTTATTTTCATTATCTTGTCGTCTCATCGATTATTATGATGTATCGTTTCTTTTTTTATGACTAACTAGGATAAATGTTGGAAGAATTTCTCTGGTCTTTTGTTGTCCTTCTGGATGTTATTATTAGCACAAAATATTTAGAGCATGAGGCATACAGAAGAAGTAAAAGTGTGTTGTTACAGTGAGTTGTTACACCACAATTTTGTTACATCACGGTGTTGTTACAGACCCGCTATATAAATTATTGTTACAGTTGTATTGCTAACTGGATATCGTCAACTTCGGAATGTCGACCTGTCCTCAATTATTGTTATGAATACAACTGTCATTTTCCACGAATAGTTGTAGAAGTCATTACATATTCTATTTTAGGATGACAGCTTCTAGGCAGTTTTGATTGTAATCCATACTCTTCCAGTCAGAATTTTTTTAAGAAGTGGTTGTAACTCTATGTATCTTATTTTGATCAGCATGAGAATCGTAAGATTCTCATGACTGATTTGTTCCTAGTTTTTCTGAACATGTAACCATTATATAACTCTCAACCCTTGAGGTCAAGGGGTTAGCGATGAACAATATTACTTTTGGCTCTATACTTTTGGTCACATTAATACAAAGATATCACGTTGTTGTTGTTACATGTGTTGTCTGGTTTAGTTTTCATTTAAGTTTCTATCTCTTCCTACACCCTGCTAGGGAGGAAGGGCGCTCCTCTTTAGCAAGGACTGTAGTGGTTAAGGTAGTTGTACTATATTTCTTAGTTGCTTTACATATTGGTAGAATTTCCATTGTTTATGTTTTGGCTGTTAGTATATCTGCTTCAATTTCGATATTATTATGCTGTTATACATATGTGATTAGAGATACTAGCTGGTGTAATTATGTGTGGCGCGCTAGGTACAGTTAATTGAGGCATGATTATATTCCTATAGATTGCTTTTATTTCTGCATGAGTGATTTATTTCAACACTTGATTCAACAATGATTCTCTTTACTTGATTTTTTTATGGTTTGATGTATCGACACAGGCAGTGCAACTATCATTGAAATAAAAGACGTCCCTAGATTGATAATTTATGTGTACCATATTATTCATTTAACAATGATTAATATAGTCCAACATTTTGGCGCCATTGTCTAGGATGGAAGTGACGATCCAATCAACCAGAATTGTTTGTTTGATGATAGAGTTTTCCTAGTCTACAACTATTGGGCGGTAAGATGAGAGGTAAGAACCTACACATCGCTCTAACATACCTGGGCGGGCTCACCATTGCTACACTAGGGCACTTAGAAGTATATTTTTGGGTATTTTTATTTATTGTGTCCTGTTGACGGGAAAATATGTCCGGCCAACAGTAGGGGATCTCCCCGGTAGAAAGTCCCAATTAGAATTTGAACCGTTTGGAGTAGGGATCCCGTCTGGGGTGTGGGTCCGGCTACCGCTTAAATGAGCCCTACATAAAAATTCGAAACTTATATGCGCGCTACATAAAAATGTTTCGTATTTGTCGCAATAGCTACGTTTGATATCACGCGCGCATTCGCTCTCTTCTCTTGCAGAACAGCATTTGCGCTCAGCATTCGCGCTCAGCTCTTGCAGAACAGCATTTGCCCTCAGCATTCGCCCTCAGCGTTCGCCCTCAGCTCTTGCAGAACAGCATTCGCCCTCAGCTCTTGTAAAATGGTAAGTTCTTACTGCAGGCCCTTCCTCCTATAGTAGGGTTGACTCTATTTGGGTTTTTTTGGTCAATTCCATTGGATTGTGTTAGGCTGTAGGGTTCTCTCTAGATGTCAAGAATCAAGATTCAATATCCTCTATTATCTTCATCACCCAATACAAGATTTAAATTTTTCCCAAAGAAACGCTTATTAATTTGGCAGCCATTATTTCTCCCTGCTTAAAAAACCCTACATTTAAATGAAAACAAGCATTGCATTTCAACTACAAAAATCTATTAGTGTTCAAATGTACATGTGTGCTACATTAACGTTTGATATCATGCGCGCATTCGCCCTCCTCTCTTGTACACTATTCGCTCACAAGATTCACTCCTCAAATTTTCTATAGAACAAAGATTCGCTCAAAGATTTGCCCGAAGCTCTGAACAAAGATTATTGTGAAGATTTCGCCTCTCAAACTTGTGTAACATCATTCGCCCCGGATTCTCCCTCGCCTCTTTCAAACAACATTCACCGTATTCGCTTCGCCTCTTTGCACAAATATTTCTCAAAAAAAAGATTTCGTTTCCTCGTTCGTCTCTCAAATTTTCGTAACAACATTCGCTCATTGAGCGCTTTCCCCGCCTGTGTAACAACCTTCGCCTCAAATTTCTGCAAAATGGTAAGTTCTTACTGCAGGCCCTTCCTCCTATAGTAGGGTTGACTCTATTTGGGTTTTTTTGGTCAATTCCATTGGATTGTGTTAGGCTGTAGGGTTCTCTCTAGAAGTCAAGAATCAAGATTCAATACCCTCTATTATCTTCATCACCCAATACAAGATTTAAATTTTTCCCAAAGAAACGCTTATTAATTTGGCAGCCATTATTTCTCCCTGCTTTAAAACCCTACATTTAAATGAAAACAAGCATTGCATTTCAACTACAAAAATCTATTAGTGTTCAAATGTACATGTGTGCATCACTTTTGTAGGGTATTCCTTTTCCACTTTCACATTATCCAAGAATGTGTGCAGTATAGTTCATATTTTTTGTGATTTATATTATCTTGAAAAAGGAAAGGTAAATTATTTCCATGGAAAAAGAAGGTTTTCCCTTTTTATAGGTTGTTTGGACTTACGTGGAAAAATTTATGGTATGCCTTTCATATTATGTAGTTTAAATTTGAATTAACAGATTATTCTACATGAAAATATAATTACCTATGTGATGTCCTTCATCACTAATTAAATTTATAGGCTTTCAATTTCCTAGACTCTAACTCATCTGATGCTAAATTCTAGGTTCTCATTGGTGGATCACTCTTCCATTGATTTCCTTTCCCTCTGGATCTTGTCATACTTTAGAAGTCATCAATGATACATATATTATTTCAGGTATCCCAAAAGGCTTTATAGTAGAACATATTGTGAAGTTTTTTGACACTTGAGGATTCTTTTTAGAACTGCAACGTGGTCTATGCTATCGAGTTATATATCAAGCAACTTGTCCTTAATAACCACACTATGAGGTAGGTTCAACCAGCTTGAACTTGTTGGGACATAGCATATGAAGTTGTGTGATGAGTCCATATCACAGGTCTATTATGGTGAAAAAAGTGAAGACATGTAATGATAGTTATTATGTTAACATTACTAGAAACATTTTCAAAATTATCCATGCTATCAAGATGTCAAAATTCCAGGCATTAGGTGTCAATACTCGTAGCTAATAGATAATAATAATAATATAAAAAAATCACAACTTTATTCTTGAAATATGATTATTACACATTGGTAACCTAGTTCATGAGTTACTATCACCCAAAGATTGCAAAACAAACTTAAAATATAAATTAAACCAACATGAGAATCCAACTAAGGGTTTCTCGACAAATCATGCCATAACCTGGCATTTTGAAACCCAAATTTGAATCCATCATAAGTAATACAATGCAAACTCAGATGGATTTTCAATGCATGTTTGCATGCTACACTTATTCTCTGCCTAGATATCATTTTTTAAATGGAACCATTAGTCAAGCCCACAGTCCTTTTTATGTGAAAAATTTCAGCTCTATTTGAGCTCTTTTTTGCTCCACCACCTCCATAAACCCGTGTTACACGGGGTCTCGCCCCCCCACCTAGGGGTCTAGATTCCTCACCCCCTCGCGCTCCGGGGTCTTGGGGACTTCTAGGGGATGTTTCCCTCACGCTCCCTCACGTCCCCTCACTGCCCCTTTTAGTTTATGGTTTCGTGTTAAAATTTGATGTGCCACTTAGCATATTTGAGAATCCAAGTGATTCTGATTCAGATGGTGACATGGTTGATCTTGATATATTCGTGCAGAAGTTGGATGCAGAGACTAGTGGGGCATTAACTTGAGCATTTATGCTCATTTATCAGTATGATGATTTCATTTGATATTCATATGTTATGTTTTATGTTTTATGTTTCAGACATAACTTATTTGCGTTTAAGTTTTATGTTTCAGACTTGAGTTGTAAACTTCATTTTAAACTCTATTTTGAATCTTGATATAATATGTCATATGATATCTTAAACTTTATTTTCATTGTACATTGTTAGTAGTTACATTAATGATTATATAGTTACAAACTTACAAACTTACATGTATGATTGTATGATGTATGTTTTAACTTTTAACTTTTAAATTTGTTTCAATTATATGATTCATCATTCATCGATTTGTAATTTTATCATTTATGATTTATCTTTCATGATGCAAGTGTATGATGACTGTATATACATTCCTTGCAAAAATATAATTACATTTTAAATATTAAATTTTATAATTTTTATGACCCCGACGTCCCCCCACGTTTCCAAATCAGAGTTTGCATAGTCGTCGCCTCACCTCACCAACACTGTGGGGACTGAACATTGCCATAAACATATGCAATATATATCACATCTTAATCTAATACATAAGAAGCAATGTTCCATAATCTTGCCCCATCATCAATTTAAGAAATTTCCATTTACTATCAAATTATGGAGGGGGGGAACTTTTTGCTGCAACATTTGGCTCAAAATCAGGGACCATCTTCGTATGAGGTGAATGAGAACTATAGATATTTGAAGAAGTAGATTAGTGCCTTTTCCTCTGGCCATGGAGTCATATACAGTCATCCATCACAAAAATTTGTCTTTGTTCATTTTCACCTTGAAAGTTGCAAAAAATCATGCCCTAATTGAAATGACACTAAATTTGAAAGATATAATAAAAATGCAAGCTAGAAGTGCCCTATTAATACAAAGGGAAAACCTTCCTACCTACCCTAACTGAGATAAATTTTGATTGAATAGGAAACATGAGATTTCCTATGGAGTTGATCCAACAACTTGTTAAATGTATGGGACTAAATCATGCATTTGATTTCCAGGGAAACATGCGCATGAAGAGAAAAAGTGCAGAATTAATGGAAAATCCATACATGCCACTTATAAAAACTACACCGAAAGGTCAAAAAACACTTAAGGCCTTAACTTAATTTGAATCCAAAAATGACAAAACAGGATTAGTGAAAACACGAGAGTGGTGTGGGTGAACAACATAAATAAAAAGTGAAGATACCTTTCCCCAAGATGCCTTTGTCACCGTTGTATGAAAACATGTTTTCCTTTCCCTTTATACATGCAAGTGAATGCATTATAGGTATGGTGTTTTCCCAGAATAGGAGAAGCCTACTTAAATATATCATTTGTGGATTGAATGTTTGGGTGCCTTAATGTGCAGTGACATGTTTCCAGGACTGAATTCAATGCAAGGCATATTTGAAACTCTAACTCTGTCTTCCGGTGTCTTATTAGAAATTATTTTAGTTTTCATTTTGTGTTTTCAAGTTAGATATTGTTTTCAAGTTTTTACATTTATAATTTTATTGCAATGTGGTAGACTGATCAGAGCAGTGCAGGAACAACCCCGAGACGGGATGATAGCGGAAAGAGGCCAGCGGAATAACATGTAAAGTGCCAGCATTGCTCTATCTTCAGGTATTTTAGTTATTTACATAATTGAAATAATATTAATTTTGTTCAAATATGCAGACACCTAGCCATGGTACGCTTGATGATTCCCTCTTTGAGGAAGAGCTTTCTTCATCCCTATCTCCAGTGTTGTTGTTGCAAAAAAAGGCACGAGATGCAAGGTCGGAATTTAATTCTTTGATAGATGCGCCTCAAACACCTGAAACAGAAGAGAGGATACAACATCTTATGAGGCGGCTAAATAGATATCAGGTAATAATAAAAAGTCAAAAGGATATTTTTTTTGTTCTGCATGAGATGAATTGTGATAGTTTGATTTTTAATTTTTACATTGACTAAACTAACAAAAAGTTTTTTTGTATGTAGCGTTTTCTGGCATTTGCTGAACCCGGTGTTGGTGGTAGTGGGACACAAGGGCAAGAGATTGCCCAACAACCCTCTCATACACCTTCTACTCCTTTAGGTGCTAGCCAAGAAACACACCCTGCCCAAGCAGACACCCAGCCAACCGCCGAACGTGTTGGCAATGATGAGGCTGATATGGCCAACTACATTATTGCGTTTCTTGGAGCTACACGTGTCAGCTCCACAGGGACCATTAATGGCACGTTGTTGGTGAATGATGAAGGTGTCCCTATAAAGCATGTACAACTCCCAAGTAAATTTTAATATTTTAACTATTTCATGTACTTTATCTAAAACATATTTATCATGATTTTTATTTTTAAATTAATGATAATATCTTCTTCTTTTTTGGTTTTATTATGTGTAGGAAACAATGAGTTCTACAGGATTCTGGAGAGCCATGCGTTGGTAATTTTTGGCCCAACCATATGTACAGGGTGGAATTCCCAGAATTCCAACCCGAAAAAAGAACTTCTAGATTATCTAGAAGCCCTTTTTGGGGTCGGCACATTTGACAGAAAAGCGGTGGCTCAGGTAGCCGGCAAATATTTGAAATATACCAGGGACACCTATAGGACGCAATTGCAATTTAACCCTAGATATGAGCTTCCTCTCGCAGTTTCAGAGAGTGAGTGGAGAGCACTCATCCATGACGGAAAAGAGAAAAGGGCAAAGAAAGAAGGAAAAATGCCAACTGGACCCGCAAGGTAAATTACAACTTTAATTCAATAGCTTTAATTTTCTTTATGTTTAAAATAAAAGTGTGCTACGTCATATTTGACTTCAATCTTTTGATGCTAGGTTGCCTGACACCTCAAAGGCAACCAAAGCTAGGATAGAGAAAAAGGGCCATCACAAGCTCGGCCAGGGTGGCTACTTGAAATTAGCTGCAAGAATTGTAATTAAGTAGCTAAACATCTTATAATTAATTGTATCGCTTTCCAACGTTTTTGTAATCCTATCAGATATGATTAAAAATACACAATCATATATAATGTAGGGTGATGACTTTGGAACAATAACTACAGAGGAAGATAAAAA
Organism: Pinus albicaulis; assembly: GCA_034641835.2. Classification (NCBI taxonomy): domain Eukaryota; kingdom Viridiplantae; phylum Streptophyta; class Pinopsida; order Pinales; family Pinaceae; genus Pinus; species Pinus albicaulis. The sequence continues at coordinate 1,459,534,100 of CM076577.1, read as the reverse complement.
TATTGCTTTCCGTTTTGGCTATCAAGCTGTAGTTGAACGTCGCAGAAGCTTGGGGCAGGTCCCAAGATCTACAATGCCCGATAAGGTAAAACATTAACCTTTCAATATTTTTGTTTTCGTCCATAAATTTAATGTCTAACAACTTTGTTTAAATCAGGGGAGCAACACTACCGACGAGGTAAATAACCCAGTTTTAGAGCCAGATGTAGATGATCCTCACGTGCAACCTGATCATTGTAGTGGGGACCAGGCTGACAATGCTACTATCAGTGAGGGCCGTGACGGTAATTAATTTCCACTTATAATTTTTTCTAATTATACCTTGATGGTTGTCCTTATAACGCTTTTTGTTTAAATGACAGAGAATGTTTCCCTTGAGGATCTTACCACCAGAGAGGAAGACAGGGCAACAGTCCCAACGGCGACAACTGGTGCACCAGGTAAATAATCTCATTGCAATTTTTTTTTTATTAATATTACCGAACTAGTTCAATGATATTTAAAAACTGACAATTAAAATTTAATATTATCTGTTTTTGTAGGCGATGCCCTGTCACTGGATGAGACTAGACATCGTGACTATGCAACTAGGTCAGCGGCGACAACTGGTGCACCAGGTAAATAATCTCATTGCAATTTTTTTTATTAATATTACCGAACTAGTTCAATGATATTTAAAAACTGAGAATTAAAATTTAATATTATCTGTTTTTGTAGGCGATGCCCCGTCACTGGATGAGCCCAGACATCGTGAATACGCAACTAGGTCAGCAGTGCGGGTGGAAAGGCACGAAACAAGAGCAGAGCACGATGATATTGATGATGTAATTAGGAGCTTTAAAAATAGGAAGAAGAAAAAGAAAATTTGACAATGTAAAATATTGTATTATTATAAGACAAACGTTACCATACTTGGAACATTTTTTTGCGTTATATAAAAAACTCATTTATCATACTATTTTTATGTGAAGCATTAATTGCAATGTTTCCTTGCGTACTTTTTGTTGAATTGTTTTTTTACTAGTTATTGAATATTTTTTTTTATGCTCATGAAAGTAAAAATTGAAATATAGATTGGGTATTGGGGAATTGAGAGTGATGTGAGGGGGGGGAGGGGCCATAAGAGCTTCCACCTTCACGTGGTTGGCCCTGTTTAGTAGAGAATAATTTATTGGAGCGATTTAATCTTGGAGAAAACCTCCCTTGATCCAGCGTAGCAACAAAAAAGTCACTGTTGACTTAGTTGCTACTCTTTCAGATCGTGGGAGGCTTGTTCCAATTTCATGCGACTCCAATAAATTGTCTTGAAACGAAGAGGAGCTTATTTAGGTATGTTTTGACATTTTCAACATATGTTCTAACATTATCATAAGAATGCATCTTAGAGTAAAAAATACTACATCAATTACTTGTATTTATTGTATAGATAATGATGGATTTTGATTGACTTGGCAGTGCAGGTACAAATCCTCTTGCATCATGAGCAATACAACTTGTCAACCAAGGTCATGTCCATGATATTTTTGCTTGTGCGCTTGACCAGGTTCGTAATGTCACATTTTGTAAGTTCCTTTACAGTTCATAATTCAATATTAAGCTTGTTCACGATTATTATCTAGGTTTTTTGTATGTGTTTTTTCATCTATTTGATTGTAAGCAACTATGCATGTTTCCCGTTGTTCACTATGATTTCTCCCATTACCACTCCCAGGATGAATCCGACTTTATTGTTACATAGGTTACTTTATTGTTACTATGATTTCTCCATTTACGATTTCATAGGTTACATCATGTAAAGTTGTCAATCTCAAGTTGGTGATGAGCTTTAGTTCTCCAGATTTGGGGCTTTTCTGATATTTTATCCCTCATGTCATTCCCGCATCACCTCGTTGTTTGAGCATGCCAATTTTCTACCACTTGTACCAATTGGCACATGTCAATCTCTGAGTGGTGCCACATTTCACCTATTTTCAGTGAGAGTTTAGGGTTTCTCTAACATAGCTTCGGAAATCCGATTCAGTGCCTGCTTGAATATTGTCACATAATACTTATGGTTTGGATTGATGAGCATGTTCTGAATGGTTGGTTGATTCATAAGAACCACCCATAAATATCCCTTCCTCTAACACACAGAAAATAAAAATTTCTTTGACAGGAGACAAAGTTTCAATACTTTGAAAACAAACTTCTATTCCCTTCAATAACTCAAAAAAAAACTATTACACTACTTCCTCACTGAGAGGGATTACAAAAGTATGACTGCTACAAAACGCAGTGCATAAAACCAACTCACTGTCTATTCAAAACAAACATACTCTGTCTCTAAGACACTCTGCTGTGTTTTTCCCTTTCGCACTGCTGTGCATACACACTTAAAAAGTTACACTCAATTTTTCACTTTTTACACACTGCTATGTAATAAAAAGTTTACGTACTGTCTATAAAAAAAACTACCAAGCTTTTTCGACCTTTTTATTTTTATATGCCGGAACATATAAAACATATTATAATAAACCCTCTTTAAAAAAAAATAAAATTAAAACTAAATTCTATGGCCCACCTTTCATTTCGCATATGATATATATATAACATATGTTTAAAACATATGTATATATTAAACTATCAAAACATTAAAGAACTCTTTCCGTCGGACTTCAAAAGTCTGAATAGATTGAATTTCAAACCAAATTCGCGTTCCAAAATGGGATGTTGACGTCTGCCTAATTTTAACTCGAATTCTCAATCCAATATGCCCTATAAAAAATTCGGGTCCGGTTTTCAGGTTTTCAGATTCCCTTCAATTTCATGCGATCCAATATTAATGCTCCACGTGTCCTCCTTTTGAATTTACAAAACCGTCGGGTAAATTTCTGTTTGTTTAATTTCTGGTTGGTGAATTGGCGCACGCCGGGTCAGCGTTGTGCTTCTAAATACAATCCCGTACGCAAATATGGCCGTGGGTCGTCTACAAAAAAAACTTGCAGGAATTTTAAATGCTGAATTAAATTTCTGGATGGCATGCAAGCAACCTCCAAAAAAAAATGTTGCTGCTGCATCCGTCCTTCTGCTGCAGCAGTTGAAGTTAAAATTCAACAACACAGGGTTTAATAAGTGAGGGTGTAAGGTAACTTTTTGTCGATAGTACTGGATTAAGATCATCTATTCATTTTTTTAGGGTCTTATGGTGTTTCCAAAAAAAAATGTTGTTGTTGCATCCGTCCTTCTGCTGCAGTAGTTGAAGTTAAAATTCAATAGCACAGGGTTTAATAAGTGAGGGTGTAAAGGTAACTTTTTGTCGATAGTACTGGATTAAGATCATCTATTCATTTTTTTAGGGTCTTATGGTGTTTGGTTTTTTAGTTTTGGGTTGGGCTTATTGAGTCTAAGATAGTTTTTGAGTGAAAAAATTGCTATCAGGTATTAAAAATTTTTGGTTCTTTTTTCAAAATTTATGAGCTTGTTAGGAAATACAAAACTGACAATGGTTGTATCTTAAATTTGTGGAAAATAATTTGAAATGAAACCTTTTTGTTTAGGTTGTTGCAGCAGGTGCAAACCCCATTCAAATTACTAGGGGCATTGACAAGACAATAAAGGCCCTTGTTTCGGAACTTAAAATTTTGTCAAAGGAGGTAAACGCTTGCCTTTTGAGTAGGCTGGTTTTCCTTTTTGCTGATGGTTTGGTGTATCTAATTGAATTAGTTGCCTAAGGTATTTTTGGTTGCAAAATCCTTTTCATTTTTCATATAGTATTGGCCTTGTGGAATACATTTGATTGTGTAGTCTTGTTAGATCTACAACATTTGTAGTTGTTTAGTCTTATGGCCAAGGTGCACTTTTATTATGGAAATAGTTGATGCAATATTGTCATTTAATCCTTACTGCAGGGTAGCATGTTGAGAAGTTTCTTGTGAAACATTTGGTATTCAAAATGAAACTTGATCCTATACAGCATCATGCACTTGACTTCAAAATTCATATTCAAAGTGTGCCAGACAATTCTTGCAAAATTTCAAATATTTATGTTGTTTTAAACCATTATCTTTTTCATGTATTGGATGTTGAAAATGTGAAAAATACTTTGGTATGAAACCAACTGGTGAATAATTTCCAGCAAAACAACCACTTCCAAGACATGATTTAGAAGTAGAACATATGTACTTATGAAGCATAGAAAAATATCCTTGATGCATTGTCAATGTTTGGCTAGGGTTATTTTTGGAGAAAATAACTCCTTATTCCTAGAATAGTGATCTTCAATACAAGTAAATGCTAGAGAAGAGAGATCATCGTGTGACGCAACAAAACTGAAATTGGACCCCCAAGGAGAGCTGGTGTGTCTACAATCACTCTGTCAGCATTTTCCCTTGGTTTACCCCGTTCTTTTCCTCCAGCCTGAGTCTTAATTGAATTCTTCTTTCTTCGGGTTTATTTATCAAATTCGTAGAATTTGATAAATAAATACTATCCACAATGGTTGGACTTTAATTTATATTCCCAACTTTATATTATCTCCAAACCTTATAACCAATGTTTAACTTTCAACACTTTGTATTTATACTCCACGTTTCTTTTTAAATAAATAACTTGTAATGAACTTTCGGCTCTATATTTCACCACCTAGCCTTACAACAATCACGGCTCGGACTGCTAATTATCCTTAATCGTTTAATTAAACAATTTCATTATATAAATTTACCTACCAATAACAATAACCAATCAAACACTCGTATCGTACGGCTATCCTCCGCACACCTTAGTTAACCTCAGGGCAAGTTCAACGTGCGACCACGCGTCAGATGGCCCTTCTCCAAATCAACGACTCTTAGCAATTTCGCTCGGCTTCCAACGTTGGGCTTTAACGTGCGATGGTGTGGGTTAAATGGTTGTTTTCAGTCCTTGTCACGATGTCGCATTCCCTATGGAATCGATCCTTGAATAGAAATCAGCCTCGGCAAGCGGTGCGGTATGGACAACGCTTTTGTGATTCGCTCGTGGTTTTGGTAGAGGGCTTGACCACGGGTGCATGTCGGATTCAGCTATCCTTTTTGTTTTTGTTAACTCATGTCCAATCCTCGAGGTCGGGTTAGAAGCCCACAACAATTTTTGTCTCTTTGTCATGGGATTTTAATATGTGTATTATCAAAGAAAACCAACACAAATTTTATAAGATAGGATCAAACAAAATTGTTCTTAAGTTAGGCTTGGTCGGACTTCAACAATGATGAAACCATAATTCAAACCAAATTAAAACTTTCAAAATAGCACAACGGCGTCGGCCAATTTTGTGGCGAATTTCTTATCAAATTCGCCTAATATTTCTGGTCGGATTTCCGCTAGCGGCGGCCTTGAGAACAAAGATCAGCTCCAATCAATTTTACGCCCACGTGTCCTCAATAAAACTTGCCTGCTCATTTAGCAGTGCATTCAATGGCGTTAAGGTGATGGGACATGGATATGGCGATTTCATATCAATGTTATGATAACATTTAAACATTTGTTCGAATTAAGTTTCATCAAATCTGCATTAATTAATTTTTAACCTTTGTTAGATCGGACCTCCTCCTCTTGAGGCGATTATACGCTCCAATTTGATCGTATACGGCTCTCATTATTAATGATCAGATTAATTATGGCGGGTGTCCTTTGATTACATTGCCAGGCAATTAGACATACAAAAATGGCGTTTAGCCATGGTTTTTCAGACAAGCCGGTTGCTAGATTACACTGCCTGCTAAACGCCATGGTTTTTCAGACAAGCCGGTTGCTAGATTACACTGCCTGCTAACTGTGATGATAAGGAGAAGTGGCCAGCTGAACTGCTGCCTAGACCTTGCTGCATATTTTCATTTCTCTCGGTTCTGTCTCTATTTGTATTCCTCTGTTAATTGGAATTTTGTTTCTCCGTCTCCTCTTGTGCCCACTGCGCCTGAGATTGCACCCATGCCTCGCGTGCGTCATAGGATGCGTTGCCGCAGGGGGAGCACTAGAGGTCAACCCCTGCGCGCTCCCTCCAGCCCCTCAATATAGTCGACTTCTGGCCATTCCAGTGATTATTACACAGGTCGATATCCAAATACTAGGAGTGGGCGGGGTGGGCTTGTAGGATCTAGCCATCGTATGGATTCCCCTGCTCCTCGCTTCCCCACCGCTAGTTCACCTTCTCCCACGACGCGCACTGCGCAATTTTCCTTTAATTACTCTCTCAACCGCCCGCGAATCATGGCTTTAGTCACTGTGGTCTTCTACGAGGAGGCCCAAACGGAGGAAGAATGCACCCGTCCAGTGGGTCTGAGCTCGGAAAAAGCTGGCCAGCATTCGGGCCTTCAGGAGGGGAGCCGTGGCATGCATGTGGAGGTAGCACCTAGCGATCCTGGACCTTCCGAAGGATGGTGCCGAATCGTGGAGGAACCAGCGGAGGATTAGTTTGGTTAATTTGTTTTTCTTGCTTAGTAGGCCCAGTTAATTGGGCTGCTTTTAGTTTATTTTACTGTGCTGGACCTTTAAGTAATATTTTTGAATTCTGTAAATTAAACGTTCAAGACTGGTTTCCCCGTATGAGGGCAGTCTTCTTAATTTTTTGATTTTTTGATGAAAAATTTGCCATGAGTATGGCCAGGAAATGTTTTTGACTTCGATGTAATTTTATTCGCAATGTTAATAGATTAACTTTACTTTGAATTCTCACATGATTAGCATTTTTCTTGATCTGTTCAAGGATTTTGGGTACTTTAATTTGTATTTGGAACAATGGACGTCGGTACTCTATCTGTTGCTTTACTATTCTACATACTATTATTTCACTTTCTTATAGATGCCTCGGGCATATTTGGATGCTTTCTCAGATTGTCGATAATCTCCATGTGGACCGTTACTGGGTTTTATATCATGTCCCCGTATGTGACATGGGGTATTTTTCTATCATTGTCTGGGGTGGGACTTCCACTTTTCTGGATGGATATTTGGGTTCCAATCTTCAGATGTGAAAATGTAATGACTTCATGGACTGTTTTACTTCATATAATATATTCAAAATAACGTTTTTTCTCTTCTGAAAAAAAAATGATTAATGTTTATCATTCTGCCTTCAAAACTAGCGATGCTGGTCTATGTTGCTGGTTTATTGATATGGTCTGATGGTCATTTTATATTTTGGACATATCACACTCCTCACATGATTAGCGTTTTTCTCTGTTCAAGGATTTTGGGTACTTTAATTTGTATTTGGAACAATGGACATTGGTACGTACTCTATCTGTTGCTTTACTATTCTACATACTGCTATTTCACTTTCTTATAGATGCCTTGGGCATATTTGGATGCTTTCTCAGATAGTCGATAATCTCCATGTGGACCGTTACTGGGTTTTATATCAAGTCGCCGTATGTGACATGGGGTATTTTTCTATCACTGTCTGGGGTGGGACTTCCACTTTTCTGGATGGATATTTGGGTTCCAATCTTCAGATGTGAAAATGTAATGACTTCATGGACCGTTTTACTTCATATAATATATTCAAAACAACGTTTTTTCTCTTGTGAAAAAAAATGATTAATGTTTATCACTCTGCCTTCAAAACTAGCGATGCTGGTCTATGTTGCTGGTTTATTGATATGGTCCGATGGTCTTTTTATATTTTGGACATATCACACTCCTCACATGATTAGCGTTTTTCTCTGTTCAAGGATTTTGGGTACTTTAATTTGTATTTGGAACAATGGACGTCGGTACTCTATCTGTTGCTTTACTATTCTACATACGGCTATTTCACTTTCTTATAGATGCCTCGGGCATATTTGGATGCTTTCTCAGATTGTCGATAATCTCCATGTGGACCGTTACTGGGTTTTATATCAAGTCCCCGTATGTGACATGGGGTATTTTTCTATCACTGTCTGGGGTGGGACTTCCACTTTTCTGGATGGATATTTGGGTTCTAATCTTCAGATGTGAAAATGTAATGACTTCATGGACTATTTTACTTCATATAATATATTCAAAACAACGTTTTTTCTCTTGTGAAAAAAAAATGATTAATGTTTATCACTCTGCCTTCAAAACTAGCGATGATGGTCTATGTTGCTGGTTTATTGATATGGTCTGATGGTCTTTTTATATTTTGGACATATCACACTCCTCACATGATTAGCGTTTTTCTCTGTTCAAGGATTTTGGGTACTTTAATTTGTATTTGGAACAATGGACGTCGGTACTCTATTTATTGTTTTACTATTCTACATACTGCTATTTCACTTTCTTATATATGCCTCGGGCATATTTGGATGCTTTCTCAGATTTGTCGATAATCTCTCCATGTGGACCGTTACTGGGTTTTATATCAAGCCCCTGTATGTGACATGGGGTATTTTTCTATCACTGTCTGGGGTGGGACTTCCACTTTTCTGGATGGATATTTGGGTTCCAATCTTCAGATGTGAAAATGTAATAACTTCATGGACTGTTTTACTTCATATAATATATTCAAAACATCATTTTTTCTCTTGTGAAAAAAAAAATGATTAATGTTTATCACTCTGCCTTCAAAACTAGCGATGCTGGTCTATGTTGCTGGTTTATTGATATTGTTGTGTAGATTAATCCGTCTTGCGGACAAGACCAATCTCTCTAGTACAAAAGGTAACTAGCAACAAACAGCCAATTATACTAATCTCTCTCTAAGCATATGCGATTTATAAAAACACTATACGGGTGTAAAGCCTACCTTATGTCCAACGCTTGCTTGATTTTGTTGAAGTCCTTCCCGTGCAGTATTTGGAACAATGGACGTCGGTACTCTATCTGTTGCTTTACTATTCTACATACTGCTATTTCACTTTCATGGACTGTTTTACTTCATATAATATCTTCAAAACAGCGTTTCTCGTCTTTTAAAATTTTAAATTTTTTTTTTAAATTGAACCCTCCGTCGGTCTACCGACGCCTTGTAGACGTCGGAACTGCGACAACCCAGAAACGTCGGAAGAGAGACAGTATGAAAACGTCGGAAGAGCGACGTTCCAAACGTCGGACCACATATCGTCAGCATTGCAACATCTTCCAGACGTCGGAAGAGTGACGTCCAAAACGTCGGACCACGTTTAGTCGGAATTGCGACAATTTACAAGCGTCGGAAGAGTGACGTCCAAAACGTCGGACCACGTTTAGTCGGAATTGCGACGGTTTACAAGCGTCGGAAGAGCGACGTCCAAAACGTTGGACCACGTTGGGTCGGAATTGCGACGGTTTACAAGCGTCGAACGAGCGACGTTCCAAACGTCGAACGACATTTCATCGGAAGTGCGACAGTTTACAAACGTCGGAGGCGCGACGGTTTGTGAGACGTCGGAAGAGTGACGCTTGTTCGGAACGACGGAAGAAGTGTCGATAGTGCGACACTTTTTACGTGCGTCGGAACGGCGATGGCATGACAAACCACGGTTTGTCCGCCCCCGAACTGTCGCTCTTGCGACGACTATGTGTCAGAATAGCGACGAATTGGCCGTCGGAATTTCCGCCAAATTCTCTAGTGGTTAAACAAACCAACAGATTATATTAACAATAACCATGCTTATTAAATATTAATCTAGGTTTAACGCTAAGCTAATTCTCTCCTCAAACCAATGGATAACACGCAGACACTTATCTTAATTAAGTCATCATTAACTACTTTCTAATCCGCTCTTTAATTGGTGGTGAACTTGGCAGCATCGCCTTTTTAGGCCGAATTTTCCAAATTTAGCAGGGTTAGCTGGATTATTTCCATATTTGGAGGAGAAATAGTAGGGAAAATGGTTTTTTCCATAACTGAGCCAATTTTCGACCAGTTTTGGCTTAGGAAGAGTCATTCTTGGTATATTTTGATGTTTTGGAGCCACTGGAGTAGGTTGCAGAGGTAACAGGAGACTGTAAACAAATTTTTTTCACAATTGAAGCTAATATAAAGGCCCATGCCATGGAAGCTGGACCAAGGAGATGTAGCCCAGAAGGGGTGAACTCCTTCATCAAAACAATGTGTTATTGATTTAGTTGTCATGGTTTGCTGTGTGTTTCTATGATGTTGTTCAAAATTTAGTTTCCATGCTTTTATGTTCATGAAATCAACTTGATCTCCACAAGTTTTCTTGTTTATCAATCATAAGCACTTCCATAAACCCTTGTACAAGAAGCAAACATAAGTACTTTTATTATAAATCTGAAACTGATATTAGCACAGCAAAAAATAACAATCAAATTCAGATCATGGACTTTTCCACGTGATTCTTTTGTCCATATATGACAACATGACTATTCATTGACATTAATTACTTGGAACCATAATTACTTGTGACATGTACTTTATTGAGAGGTGACAATGTTGCCACCTATGTCTTCAATACTTGACGCATATTTCTCGTCATTGTTGCCTTCTAAACTCCAAACAGTCTTGAGGTCATATGGATTTTTTTATGGATCACTTTGATCATCAGAACCCAATGTCATTTCACTTGTCACAACATGTGTTATTTTGTCTTTGAATATTTCCTTGGGTTGATTCCTTTAACAAATGTCCTCTTTCATCTTTGCCATGTTGTTCTGAAATAACCTACAAGTAAGATCACTCATTGAAAGCAAACATCAACCCAAAAATCTCCTATTCTATCTTGCTTCATGTAAAATTTATGACTGTGATTCAACAGTGTGGTCGAAAGGGGAAGAGGGAGCTTCTGGGTGCAGGGTGCATTGCGAGGAGGCAAGGGGTTGTATGTTGATTACTAAGAGTGTGTTATGCACTTTTCTGAGAAGAGGAGGATTGATGGAGGGCGCATGGCACATTCATAAGAGACAAGGCAACTCATTATTGACTATCGATGTGTTGTGCACTCAACTAGGGAGGATTGAGCCACAAGGATGGCACAGGGAACGTTTTCAAGGCTTAAGGAATGTTGAATGACCATTGATGGTGTGTTGTGCACTCAATTGGGAGAGAGGGAAAGTTTGGAGCAGTTTGGAAGAACAAGGAGGGTCTAATGCTTGAGAGTGTGATGTGCATTGGAGATGGAGGGAGAGCTTAGATTGGGCACAGGGCGTTGAATCAATAGAAAAATGGGGGTCTGACTAAGCCTTGAGAGTGTGCAATGCACTCTCCCTAGCCTATTGGGTAGGCATGAAGTCAAAAAATGGTCTAAGTCTGGAAGATGAAACATGGAAAAAAATAATGAGTTAAGAGTAAAATCAAGTGTGCCACATACCAACTCATCAGTAAAACTTAGAGAGGACCCAATATTGAGAATTATACATCAAAATTCCAGTTCACAAATTATTTCAAATTATAAAAAACAAGGTGTGTGCAATTACAACTCAAAGTTTCGTTTTGTGACTAGAAAGTATGCTACAACTGTGAAGGTCGCTATAGATGTTCTTAATCACCCAACGACACTTAGGAGAGAACACTTGATGACTAAAATTCACACTTCGTATGACGATATGTAGGCTCCAAAATTTGAATGTAACAAAATTTTGGAGGGTATTAAATTAGTGATAAAAAATACTTAATATATGGAAGATGTTATATATTATTACAAAACATTTGCGATAGAGTCTGCACGGAGGAATTTTTTCAACACCCTCAAGGATCAACGACTTGAAAATATGCCTCTTCGAGGAGGAAACCTCCTTTTAATATATCACACAAATGAACAATTCTTAGATGATTCAAATGAAAATACCTCCAAGATATATATAGGAGTCTAAAGGGTAAAAATATAATTAGGGCATACATAATAATACTAATGTAAGGGCTCAACAATAAAAATATTTGTCTTCTATGGGGCACAATAATAAAAATATTTGGATTTTATGGGGTACAACAATAACAATATAGGGGCTACACCAGTAATATAGGGACCTAATATGCCTTCAACAGCTGAGTAGTTCTTGATGCTTCTGTATGAAATGTTCATCCTCCCATGTGGAATCTTCAATAGGTAAGTTCTTCCAATTTATGAGATACTCTGAAATTTATTGATTCCAAAGCTGTCACATTCTTTATCTTATGATTTATTTGGGATCTAATATGATTTTTCCTTCCCCGTCAAGTTCTGGAAATATAGTTTGAACTGGGACCTTTTCACCTATAACCTTCTTTAAGAATGAAACATGGAAAACTGGCAGTACTCGTGAATATGCAAACATCTCCAAATTGTATGTCATCATACCAATATTTTGCAACACCTTATAAGGGAAATAATACTTGGGTGATAATTTATTGTCCTTCTTATCATGTTTTATGGACATTTTCTTGTATGGTTGTAGCCGTAAAAATACCCTATCACCGACATCACAACTTCTTGTTATTTTTGATGCTCGATGTGATATTCCATTGCTTGAACCTTATAATTGTCTCTTAAATATGATGTGATGGACAATGGATGATATCCATAATGCACCATAAATGGGGTCATTTATATTGTGGCATGGAAGGGAGTGTTATACCACCATTCTACTAGAGGTAATTTCTTGACCCATTGTGTTTGTTTATCATATACAAAGCAACAAAGATATTATTCCAAACATTTGTTTACTATCTCAATTTTCCCAATAGATTGAGGATGATAAGATGAGTTGTGAGATGATTGAGTAACAAGAAAAGAATATAATTATGTCCAAAAATTTCCTGTAGAAATGGGATCTATGTCACTAACAATATTCTTATGGTTTTCATGTAGCCTTTGAATTATTTACACAAAAACAATAGCGACTGTACTAGCTTTGAAAGGATGAGATAGTGTACAAAAGTGTGCATACTTGGTAAGTTTATCAACAACCACCATGATGACACTCTTTCCTTCAGAATTGAGTAAACTTGTGATAAAATCCATTCATACCTCCTTCCAATGCTAACTTGGAATGGCTAATGGTTTTAAAGGGTTTGAGGTCTTAATTGTATCCACTTTATTTTGTTGGAAAACCAAAAAAATTTCCATAAACTTCTGAATATCAAATTTAAGGCCATCCTAAAAAAAATCCTTCTTGACCTTGTGGAATTTTTTTGTAAATCATAAGTTCCCTCCTAGAGGAGAGGTGTGCAATTCCAAAATAACCTTTTGTTTGATTTGGGAGTTCTTACATAGATATAAGCAATCTTTGTGACACAATGAACCATTTTTCTAGATAAATGTATCAGATGCACTAAGATCTTGTTGCAAATTTGAATGAGTGTCCACACATATTTTTCATTCTTCCATCCCTTGCTTCAGTTATCCAATCATGTTTGATAATAGAAATGGAAAAAAATAAATGCTTCCACATCCTCATCCCTTCTTGAAAGTGTGTCTGCAAAAACAATTTGCTTCCTTCTTTTGTAGATAATTTAAAATTCTTAACCTAACATCTTTGTGACCCATTTTTGCTACTCTTCTAAAGATAATCTTTGTTCCAAGAAGTATTTAATACTATCATGACATTTTTTTACCTCAAAGTTTATTTCCATTAGGTAAGGGCTCCATTTCTTCAGAGCATGTAGTATTTCCAACATTTCCTTCTCATAAATATGTTTGTGTAAATAGTTCTCCTTGATTAAAAACGTTCAAAAGCAAAGGGTCTTCCTTCTTGCACTAAAACAACACCAATTCCATTTCCCAAGGCATCACATTACACAATAAAGGTTTTTGTGAAATTTGGTGTGGCTAATACTGGAGCTCGACACATTCTCATTTTAAGATGTTCAAATGCCTTAGTTGCTTCTGAAGTCCAAAAAATGCATATTTTTCAATAATGTTGTTATTGGAACTCCTATTTTCCCATTATTCTTAACAAACTTGCAATAATACCCTGTTAACCCAAGAAATCCTCAAATATGCTTTAAGGTTGTGGGGATTTTCCACTCCTTTATGGATTTAATTTTGTTAGGGTCTACCTTAACACCCTCATGAGATAAAATATGACCCAAATATTCCACTTCTTGTACCCAAAGAAACATTTGGAGGGTTTTGCATACAATTTTTTCTCCTCTAAGAGTTTGAGCACCTTGTCAACATGTTTGAAAATGGAATTCATCAAACCTTGAAATGTGGAAGGTGAATTAGTAAGGCCAAAAGGCATGACCAAAAATTCATAATGACCTTGATTAGTTCTCAATGTTGTTTTCAAAATGTCTTATGTATTCATTCTAATTTGATGATATCCTAAGAAAATATCGAGCTTGGTGCCATGTAAATTTTGCCTTGTAGTTCATCCAACAGTTCATCAATGAGAGGAATGGGAAATTTATCTTTAATAGTGAGATTTTTGAGTTCTCTATAATTTGAACACATACACCATAATCCATCCTTCTTATGCACCAATACTACTAGAGAAGATAAATAACTTTGGCTACGTTGAATTATACATGCATCTAGCATTTCTGCAACCATATATTCAATTTCACTCTTCTTGTCATAGGAATATATGTAAGGTCTGATGTTTGGAGGAAAACTTCTTAGAATCAATTTAATATCATGATCATGATCGTGAATAGGTGGGAGACCTTTGGGAGTCTCAAATACCTTAGAATAATTTTCAAGGACTCTTTGGAGATATTGATAAATGGATGACTTATATGTTTGAACATCTAGTGAACATAATTGTGTAATTAGCCCTCATTGTTCCTTCTTCAAAAGCTTTTTCATGCCATTAGAGTTTATTATCTTCTCATGTTTCCCTATGATACCCCTTATTCAATTTCCTTTCCTTCTGAGAAATATTTCAAGAAAAGTTCTTGAAAATTAAAAATTATTGTCCCAAAATATTGTAACCATTGGAATCCTAATACAGCATCCGCACCACCCATTGGAATGACAAGAATTTTACTATTCAATACATATTCACCCATGATTAGATTGATATTATGGAATTTCCGTGAGAAATTTATAGTTCCTCCATTTGCAACCATCACTTGACACTATGGTGTAGGATATAGAAATCAATTCAAATATGTGGTTATCTTACAGTGAATAAAATTATGATCACTACTCGAATCAATCAACACTATTACCCTTTTTTCTTGATACATCCTTCTATATTGAGAGTTTGAGGAGTGGTAATTATTTCCAATGCATTACAAGATATGGTTGGATTCATCTCTTCTTATTCCGATTAGGTGATCACGTCCTAAGTTGAAAAAATGCTCAAAATTAGAACTACTCAAAATTGGTTGAAACCAGAACGAATGGATAGGCCTCGTCGATACAATCTTGGTGCCATGAACGTCACTCAAATCCGACACTGTATGTGAAATTTATTCAAGTTTGAAATTCACAATTTCCTTCAAAAATCAGTTTGACCAGGGTTGACTTTTGAATTTGGCAAATATTAAAAAAGAATATTCCAAGAATATTCCTCGAAATATTCTGGGAATATTCCTTGGAATATTCTACATAATATTCCCTATGGACCAATCAGCGGCCTACAAGTGTCAAGTTTGGATTGAAGAATTAGTTGACTATTTTGTTTTTAAGCCAATCAATGGGCACCACGTGGCTTGCCCGGAGGTCGCCACGTGGCCCTAGGACCGAAGGAAAATTGCATATGGAAAAATTTTGCAACATTACAGGTTTCGATCGCGGGTCAAATGGGTGGCAACCCCAAGGCCCGACCGCCCGGGCTCGTGGTGGTTCTTACCAACCATAGGGCAGCGATGATATATAAATTTTATTGAATGTATGGGCCGCGGTAAAGGGGGCCAGCCCCCGTATAATATGACCACACACGCGTGACCTTAGGTCTAGAACTGGTGGGGAAAGAGTATTAACCATTAGCCAGTAACGGAATATGTGACCACATTTTAACAAAATTCAATGCTACGATTATATCCACATTCAAGCCGCGGTTAAACAGGCGGTCAAGGCGGTGGTCCCATGTGACCCCGTCCACTCAGCATTTACTATGACCACCAGCGGATTCCGATATTTTGGGCACATTTTCATTAAATTTGGCAGCATTGCCATTTTAGCGGGGTTAACTCTAGTTAGCCCAAAATTAGTGGAGGTTTTTTAGACCAAACTGGACAAATGCTGTTTTGGTCGTAACTTCTCCATTACTGAACCTTTTTGGACGAAATTTTAGTCAATTTCGACTATTCTCAGCATTATGGAGCCATTGGAACAATTTTCAGAGCCAACAGAGGTGTATTTCAGCCATTTTTGCTTCAAAGAAGCTTGGAGAGCCATCAGGTCCTTGAGGGAAATGGAGCTGCATTGGGTGGCACTTCACTGTTTTAGGTGAAATAAAAGTCAATCTTAGCTTATTTCTACCTTCTAAATTCATTTTCACAGTTGGTTTGGTCTTTTTAGGCCTTTTTCTCACTGTATTACCAATTTGAGCATCATAATATATCAAGGACATGCCCATTGGGAGCCTTGGACCCGACAGATGTAGCCCAGGAGGGGTGAACTGCCTCATCATGTTGCTATGTGTTTATGGTGAAGTTATTTTGCTGTGTTATTCAGATTAAATTTGTTAAACAGTAAATTTAAACAACACTCCCTCACACCAAAATTTATAAACAGTTATAAAAAAAATACTTTCATTTTCTGATTAGTTGGTATCAAAGCTCAGGATTAGAGCCTTAGAAGCTAGAGTTTTTACTTGGCAATTGTTTTGTGCAAAGATAAAGTTATTGTTTGCAATTTTTGATGCTTACTAGGCTTAAACTAAAAAGAGGTGAAGGAAACTTGGTTAGTGCACAAACTAATCCACAACCAAGAAGGGTTAGAGAACCACCTCCAAGAGCCATAGAAGCAGCTTCAAGCATGTCTTCAAGAGAAGGAGAAGCTCCTGAAGAGATGGATCCCAAGGAAGAAGAATGGGTACTCCTGAAATCTTTCTTGGATATGACTAAGATGGTGAGGATCCTCTACCAAGAAAGAAATGATAGGATTGTTGGAGAAGGGTCTAAAAACCAAAAAGAAGGAGAGGGTTCCTTAGGAGGAAAGAAGAGTGATGACAAGTCAAAGAAATTACATGGAGGAAATGGTGATCCACCATCCCCATATTCATCCTCTTCCTCTACATCATCTTCCTCGACTTCGGTAAATCAGACTCACAAGACTAAAACCACTGGTAAAAGTCCATTTTTAAAGCTTGATGTCAAATTTGAATTTCCTATGTTTAATGGTGAAGTCAATGCAGAGAAACTTGACAATTGGATCAAACAATTGGAAGTTTATTTAAGGATTCAAAACCTTCATGATGATGACACCAAGATACAGTTAGCCTTGCTGAGAATGGATGGAGCAACATTGGTATGGTGGGAAGGCAAGACCAAGGATGAAATTAAAAAACATGGTAAGATTTCTTTATCATGGGATGAATTTATTACTACAATCAAGAAGCAATTTTATCCATTAGCTCATTTACAAAAGGCTATAATGAATTGGCAAAACTTTAGACAGCTTAAGGGACAAAATGTGCAAGACTATACCCAAGGGTTTAGGAGAAGAGCACTCTTATTAGGGGTAGACTTACAAAGTCAAGGTACTTTGCTGAAATATATAGGTGGTTTGCGCAGTTGCCTTAAACATATTGTCCTTATGTTCAATCCTACTAATCTAGAAGAAGTTTGTGTACAAGCTACGCATTTAGAGGCTAGAAGGAAAAACACTTTTGATGAGGGTAGAAACAAGCCTTTCAAAGGGAAGAACAAAGATAAAACCTTTAAGGGAAAAGGCAAAAAGAATGCATCTATCAAACAAGAGGGTGAAAAATGTATATGTAAACATTGTTCAAGAGAGGGCCATGAAGAGAAAAATTGTTGGAAATTACATCCTGAAAAAAGAACTCAGTTTAAAAAAAACAAAGGAAAGAAGAAAATTGCAGCTACTACAACTACACCTCAAGATTTAGGTGATGATTCAGGTGATGAAACTAAAATTGCAGCCATGGGTTTGAAAAGTATGAAGGGAAAGGAAACTGAAACTAAGCCAAGCACTGGTACTTCAAACTATCATGTACAAGCTCCTAATGAGGAAGAAATAATTGAATTGTTCCATGTGAGGGTAGTCTCAAAACATACTAAAATTGACACACTATTTGACAGTGGGTCACAAGAAAATCTCATATCAGAATACTTGGTCAAATAGCTTAAACTTGAGACCATTCCACATCCAAAGCCTTATCCACTTGGGTGGATATGCAAGGATGCAAACCTACAAGTCTCAAGAAAGTGCATATTGCTATTCACCATTGCTGCACACTTTATTGACACAGTTGAACTTGATGTGGTGCCACTTGATATATTAGGAATTGTTTTGGGAAGTCCTTACTTATTTGACAGGAAAGAGATCTTCCATCGCCATGAAAATAGGTATCATCTCTTTAAATATGGCAAGGAGTTCATTGTCAAAGCACATCACAAGAAGGCAAATATAGCGATGGTAAATGTGGGACAGGTAAAAAGGCTAGTAAATTCTAGTAAGAGTTTTGTACTTCTTATGGTTAAGCCCAAGGTTGATATGAATCATGAGTCATTTGAAAATTGTGATTCCAAGCTTAAATCAGATTTATATGATGTAGTTGATGCACATCATGAGATGTTTCTGGAACCGACAGGTTTAACTCCTAAAAGGGAGATTCAGCATGAAATCCATTTACTTCGAGATTGTCCTCTTCCTAACATCGGCATGTACCGCTTGTCTATCATGGAGAATGTTGAAATCAAGAGGAAAATTAAAGACTTGTTGGACAAAGGATTCATAAGACCGAGCACTTCGCCATGTGGGTCACCGATAGTGTTGATTCCAAAGAAAGATGGAACTTGGCACTTGTGTGTGGACTTCAGGGCATTGAACAAAATAATGGTAAAGAATCGTTACCCACTTCCAAGGATAGATGATTTGTTGGATCAAATGAAAGATGCTAAATATTTCACTAAGTTAGACTTACGTAGTGGTTATCATCAAGTTAGAATTGCAGAAAGTGACATTTGGAAGACAACATTTAAAACCAAACAGGGACTCTTTGAGTGGCTTGTTATGGCGTTTGGTTTATGCAATGCACCTGCAACTTTCATGTAGGTAATGGATGATGTCTTACATCCTTTTCTTGATGATTTCGTTATTGTCTACTTAGATGACATCTTAATTTTCAGCAAGACTAGAGAAGAGCATGTCATGCATGTTAAGAAAGTACTTGATATTTTGAATAAAAATCAGTTATTTCTTAAAATTTCAAAGTGTGAATTTGGAAAGACTTCTTTGGTTTATTTGGGACATGTTAGCCACCTATAAAATTTGTTATATCAAAGGGTGGATAAATAATTTTTTGGAGCCTTCAAGAAACAATTTTATTGCTAAAAATGTTATCTCTTGAAGACTCATGAAGACATCATGCCCTTTGTTTAAAATCTTCGATGTTGTTTCCATGTTAAACTCTGAAATCCTGCTGATTTCATGGAGAAAAGACTACTGCAAAACACCATTTCTCCCTTCCTTTCACTTCAAACTAACCTTCATTTTTAACCCTTTTGTTCCCCATGAATTTCGTCTATTTTCCATTTTTCTCCATTTCCCCTTTATAAGATCCTCTTTACAAATTTTAAAACTCACTTTTTAAACTTTGCCGAAACCCCCAAATCCATCGAAAACTGTGAAAAAATTCATAAAAAATAAGCGTTTTTTACTATGCGCTTAATCCCCTTTGGGCTAAGTCCTAACCACTTCCCCACATGTGCCCCAGCGCTAGAACCAAATGCTAAGGGTCCCAAGCGCTTATCGCATTGGAACAAAACAAAGAACGCAAGTCTTTTTGCTTTATTAAGACTTTCGATGCGATTGGCCCTTTATTACATGGCCCCGATCCTATCACAGTTTCATATAACCACAGAGCCCGCATCCAGCGCTTAAACCTTGTGAATAAACCTTTCCCAATGCTCATTTCTCTTTGTAAATTCAGAAACCCACTTTTCCTAAGTTTTGGTCTAAACCCGCCAGAGCAATGTTTTTTAATATAAATGGGTAGATTGAAAAGCCCTGCATCAAAGTTCTGATGCGATTGAGCCCCATTGTATAAACCCTCGCCTTCCACTTCTCTCCATATAAACCTATGCCTGGGACCAAGAGTTAAAGTCCCGAAGCACGAATCACATCAGAGAAATTCAAATGGGTAGATTGAAAAGCCCGACCTTTCCTTCCGATGTGATTGGCCCTTACGTATAAAGCCCTAGGCCTATTACTTTCCATATAAACCAATGGCCCCACAAACGGGCACCAAGCCATTTCATATATATAACTCGCCCCAAGCCATAAAACCTTGGTATTTTCGTTGAATTCTGGGTTTTCATATAATATAATGGTCCCCGCTCGTTCATTGGTCAGAGCTTTTCTCCGTTTTTTATCATGGGCCAATCACACGGCTGGCACTACATCGCATCAGGAAAAATTCATTGGGCGCGTTAATATTTTATTACCTCCCCTTCGATTGGCCATTCCCCCAATCCATCCTCCACTGTCGATCTAATCAGCAGATCGACGGCCCTCAACCAATCGCATCAGCGCCATTCAAGTTCTCCCCCCGCCGATCGCATGCCTCTGATTGCATCTGGGCCGTCCACGTATCCAGATCGGACGGTCCAGATTGAATTTCCCGACTTCAGTTTAAAAATCACATACCCGCTTCATAATGTTTTAGGCCAAATCACAGCCGTTGATCTCTGCAGATCAACGGTCCTTCTTCACCCTTTCTCCGCCTGTATATTATTTCGTTTAAACTCCAGATTCAATCCTGACCGTTGATCCTTACATCTAACGGCCGAGATTAATCCCGACAGCCCCGCCTCCTGTGGGTCCTGCCTTCCTCAGATTTAATCTCAGTCGTCCAATCCTTGATCCAACGGCTCAGATTGAAACCACCCTTCCTGCTTATGCCCGCATATCTTGCCATTTTCGCGCTTAATCCCCGCCGTCCGATCTAAGACCTCAGATCCAACGGTCGACGCGCGTTTTCGCGTAACTTCAAGCGCGAAGGTTAATTTCCCAAGGGCTGCGCGATATGGGTGGTACTCAAATTCCATGTGTCACCTTCTAATGCATATCGCGTTCAACAAGGTGAAACCACCTTTCTCCATTTTGGCCACGCGAAACCAGTTGTTTTGCCCTCCGAAACTGCCTTCCCTCATTTTATATTATGTTTTATCACATGCACTCCCCGCTGTTGATCTCTGCAGATCAACGGCTCAGATCTAATCTGGCCATATACTATCACCCTCCGCCCATTCACCAAGGGCCTTCATTGATCATCCTGACCGTTGATCTCCTAAGGCCGAACTGATCTAACGGCCCACGACCATTCGGAAACCCCGATTTCCATTTCAATACTTTTTCTCCGCCAAAGGGTATTTTAACCTATTTCCTTTGTATTTCTTCGCATTTTCCGCTTTGTTATTATAAAGTGATTCATTCGCTTTGTATGCCCACAACCAATCTCGACCTTCGATTCGACATGGATCAATGGTTTTAACTTAATTCTTCATCGCTCTCCTTTTGACTTCTACGCACAATCTCCACCGTTGGATGCTATCTTCCAACGACCATGCTCCTAAACACGACCTCCAAATAATTTTTACCCAATATGCGGGATTTTATAACATTTTTGTGTATTTTGCAGGTTTTAAATGGTTTTTCCATTATATTAAAGGAAAACCTAAGGCCGGGGATGACGATCCCCCACGCCTTTGTGCATAAAGAAGAGTCATTCCATAGGGTTTCACATCACATTTCGTCAGTGCATCATGAGCACTGATGCCATATGAGCCCTCTGTGGCACCTGCACATCAACAAGACACAGTGAAACATGAAGAAAACAAAAATTATCAGTGTCGAAGACCTGATCACAACAGAACTGAAGAATTGAAGGATGAATCACGGATTCGGTGGATTACAGCTAAGATCCATAATCAAAAGCCTAATCCACTAAATTTAACACAGTTAAAGGAAAATCAAGGATATTTATTAGACAGAGAATGCCTCCACTACCACATCAGAGGCTAATTGATTCCTCTCAGCTACCTAATGCCACCTGTAGCCTCACAGCATTCAACAAAGGTCGAGTAATGACCAGAACAGAGGATATTTTCCTCAATACAGTCGAGCAATTATTTCACGCCAAACAAAGTTATTACAGAGATGACACAGAGCCTTAAAGTCAAAAAAATCATCCCACCGAGCTTAAATTTTTAATGTAAAACATTCAATACAGAGGAAATATCTATAAACTTCTCCATTGAGCCCCTCAAAGGCCGAGAAGCATTAACTATATTAATTGAACTTAGAAGATCTTTTTTCTCTTTCGACCTCCTCATCCTTCTATAAAATCTTATTGAGGAGTCCATTGTAAAGGTTGGTTGCTAAACTTTGAAATATACTTAAGCTTGAAACTTCTACTTGTAAATAGTGTTCAAAGGCTCTTGAAGCTCTGCTTGTGACTGAATAGTTAGGCTGAGAAGTGAAGATGATTTCTGAATTGAAACATTGGACTTAGAGCTGTAACTGTTTTGAAGCATCAATACAAGTTGATTTATGGGATCCTGGTCTATGGCTACGATGATGTTATTTCTTATTGTAAATCATTATTTTATTCCTGTTTTCATTTTTTCCATCTTCTCTGATAAAGAACAGCAAGAATAGAGTTAGGATTTACTATATATTAGTACCCTTCTCTGACTGATAAGATTTATCTTAATGTTTTCTTCCAAATTGTGTTGTTTAAGAATGATTTAATTTAGTTTAAACAGTTAGGAATGCTAGTGTTCCCTCGTCCTACTGTCTTAGCTAATTTCTATTCTTGAATGTTATTTTTGGTTTATGTTAAGTAGAGATGAACTAAGGAAGATATGGTGAGCCCTGGTTCTAGTTTTATCCCAAAGACTGTTTGAAAAATTCCCTAAGAGTGTGTCGAAAGCTGGCTAGTTTCAAAGTACTTACCAGATCTTAGACCATTCTTTGTTATCTTATGTGTTTGTCTTGAAAGTTTACCAAGTAAAGCAGAGCTATGAGAGGTTTGTGGTGAGCCCTGCCCACTAGTTTCTTCTCCAACAATTGCCTTTAAGTTTCCGTTTGTTTTTAAATGTTTTTCTATTAAAAGTGTATCAAAGGTTGGCTAGTTTCAAAGTACTTACCAGATCCTGGATTACTTTTATGTTTTTCTTAAGTGTATGTCAAAAGCTGGCTAGTTTCAAAGTACTTACCAGATCTTGGGCTGCTCTTTGTTTTTCATTTGTTAAATTCCCCTTCTTGTTGTATCATTTCATTCCATAAATCAAACTTTAAAGAGATCCTTAGACATAGATGACTTGCCCCATGGACCACTCTTGCCCCTTGCTATTTCAATTAAACCCTATTATGACTCCATAGCCCAATGGACTAAAACCAGCGATTATCTATCTTTTTGGCCAAAGCTTGTTCTATTTGCTTGCAACTTCTCACCTTTGAAACTCTTTTCATTTATAACTTTCCCCTCAAATAATAATCATGCTCAACCATCCAAAACAAGCAAAAAACCCTTGGACCTCATAACTAGCCTAATATCATTACCCAAAATCTTTTAAAGATAAATCCATCTTTACACTTATTGGAGAGATCCCTCTCCAGATTCAGGAGGGCTAGATCCTAGAATCCCAAAGTGGTTGAAACGGTGTTTCTCCCTGCGGTCGGAATTTTGCCAATCTTGCTGATTACAGGGAGCTAACAGGACACATAGTAGGAGGAGGTGCTTTGAGAATTGATCCTTCCAAAGTAGAAGCCATTGTTAATTGGCCTACTCCCAAATCCATTACAGAGGTAAGAATTTTTTTGGGTGCAAATCAGTATTGGAGGAAGTTTATTTCTAACTTCTCTGCCATAGCAACTCCTATGCATGCAGTGACTAGTGTGAAGCGTGCTTTCCAATGGGGAGGCAAGCAATAGAAAGATTTTGAGTCTTTGAAAGAGAAGATAAGTTCAGCTCCAGTCCTTGCATTTTTGGACTTGAGACATCCATTTGAGATTCAGACAGATGCTAGTGATTACGCCATGGGTGCAGTTCTCTTACAACATGGTAAGCCTGTTGCATTTCATTCTAAGACATTTAATGGTGTTGTTGTGAATTATCCTACATATGATAAAGAGTTGTATGCATTGGTACAAAGTGTCAAAAAATGGAAACACTATTTTATGGGCAAAGAAACAATTGTTCATACCGACCATCAGCCTTTACAATACTTGCAATCACAAAGTAAATTGCAGCAGTCACGACATTTCAGATGGATGGGTTTCCTACAACAATTTCACTTGGTAATAAGGTACAAGAAAGGTATTTACAATAAGGTTTTTGATATGCTTTCAAGGCCTATTATTAGTGCTAGTACTTTATTTAAGAATGATTCTATTGTACATGAGAGCTACATAGAACAGTATGCATCAGATGTTGATTTTAAGGATGTGTATGCTAACTTGAGTGAAGGGAATCATGTTGAGGGGAATGATTATCATTTACATAATAATTTGTTGTTTCATATGGGCAAGTTATGTATACCATAGGGGTAGAGACTAAGCATCATGAGAGAACCTCATTCTTCTCTTATAGCTGGACATTTCGGGGTAAGAAAAACGGTGGCACATTTACAGAGGTATTGTTATTGGCCTCGCATGGTAGATAGTGTTTTACGTTTCATTAGAGGTTGTTCATTATGTGCTACAAGCAAGCCTAGAAATAGGAAGCTTGGTTTATATACGCCATTTCCGATACCTTCTAGACCATGGGAAAGTGTTTCTATGGATTTTGTTGGAGGGCTACCATTATCTAGAAAGCAGCATGATTATCTTTATGTAGTAGTTGATCGTTTCAGCAAGATGTGTATTCTTATGCCATGTAAGAAATCTATAACTACTAAAAAAACTACTGATTTATATTTTCAACATGTATGGGTTCATTATGGCTTGCCTACTTCTATTGTTAGTGATAGGGATTCCAGATTTGTTGGGAATTTTTGGTCCAATTTATGGAAGATGATGGACACCAAGTTGAAGAAGAGTACTTCTTTCCATCCACAAACAGATGGCCAAACAGAGGTAGTGAACTGAACCATTGTACATCTTTTGATAGGTTATTGCAGCAAGCATCCCAAGCTTTTGGATGAGCACTTGCATTACATTCAGCATGCTTACAACCAGTCCAAGCACTCTTCTACAAATACTTCACCTTTTGAAGCTTGTTTTGGGTATTTGCCTAAGTCACCTTTATATTTCATTCTTGAGAAGGATGTGGCCATTGATGGGCATAGTGACATTGACAAAGCTCGCATGTTCACTGAAATAATTCAGCTCATACATCAACAGTTTCAAGAACAACTTGAAAAAGGTCAAGGCAAGTACAAGGAGAGGCATGATAAGCACAGAATTGATCATAAGTTTCAAGAAGGGGATGAGGTATGGCTGCATATTAGTAAGGAAAAAATGCAAGGAGAAGGTAAAAATCTGAATCCTATTCATTATGGTCCATTCAAGATCCTTAAACAAGTTGGAAATAATGCTTTTCAATTAGATTTTCCTTCATACATGCAAATGTATTCCGTTGTGAATGTGAAAAATTTACGTTTTTATGAACCTCCTTTAATTACTGATTATGAAAGTGACATTCAGCTTCCATCCATAGAGGATTTCTCACCAAAATTTTTAGATGAGTTGAAAGAGGATGCTATCCTTGACAGAAGGACACACACTTCAAGGAGGGGAAATGTTGATTATGTTCGGGTTGGTCTTAAAGGTAGCAAACCAAGTAAGGAAAAGTGGATTGAGGTGGAAAAGGTGAGGGACCTGTACCCTCATCTTCTTAACAGGTAATTGAAGGCTTTTGGGGTCCAAAAGCTTCCCAACGGGGAGGTGTGATCAAGTGATCATGTCCTAAGTTGAAAAAATGCTCAAAATTGGAACTGCTCAGAATTGGCTGAAACCAGAATGACTGGATAGGCCTCGTTGATACGATCCTAGCACCGCAAACAACACTCAAATCCGAAACTATATCTGAAAGTTATTCAAGTTTGAAATTCACAATTTCCTTCAAAAATCAGTTTGACCAAGGTTGACTTTTGAATTTGGCAAAACTTAAAAAAAGAATATTCTAGGAATATTCCTTAAAATATTTGGGGAATATTCTTGGAATATTAGATGGAATATTCTATGTGGACCAATCAACGGCTAACAAGTGTCAAGTTTGGATTGTAGAAATGGTTGACTGTTTCGTTTTTAAGCAAATCAATGGGCACCACGTGGCATGCCCAGAGGCCGCCACGTGGCCCCAGGACCGGAGGAGAATTGCATATGGCAAAATTTTTTAATGTTACAGGTTTCGACCGCAGGTCGGATGGGTGGCAGCCCCAAGGCCCGGCTGCCCGGGCTCGTGGTGGTTCTTACCAACCATAGGGCAGCGGTGATATATAAAGTTTGTTGAATGTATGGGCAGCGATAAAGGCGGCCGGCCCTCGTATAATATGACCACACATACGTGACCTCAGATCTAGCACCGGCAGGGAAAGAGTATTAACCATTAGTCATTAACGGAATATGTGACCACGTTTTAACAAAATTCAATGCTATGGTTATATCCACATTCAAGCCGCGGTTAATCAGGTGGTCAAGGCAGTGGTCCCATGTGACCCCGTCCACTCAGAATTTACAATGACCACTAGTGGATTCCACTATTTTGGGCACGTTTTCATTAAATTCGGCGGCATTTCCATTTTAGCGGGGTTAACTCCAGTTAGCCCAAAATTAGTGGAGGTTTTTTAGGCCAAATTGGACAAATGTTGTTTTGGTCATAACTTCTCCATTACTGAACCTTTTTGGACAAAATTTTAGTCAATTTCGACTATTCTAAGCATTATGGAGCCATTGAAATAGGTTACAGAGACAACAAAGGTGTCTTTCAGCCATTTTTACTTCAGATATTCTTGGAGAGCCATTAGGGCCTTGAGGGAAATGGAGCTGCATTAGGCTACACTTCACTGTTTTAGGTGAAATAAAAGTCAATATTAGCTTATTTTTTCCTTCTGAATTCATTTTCATAGTTGGTTTGGTCTGTTTAGGAATTTTTCTCACTGTATTACCAATTTGAGCAACATAATATATCAAGGACATGCCCATTGGGAGCCTTGGACCTGGCAGATATAGCCCAAGAGGGGTGAACTGCCTCATCATGTTGTTGTGTGTTTATGGTGAAGTTATTCTGTAGTGTTATTCAGATTAAATTTGTTAAACAGTAAATTTAAACAACACTCCCTCACACCAAAATTCATAAACAGTTATCAAAACAAATACTTTCATTTTCCGATCATATTCAGCCCTTAGGGTTGGTTCCTGGTGTATATATTCTTCTTTAAGGAAGGTATTTATACTTGAGTTTTTATATTATTTGACCTTCCTCTTGGCAATGACTTGGAGTGCCAACCCAAATTTCACTTCTACCCCAAGGGACAAATTGCCAAACATTTGTTTTGGATATGCCCCTTTGCTAAGTTAGCATGGGTGTGGGCCTCAAACCTTTATTTTCCAATTACTTTGTGCCACCATCACTTGGAAGTCTACCCTATTCAATGATAAACTCCCTCAAGTTATTAAGTTCCATAAAACATGGCACTTAGTTAAGATATAATTTTGTTTTTTCATTTAGAAAAATAGAAACGATAATGTATTTACATATGTTTAACATTTTTTCCAATTTACTTGGTATGGTGGTTCCTTTTTATGTACCAACCACCAATTTCAAATCTAAGTGTACATTAACAAGATGGAACTCATTTGGGGCTGTTAATTCAGATTGTCATTGATGTCAATATGACTTTGACTGAGATGAAGGTTGCACTATGACATATCACTGCATTAGTATATGATGACATTGTTGATACATGATGCTACATGGCATTAATAATAATGAAGAAGCCATGCTGCCCCAAACATTCCTCGTGTTGTCCCAAAATTTTGATGCATAAAATTTAAGAACAGTCACAAAGAAAATTATGTTTCTGTCATATTGGAGGGAGCCTATCATAATGAGTCCTAGACCATCTGAAAGAGGAAATTTTCCTCTTTCCAATGAGCCTTTACTTGCCTTGAAACTCCCAGCGGTTTGTGAGATATTGAATTTTTAAGTTTAAGAAAATATATTTTTTATCTAGCCGACCTACACTCACAGTTTCATGTTGGCCTCCCTCCAAAAGACGTGACACTTCATTCCAATCGAAAATCACTATAAATATAAGATTGAAACTTCATTTTCAAATCATCAATTCGGTGAAGATCATTTTCAGAAGTATAACACAACAAGGTAAGTTCACAACTCATGAACTAAGGAGGCCGAAGAGCTAATATTTTAGGGGTTAAATCTTAATTGCCTTGATACCTCGGACCTTTTTGTAGAAGACTCGGAACAGTGCCTCAGACCAAGTGATATACAACTCAGACCTGTTTGAAGAAACTTAGACCATCCTAAAATGTGTGGACAGTAATGCAGCTCGGATTACAGTCTCTTGAAGATCAGATTATATATTAAGGGTTCAGAACTAGTAACAGCATTCACCTCAGATTTTTTATTGTGTTAAGGGTTCAGATTTGGACAAGTGTTATCATCATTAGCCCATGTATCTCGGATTATCACTATGAAAAGGTAGGATCTGTGAACTTCCCTACGTCGAGTCAGTGACACCTACCTCGAATTACCTTCAAGCATTAGACTGCAACTTCGAATTGAGCCGTTTTATCTCGGACTGTGTCTTTTTGTTGAACTATAAGTGTTTTTCTTATTAAAAGTGTGGCTCATTCATATTGTGGATTGTTGTGGTGGATTATCGGTGAACTATGATATTTGGACAGTGACAATACTTTAGCATGATGAACTAGTTCAACGCTCACCTTTGTATGTGGTCTATTCATTACAGTGTCTAGTCTGTTAAGTTAGGACAATTGAGTAATCAATTGCATTTTGTGGTATACATGTAGTGAAACCCCTTGAGGATTCGAGCATGGATATTTTCCTCTTGGGCAGTGAAGACAACAGTACTGATGGATTAATTGAAGGCCAGTGATGAAGACAAGTGGATAGTGAAGTCAGTGGAGAATTTTGGAAGAAATAATACAGTGAAGAATATGTCAAGAACATTAAAGTAAAGCACTATTCACATTCTCTTTTAAACCAAGAAAAGAAGGATTGCTGTCCTTGGAGTAGGAGATCCTAAACACAAGGTTGGTGCCTTGAGAAGATAGGGTCAAAGCCTTAGAGGTCGGAGCCTCATCAAAGTCCAAGTTGGTGCTTGGAAATAGGTTGGTGCCTGTTTAATTAAAAGGGTTGGTTCCCTCACTCATATATTGTATACTATTATTTAAAAAGGGATTGAAGTTCTTATTAATCCTTAATATTATTATTATACACCTCTCTGTCTTTAATTGTGAAGAATATACCTGGCAATAATTAACAATTGAAAAGAAATATTGATTCACCCCCCTCTCAGTGTTTCCAACAATTGGTATCAGAGCCAACTTCTTCATTATCAGCCTAACAGCTGGAAGAAGCATTCTTAGGCACAATGAAGAACATGGAAGCAACAGGGAAACTGCCTATCTTTGATGGAACAAATTTTAGTTTTTGGAAAAAGAGGATGTCCTACTATCTAATGTCTCTTGGCCCTGAAGTATGGCACTCTGTTTTGGATGGGTACAAAGCTCCCGCCGGTCTTCCAACTGATCCAGATGAAAGAAGAGCCTACATTGCTAATGTCAAAGCTTTAAATTCCATCACTAGTGGAATTACCGATTCCGAATTTACGAAAGTCTTGAATTGTGACTCAGCCAAAGAAGTATGGGATAAGTTGGTTTCTCTATATGATGGGGACTCCAAAGTTAAGAAGGCAAAGCTTCAAACCTATAGAAGACAATTCGAGAGTCTGAAAATGGATGATGAAGAAGATATTGCATCATACTTCCTCCGAGTAGTTGAAGTGGTTAACTCTCTTAAAGGATTAGGGGAAAATATTGAAGAAAGCACCATTGTTCAAAAAATCCTGAGATTGGTTCCTGACAGATTTGACTCCAAAGTAAGTGCCATAGAAGAAATGAAGGACCTAGATACTCTCAAGATAGATGAACTTCATGGAATTCTTATTGCCTATGAGATGAGGAAGAATTAAATTTCAAGCGACTTAGTGAATCTCAAGGAAGGATGGATCTATGATGAATGCGTCTGAAAATGAGTTAGCTCAATTTGTATGAAGACTAAAAAGGGGATCTAAGCTAAAAGGTAAGTACCCTCTTATTTGTTTCAATTGTGGAAGAATAGGTCATTACGCTGCAAAATGTCCTCATAAACATGGTAGTGATGATGAAAAGGACTCTAAAAGAATTATGTACAAAAAGAAAGGGTTTGATAAGAAGAACTTCTTCTCCAAACAATATCAGTCTGATGAAGATGAATTTGTAGTCATCAAAAAGAAATTGACTAGAAATATGCGTCATCACAAAGAAAGTGATGATGATTCAGATGAGGAAAGTAATTATGTTGGAAGCAAAGAAACGTTATTCATGGCATTTACAAATGATGATGACTCAGAACTAGGAGATGAAAGAAACATGGATAGTTTGCTAATAAGTGCCATTGAAGAAATTAGAATCTACAAAAGAAGATAATTTCCCTCAAAATAGAAAGAGAGGAAGCAAAAAGAAGGGAATACTTCTTGAACATTAAGCTAAAAGAGAAGGATGATATCTGTGAAAAACGTGAAGCTGAAATAATATCTCTAAGAAAGGAATTAGAGCAAGTCAAAAGGAGTTGGCAAAGCTCTCTAACTCTTAACAACATTCTTAATACTCAAAAACCTTAACATGATAAGTCTGCAATTGGTTTCAAAGGAGAATCATAAAGTACAAAGAATAATGCTAGAAGTTATGCTAACGTAATCTATTGCCATCCAAAAGAAAAAAAGTCATCTCATTAGGAACAAAGTCCCATTTCAAAACCAAGAATTGAAGAAAGAGCAACTCCAAGGAAGAATGTTGGTTCAAGCTATGGATACTACAGTGGGTATCAAACTATTTTTCTTGGGTATTGTTACTATTGTAAAAACTTTGGGCATCAAGCTAAGCATTGCAAGGCTCATCAAAATGAAGCACCAAGATTGAACTATCAAACAAACCAATTACGTAGTCCTAAAAAGCAAGGACAAATCAAAAGTTACAATTCCTTTGATCCTTTGGCTAAGTTTTATCCATCTTGCTCATTATGTGATAATTATGATCATAATGAACAAAATTGCCCTCTCAAAAAGGAAAAAACTAAAAGCGTAAATCTCAAAACTGATAAATGTGGCCTAGCTCCGTGTGCTCATAGCGAAGAAAATCATTGGTTCGTGGATAGTGGATGTGCAATACATATGACAGGTGACCAAAAGAATTTTATCTCATTGAACAAGAAAAATGGAAACGTATCCTTCGGAAGTGGATCCGCTAAAATCATTGGAAAAGGAACTGCTACCCTTGTCAATGAATAAGGAAAGGCTCAAAATACCTTAACATTAGAGGGCTCCATACAATCTCTTAAGTGTTGCTTGATTGTGACCAAGGACATAATATTGTCTTTGATACAAAAATGTGAAATAAAGACTTATCTCAAGGATAAGTTGTATGAGTAGAAACACGGATAATGTTTACATTATCGGTAGAATCAGAAGATACGTATATAGTCAGGATGAAATTTGGTTATACTTCAGCAATTGGGGCATACAAGTTTTGATAACCTATTCAACATCAGCAAAATTAATGCAGTAAGGGACATTCCAAAAATGTGCAAGCCAAATCAAGTTGTATGTGGCCCATGCCAACATGGAAAGCAAACCAAAACAAGCCACAAAACTAAGGATTTCTCAACTTCAAAACCTTTATAAATCATTCATGTAGATTTGTGTGGGCGAACTAGAACTCCAGCTCTTCAAGGTGAAAGGTACTTTGCTCTATTTGTTGATGACTATACTAGAAGGATGTGGATATATTTCATAAAATATAAATCCAAAGAATTTTAATGTTTTAAGAATATTAAGGCTCTCATTGAGAATGAGAAAGATTCTAAGATTCAATGTCTTAGAACAGATAGAGGAGGAGAATGTTGAGATTGCAACAAGATGATGAGCTTAGTGGAAAGAAGTCACCTTCACTAAGTGGGCCCGCAGGCTATTTTTGGCGCAAAGTCTATTTTTAGACATTGTCTATTTTTAGACATATGGATCATGTTCTATGAGTTGCAGGATGCTATTTGTGGATGGTTCGTCAAGTTGGAAAAAAAAATATGGACTTCTATTTTTAGACATATTGGGCGGAATCTATTTTTAGATTGCTAGTCTAAAAATAGATATGTCGAATATTATTAGCTCTTAATAATATTTGGACTCTAAACATTATCTTATTCTCTTGGAGCACTTGATTAAGTGCCAGATGTAGCCTGAGGTATGAGAAAGATACATATTCACAAAGTTATGTGAAACTATTACATAGATATAGGTTCCAGAGAACTCATGTGAAAGGTTTGGTGAGTTGATTGAGAGTTAATGAGTTGTGTTAGAGTTTAACTGTTAAACATAGTTGGGCTGGTTGTACCATGTATTTAGTCTCTTGATTAATACGGTACGAAATTGGTGTGATTATTATTAATTAATTCGCCAGTACCAACTCATTAATCAACTAAAGAATACCTTGATTAACCGGTCATGGGCAGTTCAGTGGGAAACAGTCTGAAGATGAGTGGACAGACGGAGTTAACTATCAGTTGTGACTATACTGTTGCATATTTGCAACAACCAGTGATTGGAGAAGCCAATGAGGATTGCGCAGTACAAGCCAGGTGGTTCGAAGTTATTTATGAGCCATCCTACAACATTGATTACGCAATAGAGGTTGGCTATCAGGTGGCAGAGATTGGAGCATGTGTTTTGCTAGATCTAGCTTGATTAGTGTGTAGCAATTGGAGGTTGTGCTGAGAGCTTGTGAGGAGCATTGTACAATGATTGTTACATGATCTCCATGACATATAATATACAGATAGTTGGGGGTTTTCAGCTTTAAGCTTTCCCATGAAATATTGTGTTCATATGTGTGATTATGGTTTCAATGTAATACAATTGATTTATTTAACATGTAATGATAAATAGTAGAAGAGATTTTGTGGTAATGCATGAAGATAAATAGATATTAGCGACCAGAGAATCTCGGTGAATAATATATCGATTCAATTCTGACAATTCCTCAAATAATTTGATAGATTCTATAAAACATGGAATCAAGAGAGAGAACTCTCTCTGCTCCCTAGACACCTCAAATAAAATGATTAGATTGAAAGAAGGAACCGAACCATTCAAGAAATGGCAAGGACAATGCTACTAGCAGTTGATTTGCAACCAAAATTTTGGAGAGACGCAGTTGGCACCGCAGTTTATACCTTAAATCGAACTCAACTAAGACCAAATAATGAAAAGACTCCTTATGAATTATGGAAAGGAAGACCTGCTTCAGTAAAATATTTCAGGGTTTTTGGAAGCAAATGTTTCATAAAAATAAATGATGACTCACCAGGTAAATTTGATTCTAGAGTTGACAAAGGAATATTTCTTGGATACTCCACTAGGAGCAAAGCTTACAAATGTTACAACAATCGTCTACGAAGAATAGTGGAAAGCATTGATGTGAAGATTGATGAAGGCCTTCCAGAAAAGAGAATTGAAGATCATGAAGTTGAGCCTTTCTTTGAACAAAGTGAAGAAGAAGAACTTGAAAAAGAAGAGGAGAATGAAGAACCTCAAAGTGAATCTTCACAAACTCCCTCTAAGATCAAGTTTATTCAAAGACATCATCCAGAAGAATAGGTCATCGAAAATATAGATGAATGAATTCAAACTCGAAGAAGGACAATAAGCACCCCAAGAAAAGATGATGTGGCTCTATTATCTTTAATAGAACCTGAAAATTTTTCTTAAGCAAGAAAAGATCCTTTTTGGATAAAGGCCATGGAAGAAGAAATGTCTCAAATCAAAAAAAATGAGACTTGGGAACTGGTACCTCGCCCAAAAGATAAAAATATAATTGGAACAAAATGGGTATTCAAAAACAAGATGAATGAAGATGGAAAAATCATCAAAAATAAAGCCAAACTTGTCTGCAAAGGATACTCGCAAATTGAAGGAATTGACTTCGAAGAAATCTTTGCACCAGTAGCTCGATTGGAAGCCATAAGAATATTTCTTGCATTTACTTGCTCAAAAGGATTCAAGGTTTATCAAATGGATGTAAAATCAACATTCCTAAATGGAGATCTCAAAGAAGAAGTTTACATGGAGCAACCAGAAGGATTTGATCTTGCTAAAGGAAAATACTTTGTATGCAAACTATAAAACAAGCCCCTAGAGCACGATATGCAAAGTTGGATCACTATATGCAACAAGAAGACTTCAAAAAGAGAGTGGAAAGTAACAATCTCTACATGAAGATGGACAAGGGAAAACTTCTGATCACTCTTGTTTACGTTGATGATATAATCTTTGCTAGCAATGATGAAGAAATGAGCCATGAATTTGCTCTAAATATGTCCAAAAAATTTGAGATGTCAATGATTGGTGAGTTGTCTTACTTTCTTGGGCTGCAAATATCTCAAAATTTTGCAGGCATGTTTATATCTCAGGAAAAATATCTTAAAGACATGCTTAAAAGATATGGGATGGAAGATTGTGCACCTATGAGAACACCGATGACCACATATTGTAAATTAATCAAAGATGATGATACCCCTCTCATAGATGCAACTCTTTACAGGCCAATAATCAGAGCTCTCCTATACTTAACTGCTACAAGACCAAAGATGATGCAAGTAGTAGGAATGGTAGCAAGATTTCAGTCAAGTCCTAAATAATCCCATCTAGCAGTTGTCAAGTCAGTTAAGATATAATTTTGTTTTTTCATTTAGAGAAATAGAAACGATAATGTATTTACATATGTTTAACATTTTTTCCAACTTACTTGGTATGGTGGTTCCTTTTTATGTACCAACCACCAATTTCAAATCTAAGTGTACATTAACAAGATGGAACTCATTTGGGGCTGTTAATTCAGATTGTCATTGATGTCAATATGACTTTGACTGAGATGAAGGTTGCACTATGACATATCACTGCATTAGTATATGATGACATTGTTGATACATGATGCTACATGGCATTAATAATAATGAAGAAGCCATGCTGCCCCAAACATTCCTCGTGTTGTCCCAAAATTTTGATGCATAAAATTTAAGAACAGTCACAAAGAAATTTATGTTTCTGTCATATTGGAGGGAGCCTATCATAATGAGTCCTAGACCATCTGAAAGAGGAAATTTTCGTCTTTCCAATGAGCCTTTACTTGCCTTGAAACTCCCAGCGGTTTGTGAGATATTGAATTTTTAAGTTTAAGAAAATATATTTTTTATCTAGCCGACCTACACTCACAGTTTCATGTTGGCCTCCCTCCAAAAGACGTGACACTTCATTCCAATCGAAAATCACTATAAATATAAGATTGAAACTTCATTTTCAAATCATCAATTCGGTGAAGATCATTTTCAGAAGTATAACACAACAAGGTAAGTTCACAACTCATGAACTAAGGAGGCCGAAGAGCTAATATTTTAGGGGTTAAATCTTAATTTCCTTGATACCTCGGACCTTTTTGTAGAAGACTCAGAACAGTGCCTCAGACCAAGTGATATACAACTCAGACCTGTTTGAAGAAACTTAGACCATCCTAAAATGTGTGGACAGTAATGCAGCTCGGATTACAGTCTCTTGAAGATCAGATTATATATTAAGGGTTCAGAACTAGTAACAGCATTCACCTCAGATTTTTTATTGTGTTAAGGGTTCAGATTTGGACAAGTGTTATCATCATTAGCCCCTGTATCTCGGATTATCACTATGAAAAGGTAGGATCTGTGAACTTCCCTACGTCGAGTCAGTGACACCTACCTCGAATTACCTTCAAGCATTAGACTGCAACTTCGAATTGAGCCGTTTTATCTCGGACTGTGTCTTTTTGTTGAACTATAAGTGTTTTTCTTATTAAAAGTGTGGCTCATTCATATTGTGGATTGTTGTGGTGGATTATCGGTGAACTATGATATTTGGACAGTGACAATACTTTAGCATGATGAACTAGTTCAACGCTCACCTTTGTATGTGGTCTATTCATTACAGTGTCTAGTCTGTTAAGTTAGGACAATTGAGTAATCAATTGCATTTTGTGGTATACATGTAGTGAAACCCCTTGAGGATTCGAGCATGGATATTTTCCTCTTGGGCAGTGAAGACAACAGTACTGATGGATTAATTGAAGGCCAGTGATGAAGACAAGTGGATAGTGAAGTCAGTGGAGAATTTTGGAAGAAATAATACAGTGAAGAATATGTCAAGAACATTAAAGTAAAGCACTATTCACATTCTCTTTTAAACCAAGCAAAGAAGGATTGGTGTCCTTGGAGTAGGAGATCCTAAACACAAGGTTGGTGCCTTGAGAAGATAGGGTCAAAGCCTTAGAGGTCGGAGCCTCATCAAAGTCCAAGTTGGTGCTTGGAAATAGGTTGGTGCCTGTTTCATTAAAAGGGTTGGTTCCCTCACTCATATATTGTATACTATTATTTAAAAAGGGATTGAAGTTCTTATTAATCCTTAATATTATTATTATACACCTCTCTGTCTTTAATTGTGAAGAATATACCTGGCAATAATTAACAATTGAAAAGAAATATTGATTCACCCCCCTCTCAATGTTTCCAACAATTGGTATCAGATCCAACTTCTTCATTATCAGCCTAACAGCTGGAAGAAGCATTCTTAGGCACAATGAAGAACATGGAAGCAACAGGGAAACTGCCTATCTTTGATGGAACAAATTTTAGTTTTTGGAAAAAGAGGATGTCCTACTATCTAATGTCTCTTGGCCCTGAAGTATGGCACTCTATTTTGGATGGGTACAAATCTCCCTTCGATATTCCAACTGATCCAGATGAAAGAAGACCCTACATTGCTAATGCCAAAGCTTTAAATTCCATTACTAGTGGAATTACCGATTCTGAATTTATGAAAGTCATGAATTGTGACTCAGCCAAAGAAGTATGGGATAAGTTGATTTCTCTATATTATGGGGACTCCAAAGTTAAGAAGGCAAAGCTTCAAACCTATAGAATACAATTCGAGAGTCTGAAAATGGATGATGAAGAAGACATTGCATCATACTTCCTCCGAGTAGCTGAAGTGGTTAACTCTCTTAAAGGACTAGGAGAAAATATTGAAGAAAGTACCATTGTTCAAAAAATCTTGAGATCGCTTCCTGACATATTTGACTCCAAAGTAAGTGCCATAGAAGAAATGAAGGACCTAGATACTCTCAAGATGGATGAACTTCATGGAATTCTTATTGCCTATGAGATGAGGAAAGGGAGTCCAAATTTCAAAGAAGCAGCTTCGAAATCCTCAAGATCTACAAAGGAAGGAAAAGGATGGAATTACAACAACGATGAATCTGATACTGAAAATGAGTTAGCTCAATTTGTATGAAGACTAAAAAGGGGATCTAAGCTAAAAGGTAAGTACCCTCTTATTTGTTTCAATTGTAGAAGAATAGGTCATTACGCTGCAAAATGTCCTCATAAACATGGTAGTGATGATGAAAAGGACTCTAAAAGGATTATGTACAAAAAGAAAGGGTTTGATAAGAAGAACTTCTTCTCCAAACAATATCAGTCTGATGAAGATGAATTTGTAGTCATCAAAAAGAAATTGACTAGAAATATGCGTCATCAAAAAGAAAGTGATGATGATTCAGATGAGGAAAGTAATTATGTTGGAAGCAAAGAAATGTTATTCATGGCATTTACAAATGATGATGACTCAGAACTAGGAGATGAAAGAAACATGGATAGTTTGTTAATAAGTGCCATTGAAGAAATGAGAATCTACAAAAGAAGATAATTTCCCTCAAAATAGAAAGAGAGGAAGCAAAAAGAAGGGAATACTTCTTGAACATTAAGCTAAAAGAGAAGGATGATATCTGTGAAAAACGTGAAGCTGAAATAATATCTCTAAGAAAGGAATTAGAGCAATTCAAAAGGAGTTGGCAAAGCTCTCTAACTCTTGACAACATTCTTAATACTCAAAAACCTTAACATGATAAGTCTGCAATTGGTTTCAAAGAAGAATCATAAAGTACAAAGAATAATGCTAGAAGTTATGCTAACGTAATCTCTTGCCATCCAAAAGAAAAAAAGTCATCTCATTAGGAACAAAGTCCCATTTCAAAACCAAGAATTGAAGAAAGAGCAACTCCAAGGAAGAATGTTGGTTCAAGCTATGGATACTACAGTGGGTATCAAACTATTTTTCTTGGGTATTGT
The DNA here is from genome assembly GCA_034641835.2 of Pinus albicaulis. Classification (NCBI taxonomy): domain Eukaryota; kingdom Viridiplantae; phylum Streptophyta; class Pinopsida; order Pinales; family Pinaceae; genus Pinus; species Pinus albicaulis. The sequence goes on along the minus strand of CM076577.1, from coordinate 1,459,495,670 downwards.
TACTATTGTAAAAACTTTGGGCATCAAGCTAAGCATTGCAAGGCTCATCAAAATGAAGCACCAAGATTGAACTATCAAACAAACCAATTACGTAGTCCTAAAAAGCAAGGACAAATCAAAAGTTACAATTCCTTTGATCCTTTGGCTAAGTTTTATCCATCTTGCTCATTATGTGATAATTATGATCATAATGAACAAAATTGCCCTCTCAAAAAGGAAAAAACTAAAAGCGTAAATCTCAAAACTGATAAATGTGGCCTAGCTCCGTGTGCTCATAGCGAAGAAAATCATTGATTTCGTGGAGTTAGTGATCATCTTAAATACACATGTGGGGTATTAAAGAAGTTTATCTCATTGAGCAAGAAAAATGAAACGTATTATGGAAGTGGTCCATTAAAATCATTGGAAAAGGAGCTGCCTGTATCCAGTAGACAAGGAAAATCCAAAATACCTTATTTGGTAAGAGAACAAACAAAATCTCTTAAGTGTTAGCCAGATTTGTGACCAAGGACATAATGTTGTATTTAGTACAAAAAACTATGAAATAAGAGACTCATCCTTGGGATAACTTGTGGCGAAAGGAGGAAGAACACCAGATAATGTTTACATACTCAGTAGAATCCAAGAAGATAAATGTTACTTAATTCAAACAGATGAAAGTTGGTTATGGCACAAGCGATTGGGGCATACAAGTTTTGATAACCTAGTCAACATCAGCAAAATTAAATCATTCAAGGACATTCCTAAATGTGATCCAAATCAGATTGTATGTGACCATATGCAACATGAAGCAGCCAAACAAACCACAAAATTAAGGATTTCTCAACTTCAAGTATTACAATCATTCATGAGTTGCCGTGGCGAACTAGAACTCTGACTCTTAATTTAGGAAGTGCTTTTACTTTGTTGTTCGATGACCCTTACAAGAGGATGTGGATATATTTCATAATATAAATCCAAAGAATTTAATAATATTTTAGAATATTAAGGCTCATTAAAAGAATAGGAAAGATTCTGCAGATTCAATGTCTGATGGAATGAAGGAGGAGAATGTTGAGATTGCAACAAGATGATGAGCTTAGTGGAAAGAAGTCGCCTTCACTAAGTGGGCCCGCAGGCTATTTTTGGCGCAAAGCCTATTTTTAGACTATGTCTATTTTTAGACATATGGATCATGTCCTATGAGTTGCAGGATGCTATTTGTGGATGGTTGTTCAAGTTGGAAAAAAAATATGGACTTCTATTTTTAGACATATTGGGCGGAATCTATTTTTAGATTGCCAGTCTAAAAATAGATATGTCGAATATTATTAGCTCTTAATAATATTTGGACTCTAAACATTATCTTATTCTCTTGGAGCACTTCAGTTAAGTGCATAGATGTGGCACAGAAGCTGATAGAAGGAATTACGCTATTCCTGAGGGTTAAGTGTAGCTATTGCATGGATACTTCAGTTAGAACTCATGTGACAGAGTTTGGTGGAGTTGATTGAGGGAGTTAATGGAGTTGTGTTCAGTTTAACTAATCTAAATATAGTTGAGCTAGTTGTATCTAGTCTAACTGATTGATACACTAGTGAGAGTGGTGTGAATTAATTATTAATTAATTCACTAATTATAAACTTATTAATCAACTAAAGAATACATCAGTTAACTTCAGTGCATGGACAGTTTCAGTGGAGACCAGTGCAGAGATAGGTGAAAGAGCAGGTTAACTATCAGTTGTGACTATACTGTTGCATATTTGCAACTACCAGTGATTGGAGAAGCCCATGAGGATTGCGCAGTACAAGCTAGGTGGTTCAAGTTATTTAATGAGCCATCCTACAACATTGATTACGCAATAGAGGCTGGCTATCAGGTGGCAGAGATTGGAGCATGTGTTTTGCTAGATCTGGCTTGATTAGTGTGTAGCAATTGGAGGTTGTGCTGAGAGCTTGTGAGGAGCTTTGTACAATGATTGTTACATGATCTCTATGACATATAATATATAGATAGTTGGGGGGTTTTACGACACAACTTTCCCATGACTGTATTATATGGTGTTTATGGTTAATGTGTGCATACAGTGATTTTTCTTACGCATTGATCGAAGTAGTGAAGAGATTTTGTATTGTGCATGAAGATAAAATAGTGTGTGATGGGAGAATCTCGGTGAATAATATATCAATTATTCAAATTTCTGGAACGTTCACCTCAAAATAATTTGATGAATTCTGTAAAGAGCATGGAATCGAAAGATAACTCTCTACTGCTAGGACATCCCAGCAAAATGGAGTAGTTGAAATAAGGAACCAAACCATTCAAGAAATGGAAAGGACAATGCTACTAGCAGCTGATTTGCAACCAAAATTTTGGAGAGAAGCAGTTGGGACCGCAATTTATACCTTAAATTGAACTCAACTAAGACCTAATAATGAAAAGACTCCTTATGAATTATGGAAAGGACGACCTAATTAAGTAAAATATTTCAGGGTTTTTGGAAGCAAATGCTTCATAAAAATAAATGATGACTCACTAGGAAAATTTGATGCTAGAGTTGACGAAGGAATATTTCTTAGATACTCCACTAGGAGCAAAGCTTACAAATGTTACAGCAATCGTCTACGAAGAATAGTGGAAAGAATTGATGTGAATATTGATGAAGGCCTTCCAGAAAAGAGAATTGAAGATCATGAAGTTGAGCCTTTATTTGAACAAAGTGAAGAAGAAGAACTTGAAAAAGAAGAGGAGAATGAAGAACCTCAAAGTGAATCTTCACAAACTCCCTCCAAGATCAAGTTTGTTCAAATATAACATCCAGAAGAACAGGTCATCGGAAATATAGATGAAGGAATCCAAACTTGAAGAAAGATGATAAGCACCCCTAGAAAAGATGATGTGGCTCTATTATCTTTAATAGAACACGAAGAAATGCTAGCAAGCGAAGAAAAGATCCTTTTTGGATAAAGGCCATGGAAGAAGAAATGTCTCAAATCAAAAAAAAGAAATGAGACTTGGGAGGCCAAAATTTTCACTTGAAAGAAGATAAAAAAATATAATTGGAACAAAATGGTGTTCAAAAAACAAGATGAATAGAAGATGGAAAAATCATCAAAAATAAAGCCAAACTTGTCTGCTGAAAAGGATACTCGCAAATTAAAAGAATTGACTTGAAAAGAAATCCTTTTGATGGCAACTCGATTGGAAGCCATAAGAATGTTTCTTGCATTTTACTTGCTCGAAAAGGTTCAAGGTTTATCAAATGGATGTAAAATCAACATTCCTAAATGGAGATCTCAAAGAAGAAGTTTACATGGAGCAACCAGAAGGATTTGATCTTGCTAAAGGAAAATACTTTGTATGCAAACTATAAAACAAGCCCCTAGAGCACGGTATGCAAAGTTGGATCACTATATGCAACAAGAAGATTTCAAAAAGAGAGTGGCAAGTAACAATCTCTACATGAAGATGGACAAGGGAAAACTTCTGATCACTCTTGTTTACGTTGATGATATAATCTTTGCTAGCAATGATGAAGAAATGAGCCATGAATTTGCTCTAAATATGTCTAAAAAATTTGAGATGTCAATGATTGGTGAGTTGTCTTACTTTCTTGGGCTGCAAATATCTCAAAATTTTGCAGGCATGTTTATATCTCAGGAAAAATATCTTAAAGACATGCTTAAAAGATATGGGATGGAAGATTGTGCACCTATGAGCACACCGATGACCACATATTGTAAATTAATCAAAGATGATGATACCCCTCTCATAGATGCAACTCTTTACAGGTCAATAATCAGAGCTCTCCTATACTTAACTGCTACAAGACCAAAGATGATGCAAGCAGTAGGAATGGTAGCAAGATTTCAGTCAAGTCCTAAACAATCCCATCTAGTAGTTGTGAAGAGAATTCTCAGATATCTGAAAGGAATGACCGATTTCGGTCTTTGGTATCTTAAGAGTTCAACTCTTATTGTGACAACTTATTCTGATGTTGATTGGGCCAGAAGCGTGGATGATTGAAAAAGTACCAATGGAAATGCATTCTTTATGGGTGATTTTCTTATATATTGGCTCAGTAAAAAGCAATCATCTATATCCCTTTCTACAACTAAAGCCGAATATATAGCCGCTACTGATTGTTGTACACAAATTCTATGGATGAAGGAAGCCTTGAAGGATGTCAACATAAAAACTGAGCAATCGATTACTATTTTTTGTGACAATACTAGCACCATCTATATCCCTTTCTAATCAAAAAGCAATCATCTATATCCCTTTCTACAACTGAAGCCGAATATATAGTCGCTGCTGATTGTTGTACACAAATTCTATGGATGAAGGAAGCCTTGAAGGATGTCAACATAGAAACTAAGCAACAGATTACTATTTTTTGTGACAATACTAGCACCATCAGTCTTTCAAAGAATCTGGTAATGCACTCAATGACCAAACATATTCCAATCAAATACCACTTTCTCTGTGAATAATTTGTTGAACACAATATCAAGTTGGAATATGTCAATACAAAAGAGAAAATTGCAGATATCTTTACAAAACCCCTTCCACGAGAATCATTTGAGTATCTTCGCCAAAAGATGGGAGTCATTGCTCTTGCATCACATTAAATCACACAACATGTTAGGAGTACAGTATGTTAGGGGGAGCAGCTTGAAAGGGGGAGTACTTGGGCACCCCATTTTCCATTGATGACAAAGGGGGAGAGAATGTTGGAAGGGCGAGAATATTGCCATCAATGACAAAGGGGGATATCGTTAATTCAGATTGTCATTGATGTCAATATGACTTTGACTAAGATGAAGGCTGCACTATGACATATCAATCCATTAGTATAGGATGACATCGTTGATACATGATGCTACATGGCATTAATAACAATGAAGAAACCAAATAATGAAGAAGCCATGCTGCCCCAAACATTCCTCATGCTGTCCCAGACTTTTGATGCATAAAATTTAAGAATAGTCACAAAGAAAATTATGTTTCTGTCATCTTGGAGGCAGCCTATCACAATTAGTCCCAGACCATCTGAAAGAGGAAATTTTCCTCTTTCTAATGAGCCTTTACTTTCCCTGAAACTCCCAGCGGTTTGTGAGATATTGAATTTTTAAGTTTAAGAAAAAATATTTTTTATCTAGCCGACCTACACTCACAGTTTCATGTCGGCCTCCCTCCAAAAGACGTGACACTTCATTCCAGTTGAAAATCACTATAAATATAAGACTGAAACTTCATTTTCAAATCATCAATTCAGTGAACATCATTTTCAAAAGTATAACACAGCAAGGTAAGTTCACAACTCGTGAACTAAGGAGGCCGAAGAGGTAATATTTTAGGGGTTAAATCTTAACTGCCTTGATACCTCAGATCTTTGTGTAGAAGACTTAGAACAGTGCCTCAGACCAAGGGATATACAACTCATACTTGTTTGAAAAAACTCAGACCATCCTGAAATGTGTGGATAGTAATGCAGCTCGGATTACAATCTCTTGAAGATCAGATTATATATTAAGGGTTCAGAACTAGTAACAACATTCACCTCAGACTTTTGACTGTGTTAAGGGTTCAGATTTGGACAAGTGTTATCATCATTAGCCCCTATATCTCGAATTATCACTGTGACAAGTCAAGATCTTTGAGCTTCCCTACTTCGAGTCTGTGACACCTACCTCGGATTACCTTCAAGCATTAGACTGCAACTTCAGATTGAGCTGTGTTATCTCGGACTGTGTCTTTTTGTTGAACTATAAGTGTTGTTCCTATTCAAAGTGTGGCTCATTCATATTGTGAATTTCTATGGTGGATTATTGGTGAATTGTGATATTTGGACAGTGACAATAATTTAGCATGATGAACTAGTTCAACACTCACCTTTGTAGACGGTCTATTCATTACAGTGTTCGGTCTATTCAGCTAGGACAGTTGAGTAATCAATTGCATTTTGTGGTATAACTGTAGTGAAACCCCTTGAGGATTCGAGCAGGGATATTTTCCTCTCGGGAAGTGAAGACAACAGTATTGATGGATTAATTGAAGGCCAGTGATGAAGACAAGTGGACAATGAAGTCAGTGAAGAATTTTGGAAGAAATAATACAGTGACGAATATGTCAAGAACATTCAAGTAAAGCACTATTCACATATTCTATTAAACAAAGCAAAAAAGGACTGGTGTCCTTGGAGTAGGAGCTCTTAAACACAAGGTTGGTGCCTTGAGAAGATAGGGTCAAAGCCTTAGAGGTCAGAGCCTCATCAAAAGTCCAAGTTGGTGCTTGGCAATAGGTTGGTGCCTGTTTCATTAAAAGGGTTGGTGCCCTCACTCATCTATTGTATACTATTATTTAAAAAGGGATTGAAGTTCTTATTAATCCTTAATATTATTATTATACACCTCTCTGTCTTTAAGTGTGAAGAATCTAACTGGCAATAATTAACAATTGAAAAGAAATATTGATTCACCCCCCTCTCAATGTTTCCAACAGGGGCATTTTCTAGAATGTGGACGATAGTTGTTTCCACTTTGAACTACATTCCTCCAAAGAGTTAGTCTCATCTTGGATCAAATATTTCTTGCAAGGCTTGTAGTGGCCCATGCCACACGTTTGGTTGTGTGTTAATGAACATAATAAGTGCCAAGGGGGGGGGGTGCCCTAGTTGGAAAGTCCTTCCTTGACCTAATAATAACAAGTTTCCTTGGTTGGCACTAGTTAGTTCAATGGATAAGTAACTCAAGTTGTGAGATAACAATGAATGTAACCATACCCCCACTTGATGAAGATTGCATTGATAGTTGGGCCTTAGACCTTAATGATAAAAGTTGTTCCCTCGACATGAGGACTTATTCTTGTTACCTATCCACCCCCTAATGTCGTGCTTCATGGCAACCAATTAGATGCTCACCTATATGCTTATGAACATGATGTTGTTGATGGTGGCTTAAGGGTTAAACAATTACATTTTTTTTTATATGCCTTTGCGCATAAACATTGTAAATATTAGATTATAGCCACTCGGTAATTTTTTAGGTTACAAATTCTACGCTCATAATAACTATGTTTTGTCTCCTCACTATTTTTTTAATAATATCCTATGTACATCATGTACACATTGTTTTATTAATTTCTAAGTGGAAATATTTTATTTCTAGAAAATCCTTATGTTATATATTGGAGGCATGGAATAAAATCCTCCCTACTTGTAGCCATCCATTGTTATGAAACCAACTCAAAAAATAGAAGAAAAGAGACATCAACGCCTTAGAAATAAGCCACTTTGAGGGGGAAACCTCCAATACATTACATGAATGAAAAATTCTTAGATGATACAAATGAAAAAACCTCCTTTCTATATATAGGAGTCCATGGGGCCACCATGTAATCCTAGTGGGGCACAATGTAATCCTAGCCGACCTAACAATAACAATGTAAGGGCACAATAATAACAATATTGGGGTTACAGGGGTACAATAATAACAATAAGGGGGCTACGCTAATAACAATAAGGGGCTAAAATAGTAATATAGGGACCTAACATGCTCCTCTCCTTAAAAAAAGTGTTGTCCTCAACGCTTGAGTAGCTCTGGGTGCTTCTATATAAAATTCTCATCCTCCCATGTGATGCAGGGCCATTAGGCAAAAAACAAATCCCATATGTTTTGTTAGACTTAGGGGTTTGTAGCTTCAAAAGAATTAGATTATTTTGTAATGAAATCAGTAGGTTTTAATTAATTTTGATTGAATGAAGAGAGAATTGTAACTGCCCTCGAATGATTAGAGGACAGGAGAAGTCAGTTCAGTTTCAGTTTGTTAGGCTAAATTTAGAATTTGGGAAATTGAAGAGTTTTGTTGAGCTGTTAGAGAAACTGAGTCGATTCATTATTTTCTTGTATAATTGTATTCCTCAAGGGCATTCAGGGGCAGAGTTGTTCGGAGAGACAGAGTAGGAGGTAGAAGGGCCATTGAAATTGAAGATCTGGCTGAGGACCAAAATTTTGTAAGTGAATTCACCTGAGTATATGAATGAATTGTTTCAGTTCTACATGAGCATTAACTAACTTAAATCCCGTGTGAATGGGTCTGTGTTTCAATAAACAACTGTATGGCAATGTGGAATATATATACTCTGTAATTTGGGCTTAAATGATGTTCTGTATATATTAGGAGAAATCGATATAGCCAAGGTTGATATTGTGCCTTGAATGATTGAATGGTGTTTCTGTATGCCTTTGATAGATTACTGGCAATACCGTGGTAGAGTAACATGAATTGGAACCCTATGTGTCTAATTTCATAATAGGTAGATGAATATGTTGTGTGAAGGAAGAAACTCTGTGAACAAAGCACATGATTATGTGCGTTGAAACACAAATTAATTGGAGTACATTCCAATATGGAATCGTTATTCTGAATTTAACTCATGGAGGAATTAGATGTACTGGTGTATATACACAGTGGAGAGGAATTGGGGTTTTAAAGTCACGCATTGGGTTATGGCTCGAACCATCTAATTTCTCATTCTAAGTCGTAGGAATTGAATACATGTTAGTCTTGTGTGAAGAGTTCAATAGAACTCGATGAGGATGCAGTCGATATAATCTCTGATGTTTGAGTATGTTTGATTCCTGCAAAGAGACCTCTGTGCTTGAGTCGATATTAGTTTGTGTGATTGTATTAAGGTTGAATGCAAAGCCAAAGGCAGAGGCGGAGTTTAAAAAATTAAAGAGGCGAAATTGTACGCGACAGAGAAGGTGGAACCTTGAGGAAGGAGAAGTGGAACCGTGAAGCGGGTTCGGAGATGGATACCAACAGTATCGCACAAATTGGAAGTGGTAATTAGTTTTATGAAAAAAACGTGATATCATAAACTGGAGGACACATGTCCCAAGGTGGTATTTTATTACCACTTTTATCGTGCGATCTTGACGTGTTAAAGCTCGGGAGAAATAAAAACGCGATATTTGTTTATATTCGTCGCATCATCCAAAACAACGCGACAAGCTATCCACCGTTGGATGCGGAAGGTATGTTAGTGTTGGGCCCCAATTCTAATATATGTTGATGATTGTTGTTCTAATCAAGGTCTAAGGTGTTGTGGACAGCAACAACCCCCCTTCTTATTTAGTATTATCACTACTACTAAATAAGTGGGGGCCCTTAGTCAAAAAATTTAAAAATCAATTAGTGCTTGTATTTCCTTTTTTCAATAAAACTTAATATCATAGACTTAGGAGAATACCCCTTCAAAAATCTAAAAATCTTAATTTTTATGATAAGATAGAATAAAATCATTCCTTAAAGGAATATCACATCGCAAAAAGGTAATGAATATCTCCTTACAAATGGAATTCTAAAGATTGCAAGATCGCGATGCGATACTATGCACTAAAAAATATTCATCGCATCGCATGCCTCAAATATCACTTACACTAAAAAAAACCTCAAACCACTGATATGCGATGGCACATATCGCAAATCGCATTTCGCAGAAAAACACATTAACGGATGTTTGTCATATGCTACGATATAGCGATTTTGCAATATAGCGATATAGCGATTTTGTGATTCCACGAGATTGCGATCTATGATATTGCGCCTTATCGCAGATCTTTAAGGCTCATTGTACGAAATTTTTTTTTCCATAAATCGAGGCCTATTTATGCGCTTTAATGTTAACCAATGAATTGGTTGTCAATCATTAATGAAATATGATTTTGTTATGATCGAAGAACCATTTCACATAAGGTGGTATATTTTATACGTCTTCAGCATTTAAAAGCTTTCCCGTCACCTTTTTTCTATCATTATTATCACCTCATTTGTAAAACTGTAGGAGCGAAGAACAGAGAACTATACAAAGCAGTATTCAAGGTATTATGGGAAAGAAAGACAAGACTCTAAGTTCTGAAGACAAAGAAATGACGCCCTTGTATATAGACACTGCCTGTAACAAAGATGTTGGTATTACTACTTGGGAAGGCATGTATAATATTGCACCAGATAGCGGTGAGGCCTAAAATTCTTCCATACACGGACATGATTAAATGGGTATTGGATAGCACTGATATCACAAACAGACAGTTTAAGACTCAGAGTCAAGAACTTATTGGTTCATTCACTCCACAAGATTTGAGACTCATGTATCATTTACCAGAGCCATAGGCAACTTATAACAAACAGTTCATGGAGAAGTTTGCTAAAGAAAATGAAAACCTGGCAGAATGCACCAAGGACTGGTCAAGGAGGGATGAACCACTAAAAAAGGATAAACATGGTATGTAAAGTACTGGTTCTCTTACCTCCCCGTATTGCTTTGCTGCTGCTATGCTCTGTAGGCTTTTTGGGAAGCCAGACATTAATAAATTTTCATCTGAATGGCTACCATTATTGAATGCTTTTGTTAATGCTACTGTTGTGGATTGAGCTAAGATATTATCTGATAACTTAGCCACAGCCATTTTGAATTACCGGTCTAAAAGAACTGTTTCTCGGAGAATTTATCCCCCTTTTTACTTATCTGCTTATGTGATGGATTCAATCTGTTATATTTTGAAGTTTCCTTTAATGGGTTGGAAATGGACGACTCAAGATCCCTTACCCATTCATATTTATCACAAAGAATTGTGGGATTCCAATTTCATTCCCTATTTTTACTAGGTATGTCATGGAATCAGGCTGCCCCTGTACAAAATGTTATATGATAAAGACGCTCCAAGGTTTTCTCCTGAAGCAGAAGTAGATATACTTCCTGTCGCGAGATGGTTTGGAGAAGAATTGTTTACATATGTCAGGGTATTTGGAAGTCTCACTTCCCCTCATGTCTCACCTTTGTATGTTCCTGATAAACTCATGGCACGAGAAATTCCTTATCAAACCTGCGGAGAAGGAGGTTTGACTAAAGATTTGAAGGATAAAAAGAAGGCTATTTGGCCACAATTTCCTGTGGCTTGTGGGGCCTTTTCACTATTTGATGTAGGCCATGCATTTAAAGAAGTAAACAAAATAACATGTTTACGTTTGTTCAAATTTCCAAGAAGACCATTTGACCCTATGATATTGCTAAAAATTTCACTATTGCAATCAAAATAAGAGTGTTTTCTAAAGAATATGATCTTTTTGATGATATGTTCCAAGAGAAAAGCACACTTAAAGAGGTTCTACATTCGGCCCAAATACGATTTCCTCTAGCAGAATTCCAAGAGTTCAAGATGTACAGGGAAAGGAGGTTATCTAGTATCCCTTTGGATAAATTACACTTGGAACCCATAAGGAAACCAACTCCCAGTATTAGTCTCAACGGAAGTTCAGGAACAAACAGATCTAAATCTAAGTCCGGGAAAGAAACATCAGAACACTCTAAGAGGTCTGAAAGTGACCATGATAAAAGTGAAGAGACAGTAAGGGATACTGCCCAATCAAAGGAGCTCTCACAGTAACAGGTTTCAACCTCTCTACAGCCAAATATTCCCCCTCTCATCGTATAGCAATCATCAGTTAGAACTGAGCTATATAAAGAATGGGAGACATTCAATGATTTAATCAATATTGAAAGACAGAACACACAAACACCTGTGAGTAATGTACAGGTAACAAAAAATATAGTCACAAGAATAACTAGCAATGTCTTAGAAATAGAACATATTCCCATTACCCCATCCTCTGAAATTATGCTCAAAATAGAGGAAATTCCTCCTCTTGATGTATTTTATAGTCCACAACACAAGGAAGTGGTAAGAAGACAAAGAAAGAAAAGAAAATTGGAAAACATGCTCTCTCATGATGCAGAACAATTAGACATCCTATGGCAAGATCCTACCACTGATCCCACTGAAAATCTCACCAAATTATCTAAGATCACAGGAGAATATGCCTCTGCAGCCATTGATAAAGCATATGAGGTACGCCAATTACCGAATGAGAAAGAAGATCAAGTATAGGTTTTGCAGCAACAACTGCAACAAGCTAACACCAACAATGAAGCATAGAAACAACTTGAAAAATTACAGCAGGACTTCCAACAAATGCAGATAGGATACCAGAACAGTTTGGCTGAAAAGGAAAAATAGTTACAGGTTATGCAAGAGATGCACAAGGATGATCCCAAGCTTATAGAATTCATCACAAAATCCATTTCCTTAAATGATCAACTACTACAGCAATAGGAAATATTGTGCCAAAGAATATCACAATGGAACTCTTATTGTGAAGAAAGTGATAAAATGACTAATCAAGTCGTAGAATTACGACATGATTATGATCTAATTGATAAAAGAGTTACCGAATATTTGGCTTGGCAAGAAACAGAGGAGGTAAAAAGAGCAGGTGCACCAATAATCAATGACAATCACAAAGAAATGCTCTTTAATAATTGGGATGCACAAATCAGGAAAGCAGAGCAAGCGGCAGAAGAAGCAGCCATAGCAGCAAACAATGTTATTGATTGTATAAATGAAAATTTGCACAAGGAAAATATGATCTCAGAAACCACTCCAGGGTATCTACCGAAAGCACAACAACTATAGACAGACTGGAGACAGAAGGCTCAAGAAAAGGCAGAATCAATTAAAAGATTAACTAAGTTAAATTGGGATTCTTATTGGGCGTGTTTGATAAAACCAAAAAGCCAGTGCATGACTCTCAAATGTATAATCAATTCTGCCAAGAAGATGGCGCTAGCTCTTGCCGATTCCGTTTTCACAGGACAGTTAAAGTCTGAAGTCGGCCAGCCTACTCTTCTCAAACAAATGTTGAACGCTTGCAATTTCAAAGAACAGATTCACAAATAGTTAGTTGATTAGTTTTAATTTTAGATTTAGTATTAGTTTTGCTTTATTTTTTCCTAAAATAAGGACGGTCATTTAAACCGTATCCTACATTTTTGTAATAAATTATTTTTAGATTTAGTTAGTAGTATTTAAACCCTTCTCATGCATTTAGAGAAGGGTCCTGAAATTTGTCAAAAACTTGTCCTCAGAACATGCACTTTTGCACCCTCCGAGGAGATTTTGATGAATGAATGGAACATGATTTATTGATATCTGCGTTTAATATCTACTACTGATGTTGCACTTTTGTACTCTTAGCGGATGTTGGATTAAGAAGAGATAAGTCATTATTGCTTGAAGCTCATGAGTAGAACTAGTTATAAATGGTACTTTTATCTCTTAACTATTTTTGCCTTTGTGTTAAAGTGATATTTATGTTCAGTTGTTTATATATTGATGCTTGAATGCTTGAGTTATCATTTGGCACTTTTGTACGGTGATAGCTATTTATTTGTGCTTAATATATGAGTAGCTTATTATGCGATATGTTTTTCACAACTGTTTCGTCTAACTTTTTATACGAAGTGGTTTATCTTTATTGAATTCTTTTCTTATAACAGTTGAATGATCTTTATTACCAATTGTTATTTGAAATCATTTTAGATCACATAACAAAAATATTACATCCTGGGTTAGTGTAGAATTAGATATTTCTGTTTATTAGAATACAATTGCATGTTATTAGATTAGAGTTAGAATAAAAGCATTTCATTTAGGAACTTTTAGAAAGGAAATATCAATTCTCAACACACACACACATATTGGGAGACTGGTCCCATTATCCCCAGTCAGACCCACTATACCAAACGGAAAAGGAGCTGTCAACCAAGGTCCGGACCGGGTGGGTATCCCCCTTGTTGTAGACCCGATTTTCGGGGCTTCAACATAAGGTTTATGTCAGTTATCGTAACCAAAGGTTCACACCATGAGCCCAAGCATCGACTGCAGTTCGGAGTTGATATATGTTGTGGGGCTTTACTATATGCAATGGTTCTTTGAATCCAAGTCCAAGGTCAGAAGGCTTAGTGAGAAGCGAAATATTTGTTGTGCATTAACTATATTACATAATGGGCGATAACATGGTTTGTAGATAATATGGTTTAAATCAAGTTTATAACATAAATTATGAGTTGAGAAATACAAACTCTGTGGCATAAAAATTGAGCGAAGGGCACGCATATGGTTGATAGTTGGTACTTTGGGTTAAACGAAATTCAAAGATTTAATACTCTTAAGAGAGTTTAACGTATGGTTAAAACCATGGAATTAAGGCAAAGAGTAGGTCCTCAGATGGTAAGTTTACACAACAGATTTTGATTATAATTTTAATCATGAGGATTGATTAAAGCTTATGTATGTGTTATTTAAATTGCCAGCTCATAAGAGTGAATGGAGATGAAATTTTATATACATAGGAAAGTGTTACTGTGGGTTTAGTAAGAAGGCATGCCATGATCAAGTGGTATCAGAGCTAGAATTGAAATAGCTCTTTGAGAATTTATTTCTGAATGCATATGTACTGAAGCAGGGAAGAACGTTGGTTTTCAAATTTGTTTGACAGAAATTGCAGGTTTGAATAAGCATGCAGTGAAGGTTGAAAATTCATATTGCAGAATCTGAAGTTGAGGCAACAAATTTTGAAGATTGCCCAGTTATGTTTTGATAGATGTGAACACAGGTGTGATGACAAGGAGATTAGATTTGAATCTGACAGGACAGTGTGCAGTGCAGCAGAGCATTGGGAGAAATTTGCAGAAGCAATGCAAAATAGTGTTGAGTAACTCTGAAGGTGAGTTGGTGAGAAGTGTTTGACTCTGGTTAGAAGATACTGTTTGCAGAATGCAGATTGCAGACAATTGAGGAGAATCTCAGCAAAGGCAAATCACAGGTTTGAGAGCAGTGATGAAAGAGTCCAGCGGAGGACTCTAAAGTGAAGAAGAAGTGTGGCAGAACCTGGAGAATTCCAATAGAGGTTGGATGGAAGAAGAACATATGTGTTCTTGAGAAGTTGTAGAGTGAAGCCTAGAGAGAGCAGAAGAGAGTGCTCAGAAGGTTCCAGCAGAAGGGGACCAGTACTTGCCAAAAGCCGGATCCAGAGGAAGGGAATGGTGAGGTAAGTTGCAGCAAGAGAGCTTGTTGTTGCAGAGGATTAGTGCAGCTTGTGAGTGAAGAACTCCTGGAGGAGAAAATGGCTACTGATAGCCATAGCAGAGATTGCAAAGGTTCTGAGAGAGGCCACAATAGGAGAGTGAGGGAAGATGCCAAAGCTAATGGCATGAGGAAGAAACTCACTGATGAAGAATATTGGAAAGAGATAGCTGAGATCATAGAGCAGTTCAACAATTTGGAACTGATAATAAAGGAAAGCCAGAGAGTTGGTTGGCTCATGCAAAAGAAGGTAAAGTTGCAGAGGCTACAGATGAAGAGAGAGTAGATGGTAAATGCTCAGCTGAAAGATGAATTACTCAGGATGATTGAGTATCTAAAGAAGGACTTGAAGACTGAAACTTCAAGTGAGACCAAGAGGTCAAAAGGCCTTAGATCTGACAAATTTTGTATGTTTGCAGGAAGAACATGTGGAGAAGAACAAACTGCTGATGTTGTCACAAAGGAAGAAAATGGAGCATCTAGATGTTTTGAAAATGTCCATGCACAGTTGGAGAAAGGTTCTGTTTCCCAACATATTGGAAACAGAGGAGATTTAAATTGTGATGATGGCCAGAAGCTAGAAGTTGAACAGCTTGAGGAAATTGAAGAGAGGACCATTGAAGAATCTCTGAAGTGTATAGAAGACTTGGAACAGTAGGGATATTTGATGATCAAATCATCAAATGAGACCATGAGGTCTTATGTTTTTACAATTGACAAGTTGTGTGTGAATGCAGGTATTGAAAAAGACAGTCCATATAATGAAACTGTATTCAATGAAGCTAAATTTTGCCAAGTAAAGTATGATGAGTATCTTTTAGATGAAGATCAGATTGAATTATTGCAGCAGAAGGAATTCATAAATTCCTTGTTTTATGAAAGAGATTGTTTCAATGAAGTTGTGTTTGATGATGATAAATTTGTTGTTAAAGCTGATAATGACAAATTGCTTTTATTAAATGGCCAAATGAAAGGTGATGGACAAATAACTAAAGTTATTGCGGAGATGGAAGATCAAAATTATATTCTGATGAAGGCTGAAGAGATAGTGAGAGCAGGAAACTTGACTTATGAATATTGTGAAAATGTTTCCTCAGATGAGATGCCAAGATTGTGGCATGAGCAGAGGACAGAAACACAGAGAGAAGGTGTTCAGATTGTAAGGGCAAAGATGGATGAGAATGAGAAAGTTCATTTTTATGAACTAGAGCAAGGAGACATCCTTGAAGAGGATGATGCAGAGGAGAGACTAACTGACAGTCTTGAGAAGGATTGGAATCAGCATATTGATGTGCTGATATAGAAGGAGAGAATTGCAGGACAACATACCGAAATGCTGGCAGAAGAGAGAAAGGCACTGAGGCCTTATGAATTTTGTTTTAACAACTGTTTTGTGAATGCAGATTCTGTTGATGATGGGGATAAATTGACACCATTGAGCAGTCAATTAAAAGAGGAGAAGAATTATGTGGAAGATTTTAATCCATGGAATGAGAGGATTGGATTGTTGGGGATTATGCTGAATCAACAGGATTATATGCAAAAGAGTGAACCTCAATTTCAAAATTGGGGATTGCTGAATGTGAAGATACAAAGGAGTGAAGACAATGAAGATTTTATGAGTCTTGGAAAGGAATTAGAATTGTAGAAATAAGAATTGGTGATTGAATCATCAATTGAGACCATTGGGTCTTGTGGTTCTGAAACTGATAAATTGGCTGTGTTGACAGGGACTATAGAAGACAATCCATCACTTGGAGTTGTCTTAAAAGAGGAAGAGTTGTTGTAGAAGGAATATGAGACAGTCATGTCTCATATGAAGAAACCTGTCACTGATGACAAGGAAGAGTTGGCTTGGCTAAATAGCCAAGAGAGGACTATAAGGCAGACTTTTGGGGCTGCTACAACTGTGGAGAATCAGAGTTTTACTTTGACAGAAGATGAAAATGCAGCACTTAAAGAACTTGCTTTGATTGTCAGAATCAATCAAGGAGATGAGAGGCAATTGTTGAAGATTGCCCAAGAAAAAGAAAAGGATGCTGAAACTGAATTGCAGCATGCTGAGGATGTGAAACAAGAACAAAAGAGATGGCTGAAATGTTTGCTGAAAACATTTGGAAAAGAGAGTGGAATGGCAAAGCCGTAGACTGAGGTGTTGCTGGAAGGAATGTTGGAGCAACAAATTGAAGTGTTGCCAAAAGAAGAGGAAGAGACACAAGGATTTTGTGACTTTGATGTTTGTCTTATGATTGCAGGTACTAATAGAAGGACTAAGGCATGTTTAGTCTAGAAGTGGAAAAGAGATGATGACAGAGACTGGCAATTTAAATACCAGTCCAGAGAATTGTTGAAGTCAGAGGATGAAGAAATTGTCATGGATGGCAACTAGGAAGAGTTTTACTGTTGCAGAGAACAAGAGGGTATGGATGATTGGGTGGTAGTAAGGGCTGAGCAAGCTAGGGCTCAGTAAGAGGTAGTTAGAGCTAGACTATAAGTAGTAGTAAGAGTTTAGCAATTAAGAACTCAGCAAGCAGAAGTAGAAGTTCAACAATCAAGGAGAACTAGTATCTAGCAGTCAGAAGACATTTTGGACAGGGAGATTGAATTTATGAGAAATATGATGGAGAAGGTGTCTCAGAAAAAGACAACAGCAAAGAAGCAAAAATAGCAGGAAAAGAAGGACAGAAAAATAATGTAAAAATGCAGCTGGTGGAGCCAGACAAATTAAGATATGGAAACCTGGAGGAATGCATAAAAAGAATACTGCAACAGATGAACAGTTGCAGAACAAAGTGTGGGATCCAGGAGGACAAGACTGAAGCACATGATTAGGAGATCATGATTAAATTTAACCTGGGGAGTCTGATGCAGGGGCATTAGGCAAAAAACAAATTCCATATGTTTTGTTAGACTTAGGGGTTTGTAGCTTCAAAAGAATTAGATTATTTTGTAATGAAATCAGTAGGTTTTAATTAATTTTGATTGAATGAAGTGAGAATTGTAACTGCCCTCGAATGATTAGAGGACAGGAGAAGTCAGTTCAGTTTCAGTTTGTTAGGCTAAATTTAGAATTTGGGAAATTGAAGAGTTTTGTTGAGCTGTTAGAGGAACTGAGTCAATTCATTATTTTCTTGTATAATTGTATTCCTTAAGGGCATTCAGGGGTAGATTTGTTCGGAGAGACAGAGTAGGAGGTAGAAGGGCCATTGAAATTGAAGATCTGGTTGAGGACCAAAATTTTGTAAGTGAATTCACCTGAGTATATGAATGAATTGTTTCAGTTCTACATGAGCATTAACTGACTTAAATCCCGTGTGAATCGGTCTGTGTTTCAATAAACAACTGTATGGAAATGTGGAATATATATACTCTGTAATTTGGGCTTAAATGATGTTCTGTATATATTAGGAGAAATCGATATAGCCAAGGTTGATATTGTGCCTTGAATGATTGAATGGTGTTTCTGTATGCCTTTGATAGATTACTGGCAATACCGTGGTAGAGTAACATGAATTGGAACCCTGTGTGCCTAATTTCATAATAGGTAGACGAATCTGTTGTGTGAAGGAAGAAACTCTGTGAACAAAGCACATAATTGTGTGCATTGAAACACAAATTGATTGGAGTACATTCCAATATGGAATCGTTATTCTGAATTTAACTCATGGAGGAATTAGATGTACTGGTGTATATACACAGTGGAGAGGAATTGGGGTTTTAAAGTCACGCATTGGGTTATGGCTCAAACCATCTAATTTCCCATTCTAAGTCGTAGGAATTGAATACATGTTAGTCTTGTGTGAAGAGTTCAATAGAACTCGATGAGGATGCAGTCGATATAATCTCTGATGTTTGAGTATGTTTGATTCCTGCAAAGAGACCTATGTGCTTGAGTTGATATTAGTTTGTGTGATTGTACTAAGGTTGAATTCAAAGCCAAAGGCGGAGGCAGAGTTTAACAAACGAAAGAGGCGAAATTGTACGCGACAGAGAAGGTGTGTAGAAATTTGAATAACTGATATATTATTCACCAAGATTCTCCTGATCACACACTATTTTATCTTCATGCACAATACATAATCTCTTCTACCATTGATCATTACATGCGGAAATAAAATCAATTGCATGCACACATTAAAACCATAAAAAATCACACATATGAACACAATATTTTATGGGAAATCTTAAAGCTGAAAACCCTCAACTATCTGTATATTATATGTCATAGAGATCATGTAACAATAATTGTACAAAGCTCCTCACAAGCTCTCATCACAACCTCCAATTTCTACACACTAATCAAGCTAGATCTAGCAAAACACATGCTCCAATCTTTGCCACCTGATAGCCAGCCTCTATTGTGTAATCAATGTTGTAGAATGGCTCATAAATAACTTCGAACCACCTGGCTTGTACTGCGCAATCCTCATTGGCTTCTCCAATCACTGGTTATTGCAAATATGCAACAGTATAGTCACAACTGATAGTTAACCTGCTCTTTCACCTATCTCTGCACTGGTCTCCACTGAAACTGTCCATGCACTAAAGTTAACTGATGTATTCTTTAGTTGATTAATGAGTTTATAATTAGTGAATTAACTAATAATTAATTCACACCACTCTTCACTAGTGTATTAATCAGTTAGACTAAATACAACTAGCTCAATTATGTTTAGATTAGTTAAACTGAACACAACTCCATTAACTTCCTCAATCAACTCCACCAAACTCTGTCACATGAGTTCTAACTGAAGTATCCATGCAATAACTCCACATAACCCTTAGGAATAGCGTAATTCCTTCTGTCAGCTCCTGTGCCACATCCGTGCACTTAACTGAAGTGCTCCAAGAGAATAAGATAATGTTTAGAGTCCAAATATTATTAAGAGCTAATAATATTCGACATATCTATTTTTAGACTGGCAATCTAAAAATAGATTCCGCCCAGTATGTCTAAAAATAGAAGTCCATCTATTTTTTCCGACTCGACCAACCATCCACAAATAGCATCCTGCAACTCATAGAACATGATCCATATGTCTAAAAATAGACTTTGCGCCAAAAATAGCCTGCGGGCACACTTAGTGAAGACGACTTCTTTCCACTAAGCTCATCATCTTGTTGCAATCTCAACACTCCCTCTCAACAATATAAGGATTATTTTCCACCCCTATCCTGCCTCTGTGGTATTTGAATTTGCTCCTGGTGAGCGCCTTCGTCAAGATATCAGCATCCTGATCCTCCGTGGGAATGTATGAAAGTAACATGATCTTCCACTGCACACAATCTCTGATATGATGATACCGAATGTCAATGTGTTTAGATCTATCATGAAATATTAGATTAACCGAGAGTTTGATGCAACTCCGATTATCACAATATATCACAGTAGGATCTAAGTGTGAACTGAACAACCCGACCAGGATCTTCCTCATCCATATAGCCTCGCATGCAGCCAAACTCGCTGCCATATACTTGGCCTCTGATGAACTGAGTGCCATGGACTGTGGCTCGGGGCCGCACAAGAAACTCGTTGTCAATCCGATAATCGAAAATCCCTCCAAACATGTGCTCTTCTCGTCTCATGGCTTCCTGCCCAATCTGCATCCGTGAAGCCACATAGCCTCACCTCATCTGACTGTCTGTACCATAATCCATATCCCGATGTGCCTCCGAGATATCTCAATACGTGCTTGCCTCCCTTCCAAAAGAGCTTGGTAGGCTTAACCATAGCTTTTGAAAGCTGGTAACATCATAGCATATGTCGGGTCGTGTATTGACCATATACATAAGCGACCCCACCAACTATTGATAAACAGTGGCATCCACTACCTCCGTCGAAGTAGCATCCTCCTTCCTCCAACCACCAGGAAGAGGAGTATCAACAGACTTGCAACCATGCATGTTGAACTTCTCCAGTATCTCCCGGACATACTTGCCTTGAGAAACAAACAGTCCATCACTGCGCTGCCAAATTTCCATTCCCAGGAAATAATGAAGGAGGCCCAAGTACTTCATCTCAAACTCCTTTGCAAGATTAGCCTTGCATGAGTGTATCAACAGTTCATCACCCGTCAAAATCAAATCATCTACATAAAGTACAATGATTAGCAACTTACCCTCCACCACAACTGGGTATAGGTTTTGGATTCGCCCCCACTCTTGGAGAATCCTGAAAACCGGTGAAATAACTATCTACCCATGTGTACCAAGCATGAGGTGCTTGTCAACCCATACAAGACTTTGAGCCCGCACATGCGCTCGTTGTCGAAGATCTCGAAACCTTCGAGCCGCTCTATGTACACCTCCTCCTCAATGACTCCGTCGAGGAACGCAAGCCTTCACATCCATCCGATGAATGTGCCACCCCATCTACGCCGAGAGAGCAAGAATCGTCCGTATGGAAGAATACTTCCATGCATGTGTGCAAAGGTCTCCTCATAATCGATCCCTTCAATCTGTGAAAGGCCTCGGGCAACAAATCTTGCCTTGTACTTCTCCACACTCCCGTCAGCTGCCTGCTTCACTTTGTATATCCATCTCGAACCCACCACTGATTTCCCTTCCGGCCTTGGGACAATCTCCCATGCACTGTTTCTGACAATCGAATCATACTCTTCCACCATGGCATCTACCCATGCGGGGTCCTCCACAGCTTCCTCGAAAGAGGATGGCTCTATCATGATACACTTTCTCATAAGAGCCATGTATCCAGTATACCGGTCAGGTGACTGTCTCTGTTTGCGCTGTGATGTAGGTGCTCCTACAACCTTCTCTGCATCTTGAGCCAGTCGCTCAACTTATGTAGTGCGTTTCCACCCTCTGATGGTTGGTGCTGCCTGAGTGGTCTCTTCCACTCCATGAACCTCATCTTGTGGCTGATCCACATCCTGAGACTCATCCTTAGGAAATAATAGCTCCTCATCTGCATGCAAGTGTGGCTCCCTCTCAAGCGAACACTTCATGGCTTTCTCCTCCTGAAATTTGATATCCCATCGCACAACAGTCTTGCGACTGTCTAGAAAATACACGCGATAGTTGTGGGGCGTATCAGTGTACCCCACAAATATCCCAACCTCTGCAGTCGGCTCCAGCTTCTTCCTGGCATCCTTCATCACATGAATGTAAACAGGTGAACCAAAAATCCTCAAATGGGAAATATCAGGCTTCTTACCAGAAAACGCCTCCTCAGGTGTACTCATGCCAAGTATCCTGTGAGGACAATGGTTCTGCACATATACTGCAGTATTGCATGCCTCTGCCCACAAGTGAATGGGTAGGCCCTGATCATGCAACATCGCCCGTGCAGCACCCACGATCGTTCTGTTCTTCCGCTCAACAACCCCATTCTGCTGTGGGTTATGAGGTGCTATGAGCTCTCTTCGAATTCCTTCTGCACTGCAAAAGTCCTTGAATTCGCCAGAGATGAATTCACCACCATTGTCGCTCCTAAGAGCCTTCACCTGCTTCCCCGATTCTTTCTCAACCAGTGCCTTGAACTCACATAACTTTGAGTATGTCTCGCTCTTCTTCTGCATGAAGAAGATCCAGCACTTCCGAGAAAAATCATCAACAAAGATCACATAGTACTTGTGCTTTGCTGTCGAAGCTACTGAGAAAGGTCCACACACGTCTGTGTGAATTCTCTCAAGGATCGTCGTGGCATGACTATCCTTCTCGTGAAAGGTGGCTTTCACAAATTTTTCCAAGGTACACCCCTTGCACTGATCTGACTGCGCAAGAGTGCCCTTAGGAAGCCCAGTAGAAATCTACTGCAGTATCTTCAAAGCTCCATGGTGAAGGTGGCCCAATCTCCGGTGCCACAACTCGCCATCATCCCGGCTCACCACTCCTTCTGCCTTGCCTGCCATTGCCGCGCAGCCATCTACCTGCAATTGATAAAGGTTCTTAACTCGAACCCCTATCCTCCGGGTCTCACCAGTTGCCTTACTGCGCAGGAAAGCCTTTCCCTCGCTAAAGACAACATCATATCCCTTGTCTTCTAACATCACCACAGAGATAAGATTCTTCTTCAATCCCGGAACATGCATCACTTCCTTCAATACGAAGGGTTTACCAGACTCCCTCTCAAAGGAAATGGTACCGATACCGGTCGCACTGTATCTACCATCATCGCCCATCTCGATGTGCACTCCAAGATCTTTCTCATCCATATCAGTAAACAAATCTCGATCTCGTATCATGTGAAAAGATGCACCACTGTCAAGAAACCACACTAAACCCATCACACTTGAGACCAAGCATGCGATCAGCGAAAAATCCAGCTCAAACTGCGAGGCTAAGGCCTCTCCAGCTGCAGATCCAACAGCCTGCTTATTTTTCTTCTTCTGCGGACAATTTGTGGCATAATGTCCATGTTGGTGACAGTGAAAGCACTTCACCTTGGACATGTCCTGCTTCTTGCCTTTCGCACCGGAATGAGAAGCTTTCTTGCTCTTCCCCTTCTTTGCTTTGGCAGCCAAAGCGCAATTTTCTTCATCAGATGCCTTTGATGAAGATCCGTCCCTGGTACTCCGCCTTATCTCCTCTTGCATAAGATCCGACCAAAGTCGCTCCCATCCTGGCAATTTCTCCCGACCATTGACAGAGTCCTGATAGGAATGCCAACTCTTCGGAAGCCCAAGGAGAGCCAAGCTCACCAAGTCCTCGTCATCTACAGTCACCCCCACACTTCCCAGCTCATCCCTGCATTGGATGAACTTCATGAGGTACTTGGGCATACTATCGCCTTTCTCCATTTTTATGTTCCTGAGTTTATCCTTGAGCGCCAACTTCCTCTGGTCGCTCTTGCTTTGAAATAAATCTGTCAAAGCTTTCCACATCAAGAATGGAGAAGCCTTACCATGAAGGCTGGATACTATGTGATCCTTCACACCTTCCAACTGAATTCTTCGACACTTTGTTGTCTTCTTTTGCCATGCGTCAAGTGCAGCAGCATCGCTAGAAGCAGGTTTTGGGATTTTTGCATCTATGAACTCCTTCAACCCATTGTCATCTAGCACTGCCTCCATCATGTCCTTCCATGCAATATAATTTGAGCTGCCCTCAAAGGCATACTCCAATCGCAATCCGTTGAAAGAAATCTCAACTTCGACACCAAGAAAACACTGCTGCAAATTCGAATTCCACCAACTCAAAACTCAACCGCTTCAATGTTTTTCAATTGCTCCAATGATCAATATCGCTCTAAAACCATGTAGAAATTTGAATAACTGATATATTATTCACTGATATTCTCCTGATCACACACTATTTTATCTTCATGCACAATACAAAATCTCTTCTACCATTGATCATTACATGCGGAAATAAAATCAATTGCATGCACACATTAAAACCATAAACAATCACACATATGAACACAGTATTTCATGGTAAAGCTTAAAGCTGAAAACCCCCAACTATCTGTATATTATATGTCACAGAGATCATGTAACAATCATTGTACAAAGCTCCTCACAAGCTCTCAGCACAACCTCCAATTGCTACACACTAGTCAAGCTAGATCTAGAAAAACACATGCTCCAATCTCTGCCACCTGATAGTCAGCCTCTATTGCATAATCAATGCTGTAGAATGGCTCATAAATAACTTCGAACCACCTGGCTTGTACTGCACAATCCTCATTGGCTTCTCCAATCACTAGTTGTTGCAAATATGCAACAATATAGTCACAACTGATAGTTAACCTACTCTTTCACCTATCTCTGCACTGGTCTCCACTGAAACTGTCCATGCACTGAAGTTAACTGATGTATTCTTTAGTTGATTAATGATTTTATAGTTAGTGAATTAATTAATAATTAATTCACACCACTCTTCACTAGTGTATTAATCAGTTAGACTATATACAACTAGCTCAACTATGTTTATATTAGTTAAACTGAACACAACTCCATTAACTCCTCAATCAACTCCACCAAACTCTGTCACATGAGTTCTAACTGAGGTATCCATGCAATAGCTCCACATAACCCTCAGGAATAGCGTAATTCCTTCTGTCAGCTCCTGTGCCACATCTGTGCACTTAACTGAAGTGCTCCAAGAGAATAAGATAATGTTTAGAGTCCAAATATTATTAAGAGCTAATCATATTCGACATATCTATTTTTAGACTGGAAATCTAAAAATAGATTCCGCCCAATATGTCTAAAAATAGAAGTCCATCTATTT
This sequence comes from Pinus albicaulis, assembly GCA_034641835.2. Taxonomy (NCBI): domain Eukaryota; kingdom Viridiplantae; phylum Streptophyta; class Pinopsida; order Pinales; family Pinaceae; genus Pinus; species Pinus albicaulis. The sequence goes on along the minus strand of CM076577.1, from coordinate 1,459,470,504 downwards.
TTTCTAACTTGACCAACTATCCACAAATAGCATCCTGCAACTCATAGAACATGATCCATATGTCTAAAAATAGACTTTGCGCCAAAAATAGCCTGCGGGCCCACTTAGTGAAGGCGACTTCTTTCCACTAAGCTCATCATCTTGTTGCAATCTCAACAAGGTGGAACCTTGAGGAAGGAGAAGCAGAACCGTGAAGCGGGTTCGGAGACGGATATCAGTAGTATCACGCAAATTGGAAGCGGTAATTAGTTTTATGAAAAAAAACGCGATATCATAAACTGGAGGACACGTGTCCCAAGGTGGTATTCGATTACCACTTTTATCGCGCGATCTTGTCGTGTTAAAGCTCGGGAGAAATAAAAACGCGATATTTGTTTATATTCATCGGATCATCCAAAACAACGCGACAAGCTATCCACCGTTGGATGCGGAAGGTATGTTAGTGTTGGGCCCCAATTCTAATATATGTTGATGATTGTTGTTCTAATCAAGGTCTAAGGTTTATGTGAGTTATCGTAACCAAAGGTTCACACCGTGAGCCCGAGAATCGACTGCAGTTCGGAGTTGATATATGTTGTGGGGCTTTACTATATGCAATGTCTTTGAATCCAAGTCCAAGGTCAGAAGGCTTAGTGAGAAGCGAAATATTCGCTGTGCATTAACTATATTACATAATGGGCGATAACATAGTTTGCAGATAATATGGTTTAAATCGATTTTCTAACATAAATTATGAGTTAAGAAATACAAACTCTGTGGCATAAACATTGAGTGAAGGGCGCGCATATGGTTGATAGTTGGTACTTTGGGTTAAACGAAATTTGAAGATTTAATACTCTTAAGAGAGTTTAACGTATGGTTAAAACCATGGAATTAAGGCAAAGAGTAGGTCCTCAGATGGTAAGTTTACACAACAGATTTTGATTATAATTTTAATCATGAGGATTGATTAAAGCTTTTGTATGTGTTATTTAAATTGCTAGCTCAGAAGAGTGAATGGAGATGAAATTTTATATACATAGGAAAGTGTTACTGTGGGTTTAGTAAGAAGGCATGCCATCACCATGTAGACTCTTCAGTGGGTAAGTTCTTCCACTTGATGAGATACTCTGAAATTGATCGATTTCATAGCTGTCAAGTTCTTGTTTCCGTGACCACTTCAAGTTCCATTATAATTTTTCCTTCCTCATCAAGTTCTGGAAATATTGTTTGAACTGGAAGATTTTCACCTATAACCTTCTTTAAGCATGAAACATGGAAAACTAGATGCACTCGCGAAGAAGTAGGAAGCTCCAATTTGTATGCCATAGTACCAATCTTTTGCAAAACCTTGTAAGGACCATAGTACTTTGGCGATAATTTATTATCCTTCTTAGCTTGCTCGAGGGACATTTGTTTGTATGGTTGTAGCTGTAAAAATACCCAGTCTCCTATATAAAAACTTCTCTCACTGCGATGTTGATCTTCCTGTTGTTTCATTCGATTTTGTGCCAAATTCAAGCTATCCTTTAAGAGTTGGAGAACTTCTTGTTGATGCTCGATGTGATCTTCCACTGCTTGAACCTTAGAATTTTCTCTTAAAGATGATGTGACGGACGATGGATGATATCCATAAAGTGCCATAAGTGGGGTCATTTTTGCTGTAGTATGGAAGGAAGTGTTATACCACCATTCAGCGAGAGGTAACCACTTGACCCATTGTGTTTGTTTATCAGATACAAAACAACGAAGATATCCTTCTAGTTATTTATTCACTATCTCAGTTTGACCATTGGATTGAGGATGATAAGATGAGGTATGAGCTAATTGAGTACCCAAACAAGAAAATAACTCCATCCAAAAATTTCCAGTAAAAATGGGATCTCTGTCGCTCACAATCAGTATCGCGCAAATTGGAAGCGGTAATTAGTTTTATAAAAAAACGCGATATCATAAACTGGAGGACACGTGTCCCAAGGTGGTATTCGATTACCACTTTTATCACGCGATCTTGATGTGTTAAAGCTCAGGAGAAATAAAAACGCGATATTTTTTTATATTCGTCGGATCATCCAAAACAATGCGACAAGCTATCCACCGTTGGATGCAGAAGGTATGTTAGTGCTGGGCTCCAATTCTAATTTACATTGATGATTGCTGTTCTAATCAAGGTCTAAGGTTTATGTGAGTTATCGTAACCAAAGGTTCACACCGTGAGCCCGAGCATCGACTGCAGTTCGGAGTTGATATATGTTGTGGGGCTTTACTATATGCAATGGTTCTTTGAATCCAAGTCCAAGGTCAGAAGGCTTAGTGAGAAGCGAAATATTCGTTGTGCATTAACTATATTACATAATGGGCGATAACATGGTTTGTAGATAATATGGTTTAAATAGATTTTATAACATAAATTCTAATTTGAGAAATACAAACTCTGTGGCATAAACATTGAGCGAAGGGCGCACATATGGTTGATAGTTGGTACTTTGGGTTAAACAAAATTCGAAGATTTAATAGTCTTAAGAGAGTTTAACGTATGGTTAAAACCATGGAATTAAGGCAAAGAGTAGGTCCTCAGATGGTAAGTTTACACAACATATTTTGATTATAATTTTAATCATGAGGATTGATTAAAGCTTCCGTATGTGTTATTTAAATTGCCAGCTCAGAAGAGTGAATGGAGATGAAATTTTATATACACAAGAAAGTGTTACTGCGGGTTTAGTAAGAAGGCATGCCATCACCATGTAGACTCTTCAGTGGGTAAGTTATTCCACTTGATGAGATACTCTAAAATTGATTGATTTCGTAGCTGTCGAGTTCTTGTTTCCATGACCGCTTTAGGTTCCATTATGATTTTTCCTTCCTCATCAAGTTCTGGAAATATTGTTTGAACTGGAAGATTTTCACCTATAACCTTCTTTAAGCATGAAACATGGAAAACTAGATGCACTCGCGAAGAAGCAGGAAGCTCCAATTTGTATGCCATAGTACCAATCTTTTTCAACACCTTGTAAGGACCATAGTACTTTGGCGATAATTTATTATCCTTCTTAGCTTGCTTGAGGGACATTTGTTTATATGGTTGTAGCCGTAAAAATACCCAATCTCCTACATCAAAACTTCTCTCGCCGCGATGTTGATCTGCCTGTTGTTTCATTCGATTTTGTGCCAAATTCAGGTTATCCTTTAAGAGTTGGAGAACTTCTTGCTGATGCTCGATGTGATCTTCCACTGCTTGAACCTTCGAATTTTTTCTTAAAGATGATGTGATGGATGGTGGATGATATCCATAAAGTGCCATAAATGGGGTCATTTTTGCTGCAGTATGGAAGGAAGTGTTATACCACCATTCAGCGAGAGGTAACCACTCGACCCATTGTGTTTGTTTATCAGATACAAAACAACGAAGATATCATTCCAAACATCTATTTACTATCTCAGTTTGACCATCAGATTGAGGATGATAAGATGAGCTATGAGCTAATTGAGTACCCAAACAAGAAAATAACTCCGTCCAAAAATTTCCAGTAAAATGGGATCTCTGTCGCTCACAATAACCCTTGGGCTTCCATGTAGCTTTTGAATTATGTCCATAAATGTAGTAGCAACTGTACTTGCTTTAAATGGATGAGATAATGCACAAAAGTGTGCATACTTGGTAAGTCTATCAACTACCACCATGATGACACTCTTTCCCTCGGACTTAGGTAAACCTGTGATAAAATCCATTGAAATCTCCTCCCAACGTTGACTTGGAATGGATAAAGGTTGTAGAAGTCCCGGGGTCTTAATTGTCTCCACTTTATTCTGCTGGCAAACCAAACATCCCGCCACAAACTTTTGAATATCAGATTTAAGGCCATCCCAAAAAAATTCTTTCTTCACCCTGTGGTAAGTTTTTAAAAATCCTGAGTGTCCTCCTAAAGGAGAAGTGTGCAATTCCAAAAGAATTTTTTGTTTTAGTTGGGAATTCTTCCAAAGATATAAGTGATATTTGTACCATAAGGAATCATTTTTCCAAATAAATGTGTCAGATGTACTAGGATCTTGCTGCAACTTTTGAATGAGTGTCCACACTTCTTCGTCCCTCTTCCATTCATCTCTTGCTTCGGTTATCCAATTTGGTTGAATAATAGAAATGGCACAAAGCAATGCTTCCACCTCTTCATTTTTTCTTGAAAGTGCATCTACAACAACATTTAGCTTCCCTTTTTTGTAGATTATTTCGAAGTCATAACCCAACATTTTTGTGACCCATTTTTGCTGCTCTTCTGAAGATAGTCTTTGTTCCAAAAAATGTTTAAGACTATTATGATCAGTTTTTACCTTGAAGTGTCTTCCCATTAGGTAAGGTCGCCATTTATTTAGTGCATGTAGTATTGCTAACATTTCCTTCTCATAAATAGCTTTCTGTAAATACTTTCCTTTGATTGGACGACTTTAAAAAGCAATGGGTCTTCCTTATTACATTAAAACAACACCAATTCCATTTTCTGAGGCATCACATTCCACAATAAAGGTTTTTGTGAAGTCTGGCATAGCTAAGGCCGGTGCTAGGCACATTGCCTCTTTAAGATCTTCAAAGGCCTTAGTTGCTTCAGGAGCCCATGAAAATGCATATTTCTTCAATCACGTTGTTAGAGGTGCTGCTATTCTCCCATAATTCTTAACAAACTTGTGATAATACCTTGTTAAACCGAGAAATCCTCGCAACTGCTTTATAATTGTGGGGACTTTCCATTCCTTAATGGCTTTAGTTTTGTTAGGGTCTACCTTAACACCCTCGTGAGATACAATATGACCCAGATATTCCACCTCTTGTACTCCAAAGAAACATTTGGATGATTTTGCATATAATTGTTTCTCCTGCAATAGTTTGAGCACCTTGTCAACATGTTGAACATGATCCTTCCAAGACCTGTTGTAGATTAGTATATCATCAAAAAATACTAGCACAAATTTTCTAAGGAAGGGTTTGAAAATGGAATTCATCAACCCTTGAAATGTAGAACTTTAGTCTTCATTCTAATTTGATGATATCTTGAATGAAGATCCAACTTGGTAAAATAAATTGTTCCATGTAATTCATCCAATAATCCATCAATCATGGGAATGGGAAATTTATCTTTAATGGTGAGCTTATTGAGCTCCCTATAATCCAGACACAATCGCCATGATCCATCCTTCTTGTGTACCAATACTACAGGAGCAGAGAAAGAACTTTGAATAGGTTGAATTATACCCGCCTCTAACATTTCTGCAATCATACGTTCAATTTCGCTCTTTTGGACATAAGGATATCTATAAGGCCCGATGTTTGGAGGAACACTTCCCGGAATCAAATGAATAGCATGATCATGATCACGAATAGGTGGGAGTCCTTTGGGAGTTTCAAACACCTTGGAATGATTGTCCAAGACTTTTTGGAGATCTGCAGAAATAGATGATTTTGATGTTGGAACTTTTAGTGAGCATAATTGTGCAATTACGCCTCATTGTTATTTCTTTAGAAGCTTTGTCATGACATTAGAGCTTATTATCTTTCCCGACTTCCCTGCAATACCCCGTAATTTGACTTCCTTTCCTTCTGAAAAAAATTTCAAGAAAAGTTCTTGAAAATTAAAAGCTACCGTCCCCAAAGATTGTAACCATTGTACTCCTAGTACAACATCAACACCTCCCATATGAATGGAAAGCATTGGACTAGTCAATACATATTCCCCCATGGTTAGCTTGATATTATGGCATTTTCCAGAGCAATTTATAGTTCCTCCATTTGCAACCATCACTTGACATTCTGGTGCTGGGTATAGGAAACAATTCAATTCCTTGGCTACCTTACAATGAATAAAATTATGGTTACTACCCGAATCAATCAACACTATTACCTTTTTCTTCTTGATATGTCCTTCTATCTTGAGAGTTTGAGGAGTGGTAATTCCTGCCAATGCATTACACGATATGGTCAGACTCATTTCTTCCTCTTCTAGAGTTGGTTCCTGGTGTATATCCTCTTCTTTTGAAGATTCTTGTTCATTTTCTTCTTCCTCTTCACAATCTATGTAAAATAATTTCTTCTCAGCGCAGTTATGACCTTTAGTGTATTTGCTATCACAATTGTAACAAAGCCCTTTTGCTCTTTTTTCTTCCAATTGTTGTGGTGTCAACCTTGTAGGTTGTGGAAGTCTAGGAGTAGCAACACTTCCATCTTTATATATGTGAGTGGTAGGCTTCCTTGTTGCCATAATTTTACATTCAATTTTTCTTGCCAACCTGAATGCCTTTTCCAATGAATCAGTTTCCCAAACGTGAACTTCATGTTGGATGTTATCCTTTAAAGTCCCTATGAAGACATCAATCCTGTGTTCCTCTGGAATATCAGTTACCCTTATATTCAATTTTTGGAAGTCCTCAATGTACTCTGCCAGTAAACCCTTCTGTTTGAGATTTATCAATTGGCTAAAGAAGGTGTTGCTTTTTGTATCTTCATAATGTGCTATCATTTCCTCCATAAAAATTGACAAAGTGACAATTTTTTTACAGGAGCAAAGCCATCGATACCATACAAATGTATTTTGTTCTAAATGTAAAGTTGTAATGCGTACCTTTTGTGTGTTATGCACATTATTGAGATCAAAATATTGCTCCATCTGTAGTATCCATGTTATGGCATCCTTGCCATCAAACTTCCTTATATCCATCTTTGGAATATGGTGGTTCTTCTATCCAATATTAGAGTTTATGAAATCACGATTAACATTTATTTTGTTCTCATCATGAGTTTCCTCTACTATCTTTTCGCCATTAGGAAGCATTTCTTGTATCAACTTTGCCAAACCTTCGATGTCTACTTTTATACCATTCTTCATGTTTTCCATTTTTTCATCGATCTTAGCTTCCATGCCCGCTTCCATGCCTTCCATATTAGCTTCCAAAATATTCATCTTAGCTTCCATGCCTTTCTTCAAACCATCCATCTTAGTTTCCATGCCTTTTTTCAAAACTTCCATTTCATTTTTTGTTGCTCTTTGCGATAATGAAATTTGGTGCACTTGCTCTTGTAATTTTGATATCTCATGTTGTGTTTCTTCGTCTTCATGAGTCATAGTAGAGCCTTCTAAAGGCTTAATGCGTGTTGAATTCTTTTTAGGCGCCATTTTAGAACCCAATACTGACATCTGTTCTTCAATATGCCATTGGAATAAATTCAAACTTTTTTTTTTTCAAACGAGACTTATGTAATTCGAAAAAAATACACACCTTTTTTCTTGCTTTTGAGGAGCGCGATATTGAAACTGAATTATCTCTGTGATTTCGGATCTTCAATATCTGAAATTTGGCACTGAGGTAGCCCTTTGAATCCTATTTCGAATGCCACAGGTCTGACCTGATTTGGATTTTTGAGGACAAAGTTGTGCCCAATCTCCTACGATGACCTAATTATGGATAGGTTCAGTAGAGCGAATTTGTACGACTTGCCACATGTCACTACTTCCTCCTTCAACTCTGAAATTGATAGACAAGAAACTACATTATGTGTGCTTGCGTCCACTTTTTACGAAATTCCAATCCGATGCTCAGAGAGAGAGTTATGAAGATTTTCCCACAATCACCTCTTTGAGATGAAATTTGGGAGCCTGAAAAAGTCCTAACTTCCACAGACCATATCTCTGAAAATATTGCAAACCAAGATTTGAAATTTTGTGACGATGCTCCTCAGGATTTCAGCTTTGCGCTATAAAAATTTCAAATTATGAACCTTCGTAGAAAAAAAGTTATATTGAAAATTCTGCGATGACCTGTTTAGGTTAAATTAAGAAGCCTGCAAAAATCCCTAACTTCCACAGATCATATCTCAAAAAATATTGCGAACCAACCTCTGAAATTTGGCGACGATGTTTCTCAGGATTTTGGCTTCGCATTCTAAAAATTTCAGCTTCTGAACCTTCGTAGAAAAAAAGTTATAGCGAAAATTCCACGATGACCTATTTGGAGCAGCGAAACCCTAGAATCCAAACCTTTGATACAAAATGTTATGAAACCAGCTCCAAAAATAGAAGAAAAGAGATATCAACACCTTAGAAATAAAGCCACTTCGAGGGGGAAACCTTTAATACATTACATGAATGAACAATTCTTGGATGATACAAATGACAAAACCTTCTTTCTATATATAGGAGTCCATGGAGCCAAAATGTAATCCTAGTGGGCCACAATGTAATCCTAGCCGACCTAACAATAACAATGTAAGGGCACAATAATAACAATATTGGGATTACAAGGGTACAATAATAACAGTAAGGGGGCTAAATTAATAACAATAAGGGGCTAAACTAGTAATATAGGGACCTAACATCCATATACATTCTTCTTATGCTTGCTAGGCATCCATCTCCACCTTTGTTGGATGTGTCACGCAAGTGTGTGTGTATGTATGAATATTACAGTCACATATGCTATTTGGAATAGTTTTTAAGACCTTAAAATCTCCTTGCTTATTGTGTTTTATCCCATATTGGTTGTGAGGTCCGATTTATGACAACATTTAAGTTTCAATATACCATGATCTTGATGATGATGCCAACAAGGGTATCTATAAAGGTAGTGACCCTCCTGTTAACAAATTGGTTGATTGATTGCATGATGAATATACATGCTTGCTCGACCTCCCCTTTCTCACCTATAATAAAGAAATTGAATATGGATATTTTCACATCTAATCACAATTATAATTTAAATTGCGTGCGAGTTTTATGTAAACTAGTTGAAGATGGAAACTAAATGGGGAGGGGTTGAAGATGGAAACTACTTTTTAGGAATTAAACTATGCCAATGGTCATTTGCAACATTAGAAATACACTATCATAATAATAAATGTAGACTAGTTGGTTTGTGTGGAATTTAGTCTCCACCAAGTCTAAAAGGCAATCACAACATTAGAAGCACACGATCCTAATAATAGCCTCTCACTACTAAGCACATCCAACATTGAAACTAACTCTATCCAACCTTGAAAGAAACTCCAATGTAAACTCCCAAATTATGAATAGAGGAAAAAAATGAGTGTTTTTTGAGAGCTTTTCTAAACTTGAGTCTAAGTACACCATTAACAACGACCAACATGAACACCCAAAACCAGAGTAATTGACACAACTAATCAAACAATATAGAGTGGTGGTTAAAGAATGGAGTTGTCTAACGAGACGGAAGAATTGCACGGATGGTCAAAATTGGCCAAAATCCCGGCCATTTTTTTTTTTTAAATCTTACAATAACAATATTTGAATCATGATTTTAATGGTGAAAATAGATTCAACACCATTAAGACACCCAAAATATTAAAGTTTGATAGTTATAATGTGAATTTACAAAAATCTCTACCTAATTTTCTTAAAATCTTACCAAAATTTCAATTTTCACTGCGAAAAGCAGTCTATGTCAAACCAGGAGGTAACTCCTCAAAACTGCAATGTGTATTAGCTGAAGAATGTACATGCTCTTATAGATGGGAGGTGAGGCTATTGGGATTCAGTTCCCAATGACTCTTGGCCTTCCTTATTTCCTAATAATAAATAATATACAAAAATACAAATGCACACCCATCCATAGGATTAGGTGTCAACATTCCCCCCTTTAATCCGAAGGGATGTTGGTGAGTCCAAGCATCGATCTGAACTTTTCAAACTTCTCTCTTCCAAGTGCTTTGGTGAATATGTCAGCAGTTTGCTCATTTGTGGAACAATGATGTAGATGGATGGTCTTGGCCTGAACATGATGTCGAATGAGATGGTACTTTGTATTGATGTGCTTTGTTCGATCATGGAACTTTGGGTTCTTCGCCAACTTTATTGCAGAAGTGTTGTCGATCATGAGTGGAGTGGAATACATCTGTTTCATCTGCAAATCTTCCAGGATTTTCTGGAGCCACACAATTTCCTTTGTTGCTTCAGCTGCTGCCACATATTCTGCCTCGGTCGTGGAATCTGCTGGAACTGACTGTTTGCGTGATCTCCATGAGACAGCTCCCGATCCAAGACTCATGGTGTAACCTGTAGTAGACACCCCTGTTTCTTTGTCGCCATCAAAGTCTGAATCAGAATATCCGATCAAGCTGAAGTCGCCTACTTGTGTATATTTGAGTCCAAAGTCTTGAGTCCCCTTCAAGTACCTTAGCACTCTTTTTGCAGCAGACCAATGTCCTTCACAAGGTTTTTGCATGAACCTTGAGAGGATTCCAACAGCAAATGAAATGTCAGGTCTGGTGGTGGTCATATAGATAAGACTTCCTACAAGCTGTCTATACTTAGTTGCATCCTCAAATTCCTTCCCTTCAATAGATGTGAGCTTCAAGTTTTGTTCCATTGGAGTGCCTAAGGGTTTACAATCATCCATGCCAAATTTGTTCAAGAGATCTCCAATGTACTTCTTCTGAGAAAGAAAGATGAATTTAGGATGTTGAATTACTTCAATACCCAAATAGTAATGAACATGACCAAAATCAGTCATTTCAAAACCTTTCTTCAACTCTTTCTTCATGGATGCAATATAGCTCTCATTGTTTCCTGTTATCAAAAGATCATCTACATATACCACAAGATATACAACTGTTTTTCCAACTTTCTTAACAAACAAAGTTGCATCATCAAGATCAAGGTGTTTGAAATCAAGTTTCAGAAGATGCTCGGTCAACTTCTCATACCAGGCTCGTGGTGCTTGCTTGAGGCCATACAAGGATTTCACAAGTTTGCAAACTTTGTGTTCTTGACCCTTTATCACAAATCCTTCTGGCTGGGACATATAAACTTTCTCCTTCAGATCTACATTCAAGAACATTGTTTTTACATCCATCTGATGAACTTTCCATCCACTCTGAGCTGCTAAGGCAAAGAGAGTCCGGATGGTGGTCCATTTTGCTGTGGGAGAAAAAGTTTCTTCATAATCAATTCCTTCCTTCTGTGCGAATCCTTTTGCCACAAGCCTGGCCTTGTGCTTGTCAAGTGAGCCGTCTGCTTTGTACTTGTTCTTGTAGACCCACTTGCAGCCAATTGGTTTCACTCCCAAAGGCGGATCAACCAGCTTCCAAGTGCCATTCTTTATCAAGGCATCATACTCCTTCTGCATCGCTTCTTTCCATTCATCATGAGAAGCGGCTTCTTTAAAGGAAGTTGGTTCATGATCTGTAGACAAACTCATTTCACAGTTATAAGCAATATCCATATCAACAGGGGAATCATAATTATCTACATCACCTTCGATTTCTTGAGTGGAACTTCTTGTTCCTGTTTTTCCAACCTCATCAGGATGAACATCCTCCAGTGTCTTTGTCAGCCATTTGGGTGGACCTTTCTGAGATGGCCCTGGCTGGTCACTTGACTGAGTTGGGATTGATTCAAGATTCAATCTCCCAATTCTGTCGATCACATCATCCAATGTGTCATCCGTGGTTGTTTCTTCATGTGGGGAAGAGTGTGGTTCAGGAAATGATTCCACAGTTTGATTCAATATCGGAATCCCCCCTTCAAGGTGTGGAATCACATTATCAAATTCTTTGAAAGACTTTGCATGTGTGAATCTATCCAGGCGATCAAGTTGCCCCTCAACAACCTTGTCACTCTTGGATGATTCAAGAAATATGACATCTCTTGCTATCACAAACTTCTTATTTGCTTCATCATAGAGACGATATCCTTTGGAAGTATTGGAGTACCCCAAGAAGATACATTTTCTGCTTCTAGCACCAAGTTTGTTCCTTTGACCCTTGGGTATCAAGGCATAACAGGTGGACCCAAAGACCCCGAAATGCTTTACCGAAGGAATGTGGCCATGCCACATTTCAAAAGGAGTTTTGTTTCTAATTGAACTTGAAGGACACCTATTCTTTATGTAAATAGCACATAGAACTGCATCAGCCCAAAACATCAATTTTACATTCTTGAAAAATAACATGGAGCGGACCATATTTAAAATAGTTCTGTTCATTCTTTCAGCTACACCGTTCTGTTGTGGATTATATGGCACGGTTGTTTGATGTTTGATTCCATGTTGACGAAGATAATTTTCAAATTCGTTTGAAGTGTATTCTTTTCCATTATCAGTACGTAGAGAGCCAATATGTGTTTGTGCATCATTTTCAATCCATACATGAAAATTCTTGAAAGTTTGAAAAGCATCAGACTTATTCTTCAGTAAGTAAATCCAACACATCCTGGTGTAGTCATCAATAAATGACATCATGTATTTGTTTCCATTTGCAGAAGCAATAGGCATAGGGCCACATAAATCTGAATGAACAAGTTCAAGTTTCCTATGTGCTCTTGAGTGTGAATCATGAAATGGTCGTTTGCTATGCTTTCCTAGAATACATGCATCACATTCCTTAGGTTTTCTAGGAATTGTAGGCAGTCCATCAACACCATTTTTCTTCAACAAACGAAGGCTGTCATAATTTAAGTGTCCAAATCTAGCATGCCATAAAAGACTTGATGGAAATGTACCTTCATCATGATGTGAACCGAATGCAAAGTTTTGAGCATGGGCATATGAACCTTTCAGCTTCAAGAGTCTCCCTTCTTCTATTCCCTCCATGACAAGTGAGTGATCTGATGCTGATCTGACCTCTGCCTTGCCATCAAACAAGTGAACTGAGTGTCCTGTCACTGATTTCAATCGTACGCAAGTTTCTTCAACTCCGGAGGCATAACTCGGTATATAAGTGACTGTGAAGACTGTGGAGTTTAAGCTCTCCGATCGCATAAGCCCCGATGGCTTGAGTTTGGATTTATCTGTGAAATATACTGCTCCATCAACTTTGTCAGTGAATTCTTCAAAAAAATATTTTCTAAATGTCATGTGACATGTTGCTCCTCAATCTAGCAACCAATCATCTCTCCATGAAGTAAATGAAACATCAAATAGGTTTTCAGTTACTCCATTGTTACAATGTGCTAGAACAGAATGAGCTGATTCAGCTGGTTTACCTTTGTCTTTGTCATTAGTTTTACCTCTGTCTTGATTTGTTTGCTACTGAGCTTTAGATTGTCTGCCCCCCTTTTCTCTGAAGTTTCTTCTTCGTCTTCTGCCTTCTCTTCCTTTGGATGGACCTGAAGCATGTCTCTTTTCTCTCTGTGCCAAGTAGGCAGCCTCTTTAGAAGATGAAGGGACTGTCATCTTCTTTTGAAGGAGGAGAGAAAAACCAAAACTTTGCTGGAAAATTTCTCTTGAAGGAGAGAAAACAAAAAAATCTATTGCTGGAAAATATACTCAATTAAAAGGGCAGAAACTCTTGCTGGAAATTTTTTTTCTGAGTTTAAAAACTCTTTCTGGAAACTTAATCTGCTCAGAAAACTTTGCTGGAGACTGAATTTTTAAAAAACACTCTATGCTATAGACTGATTCTGCATAAAAAAAATGTTTTTTTTTTTTTTTTTTGGAAAAGTGTATATGAAAACAAAATGGAATTATGAATGGGAGGGATTGAAAGGGCGTAATGGGAAGTATGAGCGTGGGCGGAATTATGAAAGGAGGGGCGCAATGGGAGGGGCGCAATGGAAATATATAACAAATATGCAATGAACTGTTGTGATATGTCGTGGGAAGGGGGCAGAATGGAATTATTGAACGATGGGACAGCATACAATATATATGGGACAACGTTCAATATATATGGGACAGCATACAATATATATATGGGACAGCGAAAAGTGAATGGTCGTATTACAATGTATATATGATATAACAACTGTGCGTAGTATTACAGCGTTTTAATAACAATAGACAGCGCATACCATGTCAAACTGAAGCGGTGGTTAAATACAATGGACAGTATAACGTGGAGCGGTATTGAAAGGGTGGTATTACACGGTGGGAAGGCCGAGCGTATCGCTGGGAGGGAGAGCGTTGGAGCTCGAGTGAAAGGAAGGGCAATCAATTTGGGAATGGCGTGAGGAGGGCGGCATTGAGTGATCGGAGTATGGCGTGAGTCTGCAGAGAGGGAAGGGGACGTGTTAGCGCAAGGGATGACTGCTGCGTGTGAGGGAGTGCTGTAGTGGAGAAGGGTGAGGGCGTAGAGCCGTGGAGGGGTGGACAGGGGTCGGTTTTATATTGCAGAGACGAGCGTTTGTGAGGGCGGGGTATTGGAGACCGCGTGGGAGGGATTGCGGAGCGCTGGAGCTGTGCAGCGTGGTAAACAACGTGAGAGCGTAAGGGTCGAATGTCAAAGGAGGGTGGAGAGGCGTGGGTTGTAGATTGATAAGGGAGTTGAAGCCGCGTAGAGTGGGAGGAGTGAATGGGATGGGGGTTGAGGGTTGCAGTGAGCGAGGCCGAATGGGAAGGGAGGGAGGTATGAGTGGTAGGGCGTGTGGAAGATAGGGAGCGCTGTTGTGAGTGCTGCAAGCGATGGGAAGAGCGCTTTTGTGAGGAGGAGCAAGCTGTTGGGTAGGAGCAGGCCGTAGGCCTATGGGTATGCGGAGTTTGCTGTTTGAAGGGTGAGGTATTGTATTGCTGTGGGTAGAGGGGGAGTGAGGGCGCAGGATGAATGCGTATGGGAAGAAGTGGAGCGTATGGATGAATGAGAAGGCCCAAAAAGGGCTGTTACATAAAAAAAAATTTGAAATTGAATCTGCAGAAGACAGTTGCAGGACTGCTGGACTGGCAGAGCCTGCAATTTGCAGATTGACAGAGCCTGCAAATGTCAGTGCTAAATAGGGAAAAAAAATGCAGAATAACAGTCTAGCAATTAGGAGCAGCAGAAAACAATTAATAAAATTGACTGAGCAAAGGGTAGGGAGTTACACCACAGGGCAGAAATGCCAAATGTGGAGCTGGCTCTGATACCATGTCAAACCAGGAGGTAACTCCTCAAATCTGCAATGTGTATTAGCTGAAGAATGTACATGCTTATATAGATGGGAGGTGAGGCTATTGGGATTCAGCTCCCAATGACTCTTGGCCTTCCTTATTTCCTAATAATAAATAATATACAAAAATACAAATGCACACCCATCCATAGGATTAGGTGTCAACAGTCTAGTTAAAATACTCCTTGAAGAAGCAGTCTAGTTAAAATACTCCTTGAAGAATGATTGTCGGTCGAGGGAAGCAGTCTATACATGTGCCCCAACATTATCTATAATTATTTAGAGCTCGGACTTCTCACACGACACGCAATCTTGTGTCGTTACATATACTACGAGAGAAATGCGCCTTTTGACATAGCGTCATAATCTGTGGAGGGTTTGTTGTTGTCTGACATCGCACAGAAATTGGCGAAGGGCTTTTGCGCAAGAAGTGCAGAAAGGGAGAAGCGAAGATGATCGAGGTGGTGCTCAACGATCGGCTGGGGAAGAAGGTTCGGGTGAAATGCAACGAGGATGACACCATTGGCGACCTCAAGAAGCTCGTCGCTGCTCAGACTGGAACTCGCCCCGATAAGATCCGAATCCAGAAATGGTACAACATCTATAAGGATCACATCACCTTGAAAGACTACGAAATCCATGATGGCATGGGCCTTGAACTCTATTATAACTAGGTTTTCTGTAAAACCATGGACTCGTTTGAACTTTGGTATTATATCGTTATAATTGTATCTGATAAACAGCTTTGGTATGTTTAAAAATTCAGTCGGTTAAACGTTTATGCGTAATAGCTTGTAGAATTTTGTTAATGGGTACAAAATAATGTGATGCGGATGCCAATTTTTGAGATTTCTCTTACTTTTTCTTAAATTTTTGAAGTTAGGGTTTCTGGGGTTTGTCTGAAATTTAGGATTTCTTAGTGTTTAGTGCTTTCAAATAACTTTCACCAAAATATTACTTCTGAAATGGAATACAATTGATTGCCTATCCTTTAACATGGGTATATTTTGTTGGAAGTTGTATAGATATATGAATAATTTGATGTTATGAGTACGATGAAGATGCCAAAATCACAAGTTCACAAAAAATTATTTTCTTGTAAGTCTCGTTGCTTAACATTTTTGCTGTGGAAGTCATGAATGTTGATATTCACTGTATTCATTGTAGATCCCGTAACTATCAGTCTCTATCACTCTGAAATTATGCATATTCGAACATCAACTAAGATGGGCGGTGAATTTCGTATTGAGTTTAATGAAAAGCCTTGTTTTATAGCTTCATTGATAATCATTTAATTAGGGTGTTACGTATGTTTAAAGTTGTTCATTGTTCAATCGTGCTATTTCTGCATCCTGTGGCAGTCATGAATGTTGATATTGATTGTAGATCCGGTAACCAACAGAGATTTGATAATTCAAATGTTATCAATCTCTATTACTGTGAAATTATTCATATTCAAACATCATCTAAGGTGGGCGGTGAATTTTCGTATTGGGTTGAATGAAAAATTTGTTTTATATCTTCATTTCTATTGTGTTAGTTAGGGTATTATGTTGCTGAAAGTTTTTCATTGTTAAATCGTGCTATTTCTGTATCCTGTGGCAGTCATGAATGTTAATATCTATTATAAATCCCGTAACCAACAGAGATTTGTTAATTTGGATGTTATCAGTATCTGTTACTGTGAAATTATGCATATTCGAACATCATCTAAGGTGGGTGATGAGTTTTCGTATTGAGTTCAATGAAAAAACTTCTCTATATTTAAATTGCTAATGTATTAGTCAAGCTATCATGTATGCTGTATCGTAGAAAAACAATTTGAATTTACGGGAATATATAACAAGTTTTAGTGCTGCTAAAACGATTGTCGGTTTTTTTACAGCATGGTTGACAATGAAATACTTTCGGGGTGCAAGCTGAGTGTAGAACCCTGCCAATAAATTCTCTGTAATACATGCTATTCCTTGTTAAGTTATCCCTGCAGTCTTTTCTGACCCAAAAAGGGTTGTTATTCAGTTAACATTAAGTTATGAATGGCAGAATGCTTCTTGACTGTTTTAATTCCTTTTTATTGTTGACGTTGTTTGCATGGATTTTTGAAACTATGGTTCTGTTACAGTAGCAGAACTTTGTGTACAGTTACTTTTTGTTGCAGTCCAGAAATAGAAATGGGAAGCATCACGAAGGTTTTGAATATAAAAAAGGCATACACTGTATATACAGAAATTATTCATATTTAACACTATAGAAAACTATTGTTAAATAGAGGAAAGATTGCATATATTAGAAAATGATGCAATCTGAAGAGGGAAGGGAATGAGATAGTTGTACAAACTAATTTAAGATACCACAAGATAAGCCCTGGTCAACTGCTATTATTAACGTGATTAATATGATGAATTCACAAAAATTATACAATTTAATCAAAACTAAGCTCATAGTTGAAGAAAATGAGGAGTCCTAAAATTTCCTGTTGAAAAACAGCGTGTAAGACTTCAAGGAATTTATAAACAGGGTTACTACTGATCAGAACTTACTAGAGGGATTGCCTTGTCTACAATAGCTCATTCTCGTAGCACAAACTCATCTGTGCACCATGTAGCTGTCTTGTGGATACCTTAAAGAAATTTTACTGTTCAACTACTGAAGGTTAATGAAATTGTTGCCAAGGACAGCAAGGAAACCCTAAATTACAATGTATCTTGTACTAGTCTAATAGATGCAAGCCTGTGGCTCTTGGTAGAGAGTGAAACATTGAAATGTGGTCCCTAAGTTAAACAGAATTTCAAGAATTGGATGAGGTGCCTCAATGGATCAGGCTAGCAATGGTCAATTGAAAAGGTCCGTTCAAATCGTTGTTAGTTTCTATATATAGAATCCCAAAGAGATTCTTTCCCTTAGGGTTAAGAAATCATGACATAAATTGTACTGACTCCACAGTGTTTCTTACAAGTCTAGACAGAGTTAATATAAAATATGTAACAATATAATCATTGAGTAATCTTTACAAAACATCAATAACTCACAATGATCTCATTTAATAGCTGCTCCTGGTTTATAACACCATCACTCCGCATCCTATAAAAGTGGTAATCCTTTTCTATAACAATAGTGATCTATAAAAGTGGTCCACAGTTATTACCATAATTAATGAGTAACTTACATGGCTGCTATAACTTGATGGTTGATCTGTTAAAACTTAATCCAATGCTGCTCTACTGAACTCACTGAGTTACAGTTGCTTTCCACTATGCTTTTGATCTCTACATCGTTCTAATTGATTAGGATTTTGTTATTTCACTAAACCATGCTCCGCAACTAGACACCTTGAACTTCTTTGTATTTTCTGAGATAGGACTGACACCAGTTACGATGTCATGGTAAGTTTTGGCTTCCTTTGAGACCTTTGCAGCTAAGCGTAGTCCATTTAGTCCTTTTGCCCCAATTCAGTCTTGAACCTGTGTGCTGTTTTAGAAAAAATACCATGTTACAACAACCCACATCTATCTTTGCTGCACAGGAAATATTTTGGATGTCACTGGTTATGATTTCAGCGTTTGGAGAAATAACGAGGCCCCCGCAATTGTGAATGGTTTCCATTAATTCTTGCAGCCCAATGGATTGCCTTGCTGATCAATTGCCTTTAAATCATTGTGCTACAGCAATTGCCGTCACCAATTGGTTTCAGTAATCGTTCCCCACCAATCTGCTTGCTATTATTACCCGTCGCAGTGGATGTCTTATTGTAGAAGCTGCATCAGAAATTCTCATGCAGACAAACCGTTTTTACTGATGTCATTCCTCATGGATCCGATTGCTGAATAACTCACTTGCTTTCCTGTGTTAAACCTTGCTGCACTCATAACTGAACTTTGCTACAGACCTTGGTGGCTAAGATGACCTTGAATCTTTCACCACCTTAATTGTTTGAGTGCAGTTCACTCAAAACCCCAACATGGGTTTCTTTTCTCAGCTGCCCCAAGCCCAGACATCGGGTATTTGGGGGTTTTTCCCCTTTATCAATGATTACAGCATATGGGGATCGATAGGTTATTTTGTCACTTGGACAATTAATCTTTTGGGAACATTACACTACAGCAAAAAAAAGGTAGGTTTGTTCAAACCATGGTTATTTTCTATATCAAAGTAAAAGGTAGGTCTCTTCCAATCATGGTTATTTTTCTATAGTGAAGCAAAAGGTAAAAAGGAAAAAAAACTTTTACCAAACAACACTGAGGTGGAGGCTAGAGAGTTGAAATCATCCATGGAAGAACTTGAGGAGAAATTCAGTGAAATTGAGTTATAATGCCCAGATCTAGTCAAGTCTATTGAAGACAATGATGTAGATTCATTATTTCTTAATAGCTTCAATATCCTTCATGATTTCCCTTCGCATTCCCTTTGCAGCATCAATCTTCAGCTGGCAGCATGCTTACCATTTATAGCTTGTGGCACCTCCTGGTAAAGCAAAATTGGCACTTGGAAACCGGTTAGTTGAAAACAAAGAAGCTGATGGGTGTGTGACAGACTTTGGCAAAGAAAACTGATCGGCTTCTGTGACATTGCAGATCCGTGATTCAAAAAACTGTGAGCTTATAGGGGTGTACGGTCAAAATTTGAAATGGTTTAGTCAAAATAAGTTTAGGTTTTTTTGTTTCATGTCATGTGTTAAATTGTTTTAGCTTTTTCTTTGTTTTTACAGAAACAAACCATGATATTAAAGAGATGGGATAATTATTTTAGAGAAATGGACCCCAAGAAACATGGTGTTTCTTGGAAAAATGGTTGTGGCCCTAGAAATGGAAATGGTGGTAGAAAATGGTGTTTTCTGTCCTGTTCTGGTTTTTAGGCCGTTTTATTGCAGGAGCTCCCATAATGACTGCACATCTTTTGTATGAACATATCGGTTTTCCCCAGTAGTCATAGGAAGTATTATGCAGTTGAGTACCCAGCATGTCCACAAGAATCTGTCGCACTGATCAGTAATGTCATTC
The DNA here is from genome assembly GCA_034641835.2 of Pinus albicaulis. Classification (NCBI taxonomy): domain Eukaryota; kingdom Viridiplantae; phylum Streptophyta; class Pinopsida; order Pinales; family Pinaceae; genus Pinus; species Pinus albicaulis. Next base: position 1,459,450,670 of record CM076577.1, on the reverse strand, counting down.
CTAAATCAGCTATTCATATTATGACTGCCAGGAACTCTTACTGGATGAATGAGATGTGCATATGGCAACCCACACCTAAAGGCAGCAGTGCAAAAGTTTTGAATATATAAATATGGGATTTTGAGCTTAGGTATGAAAAAGATTGGGTACATTATGAGTGGAATAGCCACCTGAATGTGAGGAAGGCACTTCCCATGAAACAGTGCAGAATGAGGTGAGTCAGATCATCACATTTTTCTCTGATGATGCACATGCTCTTTTTCATGTGGAACGTCATCACAATTCGATGTTTCTATATTGAAATGGTGGCCGCTGCCCCTTAGGTTTGAGCTGCCCCTTAAACAAGTGATACTGCTGAGAGGTAAGATTTTGAGCTGCCCCTTAAACAAGTGATACTGCTGAGAGGTAAGATTCTGGATCAACAGAAAAAGGTTATTAAGAAACAATGAAGACAGATGATTAAAATTTTAATATGATATACTGGCATAATACTAGATATTGACATCATCCACAAAATTATCTATTCTCCACAGCATTACACTGAAGTTGGGATAATTTTGCATTGTAGCCTAGTTGTAAACCGACTTTTGTTTTTTTCAAATGAATGGAGGAAGTCTAGTTTTAATTTATATTGGTTTGATCATGTTGAAGGTTGTGTCTTTTGAATGAATGGAGGAAAGTCTAGTTTTAATTTATATTGGTTTGATCATGTTGAAAGGTTGTGTCTTTTGGGATGGAGGTTGACATGACCATTTGAGTTGACCTGTGCACCATATATATATATATATATGAATCGTTTTATTGCTGTGAAAACCTTCTGTGATTGTAGGGTTATATGGTGACACTCGTATATGATTGAAACGTGCCAAGCTTTCTTACTGAAGATGTCTCCCACTTCTGCAATTCCAATAGGTACTAGCTCCTCTGTTAGTTCAAAAAGTCCCTCCAATTCCCTATGCCTGTATCAACAACCTCATAGATGACTTTGTACAAGTGAATTTCAACATTTCTGTTTTCAACATGATCTTGAACAATTGTAGGCACAACAACATTGAATGATGAATCAATAACGTCCTCACTAGCATGGGCAAGATTGACATCATTGGAACTTATGTTCCCAACTGCTTGCTTGAAGTACTTGGAGAGCATCCTTGATTGCCTCCATTGATCCTTAAGCATCAAGTTTTAAGACAATATTCAACTGGGGCCTTTTGCATTTCAATCTGGATTGGCATTCAACTCTTACAACTCCGCAACCAGCGTGATAGTCTTTAACAGTTCATCCATATTTTGGCTAGTGCAGCAATTTTTCATTTAATTTTATGCCAAAAGTTAAACCAAAACATCATTTTGTTGAGAAATTAGGGCGTTTAATTCAATTTTTTTTCTTGATAATTACTTGTGAACTTGCTATGCTTCTTTTACTTGGATCTTATCTTTGTTAGCTTATTAATGTAGATATCTTTTCTTTGAAGCTTCCCTTGAAAACTGATCTTTGACCTCCTTCCCAAAATTTGACCTAGACCCTTGACTTCAATATGCTTCCAAGACATTGTCACTGCCCCACTAGAGTCCTTATGTTGATCTTCTTTTTTGCACTGCTTTGCAACAAGACTAGGAAAGCTCGATTCCTAATCCTAAATAGAAATGTCCCTTTCAGCTCTTCCTTGAGCTATCCTCGGCCTCCTAGAGTCATATTCTCGGTCTATCCTTCAGCACTCTTGATGCCCTAGACAAAGACTTCTTCCTCGCTGTAGTAACCTTACCTTGCTGTTGTAGGGACCTCTTGAGACGAGTGAGGTATAGGATGGATTCACACTCGAGATGTTTGCTCTCCTTCAGTGAGCTGCCTTCCTTACGCATTGTGATTCAGGTCTTTATCACAGATTGAGACCGTGAAGAATAAGCCTTTATATTCTGCTGAGATGTCTCTTTTCTCATCAACTTCAGGCTTTGTCTCGCACTCCTTGTTGCCGATCCTTCTGAAATCAGTAAGCTTAAGCCTGAAATATGATAGTCCTTCTCTTCGGTATACTATCCCTTACTTTTGTAGCGAAAATCACATACCCTTTCTCACACTGTTATCTCAGACTTGATCCGAACTTGATTGAACTTGATCTCTCCAAATGAGGCCACAAACCTATATATATATAGGGACTGTCTCATATCTTCTAGGCCGACATAACTTCTTGAGGATGAGCCGACTTCATCAAGGAGTATATTTTCCACACGAGCTAACTTACTTGGAGCATTTAGACAAGGTCTTGGAGCATACAAATTACATCGATATTTGTCTTTCACAAGTGTAACACTTCTTCATATACATGACTCTTAATTATATATATTTATGACAAGATGACAAACCCCTAAAGACATCAAGAAGTCTTTGACCTATAATAGAAGCTTCCTTGCTCATGAAACCCATGAGGAAAGTATTACAAAATACATTTGATTATCTTTGTCTTCTTCATTACATAAATTCATAATTTCAATTCATTATGAAGGCCGAACCTAGTTACACTTTCCAACACATTTTGGGGCACCAAACTTCAAACTTGAATGTATCTCCAACTAAGAGGATCCACGAGGCATACCACCTATCAAATGAAATGGCATGACGAGGGCTACCAATCTAGAGAGGTATTGCACCTAATTCATTAACTTTTGCACACATATTATCAAACAAGTGCATCATATCAATAACCCATTTGCCCTTTGACATCAATGACAATTTCTTCCAACAATCTCTCCCTTTGTCACTAATGTCATCACATGCTCCTCTTGACATCATGCATTCCTTATCTCCAAGCTTTGCTTCTTTTCTCTCCCCCTTTGATGTCAATAGAAAAGGGTGTCTTGTTTCTTTGGTACTGCTCCCCTTGAACATATGCCTCTCAACAAAACTTTTTCCTTCTTACCCGTCCCTTCTTTGTCGTCCTTAATTTTCTTTTGCTTGGATGCGTTTTTATTTTTGGTCGCTGTTGCAACCAATCTTCTTGAGTCCTCTTCTCTGATTTCACATATCTTGGAATTAAACAACATATATTACCTTGATCATAGATTTCGCTGACATTGAGAAGATTGTGCTTCAAATATTCAACCAACAAAACATGTGTTGCTTTTACATGTTCACTTTCAAGATTTACTACACCCTTTTCAAGTATCTTGATAGATTTATCCACAAACATGACACTTCAACTTTTTCTTTTTAGGGAGATAAATTTGTTTTGATATCTTGTCATGTGTGTCGAGCACCCATTGTCTATCTACGATTCATATTCTTTACCTTTAGAAATCAATGCTAGATTGCAATCTTCTTTATTTTTCTTTTCCCATATCATAGTTGGCTTATTTGTCTTTGGAGCATCTTCTTTCGTAAACCTTCAATCATGTGCCTTGTGACCAAGATTGTTGCATTTGTAGCATACAATGTTCTAAGTCATTAGTGGTTCAAACATATTGTAATTTATGTTAAGTAGATCCATCAACATTTCCTAATATATGGTCATTTCTTGCATATCCATAATTATTCTTGCTTCTTCTATAGTTACATCTTGTATTGATTTTGCAATGAATTGCTTTATGCCTAAATTTTTTGCAAGAGTAACAATGTCCAAGAAAAATATTTCCATACACAAGAAAGTATGATTACCATGATGATATTCTGAAATTATTTTTCCCAGGAGGATGTTCAATCCATTGATGATCTCTGTCCTTGATTTTCTAAAATTATTTTTCCTGGGAGGATGTTCAATCCATTGATGATCCTTGTCCTTGATTTCATTGTTTCCTTCTATGTGATGGGCAACACTTCTAAATTCTTTTTCAATTTCTTCCTTTAGAGGCTTGAAAATTGTGTCATCTTTGCTTGAAGAAGCACTTGTATAGCAAAGACTTGTTTTATTACATAGTGATTTTTGAGAATTTAGAATGTTATTGAACTTCTTACAATCTTCTTCTTTTTTCATCATTTGGATCTTCCTTACTTCCTCAACTCTTTTTTGCTTCATCAAGTTGCACCTTTTAAGAGATATTTTCTTTATCACTTTTTTCAAGTAGGCGTTTCAAATCTCTATTTTTGTTTATGAGATTGCCATTTTCCTTTTAGTTATTCTTCAATTTTTCTTTAAGATATTTATCTCCCTATTTTCTTTGTGTATCATTTATGAGTCCCCACAAATCTATTTTCATGGTTGGTTCTATTTCTGCATCTGAATCGATGATCTCTTTGTTAATATTGACATTATGATCATTATTTTGGGTTTCTTGAGTTATGAAGACAAATTTCCCCCCTTCTATATCATTCTCATTTGAAGAACTATTGTCTTATTTAAACTAAAGTTTTTTCTTTCCCCCAAAAGGACATCTCTCTTAGCATGATGACATATTCTGTCACAATTGAAACATTTATACCTTTGTGTTTTCCAGTTCCCCTCTTAAGCTTCTTGACGAAATTTGCTTCTTCATCTGATTCATCACCTAATGTTCCTTCTACCTTGAGTTCTTTGTTTCTTGTCTTCTTCGTGGCTTTAAAAGCTACTTCTGTTTGATTGTCCAACTTCTGTACTAGTTATCATTTCATATGTTGTAAGGGTGCCATGTAATTCACCCATTGTCACATTGTTCAAATCGACGATTTATTCTATGGAAGATACCTTGGCATCATATTTCAAAGAATGTGATCTTATCACATTTTGTATGGTTAAAGATTCTTTGAATTATCCTAATCCTCTAATTGTGTTGACAACTTCATCTACTCCTAAGTAAATATGTTGCAAAATTTTCTATTTCATCCATTTTCAGATTTTCAAACTGTGCTCTTTGTCGTTGAAATTTGACCCGTTTGAATTTATCATCACCTTCATAAATACTTTTATGTTTATCCAAACCTCTTTAGCGTGGTGCACATCATCATCTTGGTCTTAATGGTTCTTCACAATCCACTTGTGATGGTAGTGCGAGACTTTGAATTACAACTAAACAATTTCTTCACATCAGGATCAATTAGTAGATTCTTTGGTGTTTTGTAGCCATTAATAATGGAGAGTCAAACATCCACTCCTAAAGCCCTCAAGTAGGTTTCCATGCTATTTCTCCATAATGCAATAATCATTTCCATTGAATACCCAAATTTTTCTTAAAGAGATGCTTTCCATTTGATCTATATTTATTCACAAATCTTCTCTCTAGTGATTACACTATTTTGAGGGTAACTTGCTTTAATATCAATTGTTGGAAAAACTGAGAGAGGGGGGTTGAATCTGTATTTCATAAATTTTAAACAATTTAAAATCACAAAAGATATTACACTACAAGAATAGTACGTAAGGATTTACATGGAAACACAATGTTGCAAGAAAACCATTGTGAGACTTAACTAGATAGTTTCAATTTGTTTACAAATTGCAACTTGATGGAAGCTACAACCCCCTAGTTTACCAACACCAGCTAGAAGGAGGCGACAACCTCCTCAAGGAAGCTACAACTTCCTTGCCTAGCACCACCTTGCCACCTTTACAATTTAAAATAAGAATAATATTGTGGGCTCCCGTACTAGGGATAGTGACCCACTTACAATAACATTCAATCATTGATATTTCACTGTTGTCTCAGTTGATACATGTCTAGAACATTGTCTTCAAGTCTGCTAATGTAAGATAGAATATTGTAGATATAACTTTTATTTCATTAACCCTTTATAGTACCAACAATTTAACAAAAATCTCATACCTTAAATCAATTTGGAGGAACCATATAGCTCTTACTTTAATTCCACCCTTGGCCTAAAAAAATACTAGAGGCATATGATGACACATTGAGAGGGAATACACGTGTCCTATTTGTACTTGAAAGGGGGGCATAAAATGTGGGCCGACCTTCCCTAAAAATATTCAAATTTAATTAGAAAATACCCCTATACTGAGTTCTCCTTGAAATCATTTTTAAAAATAAAACCTTCTTTTAAGAGGCGTGATTGCAATCACGTTTTTCATGTATTTCTCATTTTTCGTGTAACAGAGTCCATCAAAAGTATGCAACATGGGGTTACTCCTTGGATGATGAATCAAACTCTGTGTAAACCCATACGGAGATAAGTTGAAAATATGAGTAAAAAAATTGGTTTTTTCTTTCTTCCCTCTAAAGTTGATGATGTAATATAATCTTATTGTATTATTTCCACTATTATTTTATAATTTCCTTAGGAGACCCATTTTAGACCTTAAAGTTCCCCTAATGAAGACACAACTAGATAGCTCAAGACAAATTTTCAGACCTTGGGAGGTTGAAATGACAAAGATACGATAGTTTCAAGGTCGACAAGATCAACAAGCTCAAGATCAAAATCTAAAAAGCAAAAAAGGTGTGTATATTTAAAATTGCATAATTTTTGTTTAAAAATCATTTTGAAGTGATTCATAGGGTGTAGTAAAGCATATATATCATTGTTTGGTTCTGAAATTACTCACAAACAAAAAAATGATACACCCATTAAGCCCATAGAAAGCTCTACTATGACACATGAAGAAGAGAAAAATGCAACATGATATATCAAAATTATAAGAACAAGTGCAACAATTTTCACTTTCATAAAGAGCAACCAAAAATGAATTAGAAGAGAGAACGAATGCTAATGTGATAAATGTTAATATGGAAGGTTTAGAGGATGGTTTAAAACAAAAATAAAAGGGGACATGTAAGGTTTGAGAGACAATTTAACAAAGTTGCTACAAGAAATGCTTCCTAGTGGCGATAAGACACTCCATGAAACTCGTGATGTTTAAAGGATGGTTTAAAACACAAATAAAAGGGGACATGTAAGGTTTGAGAGACAATTTGACAAAGTTGCTACAAGAAATGCTTCCTAGTGGCGATAAGACACTCCATGAAACTCATGATGATAACAAAAGGAAAGTGGATCATGATTTTAAGGACTCCGAATTTGGGTTGAATACCAACCACATTTCAAAGATCCATATGAGGAAGTTTGATGGTAAGGATCCAATAACATGGATGCTGCAAATGGATCAGTTCTTTGATCTACATCATGTGCAACACTCACAGAAGTTATGCATTGCATCTTTATATTTAGAACCAAATCAATTTGTTTGGTATCAATGGTTTTTTTTCATAAACCACTTGTCACTTGTAGAATTTTTACAGAGGAATTGATAGCACATTATGAGGATACAAAGAGAAATACTTTCTTTATCCAATTGATAAATTTCAAACAAAGGGGTTCAATTGCAGAACACAATGAGTAATTCCAAATAGTGAATATCAAGGTAACTAATATTCTAGAGGAGCATTTGACTAATGTGTTTTTTGGGTGCGTGTTATATTCTTTCTACGATTAGCCCCACGGGCGAAGTGGGGGGTAAGAGGGGAGGCTGGTTGCAGTGCCTCGAGAATTTTTTTTTTGACCCTATATTAGGAGGGTGGACCTACTTATGGTTTTGTGCATTAGTTCATCACATGGTTTTGGGCATGATGATTTTCTGTCCATGGTATTTTGTAGATCCAGTCAAGAGAACTACGATTATGTTCTAATCCAGGGTTAATGGATTGAGGTCTATGAATTCTTTGGCATGTATATATATGTATTGTAACATTGAAATGAAAATAATGAAAAATCAAGTTGGTAGTCCCAATTTTTCTATCTAGGGGAAAATATATGTGTATATCTATTTTATGTTATGCTCTCGCTATTGTTTTTTTTATGTTTTAAGAGTTCATTTGTAGATAATTTCTATAGGGTTAAAACCCACAGTTTTCATAGGGACTTTAAGGGATAACATCCAACATGAGGTGGAAAGAAATGTTGAAAGAAAAATTATGGAAACATGGAGGTCTACAACTCGCAACTATAAAATGGAAGTGTTGCTCCTCCTATCCTCTCACAAGCTACACAGTGTACACCACAACAACTGGAAGAAAAAAGAGAAAAAGGGATTTGCTACAATTGTTATAACAAATATAGTAAAGGCCATTAGCGTGTTTAGAAGAAATTATTTTGCGTAGATTGTGAAGAGGAAGAAGAAAATGAACAAGAAACATCAAAAGAGCAAGATCTTGACTAAGAACTAGCTCAAGAGGTTGAAGAAACCCATCCAACCATAGCTTGTAATGCATTGGCTTGTTACCCTCGGATGCGGGTGCTCGCCAATGATTTCGTGCGCCACCAAGCAGCCATGTGGAGGGACACTTGGCTGCTCCACATGACCGCACATGGAGACAAGAACTGCGATAAATGCTGGTGTGAGGGAGTCATTAACTTGACCTCTGCCAACTTCTTCTCAATGTACTAGCTCTGCAACTCATTAAGGTCGCATGCCATGGCCATTACTCCCGTCACATTTGTTCATTCATCTTCACTTCGTCTCTACCTCCTGCTCTTGGTGCATTTGTCTGTCAATTTCTCTCTGCTTCTGGTGCAAGGTCCTCATTCGTCCAGCCTCAACCTTCCCTCTGGAAGCTTTTATTCTTCTGTGCCCTCCACGACTCCCTCCTGGTCCTGTGATTTCGCTCCTCGGACAATTATGCCTCAGCACCATAAAATGAGGTGTAGAAGGGCAGGGAGCGTGGCCATCCTTCCTGTCCTCCGCTTTCGATCTCCCAGGGCCATGACCTAAACTTTTCTGTTGGATGGGATGAGCATGATAGCAATCTCCCTATCAACTTGACTTCCCAGCTCTCTCTGCTGCTCCATGCTCCCACTTTGACGCCTTACAACTCCCGCAGCAAGAAGAGGCCGCGTAAATCTACCATTCCTCCTGAGTCTGCTTTCATCCTCCACAAGATGAAGGCTCTCCTCGTGCAAAGCACCTCTAGCGGAAGCAAGGACTCCAACGACAACTCTAGCAATAGTGAAGGTAGCAGCTCAGACCATGAGATCGAAAAAAAGAAGGAACACTCGAGTCTGTAAGCTACCTCCTCGGCAAAGCTCGACTCTCCAGCGTTTCCACGTCCCCAATCTTCTCGCCATGCACTGATCAAGGAAACGGATGATAGGTTTTATGTGTGCAGAATTGAGGAAGAAGTTCCTACCTCTGGAAAAAAGAATGCAGGTTCACCTTAGTTTCAGTTTTTTAATACTCGCTGTTAGGGTCCTATAAGTATAGGATTCATAATTTGGAATTGACTTATGATATTCTTGTAAAAATATGTACATACCTTGCTTTCTGCAAGTTGTTTTCCCATATTTTGTAAAAAATAAAAAATAGAAAATCAAAAAGAGGGTAAAAGTTCTAAAAGAAAGATCAAAGGACTTAGAAAAAATAATATATCCCAAATAAAAAGAAATAAAACATGAAAGTGTGCAAGTCTAAATGCCACTACTTTTCACTGTCACTGATGATTATGGCAGAGTGTCAATAAATTCCATAATCCATGATGAGTTGAACTGCTTAATCTTGACTTGTCATGTTTCAATTTTATTGTTGTAGAATAGTGAATACAAATTTGTCAGACAGTTTAATCCTGACTAATTATTAGATAGGAAGAGAATAAAGAGGAGTTCATCAGTTTAATCTAAGCCCTCAGATGATATAAGGTAGATTTAGATAGTTTTTATTGCTTTCAAAAGAATAAAATGTCTTAAGGTTGCTAGCTCAAATACACCTGCAAAATGGAAGAAAAAAAAATGTTAGACTAAAAGTTGGGTAGGTAGAAAAAAGTGGGAGAATCATGTAAATACTTTTCCCCAGGAAAAATCACTAATTTCTCAAAAAATCACTTTACTTAGTCATATGAATATATTTTGGTGTTTTTCATTGTTTTATGTCATATTAACCTCTAACTTATTTATTAATTCCTTATAAAAAAACCTTATCCTATTAATATAACTCCTTGTATTTAAATATTCTCAAAAAACCCACTAATATAAGCTTTTTGCCAAAGATAATTACCCACATGTTTAAATGAAAACCCTCAATTACACCCCCTTTGGCATAAAACTAACCATATGTAAATATCCCACCCTCTATAGTAATAGACATTTCCATAGTCTATAACTATATAATAAAAATAAAAACACAAAAAGACTTTTGGCATGTTTTACATATGTCTAAGAAAAAAAAAATATTCCCCGATGTATAAAACCTCATGTTTTATATATAAATTAAACCCTTGGTTAAAATAGATCCCGCCTCATGCACATTTTTACCTTGTATATAAGCATTATTACAAAGGTTTTATATATATAACCGCTCATGTTAAACCCTTTGTAAACCATGTACCCTGTATATATATATATATATATATATATATATATATATATATATATTGTTACAAAGGTTTTATATATGTTGCTGCCCATATTTCCCTTTGCAACCATATAAACCCTGCCTATATATGATTTCAACATTTACCCATTTGATATACTTTGAAATGTTTAATTATATATTAATTAACCGCACACATAAAGCTGCCTGGCCCCACATTCTTTCGACCACAGCTTTCAAACGCATCCTGACCGTTCGCTTGCTCTTTCTAGATCCGACGACTGACGACCCTTTTCGCGCTTCCAGAGTAAACGATCGAAAAATACCCAAATGAGCACGAAATGGCCGGTTTTTCGTTTACTGCCTCCCATGACGTGTCGTGCTATGATACGATCGCGTTCAATTGAGAAAAAAGCAATTACCACCCCAACCCAATGCGAAAACCACTAATGGTTTTTTGTGTTCATAAAATAAAATATGTTCCCGCCAATAAGGTTGACTTGCATTTATTGCAATCTTTTAAAGATTTATAATAAAGTTGAAAGCTTTGTTATAAGATTTATCAATGTTATGTGCGCATTCCCGACTGTCAAAAAACCTGCCTGACCGCACAGAAACCCATTTTGCCCATAATTGTTGAAATTTAACCAGAGAAAGACCTGATTTCAACCGCCGTTTCCTGGTTTGAAGAACATTCGAAGCCATTCCTCTGCACCAACGTTGCAGGAAACATCAAATCATCAGAAACCCTTTTCAACAACATCAATATACCTGCAAATCAAGTATTTTCCCAAAAATTTAACCTGCAACTTCACGATTTCGACCACCAATTGAACCAATTAAAGATACCAAGATTGAAATTGCCCATTTTTTGTGTTCTAAACCTTGGAAAAACAGGGCAAAACCTCCCCAGTTTTTCCAGAAATTTCCATTTACTGAAAATATCATTTCTAAGCCAATTTCTTAGTCAGAGACCTCTGAAAGACAGATTCCAAGGTTCAAAAGGTTTTAAAAACTCACTTAAAACCTTAAAAACTCTTTTTACAGTCCCATTCATTCAGAAAACCTGTGTTTTCTATCTTAAGCTATTTCCTGTGCCCTAAAATTCCAAAATTGAGCATTGAATTGCCCACTGCTATCATCCTTGCTCATAAAAATTGCTCAATTACCCTTTGTTGAAGAAAAACCAACTATAGAAAACTGTATAATCTTGCTGTAGTTAATTCAAAATGACAAAAAAACAATTCACACCTAAGGCTGGAGGATCAAAGCCTGTTAAGCCTGGAGGGTCAAAACCTCCTAAAACTGATGCAACAAACTCCTGCTATCACTGCTAAGTCCACTCCTGCTATCACTGCTAAGTCCACTGTCACTATAAATCCTCTTCAACCTCCAGTGTCCAGTGAAGAATTTATCTCTTTAGTTGACTTCGATTACGAAATTGTAGACCCTTTAGTAGAATTCAATCTATTAGAAGTACATAATTGGTGTCATGAGAAGTTTTTAGACAAAGAAGAAATGCCTCTCTGGGATACAAACTTACCTAAATATATAGTTCCAGTGACACATCCTGGTCAGGACTTGATAAGACTATGCCAAAAGTATTATGTCCCAGATCAAAGATCCATTGTAAATAATGACAGGGAAATCCTATTTTCTATCACTGCTGAGTCAATCAATGAAATGTTGCAGTTGCAATTTGACCCTAGGGCAGTCCCATTATCCATTGGAGCCCTGACTCAATTATATTTAGGATTAGATTTCCCTCAAAGATTCATGATTTTCCAGAACTTCATGCCCAGCCATGTGGATGTCCCAAAATTGAATCCTCCCTATTCCACTTCCAAGTTTCCAGAGGGTTCTAGACATGTTATTTCAACGTTATCCTTCATCTTAGGATACTTTACTGATGAGTTTACCCTTGGATTTTTATCCACTTTATCCCTTGGAGAGCTTCCTGCTGTGGTCTTTGATTTGGCCAGATTTATTGCTGATTTCATACACCACTAGTTGACAAAGCTACCCACTGAAGGGGTGTTTAGGTATTCTTCCTATTTATTCCATTTGTTCTTATTTTCACAAGTAGATCATTTTCCTATAGCACTGCAGAAGATGAATGTAGAGGGCCAACCTCTATCAATGGTTTTCTGGACATCTTTATTGAGAAAGGAAGGAAATGAATATAACTATACATACTTCACAGATTTATTTATTAGGCCAGTAGTGAATTTAATTCATAAGTCAGAATAACCCAGAATAAATGAAGAGATGAAAATAATATTACAGCTGTTAGAACAGTGTAAAATGGGAGATTGGTACTTATATGAGAAGCATACTAAATTAAGAATCTTTGGAACCAATTTGATTCCCTATAAGTTACCTAAGTTTTTGACTCTCAGAGTCTTTGCTCTAGAATACTTAAGGCAGGTTTTGAGTGCTGATGCCATCAATTTCATGGCATCCAAAAAGAAGACTCAGTTTAAATTGAAAAATCAGATTGGACCTTTTATAGTGAATAACAGGGATGCTGAGAAAGAGATACAAAACAGATTTCCAGAATTGAAATTCCAAGTGAATTTTCTTTGGAATTATGACCCCCAAGGTCTATTGAGCAGTATCAGAGTTAAGTGAAAATTACCTCCTTTTATACATGAGCCAAAACTTGATATTGAAAAGTATGATAATCAGGAAGAATGGCAAGAAAATGCATTAGTTGATTTGACTGCAAATACACAACCAATAGAAAAAGTAGGTACCACACTTGCTGTGGTAACTCCTAAAGAGCCAGAAACTTCAAACAAAATAAGTAGAGAGGAGGGTGCCTATACAAAAAAAAATACTACAGATACAAAATTTCAACTCATCTACAATAAAAGGCTTAGATTTGGTTCCATAGGAAAATAAAAACTCATTGAAGTGGAAGATGAACCAGAGGTTAGTAATGATGAGGCAACTACAATAAAATAGGAAACATTGACAGAGATTGAAAGAGAACAAGCAGCCTCCAAAGGAAAAGAGACCCAAGTAATTGAACAACAGGTGAATATGGAAACTTCTTCTTCTCAAACAGCAGGAGAAAAAGATTAGGATTTTAAAGATAGATATAAACATATTAAACAAAAAAATGAGGAAATTAAAAGTGAGATTTATTCTCAATTCCTCAAGCATAAGCCAGGAAATCAGGATAGATTGCTTTCAACATTTGATTATTCTTCAAATAAAATGATCATGTCCTATTTACAACCTACTACTTCAACTCCTAAAATAGTGGTTGACTACAAAAAGAAGGAATTTGAAGTAGATATTGAAAAGGTACATGAGTTGGATCAGATAGAATTCCACAGGCATAGCGCAGAGATGCTATATTCCACTGTGGTAACAAAGGCCATGAGTGTAACCAATTTGCAAAATACTATTATCAACTTGCAAGATCAGATGAAACTTGGTAAAGGCTCCTTATATGCAAAATATTTTAAGGATCAAAGCCTTAGAAGACTTGATTCTACAAATAGGAGTGGACCCATCTAATGTACAAGCTGCTGAAGTATTAATCAAAAAGAAAAATGATGACATTACTTCTTTGAGGAAACAATTAAAACTTCCTCAAAGTGAGCATCCACAGAGCAAGGAAATACTTCAGGAATAGAAAGAGAAAGAAGATATGGTGCAATTGATCATAAAGCTTACTACCCATATCAAGGATATGGAAAGCCAATTGGATTTACTGATGAAAGAAAAGGAAACCGTGAAGGAAACTGATGCTTCCACCAGTCCCATAGTTATTACTATTATTACAGTTGCTGTTCCTTCTACATTGGGAGAGAAGTTAGCACCCAAAGAGCCACTAGAAACTGCAGTGTCAGTGCAATCAGCTACCACTTCCAATACTGAATCCTCAACATCACAGGGGCAATAGTCAAATGATGCAGGGCAAATTGTCAAAGCAATGGAAGAAATGACATTGAAAATCCATGAAATTAACAATTTGAAGAATAAGATTCAGAATATGGAGGTATCAAATAAAGCAGCATTGATTAATGCCAATAATTATGACCAAAAAGCTAAGGGACTTGAAAAGCAAGTAAAAAATCTTCAAAAGGATTTGAGCTTTACCACACAGATTTCTTACATAAGGAATTACCTATGGACCAACATTATTGAGGCCATACATCTTCAATGGCCATCAATTTAGATAATATATGAACAAAGAGACCTCTTTCTGGCAGCTCAAAATGAAATACAAAGGACTACAGAAGAATTAGCAGACAAACCAGCATAGGCACAACGGCTAATTACCTTCTTAAACAGTAAGAATAGGATTGAGCTAAAGGAATTGAAGATACAGGATAGGATAGAAGCTATATTGCAAATCAAAAAGGTATTGACAAAGAAAACTTTGATAAATAACTTAAAAGAAAAATATGATGCTATGAATTTTTCCATTACCAAGTTTTTAGCAAAGTATACTATGCTCAGACAAGCAGACATTCCAGACATACATGTATTCAATGACAAGTTAATGGACCAGAAAGAATATGACAAGAAGATCATAGATCATGCCAAAGAACAGATTAGTAAGCAATTACCACAGGGATCTCCAACAGGGAAAGTGGTTGTCAAATACATTGAAGATTTATTCTTCCTTCATAATGAAATCAAACATTTATTTGTAGTTAAACCAAATTTTGCTAAGTACACTGAAGCAGATGAGAACTACAGAAAATTGAAAGTATGAAGATTCCAGATGCTGAACAATGGCAGACCTTCACAGATTTATTATAGCAGCAAAGAAGCACACAGTGAAAGATAGTGCAGATGAAACAATTAGTTTGAAAGGGAAACAAATCAAACAATATTTGATTTTGATTTTTTACTGCTGAAAATTCTCTTTTTACAGCAGTTAAAGGTCAAATTGTCAGGTTAAAGAATATTAGGGTGAGAATCCAGAGTTAAAGTGTATCAGGGAAGAAATAACAACTAGCTGATTTAATTGCTGTAATTTCCTTTTTTTTACATCAGTGAAATGGTTAATAAACAACGTGAAAGAGTATCAGAGATAAAGTACAGGGTCAAAGAGTATAAGTGGAAAGAGTATCAGTGAAGACATCTTCTAAAAATATATTTTGCAATATGCCAGCAAGCATGGACATCGATTCAAACAAACAAGTTTTGTTAGATAAGATAGCACTATATTTTCTAGATAAGAGGACAACTTGCTAAGTTGTTAAGCAGCTGTGCCTCTTAATGTGTAAAGATATTTTTATTTACTAGAGTTATTCCTAAATCTTTCTAGGATATTTGTAATAAACATTTTGTATAAATACTTTAGTTTATGAAGTGTTTAGTGTGTAATAAAATTTCTAAGAACATTACAGACATTTTGCTGGTACGTTGGAGGCTCACATGTGTTGATTTCAAAGCAGCAGTCTAGACAATAGCCAATTGGATTTCATAATTTAGGATTCATGCGATAATTTGAAGAGTAAAGTGCATCTATCTTGTCATTGTTTACTTTCTGAGTTCCATTCATTTCATATATGTTGTTCAATCTTAATGATTAAATATGAGTATTACTTCAGGCCTAGTGTTAGTTTTAAGGGTTGTGGGTATTCATAAATAGTCATTCTGGCTTCTAGAAAGACCTACTATACCAGGTCTAACCCAGATCCTAAGCCTGCAGTTATAGTAGATAACCCAGAACAGATTGGAAAAAACAAAAAGAAAAAACAAATTGTCAATTTAGAGATTGAAGTACCATTAAGAAAAGCTAATTATTTACCCAAAGAATTAGTGAGCTTATCTGATATTGATTTTGATTTCAAGTTTGAACAATCATTGTTTAGAGTTAAATCTGAAACTGATTTAAAAGACACTGTAATAGATCATTTTTTTACTTCTTTCTTGAAAGCAAAACATAATATTATTTCAACAAAAATAAAATCAGATAAATCTGAAACTCAAAGTCAAGTAGAAAGGATTAATGTTACACAGATTAAAGACGTTGATGAAGCTATTAAATTAGCCCATTTTTTATCTCACTTTAAGCCTCCAGTTTCTCAATTGCACACAACAATAATTCTAGCAGTAGATTCAAATCTGTATGCTGTCACTTCATTTTTAGACTCCACTGCCAGTTCATCCACATAATATTTTATTCCTGAGTTGCATTTGCAGCCTAGGATTTTATTTCCATCATTCTCTCAATCCACTGCATCCACTAGTTTTATAAGCACTACATCCTTATTTCCAAATAGTTCCATATATATACCAACATCTTTTCCAAGCTCATCAAGCACAACTTTCAGCTCATTAGCTATCATATCCAGCACTGCTCCTATCGTTACTGTTATACCTCCTAGTTCAACAAAACTCCAAGCCATGGCTGCTAGGTATGCTCCTCTTGTCTTACCCTAAAACCTTCATGATATGCCCCAAGATTATCAGAAAAATATACCTTTATTTGATGGCTTGTCACAATACACTGCTAGACAACATGTTACAAAAATGACAAACTACTCTGAAATCTATGAAATAGATGAATCAGATGTTCAGGTGAGATTGTTTGCTCAAAGTTTAACTAGGGAAGTTAAAAAATGGTTTAAAAATTTAGCTGCTGGTAGTATAGCTGATTTAGCTTCATTTCATAGAGCATTTCTGAATAAATGGGAAAAGAAAAAGAACCCGTTGCAAATTTTATCTAAGTTTGATTCTTTAAAAAGAGCTCCTAATGACTCTGTTCAGGATTACTACACTAGATACAACAATGTCTATAATTCAATTTTTGCAGATCTTAAACCCACACCATATTCTGTACTTCTTAAATTCCATGATGGATTCGATCCAGATATGGCATACCAACTAAGAGAAAGAGATGCTGAAACATTAGAACAAAATTAGATGCTGTTAGTGTAGAAATTAATATTCTAGCTAGAAAAGCCAGACTTAGGAATGGAAGAAGAGTCACAATCAAAGAAGAAACATCAAACTAAGATGGTAAATTTGACTTTTTTGCTAAAAATTTAGAAAGAATAGTTGAAATATTAGACAACATTGAGAAAAAACCACAATGGGATAACCAACCACAAATCAGAAATCCCAATTACAGAAAAAACAACAATCCTGGAAAAGGTAAAGAAAATTCTCCAGATCAAAACATTAGGTCCCCATTCCAAGAGAACTATGTTGAAAGTTCTCAAAACAATGATGATGAAGATGAGGATGACATTAATATAGTAATGGGGATATATGAAGAAAACACTATTTTCCCCACTCAGGAGGATCAAGAACTTTTTGAGCTTCAACAACTCAAAGTAGAATCTAGTGAATCCTTTGATTTCAAACAAGGTTATGACTTCGCCATTAACGACATTCAAAGTCAGTATAACCTTAGAAATAGAAAAAACAATGAGCCTTCTACAAAAAAAAATTCTCAAAATCAAACCAAAAAGAATGTAGAAGCACCAAAAACCAAGATTTTGTAAATTCTCCCAAGAGAAAACAAACAAAATTCAAATTCTTCCAGTCCTAAAAAAGGGCCAAGTCCAAAAATTGTTGACATCCCTGAAGAAGTGGCCCAATCCTCTAGTAATGCTCAAAATACAAACACTACCAAAGCCCCTAATTCAACAAAATCAACAATTCTTGATCCTAAGAAAAACACTGCTGATTTTAAGTCAGCAAATCCCAAAACTGTTAACAATAAACCTTCTGCTGAAAGTTCAAACTCTGAAAAAACTCATGCTGCCCCTGAATCTGTCCCTAAAAAGAGAACTAAAGACAACAAGAATCAAGAAACTCAAACAGAGAACAATAGGACTACTCAAGATAAGAATACATCTGCTGAAATACCTGAAAAACCTACCCATATAACTTTCACAAAAGATGAACTAATTCAGATTAGTAAATCTCAACCAGCGTCTAATATTCAAATTGAAATAGAAAAGTTAAAGATACCATTTCCTTTGACATAATTGGTAAAGAATGATGTGTATAAATCAACAATTACTAAAACTTTGAATATGAATTTTGGTGAAGATTCTATTAATCTAAATGATGATCAGCTTGAATTAATTTTTGGCCCTGATGTTAATGGTAAACATTCAAATGGATTGGTTCCTCCCTTCTATATAAGTCTTACTATTCACGATCAAATTCTACATAACACAATGTTAGATTCAGGAGCTTCTCACAACTTAATGCCAAAAGCTATAATGGAAACTCTGAATTTAGAAATAATAAGGCCTTATAAAGATTTATTCTCTTTTGATTCAAGCAAGGTAAAATGCATAGGATTGATAAAAAATTTGTGTAAATTTGGTTCAGTATCCTGGTAAAAATATGGTCATGGATATTGTAGTAGCTGATATCCCACCAAAGTATGGTATGCTTCTTTCTCGCTCACGGGGAGCTAAGTTGTAGGGATCTCTACAATTAGACATGAGCTATGCCACCATAACAGTATTTGGACAACCTAAGAAACTTTACAGAGAAACTCTAATGAAATACATGGTTAGCAATGCTGAGAGATCAATAAATTACCCAATTCACTCAACACCAACTGATCTTGACTCTTTCATTTTATGTAACTCTGATAATAATGAAATCCAAACTGAATTAATTAACATAAAGCCTAAACCAAACAATGATAATATTTTCCATCAAGCCCTTTGGCATTTAGACTTTGATGGTTCAGTGAATAAGTCAGGAGCAGGAGTGTGGATCACTAACATTGAGACCAGTCATTCGAAAGGACATGCCTTTAGACTCAACTTTAAATGCACCAACAACATGGCAGAGTTTGAGGCACTTATCTTAGGCCTTCAAATCATCAAAAATTTAGGAGGTCAAAGGATTTTAATTATGGGAGATTCGGAGTTAATCATTAAACAGGTAAATGGAGATTATTCTGTTCATAATCCTAGATTAGCCAGATACAGAGATGTAGCAGTTGATTTATGTGATGATTTAATAGAATGTAAGTTTGCTACTATTCCAAGAAAACAAAATTTGCAAGCACTTTGCCTAGCAAATTTTGCCAACACATGTAACTTACCTTTTCAACCAACACATAGATATACTATTGAAGTTAAATATAGACCCATTGTCCCTGATAATGTTAAATATTGGCAGATTTTCTCTGAAGATGAACATATTTACCATTTTTTGAATAGTGAGGATGAATTTAAAAATTGTATGATAGACACATATGGTAATTTAGATTCAGAATGTAACATAGATTTAGATGTTAATTGTAAAATAAATAACATAGATGCACATAAACTTACCAAACCCACTGTATTTACTCAATCTGACATAGATAACTTAGAGAAGGTAGATATAGAGGAAATAATTGAAGATGAAATTGAAATGTTAGATTTAAAAGATAATTTTTTACCTAAGGTTTTAAATCCTTTAGAGGACTTGTTTGAATCCAATGATGTGCCTAAAAAGCCTAAAATGGAACCAGTCAAGTCTGACATTGAACAATGTAACATTGGGACAGACACCAAACCAAAAATGATCAAAATGTCAAATATTTTACCCCCTCAAGAAAAATAAAAATATATTAAACTTTTAAAGGAATACTAAGATGTTTTTGCATGGAGTTACGAAGATTTAAAAGCATATGACAGCAACATCATTCAACACAAGATTCCTATAAAATATAATCAGAAGCTATTTAAACAAAAATTGAGGAGGATTAATCCTGTCCTATTACCATTGATTGAAAAAGAATTTAAACACATGTATGATGCCCAAATCATTGCACCAATCATATATTCTGATTGGGTTTCTAACTTAGTACCTACAAGAAAGAAAAATGGTGAAATCAGATTATGTGTAGATTTTAGAAATCTCAATAAAGTATCTTTGAAAGACAATTACCCTTTACCCAAGATGGATCATATTTTACAAAGGGTAGTTGGATCTTCCAGGATTTATTTATTAGATGGTTTCTCAGGATATAACCATATACTTGTTCAAAAAGAAGATCAACCTAAAACAACGTTTACCACTCCTTGGGGCACTTTCATCTATGTGAAAATGCCTTTTGGTTTGATGAATGCTAGAGCTACTTTTCAAAGGGCTATGGACATAGCCTTTGCTAAGGAAATACATGAATTTTTGGTTATTTATCTAGATGATATTACTGTTTTTTCGAATTCAGATAATGAACATTTGGATCATTTGAGACAAGTTTTCATTAAGTGTAGAAAATATGGTATATCATTAAATCCTAAGAAAACTCTTTTTGGACTAGAAGAAGGAAAATTACTTGGACACATAATTTCAAAGGAAGGTATTAGGATAGATCCATCAAGGATAGAGGCCATATTACAAATTCAACCACCTAGGAACATTAAGGAGTTACAAGCATTTTTAGGTAAAATTAACTTTTTAAGAAGATTTATTTCTACTCTAGCAGAAATCATCAAAGAATTGAATAACATGTTAAAAAAGGACTCTGTTTTAAAATGGACAGTTCAAACAAAATAGTCATTCGAATATATTAAACATGCTTTAACAAAAACATCAGTCCTAATCAGCCCAGACTTCAAGAAAGATTTCATAATCTTTTCATTTGCCTCAGAACATACCATAGCTGTAGTTCTACTGCAGAAAAATGACCAAGGTTTTGAACAACCCATAGCATTTTTTAGTAAAACCCTTAGAGATGCACATTTGAGATATAACATAATGGAAAAACAAGCTTTAGCCTTGGTTAAAGCCATAAAATATTTCAGAGTGTACATTCTTTACTCCCACATTATTGCCTATGTCCCCAATACTGTAGTCAAAGATATTCTCACACAGGATGGGCCAGATGGAAGAAGAGGAAAATGGATTGCCACTATCCTTGAATATGACATAGAGATTAAACCAACCAAACTCATAAAAGGACAAGGTTTAGCCAGGTTAATGGCTGAATCCAATTGTAATGCTTTAGATATAAATTTTATTGCCCAGGTTGATGACCAGGAAGAGATGGCGACTCCATGAATCAGTGAAGCCTTTCTAGACTCACCATGGTACTCATATGTGTTGAATTCAAAGTAGAAGTTTATATCTATGGCTACTTGTCTATTGGGTTATCATTCAAACCAGTGGGTGGATGAAGAAGTATTAGGTTCCTTGTCAGTGTTTTCATTCGGTGAAAAGCCAACAATTATTTAATTACAGTCCATATTTGTCAGATATCCTTCATGAGCAGTTTATGAAATTCAAAGTTGAAGGAGATTTTAAACAACAATCAATTTTAGTTTATTTAATTTTGTATTATCAAGCAGACAGATTTAAATTTTAGCTATAAATATTAGATGAGCAAGGAAGGAATTATCAGTTGTACAATGGACTTCTTTACCCAGAAAGAACTCAAAAGAGTTTTCATTCAACGATTTTGTGGATCTTTTTCTACACACATGTTTGTCTCTTCTTAGCAGAGATATTATACAGAGAATTTCACCAAAAATCATGAAGTTTATGCACCTCGTAGAGCCAACTAAAGTTGGGGAGTGGTATTTATACTAGAATTACATAGAGATTAGAATCTCTGGGTGTGAGCTTCCTCCATATAGATTGCCAAAGTTTGTACCATTGAGATTTGTTTCCCTTGAATATATCATGCAAATTCTTAACATGGATGATATGAATTTTGTGTCAAGCAAAAATAAAGCACAGTTCAAGTTAAAAGCATAGGTTGGCCCATACATTGTCAATGCTAGAGCAACAAACAAGGGAGTGGATGAATTGGTGAAACAAATGAACTTTAAGTCGAGCTTCACATGGTCTTATTACCCATTGGGAATCATTTCTAAGCTAAAGGTTCAACATAAATCTACTCCATCAGACCAGAGATTGAGTAATATGATAATTAGGGGTAGTGGACTAAGAACACTCAATAGGAGGTTGAAGAGAAACTTGTCAGCTAAACTTCTCTACAGACTCTGATTCCAAAGGATAAAGACACTATGCAAATAAGGGAAAGCATGTCCCCCGTTGATTTAGAGTCATAATATTTCCAGTGTTCAAAAGAAGAAAGAAGACAAACCCTAAGGATAAAATTATCATTGACATAAAATATGCTACACAGACCAACACTCAAGGAGAATCATCAGAAGAGAAATAAACACAACATCATGACACAATGTTCTTAACAGGTTTGTGAGTAACTCCTTTTCATAACATTGAAGACATAACACAGTCAACTATGTCCTCTTCATCTCAGATTCCCACACAACAACAAAGTATCTTTGCCAGGTACAAGGAGATAAAAAGGAAAAATGAAGCCCTTAAAGCTACAACTTATATAGAGTTTTGGAAGCAGAATGCCACTAAAAAACATAGACTCCTATCTGCATTTGACACAGACAAAGGAAAATTTCAGTTGGCCTTCTTAGAACCACAGTGTCAGTGTAGGGGAGTGCCGAAGATTAGAAATCTTCAATATTTCTATTGATACAAATAAATTTCATGCAATTTATCAAATCGATTTGAATAAACAAGCAAGAGAGATGATTTACTCAACATTGACTAGTTCAGCCATGGTTTCTTCCAAATTACAAACATCAATGGACAATATGCATTCATAATTGAAAATAGAGAGAATGTCATGTTTGGCCAAAGACAGCAGGACAAAAGCTTTAGAATATTTTATTATTAAGTTGGGATATGATCCTATCAATGTTAAGGTATCAGAGGAGATGATTAAAAGAAAGAATGAAAATATCCAATACCTTAGAAAACAGCTTAAACCGCCAACTGCAGAGCACCCTCAAACCAAATATATCACAACTTTAGAGGTTGAGAAAGAGAATCTGAGTTGGCTTGATGAACGGACCGAGGATCTCTCTAGTTTTCCATCTCAAATGGAGACTCCCAATACACCTGTCTCACAGTTGCTTCAACCTTTCGATGCTACCATGAGCTCCACGAGGGCTTATTATAGGTGTGGTCATCCATGAGTGATGAGACTCAAGATTTTTATGAGACAATCATTTATCATTTATGACATATGTATTTGAATTTTGAATTCGCTGACATTTTTTAGTTTAATTATGGAATCATGATTCCTTTTCTTATTCAGTATCTAAATGTTTTGCTTACAAAAATCGAATATGTTATGTTGTACTTTTATAGATATGAGATGATGTTATGAATTATTGCAGATATTGTTGTTTTTATAACTTATAAAGGAACTTGAATTATCATTAGTTTCTTTTTTCTGCTTAAAATTTACCATATTTTAAGTGTTTTTTGCATTTTGACGAGTCTTATACGGGTCGTTCCCAAGTCTTATACAAGTCGACAAATCAATGGTCAGACGAGTCTTATACGAGTACGAGTCGTGAAAATTTGGTTCAAACGCCTTAGTTACTTCTAGATTCCAATAAAATGCATCTTGCTTCAATAATATTGTTAGAGGTATTGTTATGTTTCCACAATTATTAACAAACTTGCAATAATACCCTCTCAACCTGAGAAATCCTCGAATATTCCATAAGGTTGTGCGGATTTTCCATTCCTTGATGGTTTTAATTTTGTTAGGGTCTACCTTAACACCCTCATGAGATACAATATGACCCAAATATTCCACCTCTTGTACCCCAAAGAAACAATTGGATGGTTTTTCATACAATTGTTTATCCTCCAATAGTTTGAGCACCATGTCAACATGTTGAACATGATTATTAAATGACCTTATATAGATTAATATATCATCAAAATATACTGACACAAATTTTCTAAGGAAGATTTTGCAATTGGAATTCATCAAACCTTGAAATGTGGAAGTTGCATTAGTAAGGCCGAAAGGCATGACCAAGAGTTCATAATGACCTTCATGAATTCTCAATGTTGTTTTCGGAATTCCTTCATTATTCATTCTAATTTGATGATATCCTAAATGAATATCTAGCTTGGTGAAGTAAATTAATCCATATAATTCACCCAAAAATTCATTTGTTACAAGAGTGGGAGCTTTATCTTTAATAGTGAGCTTGTTGAGTTCTTTATAATCTGGACACATATGACATGATCTATCCTTCCTGTACACCAATACTACTAGAGAAGAGAAATAACTAACCAGGTTGAATTATACCAACCTCTGGCATTTATATAACCATGCATTCAATTTCACTCTTATGGGCATAGGGATATCTGTAAGGTCTAACGTTTGGAGAAAATAACATGATCATGATCATGAATAGGTGGGAGACCTTTCAGATCCTCAAATACCTTGAAATGGTTGTCAAGAAATCTTTGGAAATATGGAGAAATGGGTGACTTAGATGTTTGAACATCTAGTAAGCATAGTTGTGCAATTACATCTCATTGTTCATTCTTCAAAATCTTTGTCATGCTACTATAGATGATTATCTTACCAGGTCTCCTTGCGATACCCATTAATTAAATTTCCTTTCCTTCCTAGAAAAATTTCAAGAAAAGTCTTGAAAACTCACATGGAGCAATATCTTCATGAAAAATCTCATCATTTCCCTGCTCAAAAATCTAGGTGTTCTCAACACCTTAGATACTCAAGATTTAAGATTTTTTGATGAAAACCCCTTAATTATAAGAAAACTCATCTCCTCAATGTTTTTTATCATCATGGGTAAAGTAGGCACCAACTTCTTAAAGATTTCCTTAAAGTTGATGAGTCCAATCCAGAGGGAATTTTCAACATTTTGCCACTAGAAGTTGGACTGCCCCAGGTGGGGGAACCAATCCTTAAAAACCATAGAGGAACTATTTCCCGAAGCGAGAAACCATCAGATTTATTTATCAAAATAGAGCACAAGTAAAAAAGTAGACAATTCCAAAACATGATCATACTAGCAAGTGTTATCACTCAGTAATTTAGCCTTTCTAGGCTCTCATGTGTTGAATTCAAAGTAACAGACTGGACAAAGCTCCTTCATGAATTGGTTTTTAAGGATTCGTTTCCCCACCTGGGGCAGTCCAACTTCTGGTGGCAAAATGTTGAAACTTCCCTTTGGATTGGACTCGTCAACCTTGAGGAAATCTTTAAGACGTTGGTGCCTACTTTACCCATGATGATAAAAAACATTGAGGAGATGATTTTTCTCATCATTAAGGGGTTTTCATCAAAAAATCTTAAATCTTGAGTAGCTAAGGTGTTGAGAACACCTAGATTTTGAGCAGGGAAATGATGAGATTTTTCATTAAGATATTGCTCCATGTGAGCTTTCAAGATTTTTCTTGAAATTTTTTTGGGAAGGAAAGGAAATTTTAATTAATGGGTATCGTGGGGAGACCTAGTAAGATAATCATCTATAGTAGCATGACAAAGATTTTGAAGAAGGAACAATGAGGTGTAATTGCACAACTATTCTTACTAGATGTTCAAACATCTAAGTCACCCATTTCTCAATGTTTCCAAAGAGTTCTTGACAACCATTTCAAGGTATTTGAGGATCCGAAAGGTCTCCCACCTATTCATGATCATGATCATGTTATTTCCTCCAAACGTTAGAGCTTACAGATATCCCTATGCCCATAAGAGTGAAATTGAATGCATTGTTATATAAATGCTAGAGGTTGGTATACTTCAACCTGGTCAGTTATTTCTCTTCTCTAGTAGTATTGGTGTATAGGAAGGATAGATCATGTCATATGTGTCCAGATTATAAAGAACTCAACAAGCTCACTATTAAAGATAAATTTCCCACTCTTGTAACAAATGAATTTTTGGGTGAATTATATGGATTAATTTACTTCACCAAGCTAGATATTCATTTAGGATATCATCAAATTAGAATGAAGAATGAAGGCATCCCGAAAACAACATTGAGAATTCATGAAGGTCATTATGAACTCTTGGTCATGCATTTTGGCCTTACTAATGCAACTTCCACATTTCAAGGTTTGATGAATTCCAATTTCAAACTCTTCCTTAGAAAATTTGTGTCAGTATATTTTGATGATATACTAATCTATATAAGGTCATTTAAAGATCATGTTCAACGTGTTGGCATGGTGCTCAAACTATTGGAGGATAAAAAATTGTAAGAAAAACCATCCAATTGTTTCTTTGGGGTACAAGAGGTGGAATATTTGGGTCATATTGTATCTCATGAGGGTGTTAAGGTAGACCCTAACAAAATTAAAACCATCAAGGAATGGAAAATCTGCACAACCTTATGGAATATTCGAGGATTTATCAGGTTGAGAGGGTATTATTGCAAGTTTGTTAATAATTATGGAAACATAACAATAATTATAACAATATTATTGAAGAAAGATGCATTTTATTGGAATCTAGAAGTAACTAAGGCATTTGAACCAAAGTTTCACGACTCGTACTCATATAAGACTCGTCTGACCATTGATTCATCGACTTGTATAAGACTTGCGAATGACCCGTATAAAACTTGTATAAGACTCGTCAAAATGCAAAAAAAATTAAAATATGGTAAATTTTAAGTAGAAAAAAGAAACTAATGATAATTCCAGTTCCTTTATAAGTTATAAAAACAACAATATCTGCAATAATTCATAACATCATCTCATATCTATAAAAGTACAACATAACATATTCGATTTTTGTAAGAAAAACATTTAGATACTGAAGAAGAAAAGGAATCATGATTCCATAATTAAACTAAAAAATGTCAGCGAATTCAAAATTCAAATACATATGTCATAAATGATAAATGATTGTCTATAACAATCTTGAGTCTCATCACTCATGGATGACCACACCTATAATAAGCCCTCGTGGAGCTCATGGTAGCATCGGAAGGTTGAAGCAACTGTAAGGCAGGTGTATTGGGAGTCTCCATTTGAGATGGAAAACTAGAGAGATCCTCAGTCTCTTCATCAAGCCAACTTGTGTTCTCTTTCTCAACCTCTAAAGTTGTGATATATTTGGTTTGAGGGTGCTTTGCAGTTGGCGGTTTAAGCTGTTTTCTAAGGTATTGGATATTTGCATTCTTGCTATTAATCGTCTCCTCTGATGCCTTAACATTGATAGGATCATATCCCAACTTAATAATAAAATATTCTAAAGCTTTTGTCCTGCTGTCTTTGGCCAGACATGACATTCTCTCTATTTTCAATTATGAATGCATATTGTCCATAGATGTTTGTAATTTGGAAGCAACAATGGCTGAACTAGTCAATGTTGAGTAAATCATCTCTCTTGCTTGTTTATTCAAATCGATTTGATAAATTGCATGAAATTTATTTGTATCAATAGAAATATTGAAGATTTCTAATCTTCAGCACTCCCCTGCACTGAAACTGTAGGTTCTAATAAGGTCAACTAAAATTTACCTTTGTCTGTGTCAAATGCAGATAGGAGTCTATGTTTTGTAGTGGCATTCTGCTTCCAGAACTCTAAATAAGTTGTAGCTTTAAGGGCTTCATTTTTCATTTTTATCTCCTTGTACCTGGAAAAGATACTTTGTTGCTGTGTGGGAATCTAAGATGAAGAGGACATAGTTGACTGTGTTATGTCTTCAATGTTACTAAAAGGAGTTACTCACAAACCTGTTAAGAACACTATGCCATGATGTTGTGTTTATTTCTCTTCTGATGATTCTCCTTGAGTGTTAGTCTATGTATCATATTTTATGTTGATGATAATTTTATCCTTAGGGTTTGTCTGCTTTCTTCTTTTGAACACTGGAAATATTATGAATCTGAGTCAACAGGGGACATGCTTTCCCTTATTTGCGTAGTGTCTTTATCCTTTGGAATCAGAGTCTGTAGAGACGTTTGGCTGAAAATTTTCTCTTCAACCTCCTATTGAGTGTTCTTAGTCCACTACCCCTAATTATCATATTACTCTATCTCTGGTCTGATGGAGTAGATTTCTGTTGAACCTTTAGCTTAGAAATGGTTTCCAATGGGTCATAAGACCAGGTGAAGCTCGACTTAAAGTTCATTTGTTTCACCAATTCATCCACTTCCTTGTTTGTTGCTCTAGCATTGACAATGTATGGGCCAACCTATGCTTTTTAACTTGAACTGTGCTTTATTTTTGCTTGACACAAAATGCATATCATCCATGTTAAGCATCTGCATGATATATTCAAGGGAAACAAATCTCAATGGTACAAACTTTGGCAATCTATATGGAGGAAGCTCACACCCATAGATTCTAATCTCTATGTAATTCTGGTATAAATACCACTCCCCAAATTTAGTTGGATCTACGTGGTGCATAAACTTCATGTTTTTTGGTGAAATTCTCTGTATAACATCTCTGCTAAGAAGAGACAAACATGTGTGTAGAAAAAGATCCACAAAATCGTTGAATGAAAACTCTTTTGAGTTATTTCTGGGTAAAGAAGTCCATTTTACAACTGATAATTCCTTCCTTGCTCATATAATATTTATAGCTAAAATTTAAATCTGTCTGCTTGATAATACAACATTAAATAAACCAAAATTGATTGGTGTTTAAAATCTCCTTCAACTTTGAATTTCATAAACTGCTCATGAAGGATATCTGACAAATATTGACTATAATTAAAAATTATTGAAGGCTTTTCATCGAATGAAAACACTGACAAGGAACCTAATACTACTTCATCCACCCATTGGTTTGAATGATAACCCAATAGACAAGTAGCCATAGAGATCAACTGCCTTGACATCTCAAGAAAAATGGAGATGGAGTAAGGAGGGTTGCTTCTAGGTAATTCATAAGTTTCAGGTAGGAAACACTCAATTATGGGCTCTTTGGGAAAAAGTAAGCTTCTCATATATTTCCATTAGGGTATCAGTTGAAAAAGGATGCAGAGGTATCTCAAATGACAGTAGGTGATAAACTCAAGGAAAAAATGGGTTTGAGGGAAGACAAACTGTGGCAAGAAGGATTCCTAGATGCCCAGATCATCACCATTATCTAAAAGCTTTTGGTTTTCCCAATTACTAAGCTCGTATAGGTAAAATTTACAAAGAATCTTGTATTGTGTATCCACTAAGGGTAGCTTATCTAGATCATACATGGGAGGGATCATCGGATTTTCCTCATCTTTCTTCCCCTTTCCCTTATGTGAAGAAATTTTCAATTTCAAAGGAGAATTGAGGAACAAAGTTACCAGGTTGTTTTATGGCTAAAATTTGCAGAGGGAGGCGACTTGCAGATGGCGCTAACAATCTTCAAAACACTTCAAGTTCACTTGCACAATTCAGATAACTATCGAAAGGGGAAATTTGCATGTCATTGAGAGATTATTATAACGAGATTTGCGGGGGTGGAAACAAGATCATTACCATTTTTAGGATTGGAGAATTAATTAGGAATGCATCCATTGGCGGGAGAGATTAAATTATCCAACGTTTATTTCCTATTGGCAGGTGTTTTGAATTTTAATGGTCACATGACATGGAAGGGAGGTGATGTGGATGGCGGTATGAACAAAAAGTCATGTGAGCAGATAGCATGGGGAAAAACGGGCGGAGGAAGGCATGTGATGGAAATTTTTGGGGTGGGGTAGGAGTGGTAAGCGGAAAACGGAAGGCCCCCCCTGAAGATTCTTTGGGGATGACACGTCAATCAGATTAGTTTAGTTGGAGATTTCTTTTCACCCCACCCCCCCCTCTGTTAAATCCTAGAGGGCTAGGGGGGGGGGGTGCTTCGAAAGTTGTCTCCCGCTGTTATTCCAGGCGAGGACAATCATTGTCGTTAATACGCGCAAAGGTGTTATGGAAAATGAGAAAAGGTCGTTTCACGTCACGTTGAAATTATTTTAAATCAAAATTTTAATAAAACATGAATCAACGACATTTAAAATAGTGCACCATACATAGTTTTATTTATTTTATTTTCATTTTTTCATTTTTCTTTTCCCCTATATTTTATTTTTTCTTTCTTTTTTTCTATTTTTTCAAATGACGAAAATAAATTTGAAATAAAGAAAATTATTTGCAATATCCCATGGGATAACAATATAAATAATCAACAATTATTCACTATAATTTATAGGGCTCTAACATTTTCCATTAGATTTTTAATTAGGTTTCACAAGACATATTGAATACCAAATTTAATACGAGTCCTAAACCCTAATAAGTTTCTTGTGATATATAATAACTCTTTGACAATACAATTTATATGTTTTCATTTTTTCAAAGAAATGATATTATTAATTGCTATAGTCATAGTTATCAAGTTTGAAAATGACTTCGGGTTCAAATTTCATATAATATGAAAAACTTGATTTAAAGTTTTTTAATTAAAAAAATTCGTTAGTGTATTTAAAAAAATTCACTAGTATACTTTAAAATTCTCTAGTATTTATCGTATCCTCTTATATTCACTGCATTAAGAATTGTATTCCATAACATTACATATACCACATTTGTCTTAAAAAAATATCAAGTTGATACTGGATCTGTTGCAATTTTGAAGTTGTGATTTTTTGACAAAATTAGCCACGTAGAAAGGCAAAAATGTTCCTATGTCAACATATTGCTTCATAACCTCCTCGTTGAGTGATTTCCTTTTCTTAAATGAGTTACCTTTATTGAATTTTGTAGTTATGGTCGGTCTTCATAATTTATATTTTACCCATTGAAACATATAATATAATTTTCAGATACGTTCTTCACATCATTTTCATTAATTATCCCTTGAAAGAATTATTATAAGACATGTTCTTCATGTCAGATTTAAAAGAGAAAATTTCAAAATTTGAATTTTGAATTTTTGGCTTGAAACTTGTCAAGTTGACCCTAGTAAAGAGACACACCCATTTGGACAAGAATAACACTATATATAGAGCATTCAACCTCCTCCATAAGGCACCATTTTATCTCACACAAGAAAAATAATATTTTGGGCATCTCAACAAAGAAGACGAAAGACGAAGTGGGACAAAAAGGGAAGTTCACCTCTAGCATTTTGTGAAATTTTAAGATTTTTGCAGTTGCTAGTTATTATTCTTCTGCCAATTTAGATTATTTTTCTTCTGCAAAATATTTGCAACAAATATTGAATAAAACACAACTACAACTTCACTAAAAAATAATCACAAGAAATTATAAAATTATGCACACACATACAAGTAAGGAACACCAATATTTTTAGACAAATGTCCCTAGAAAATCCTCAATGTGGGGAAAACTAGTTCTGTAGATGAGTAATTTTATTTAAATTTGGCAAATTTGTGATGGGAAAAATTACAAAATTGATTTCAAAAAATTAATAAACCTTTGGAAAAATATTTTGATCACTTTTTCAAGTTGATATCACCTCTAGGAACCAACACGGCCTTCTATGAGAAATTTGACCTCCCTCTAGATACTTCTTGGGTCACATGTGTGGACCTCACAAAGGAAAACTCGCACCACTGAGGAACAACTCGACCTCCCTCTAGAAATTCGATCTCAACTAGAAAATTGATTCTCCTATGCAAATTGATCTCTCTTGCAAATTATTCTTTCTTCAAAATCTCTAAGCAATTCACATTGATACTAGGGTAAATTCACACCCCTACTTGGAGCTATTCACACCACTAGAAAATTGGCCTTTGCAGAAAAATCAATCTCCAATTGTCATTAGAAATTGTTGTGAATAATATCTTGTTACAGGATGAAGTACCCTAGGGTCTGGGTTGGGAACCCCAACAGAGCAGGAAGCATACAAATTTACAGTCCTAATGCTCAAATTAGTAAAATGGGAAGAACAAGTAGCACCTGTAGGTCCTACATTTGAAGGCGAGTTAAAACCCTCTACTTCTCCTAGTACTCTTAAACCTGCAACTCACTCAAGAAAAGAAAATATACTAGTAATAACTGAAGGCATGTTCAAGATGTTAGTATTAGATCATATAACCTTATAATCATAATAACATGAAATCATTCATAATAGGATCATAACATGTATAAAGCATTAATATCAAGAACATCAAGAACATGACATAACTTATTATTGATGAATGCAAATATGTGTGGAGGAATACCACCTGATTCAACCACGGCTCCAAGCGAAACAATCCTCCAGATCCGTCTAGCCCAAGCTTCAAAAATCTCCTTCCAAAAACATACACATGGATGCCATACAAGAGGAATGAACATCTCTGTGAGGGAAACAAGGGTTTCCACAATTTTGGAAGTGCAGGAGGCACAAGGATAAATCAGACTTGATTAGGGACTAAATGGCTATAATATCAATACCTATCTCTCTCTCCCCTTAAGGTCTTCCCATGAGGTGTATTTATACCACCCCAAAATAGTTGTTTCAGTTTGGATACAGTTAGGCCACGTGATTCTGTTGGTAGGATTCCGGTGTAAATCATAAAACCCACCCAAAAAATAGGGAATTTATATTTTTTCATATTTCAAATTATATACGCGGGTTGGGTATAAATGGACCCGCGCGTGCACGCACTTTTTAGAGGGCAGAGTCGCATATGAAATTCAAAATAATGTATTTTAGGTAAAGGACCAAGTCTGAAGGGAAAGGGATGCCCAAGGCCATAACTTAGAGCATTGAATATACAGAGGTGGAAAATGATGTTATACAGACGCTCCCTAATATATGAGGTTAGAAGGGGTACATGAAGGCCGAAATGTATTAAGTGTACAAGGATAATCATGCGACGAATTGGGAGGAGTTCACCAGATTTCAACCTACCAAAAACCAATGGAAGGGATCAGAAATTAAGCTCATGTCTGAGGCGGGCATACCCATGCTTAGATAAAGTAAATCATGTCCGCATATCAAGTATGTAGCAGATTCAATATGTATACAAGTACAAAATAAAATTCTAAGTACATCGTGGATCATATGATAGCAACCTCAAAAGTACATATCAAGTTCATGCCATAGTATCACATATAGAAGAACTGTTCAATGATGCTGAGAAAGATATCTCATCACCGAAGTCAAAAAACTGAATCTCCAAGTACCAAGTCATAAAGAGTGGAATAATGGTACTGCACGTAACTAGGGTGCCAACATATAAGATGTTGTTGTGATGAACTGCAACATAGAAGGTGGATGGTGTCACTGACAAAAAACTAAAGGAGCTGTCAAATGAACCAAGAAATGTTGATGCAAACCCGAAGTCTTCACCGATCACCATGGTACATTTCTACACTATGGGAATAAATGAGCTGAAGTTGACCATGTGAGAAATCGTTTGATTACCAGTCATTGATGTATGCCGTTAACAAACACGAGACAACTCACCGATAATGATGATGAGAGTCAAGGTACCCAGTACAGTCTAACAAGTGAAAATAAATGAGTTGAAGTCGAACACTTGAGAGAATCTACAAATCACGAGACATTATTGTATTCTCATTGTCGATAGCGAAGGAGTCTGGCATTGATGACTCCAAACCCTAAGGTACTGAAAAAGGACTCTAGACCTTATTCCTAGAGAAATGAGTTGGATTCTATGGGAAAATATCTGTTGGAAGGAAGGCATTAAGGCATCCCACATCAATCCAACACGAGTGTAACCCGCAAGCCAATAATTTGGAAGGAATCATTTGAAGAAAGATGAAGCAACCAACCCGAAGCATGTTTCCAGCGTACATAAAATGTGGCTAGCGCATGACAGAAACCCTCTAAACCAACCAATAATGAAAGCTGACAAAGAGGCGAGGAATCCACCAAAAGGGCCAATAGAAACCAAGGTACTGCGTGAATCCCAATGTGTGATAATCAAAGCTGATGTCGAACACAAGGGAAACTACTCAGTCAAATACCCATGATGTTGATCGATGCACAAGGTCACCTATCAATTATGGAAATAGGGCCAGGGTGCGGCTCTAGGCCTACTCTCAGAGAAATTTGTTGAAGTCGATAAGAGAAAACCCACCAATAATAAGTCAATGGAGACCTTCTTAACTAGCACGAGAAAATGAATAAATAGTTGATGTGATAGAACATAACTCTGACATACCAGGTATGGCCGACTAAAAAATGAGTCAAGAGACATCGTAGAAAGTCCGACTCAAGTTTACTTCCCTTGAATAAAAGCACGACTCAAATGTGACTATATGGCATCATATGAGAACTTTGTATAACTTTGTCATGCAGGAGGCGTAAATAAATCCTCCATATGATTGGAAGAGATGACCAATTAGGGGAGTACTGACTCAATAACAAGGTTATGGCTCTCCTAAGTCAAACTAAAGCCCATCCCAATGGAGAAAAAACTTTGCTTTTAGTGCTTTGTTCAAGGGTGACACAACTGACTCTAGCTACCATAAATTATGGAAGTAATGTCTCGTTCCCACTATTTTTTGAAACATATATATATTTTTTGTCTTTTTCATATTAAAATCCTGAAAAGGAATAAAATAATGCCTATAGTATAGTGGAAAGAATGAGTGTCAGGATACAAATGCTCTAGTTCCTGGGATTGGAACAATCCTATGCTTAATGCAAGGCGGCGAAACAAGTAAATGAAACAAAGGAATGTTATCTCCATGGGAAAAGGATGTCAAGTTGTAGATTATAAGTGATTTCAAGGTTAATTTTGCAGAAAGAAATGGTCAAAAGTGTCTTATACACGATTCCAAGTGAAGTCGGCTTAAGGCCAAAGGATACAAATAGTCAACATGGAATGCAGCAGACCAAATAAATAAGAGGGAGCCTCTAGGGTATAAAGCCGTAAAGATAGCGAAGAAGAAGGAAAATGAAGCTTCATCACAAAGTCATGGCAGGACTAAAGAGGAATCTCGTGCCTACGCAATTTTTGTAGCATGGGAAACATATGTTAGTGAGGATATAACTAGGAAGCTCATGTAAAGGATGTCTCTACCATCATGTCATGATATTATAAGTCGGCGAGTGAAAATGTTTTTTAATAATCATAACATGATGGGATCGACCCTATGGCAACATATCATAGTATGGAGGCTAGAATGCAAGTGGTAAAAAATGGCAATACGAGTCAACGATCATGGAATCAAAGTGGTAAAAAATATCTCAAAGTCTTAAATTTGTCCTAAAAAACAACCTATCCCAACACTTGAAGCCAAAAAGGTCATAAAGTTTAATAAATTATAAAAATAGACACAAAATTTATAAAAGTGGATTTTTGAAAATTTTAAAATTTCAGTATAAATACACCTTTTTGACTTACATTTGTCATTTGTGCATTGGGAATTTGGAGAAAATAGCTTTGGAGAAAAAAAATCAACAACCTCAATCTGCCCAATTTCTCAACCTGATCACCACGAATCTTCCAGGTAATCCCCTCAATCACATTCTTAGTGAATTTCTTAATCATTTCAAGTAATTTCCAGGTGATTTTACTGTAGGAATTCTATTTTTAGATTTAACCTTTGCATATACGCGGGTTGAGCATATTGAAGTCGCATGTACATGCGGCTGTGTCTAAAAGTCACCCGCATATGTGAAACGAAATTTTTGGAAACATGGTTTTAATGAAATGAAAGTATTGAATGATACATGATGTCTATCAGCTGGAGAGAAAGGGAACATATTGCAATTGAAAATGAAGTGATGGAAGATCCATTTGCATTGGATGCCCTTAGAGGATTATTGAAATTCTTCAAAATGTCAAACATGAAAACAAATACAAGATTGCTTGAAATGCTTGTAAATTACTGGGATCCAAAAGAGGTTGCCTTTATGATTGATCAGATGCCTCTGTGGATCGAGTTAGAGGATATATATTTCATCACTAGACTTTCCCGAATAAGAGAGCTAGTAAATTTGTAGGGGAAGGCCCCATGAGTTCTCAATGTGGATGACTACATTCACCTCTACTTTTCAGCAAATACTCAGAAGGTAGGGACTCAGATATGTAAAGGGAATACACATGAGAATTCTCCTTTTCATAATTTTCAGGGTAGCTAGATCAACATCTTTGCATCAAGCATCATGTGCTACAATGAGTTTGGCGACAAATTGCCTAACCACATTATATGACTGGTGCACAACTCTACTAACCAATCTGAAAAAGCAGTTAACTTCTATTCGGAAGAACAATACCAAGCACTTTGGATATGGTACAATCCTTTGTAATTTATTTTTTGAGAGATTACCAGGGCTTCGACCCAAGGTGATTTCAACTATCAGCAACCCAAGAGATCCACACATAGCAAGGTGGGTTGACTTGACGAAAATTATAGGAGGTGGAGAGGTCCCTAGGACTACCTTTGATGACGAGTTTTTCCTTTGGTGGGGAGAACAATTTGTCTCCATTGAGGACTACCCCTACATAGGCATGGAATTTAGAGCAGATCCAGAACTGTCGCTTCCACCCGATGCTGCATGGGGAGCTATTGGTAAGATTGTTTTTAAGATTTTGATATCATTTGATTTTTTTTTGGATTTTCAAAAAATATGAAATGAAATTAATTTTTATAAGACAAAATTATTACAAAATTTTTGATCATGACAAAAATGTGGGACTAGTAAGACCTGAGGGTCTCTGAGGCATAGGCGCCACAGAAGAGACACGGAAAATGTCGCAGCTAACACTAGGAGAGTCCTTCATGCCATACAAAGGAACTTGGAGGGTTTAACCCGCCAAGTGCCTATGGCTGCAGTGGAGGATCTATCAGAGGCTATGCAGAGGTGCGTCGTTGGTGTACCACAAGATTGGGTGCGACTTTTTCGACGTGTGGCAACTGCCATATTCTTTTTTCGGGATGCTCATGTAGAGCAAGGCCCTCAGACATAGATTTAGGATGACTTGATATTTTTTGTGATAGACATGATCGGGCATAAGCCCTAATTTTGTAGGATATTTTTGTCCCAATTTTGTCTAACATTTTGAACATATGACTCTTATCTATATACAGACAGTTTCGTGATATGACTCTCATATATATAAATGATGATTGATTATTTTTTATTTTTAATGTGATGAATGAATTATATGCCAATATAATGCTTGATTAGCTAATGAATCAGTGAATGAGTTTTCTGATCATGGAATATGAATAAATGTAATGAAATTAAATGATATCTGTATTAAACGCACTCTTAGAACTTGGAGATATAAATAAGGATCCCTAACATGATAGCTGTTATTTAATTGAGACACCACTAGTTGTGAATCCAAGTATACCACTAATGAACCAACACCAAGAGATATTGTTTCAAATAGCAGATTAACAACAACAATATATTCAACAACATTATTCGAAGCAGGACCGATACATATGCCCCTTGAGACTAACAACTGACCAGGTGGAGTAAATTACCCAATCTGCGGAAGACAAATTCTTGGTATGTCGACTAGCACCATCAAAAAATCCTAAATAGATCATGTGATCCTTAGATACTGCCAAGGCAGATCAAAAACATCGATGTCACAATGAAACCGATAGACATATATGCACATAAAATACAATTTGTACAAAACCAAAGAAAATTCTAGGCACAAGCCTATGCATAATACTTCTTAAGATAGAGCCCATTTCTAGGCTCCGCTAGCTCATTTCCATTAAAATAAACCAATTCATAAGATCCTTTCTTCAAGACTCTTTTAATGATGAAAGCCTCCGTACCACATGGATTTAAAATTACCTGCCCCCAAGGAATATTTGTCTTGATCATAAACCAGGACAAGGTCATCTTCAGAGAAAACCCT
This sequence comes from Pinus albicaulis, assembly GCA_034641835.2. Classification (NCBI taxonomy): domain Eukaryota; kingdom Viridiplantae; phylum Streptophyta; class Pinopsida; order Pinales; family Pinaceae; genus Pinus; species Pinus albicaulis. Next base: position 1,459,412,890 of record CM076577.1, on the reverse strand, counting down.
AGGTCGCACAACCTTATTGTACTGAACCTTCACCCTCTTCTTATGAGCTTCGTTAATCGTGGCTACGTCTTGATGCTGCTCATCAAGACGTTCCAAATAAACGAGGCGCTCTTCAAGACTAGTAATGTCTCGAATAAGTTCAACAACTATCTTAAGAGAAGGAATTTCACATTCCACAAGGAAGATTGATTCCAACCCATAAACTATTTGAAAAGGAGTGAGACCAGTTGCAGTCTTAACTTACCTCTGGTATTCCAAAAGCACAGGATACAACATAATGTGCCAATTAGATCAAGGTTTATTGATTTTACTTTGCAGGATAACCTTCAAGTATTTATTCATAGCTTCCAATTTCTCATTTTTCTGAGGATAATAAGGAGATGAATGCTCCTACCAAAAACCTAACTTGAGATCCAACTCAACCATCATGGAGTTTTGAAAATGGCTGCCATGGTCAGTGACAATCTCTTTACGAATACTAAAACGAGAAATGACTTGGTTGAAAAGAAATAGGGTTGTTGTTTCACCATCGTTTCCAAAAGTAGGCATAGCCTCGACCCACTTAGTGAAGTAGTACACTACTACAATGATATACTTATGAGCCTTTGTCGAAGGCAGGTTACTAGTTGTAAAATCGATTCTCCACTTTGTGAATGGACCAACGGTAATAATAGGAAAGAGCGAAGCTAGATGAACACACATATTCCGAGTATAGACTTGACAAGGATGACATTTCTTGACCGCTTCAACACAATATTTGAATATCAAAGGCCAAAATATCTAGCACGCATAATTTTTTGGGTTGTAACAAGCCCTGATAAATGACCACCACAAGCTCCACTATGGAAATCATTCAACACTAACTCAATTTATTCTAGGGTTAAGCAACGTCTAAGGATTGAATCAACCCTACGACGATATAAAGTGTCACCAATGATAACATAACTTTTAGCCAAGTGATGCAATTTTCTTCACTCATCCTTTGAAAAAGTGAGGGGAAACTTAGAAGTCTGAAGATATATAATAACATCCCCATACCAAGGATATTGTGAAGAAATAATGAAAATATGTTCATCAGGGAATGATTCCTCAAACTATTTTTTCTCAACATGGAAACTCCGAGATTAATTCTACAAATATTAAATATTTCTTGGATTTAGCAGATAAGAACTTATCGAATTCTTGTAGAATTACAATCCATCTATTATATTTTCCCCCAATCACTCGCCTACTGATAAAAAACTAAAATAGATTGACAGGTGCCAAAACAAAAGTTTTGCGAAGCATAATGTAATGTCTAAGTCATTGGATAACATGAACAACTGCCAAAACTAACTTCTCAATAAGAGAATATTGTAATTCAGGACCTACCAAGCCTCAAATCATATAATAAATAACATGCTCAGAGAGAGCATCGTCTTCCTGAACCATAACCATACCTATGGTTGATTCTGCCGCAATGAGATACAAGAGGAAATCCCTACTATAATCGGCTGGACTCAGTAAAGGAGCAGAGGTTAATGAATTTTTCAAAGCATTGAATGAGCGTTGACCGAAGTAATCCCACAAAAATGGAATTCCTTTTTTCAACAATCTCATAATTCCCTTTGTAATCTCAGCATAATTGAGGATAAATATCCTCAAGAAATGGCTTTTCCTTTGAGACTCTGAAGTTGACGAATGGTAGACGGGGGAGGAAATTGAAGTATTTCCTCAACCTTGAAAGGATCTACACAAATCCCTTCAGTAGACACTATGAACCCCAATAACCGACCGGATGTGACTGCGAAAACACACTTATTCGGATTCAACTAGATTTTATAATAACGAAATATCTCGGAAATAAACTGAAGACGATGGGGATGATCAATTCTCTTTTGAGAACGAGCAACTAATTCATCCAAATAAGCTTCGATGATATGCTTGATATCGTGGAAAGCATAAGACATGGCCCGCTGGAAATTCGCTCCAACATTTTTAAGACCAAAAGGAATATTTTATATGCAAAGGTACCCTTAGGGAAAAGAACCCTACTGAGCCAACAAGCACTGAGCATCCTGAAACTTAGGGAAAAGATGAATGAGATGGTCTCCAGTGCACAATTTTAAAGGAAAATTAACTTTATTTTTTGACTCTTTCTTACCCTCCCCAACATTATTTTTGGGTTTGTTTGCATTATCCTTCCCATCCTTATGATTTTTCTTATTATGTCCTTTCTTCTTCCCATAGGATTATTGGTTTCCTTTGGGGTTATAGGATTGGAAAACATTAATATTCAATGGTTGGGAAGGCATAGACATTGACGACGATGCTTGGTTTGAAGAAGCAGTTTGTAAAGACAATTGTTGCAATTTATTTAAGAGGTTAGCCGTATTGTTATAGATCGAAACGATTAGCCCATCGACATGGGGAAATGGCTTCAGTTTGGCTAAATATATCTTGGATCAAGGAGCATCTAGAAAAATGTTATTAAGAATCCCAGACTGAGAATATATAAGTCCTAATTGCTGGGCTCTAAAGATAGTCTGCTCCTCGGTAAATACCCCAGAAAGTGATACATCCTTCAAGATTTCTACCTATAAATATTTTAAGAACCATTCGAGAAGGAATTCATTGGGAATATAGGCTTTAATGAGCCTTTTCCTTCTTCTCCATTCCTCAATATGGTCAGAAATGTGAGTTACCTGATCTTGTGGAAGTTGGCCAATAGCTCAGTTCCAACATCATACCGAGTGGGCAACTGAAAATGATTCAAGAACATAGTAGCCTATTCGCCAAATGAAGCAATTTTATTCCCACTAAGCTCTATGTACCATTTGGCAAAATTTCCGCTCAAGGTGTGTTGAAACAATCTCAACCTAATTGAATCGTCAATAAGGGAGTTAGATGGTCACCATAAATGGAATGTTGTTACATGGTCAGTTGGATCCTCTCCAGTCTTCCCTTCGAATTTTGGAATGTCCGATGGAAGCTTGGTAAGAACCCAAGGCCAAGTTGGGCTATATTGAATTGTATCGTTAGTCAATTTCGAAAGATATGAAACAGTTATGGTTGCCAGGAATGGTAAGCATGAAGGACCTTGAGAATTCCACCCAACATGAGAGGGATTCCCAAAATTTTGAAAGAATAACTTGGATTTGTTGAGGCACTAGGTTGCCATGGACTGTTCGTAGAAGATAATAAACCATAAGGAAAACCTTATGATCTATAGAAATTTGGAGTAGGACCTCCTTCTACTGAAGGGTTACAATAACCAAGAACGTTTCCCTCAATAAAAGTATTAAAAGGATATGAGAGCCCTTGGTAAGGGTTCCATGCATTAGCGAAGGGAGAAAAACCCTAAGAGGTTCCTACGGAGGAGAAAGGCATGTTCCCATGTTGAACAGACACAAAATGATTCCCAGTTCCCGAATCACCAAAAGCAAGGTTCTAGCCTTGAAAAGCATTGAAACCTTGACCTCCTTGAAAAGGATTGAAACCTTGAACTTGAACATAGAAAGGAAAAGAACCTAAGGAATGGTTAGAATGAGGGATATGACTGCTTCCAAAGGGAAAGCCCTGAAAAGATGCTGAACCACTAGCACTAGAAGAAATATTTGTAGAGACAACAGATGAAATGGTGAAAGGAACTAAGGGAATTGCACTAGAAGGCATCCCAAATGAAAATTAACTAGTGTGGGAAGAAAAATCTTGGGTGCCCTCACTCGAAGATGGAATGCAGGTAGAGCCAAATATTGCAGTACTAGGAGTGATAGTTGATATAGAAATTGTACCCCTTCCTCCTATCGAAAGAGGAGTATGCACACTAGAAGTACTCATAGTCGAAACCATGTTCCCAGCAGCGGTCATCGAAAGAAAATAAGGAGAAACAATAGGGCTTGCTGGCCTGTGAGTCAGGGTGCCAACGTATAATATAACGCCCAAAAAATATGGAGGAAGAGGTGAAGGAGTGACAGGGGGTTCAAAAATCTCTTCAAGCTCAACTTCTTTTGATGGAAAAATAACCCTAGAAAGGAGTGGAGTACTCCTCTCTAAATCAGGACTTTCACTAGGATCACCCTGTGAAATTATAGCCCCAAGTGGAGGATCACTCTCCGATGCATTCGCTGCTACTGATTGAAAATCACCAGCAGAATTGCTCCTATGCCTTCTAGGATAAGGCTCAGAATTTACAGGTGAGAGCCCATGAAGCCTCTTGGATCGATGAACTGATCGATCATCCACTTTTAATTGTTAAAAGAACTTATACAAAATCAAAAAATTATAAAGCTATGGCAGTCTAAGAGCAAAGAGCACTCTCTAAAAATGTCCCTAAAGATGAAACCAATCAAGCAACTCTCAGGTATTTTTGCTCTAGGTTATTAGGACTGGACACCAAAATACAAGAAAGAGAATACATAAGGACCTTCCGAAAATAGTCTCAAATAGTTATGCCCCAGGCCTACTAGTGAAGGTAATAGAAGAAATTACGCTCACCTCCAGACAAAAGCCTTTACTGGTACAAGTACTCGAGCTTTGCAAGGGCACCCTCCAAAAGTACTAATGAACGTGATGCAACGTCTGCCTCATGTACCACAGGTATTCCCCCCCTTGTAGTCACCTATGCGATACCTAGGAATGGAAACTAAGGTCACTAGTTCGTATTGGCAGCTGAGAAGAACAGTCTTTGGTCAGGATTCAACAAGTAGGAGAGGGGGTATCTCTCTTCCCTGCTTTCACTCGCCCTCATGCTTGACTCCCATTTTAGGAGAGATTTCCTGGACAACTTAACAACACTAAGTTTCACTCTTCTAATCAACTTCTAAGTTTAAATTCATAGTGGCATTGGAGAGTTAACTCTCCACACACCTATTCCAAGGCCTTAATTACCTAGACTAGTTGATGTATTTAATGACAAATACAAAATTCTAGTTCATTTTATTTTTTATCACTTGATTTTAAAGGTTGTTCTTTAAGTCAGGGGTGAGATGGAGGTGCAACTTATGGTGTTATGGACACAAGAAGAAATCAATAGAAACCTAGCTACATGCAAAATGAAACTTTTTCTTCGATGAAAAGAGACTTATACCAAGGGAACTACGAACAAACTAATGAAAGAAAACATTTTTTTTCTTTTCTTTTCTTTTTTTAAAATACACACTCACACACTCAAAATCTACAAAAAATGCTTACAGTGCAGCTATTCTAATGAAAACTACAAACACTCAATGCAAGATTCTAGGATTACTCTAAAAAACAAGTAAATGTGTTTCCCAATAAAAGGTCAAAAATATGACACCAAGAGGGACAAATGCAAACAAGCACTTCTCCCAACGAAGATGCCAAAAACTTGATACAAAAAAGGGGCAATTTCAAAAAAAAACTTGTCCCAAAACCAAGAAAATTCGACCAAATGAAAAACTCTGCACTTGCTAAAAAATGACAAGGAAGCCTTAAAACAAAACCGAAAGGAAAATAAGATCCAAACAAAGATTTTTTTGTGTCTTTTTATTTTTAAGGACGCAAGGAATTTTTGGAGAAAACAAAAATCTACTAAAAATCTCAAGAACACCAAATTGAGCAAAAATGGCCTCAAGTTCCATAAGCCATAAACATCATTTACATGACAAGACTTAATAAGCGGAAAGAGGTTACACACTCAAACAAATGACCTGATCAGCAGCACAAAACTTCAACAAACAAGAAAAATCCAAGAAAATCAAGAAATATTTTCAAGATTGCGAGAAGTACATTTCTAAAAAAACTAAGAAAAACCAAGAAAGCTAACGAAAGAAAAGAAAAGGTGAAGCAATAAGAAGGTTGGGCATGAGAAAATGAACACCAAAGCACTATCCCGAATACTCAGAACAACTAATAACTTCAATAAGAAGCCCCAGTTCTAGACACAAAACTGAAACTTCACAAAAAGGGCAAACCATAAGTTGACCAGGTTTTTCTCTAAGAAAGATAGGAAATTGACAAATTGCAAAAAGCAACACTTTGCAAGAACATCAATGATTAAGCAAAAGCAATAAAAAGTAGGCAAAAGGCTTTACTGGCCTCAAAATATAAAAATTTCATTTAAAACTGGTAATGCATGGTTGACAGTGATCAACCCACGTGTATACACAACTGTGCACAAGAAAACACACGTATACGCTTGTTTCTTTGGACAAAAATGCATGTATACGTGACTGTGTAAAATGGAAAGCACGTATAAAAGTAGAAGTAAAGAAAAAATTAAAATTCCAAGAATGATCCAAAAGATCTGAATTTTTTCGTAGACTGATAATGAATCAAAGAGGCTCGAAAAGTGATCAAACCAAAAAATAAAGTCCAGATCCAGAGAGAAACAACCCAAACTAGGAATTACACGAATGTAATTCCCAGTGGAGTCACCAATTCGGTTACAGGATGAAGTACCCTAGGGTCTGGGTTGGGAATCCCAACGGAGCAAGAAGCATACAACAACAAGAAGCATACAAATTTACAATCCTAATGCTCAAACTAGTAAAATGGGAAGAAGGGGTAGTACCTATAGGTCCTATCTTTGAATGCAATCCCACATGGTTCAAACCCTCTTCTTCTCCTAGTGCTTTGAAACCTGCAACTCACTCAAGAAAAGCACTATACTAGTAATGACTGAAAGCATGTTCAAGATGTTAGCGTTAGATCATATAAGCTTATAAGTATAATAAAATGAAATAATTCAAAATAGGATCATAACATGTATAAAGAATTAAGGTCATGAACATCAAGAGTGGGACAAAGCTTCTTTATTGATGAATGCAAATATGTGTGGAGGAATACCACCTGATTCAGCCACGAATCCAAGCGAAACCGTCCTCCAGATCCATCCAACCCAAGCCTCAACAAAATCCTTCCAAAAGCATACACATGGATGTCATATAAGAGGAATGAACATCTCTGTGAGGGAAACAAGGGTTTCCACATTTTGGGAAGTGTAGGAGGCACATGGATAAATCAGACTTGATCAGAGACTAAATGGATATAATATCAATACCTATCTCTCTCTCCCCTTAATGCCTTCCCATGAGGTGTATTTATACCACCCCAAAATAGTTGTTTCAGTTGGGATATAGTTAGGCCACGAGATTTTGTAGGAAGGTTTCCAGTGTAATCTGTAAACCCTGCCTAGAAAATAGGGAATTTTATATTTTTTCATATTTCAAATTATATACATAGGTTGGGTATAAATACACCTGCGTGTGCATGCACTTTTTAGAGGGCAGAGTCACGTATGGAATTCAAAATAATGCTTTTGTGGTAAATGACCAAGTTTGAAAGGAAAGGGATGCCCAAGGCTATAACTCAGAGCATTAAGTATACATAGGTGGAAAATGATGCTATAACATCTCTCCTATAATATCTTCTCCAACTACTATTGGTCTCTCTCTATTGATGTCCATGCACTTCCTCTGCAACTTTGCTATTAATGCAATATTGTGTCTCGATGTTTTCTCCAAATTCCCATCGATTTCATCTTATAATCTCTCATTGATGAATAAAAAATCATGATCTAATCTTAATCGACGACTAAGATCATCTTGACCCCTTCTCGTGATTTTCCAGAAGTATTTAGAGGAAAAACGATTTACCCCAATTAATAATGATTAATTAAACCATTTCCCCAAGTTATACATAGGAAAATTAATTAACTAGCTAATTAATTCTAATCAAGACCTTTTATTGCGAAACCTTTTTTCTTTATTGGAGTAAATGTGTTCCCTAGCCTAATAGACACAATCTGAGACTAGAACACCTATCCAAGCTACATAAACTAACACATTTCTCTCTCTCTCTCTCTCTCTCTCTCTCTCTCTGTCGAATTCACATGTGTGAATTACTGGGTAGTTTCTGGGCCACATAGCCAAAATTATGGGAAGTTTGTTCTAGGAAGCAAGGTCGAAATTCTTGGTAGTGGAGCCGATTTTCTGGGCATGTTCTAAGAGGCCTAAATTTGACCTAGGCAGATTAGAGAGTGTCGAAGTTGAAGGGAAGAAGTTTTATTTTTTCAAGAGGGTTCCTTGACTAGGTTTGACCATAGTTTTGTTGGTCAGTTGGCCTCATAGTTGACTAGCTTAGGTGTATCTCTTGTTGAACTAAATAATTTCTCTAAGGTAAAGGTTGTTTTCCCAAAAGTGGGTTTTTCCAGGGTAAATCTTGTGTTCTCTTTGCGCATTGTGATCTCTACTGTCCTTATACTTTTATGGTTGAGTTTATGAATTGTAATTGGAATTGTTAAAAGAAGATCTACATCATTAGAAGTACTTATCATTATTTTAGAAATTTGTGCTTGTATCTATTGCACTTGAAAAACCAACATGATATTATATATTTGGTGAAGAATAAGACATTAATATCACTCTTCAAGAGCTTTGCTAAAGGGAAGAGCATGGAAGAAAACCTACATTTACAATCTAATTGTTTATCTATTACTATGGGTTTCTCTATGAAGTATGAGAATAAGTTGGAAGGAGATACAAACTTTAGGGCTTAGAATACAAGGATTGACCTTATTCTTGCAAAGAATGATCTCTTAGATATTGTGAAAGGCAAGGTTACTAAGCCTTCAGATGATGAAGGGAAAAAAGATATGAGAAGGATGACATCAAAACTAGAAGCATCATTGTGGACTCTATTAGAGACCACTTGATTACTTATGGTGCAAATATTGAATATTCAAAGAAGATGTATGATGCCCTAGTTAGATTATATGTTATCGACAACATTGGTCAAGAAATGAGTTTGAAGAATGAGCTTTGTGATATTAGAATGACAATAAATGATACCATAGCCTCATATTTGATGAGGATATCAATCAAGAGATCAAATTCAAGAAATTTATGAAATAATTTCTGAAAAAGAATTAGTGACTACAACACTTAATGGTATACCTCAGTCATGGGACTCTTTTGCATCGGGTATATGTGCTAGAAAAGAAGCTCCAAAGTTTGAATAACTATGGACTGCATATACTCAATAAGAATCTAAGCTCATATCAAAAAGAAATATTTGGAGATCCAAAGAAGGTGACTCTCAAGCATATGTAGCACGTTTCAAGAAGGTTGGAGGAAGAAAGAACTTTGGATTCCAAAGAAGAAATGAAGGAATACCTGCTCCTTAAGGAAAGAGATATGGGTCAAAAGTTCAATGCTACAATTGTCACAAGTTTGGTCACTATAGACGTGATTGTCCTAAAAGATCGAATGATAGAAAGATAATGGGAAAGCAGCATGCCACCACAACAAATATTGATGAACTACAAAAGAAACCTAAGACTAAAGATTCAAGTACCAATGATTTCTTTTATATTTCTTCTCTTATAGGTTCTATTGTAGATAGCGATGTTTTTTGGCTAGTCGCTAGTGGTGTCTCAAGAGACATGACATGAGATCCTGACAACCTCACTAGCATAATGGAAATAATATTATCACAAAAGGTAGAGCTTGGATACAACAACAATTATGTAGTCAAAGGCATTTTGAAAATATCCATTGATCTGGAATCAGGTAAAAACGTTGACCTTAGCAACATACTATATGTACCAGGTTTGAAAAGAATTCGTTTCCATTTCATTCTTGGAAGATAAGGGAGATAGAATATAATTTGTTGATGGATAATTTCTTGTATGGCCTAAGGGCTCAATTATATATTACGCTAGAGTAATTGGAGTCCATGAAGAAAGGTTGTATAGACTCTTGAAACAACATGCTCAAGCATTAGTACATAATGACACCAATACATGTGAAATTTGGCATAAAATATATACATACCTTCACTATAGATATTTTCATACTTTAAAACATATCATTTCAGGTGTTCCATATTCGTAGGGAGAACATGAAGAAGTTTGAAAAATATGTGCACTTGGGAAGAATGTCAAGAATCCCTTTCAAAGCAGTGAAAGTAGGTCCAAAGAAATTTTGGATCTAGTTCATTATGATATGTGTGGTCTAATGCCAGTGAAATATATTGGAGGATCTTTGTGATATGTAACCTTTATTAATGACTTCTCTCACAAGACATGTGTTTACTTCACGAAGAAAAAGGGTTAAATCTTCAACAAGTTTCAGGAAGTTAAGGCTGAAGTGGAAATTTTGAAGGGAAAGAAAATCAACATCCTAAGATATAGTAATGGAGGAAAATATGCTTCCAAGGAACTTGTTTCCTTTTTATTATAATTTGGGATTAAGAGGCAGTTGATAGGCCCTTATAATCCACAAAAAAATGGATTTGTAGAAAGAAAGAATAGAACCATTGAAGAATTTGTTAAAGAAACGATGCATGATTAATACTCGCCTATATTTTTGTGGAGTGAAGCATCTATGATAGTTTTCTATATTCAAAACAGAAGTCCTCATTGAATTTTGGAAGACAATACTCCTGAAAAAACATTCACAAGAAAAAAACTACAGGTTTGTCATTTGATAACATTTGGTTGTCCAGTCTATATCCATGTACCTAAAGATAAGAGAAAGAAGCTAGAGCCTTAAGGAAATAAAGGAATATTCATTGGATATAGAGAGTCATCAAATGCCTATAGAATCTATGTTCTAGAACAAAATTAGGTTGAAGTTAGCATGGATGTGACCTTCGATGATAATTTTACCTATTGGAAATCTAAAGAAGTTCCCATGGACTTTAATGAGGATGAAGAACATGAATATCCCAAGGAAGAAGAATCAAGTCCATCCAATTCTTCATAACATCCTATAGATCATCAAGAAGAGACAGAAGGGCCTAGCGATCCAATGGACCTAGTTGTTATTCTTGAAATTAGGAAAAACCTAGCTTGGCTTATATCCACTTTGTAGGAAGTAGAAGGGAATACAACACCACGTGGAATCTTCAGGGAAAGCAATAGAATAAAAAGGTATTTTGGATATGAAACATAGATGAATAATCTCATCGGATTTTGAACCTTCCACCTTTGAAGAAGAAACTATCCATCAAGTTTGGAAGGATGCAATGTTATAAGAATACCAGTTAATTATGAAGAATGATGTATGGGAAATTGTGACAAGACCTAAAGGGAAATCAATGGTAACCTAAAAATGGGTATATAAGATCAAGCATGTAATGGATGGAATTATTGACAAATACAAGGTGATATTTGTGGCTAGAGGTTTTTTCTAGAAAGAGGAAAAGGACTATGATGAGACCTTTGATTTAGTTTCTAGGTACACTACCATTAGATCCATTATTAATATTTCTTCTTCTATGGGTTGGAAATTACATCAAATGGATGTAAGGACTTCTTTCCTTAATGATGTGATTGAGGAAGAAGTGTACATAGAACAACCTCAAGGTTTTGAGATTCATGGAATAAAATCTCATGTCTACAAATTTAAGAAAGCCTTGTATGGACTTCTTGATAGTGCTGGACCTGCCAACATTAAGGGGATATCCTCGATATTAAGTCCCAACTAGAACTCGCACCGTTTGGAGTAGGAGTCCCAACAATGGGGTGTTAATGATGTGCCTTGGTTTGCAAATACATATAGAGTGGTGTACACTGTCTTTGGTGAGAGAAAGTGGGTGACCTTGCAGAGATTCAAGTGCAACGTATGATGGTTCCAACATAGGAAGGGAAAAGCAAGTCTACCCCTTGGATGCCTGTAATAGTACGCAACTTGAAAGGAACACATAAGCGGAAAGACATCACACAAAATAACAAGAGAAATAGTCCACAAGCTAAAGGTGACATATTAATACATCAACACACATCCAACAAGATACATACAAATGAAAACAAAATAGTACATACGTATATGCGTAAATTAAACAAAATACATCGCAAATAAAACAAGAGTGGTCCTACTTTATTCACAATATATGCATGAAGGCGTGATGACTTTGATTTTTATTAAAAGTGATAGTTCCAATCATACATACAACATTTGACAAGCTACTATCCCTAGTAGTGGAATGTGAAGTCTACAACACCTGCTTCTCTAAATAAGTATACTCCCTCTACGCCACGGAGAAGCCAAGGCTCACAAAACTCCCAAGCTCTCTCTAAGCCTAAGCCTAGCCAAAAGATTGGCACCCAAAATCCTGTTACAAGAGTTATGAGGATATATTTATAACAAAGGGGGGGGACTCTTGGCATGCCCCCTTTGTGACCCTTGGAATCCCATCATGACTTTTCAAATTATTACTTATGACTCTTCACATTCCATCAAGGACAATTGGAATATCACTTTTACAATAATTAAAAATAATATTACATTTTCCACTTGTACCCATATGAGACAAAATAGGGTAGAGATAACTTGAAAGCCTAACAAGACAAAAAACTATGATGCTGGAGTTGGTGTGAACTAAAGCCAAGAAAATTTGACTTGGTGTATCTCGATCAAGTACTCATAACAAGCTTGGTATTGTGTGATGGTCTCTCCAAACTGCGAGATGGTATCAAGCTGGAAGCAGACTCTTGCCTCCATAACATCTGAGTAGAATGTGTTGGAACCGGTCTTAACCTATTTCTCAATAAGGAGAAACATTGCTTTTATCTAAGCCAGGCCATCGATGTAAGTATGCAAGTTCTTTATATTCACCTCCAAGTCCTCCTAGGTGGCCATCTGCTCTAGCTGCTCCAAGTACGGATCTATCTCCTACCGAACTTTACATTTACGTTTAGTCTCAGTGAGTGTACCAACTAATGGGATCTGGTGGGTTCTCACCATGAAATCCAAATTGTTGTATATCCCTACATATGAGGCCTGAATGTTTCTAATGAATAAGGCTAGCTGCTTATTGTTTTGGATCAACATGTGAACTCTTGATTTCTCTAACTCTGCCTATGGCTTCATATTATTCACCAGTGTAAGTTTTGTGGCCTTGTATCACATTCTCCACTCGTGCACAATAGTGATGGAAGCTTGTACATTCTTAAGGATCTTGAAAACCTCTCTTCTCTTTCGTTGCAAGTCATGTAAGCAGACCAATTCCTTATGTATGGTAACAAACTCCTCATAAAGGTCCCAGATAGTGTCTCCAAGTGTGGATACTTCAACGAGTATCACTGCTCTTATCTCCTCTTGGTAGACTTGTGTGGAAGGTGCGTTCTACATTGCTACACAGAGTTGTTCATTCTCTTGCTAGAGTTCCTATAGATTATGCGCCAATTACTTGTTCTCACCCAGCAAATACTAAGTGTTAGATCTGGTTGTTCTCATGAAGGCCAAGCTGACATATTCAATCGCGTTTGGATTCTTGCTGGTGTCTACCACGATCACCCTTTCTCTCATGAATGCAGGTGATTCATGATCATCCGGGAAGTTATTTATCTGCGCTTGTTCAATATTATTCTAGAGTTCATAAAATGAGATATTTTACACATCCATCACCAGATCATCATCAAGGGGAACTACCTCCCCTTCCTCGCTCGGGCTGGCTCTACAACTCAAGGTGGTGCAGTCTGAACAATTACCTTTGGTGTGCTAGCCATCAGGTCCACATCTTCATCTTACGGCCCTGGTCCCATATCCATGTTTTCAACTTCAATCAAATGCTCAATCTCCTGAGCAAGCTCCCATTCCTACATTTTTTTTCTCACTCCTTATGATGTTGGTTGATCCTGTATCTGCTCTTCAACCTGCATGGGTGTCGTCTCTTCCAATGCGACACCTTTCCTTCCTTCTTCTTCCTGCTTTTTTTTCTCCTCCTATTCTCTTATTCTTAACTCTCACACTTCCCTTATCTCTTTCTTTGCTTTCGATGGTCTTATTTATACTTCCTCCAAGCTTTACTTTTCTCTCTTTCTCTGCTCTGCTCTTTATTTCCTCTACCTCCTCTTTGCTTCTATTGCCAATTATTCTTGCTAAAGGATATGGTCTGCTTGCATCTTCCACTTTTGTTTCTCCTCTACACTTTTAGCAACCTTCCTCTTTCCCTTGTCCTGTATCCAGCTGCTCTCTTCTGTTGCTACTACTTCTTCCGAAACTACTGTTGATCTGTATATGAAAACTCAAAAGTTTACGGTGAATATTGCAAGTGAAATGTTTATGGTTTTTAGTTAATTATGTAAATTTTATTAATACATAAACATGCTTTTAAAATCAGTTTTGAAAAAAATAAATAAGACATCAATACCATAAAATTACACAAGACAAAAAAGGATGAAGGAGTTCACCCCTTATGGGCTACATCTCCTGGTCCAGCTTCTAGTGTTGGGCCTCTTTCATTATGATAAAAAATATGTATTTACATCATGTTACAATGCTCATAATTCTAAAATAATGTCTCCAGTGGCTCTAGAACAGTAAAAAACCCCTAGATGAGCTCTTTCTTGAATAAAAAAGGTAAAAAACTTACCGAGTTATGCTCCATGGAAATCTGTTAATTGTCCGCCAATTCGCACCCACCTACAAATTGTTCTACAATTTCTGAATTTTTCGGACATGTGGAGCAATGAATTCACCCCGTTCCGACGAGATTCTCGCTTCACCAGGTGCAAATTTTCGAACACTTAAATGCACTTGGTTAGCCTTGAATTGACACATGGCGTGATTTATATCATCGTATTTGTGGTTTGTTTGATCGTTGATTAGCTGACCCAACCTGCAACTGTGGTTACACCCTGTGGTCCCGCTGGTGGTTTGGTTAGATACGGTATTAGTTACGATTGTGGGTTACACTCCTCCCCGTTAGCTCTTAACCATAATATCAAACCTTTAAAACATTGTCACATGTGCCTACGTCTTAGACCCCAACCTAACTACCAGAGGTAACTCTGTTGAACCATCTCCAAAATTTGGATAACGTATACCATATTGTTTGAATGTTTGGAATCACAATCGGTTTAATGGCTTAAAACTTTGGGTTTTTGTTTAACATATGGTCCAGGCACATAATATATATTGGCGCTAGGGTTAACCTCAGACCCTGTCTACTCGCCATGTGGTGTGGTTGGGTTGGCCAGGGTCTAGGGTTAACCTTGGTCCCCACCCTCGACTTCTCCACGCTTAAAATTTAAACCCACAGTTATTAAGAACCAATACATGAGGACTCATGGAGGGATTTTCTGGCAGGAAGTAGGTCTCACTTTTAAACCTTACTAAGGCAGTTTGACCTCAAACCATAATTTTTCATGACTATTAGGAGGCCACGTGGCAACCGGGGAGTGACCCATGTGGCTCTCCACCCAAAAACAACATGAAACAATAGAAATTCACCAATTCAACCCAATCACCAGTTTCCACTTGTCCTCATCCCATTGGGTTATGGAAGGAACAATCACCCTACCCAATCATTGTCGAGTCAGCTTACAGACTGCTCACTGGGAATCCCTGCAATCTCATTTTAAAATTTTTAAATGTTTTCCAAATCGATTAGAACGTGATATCAAGAGAATCCAATTTCATTTTTGAGTGAAATGAGTTGCATTGGATTCAGGGCGACAAGATCTTCATTTTGGCACCAGTTTCAAGCCGATTTGATCACTTTTAATTTTGATAATTTTCTTCATCCACTGGATCAACTGTCTTCTGAGGGGCAACTTGAGAAGTCCTAGCTTTGCTGATTAGCCCATGGGGTCTAGAAGAGTTATATAAATTATTCCATGCTTCCTCCTTTGGCCACCAGTATACCCTACTGACCCAGTTGTAGTAATTTCGCTCATAGAGGTCCTTGTAAATTCCCCTCGGATCATACAGATTGAAGTATTTTGTACCGAATTCAAACTTCATTATGGATTTTGATTTGGTATCTGCAACTTTGAGGTTATTGATCTCGTATAATCCGATCTACAAAGGAAGAGTGGTCCATGGTGCCTTCTTCGTCTTGTGTAGTGTTGATGATTACCCTTTGACGATACGATAAGATACCTCTTGCATGACAAGTTTGTCGGTGGAATATATTGGAAAAAGATGTGGCAGCTTCTGCGTGTCAATGTGCCATCTGGTAAGGTGAACCAATCTGAAATATCTGATATTTCCTCCATCGCTCCTCGTGACATGCAAGGTGGGTCCTCCTTAAAGATAAGCCTGTAAAGTGAGACAATGAAGTGATCAATTAGATGCTCCATAGCCACTCTATGGCTACAATCTGAAAGGATCTTGCAGGATATATGCACGGAAATTTATCTTAGTGTCCACATCCAATTCATGCCAAGAAACTGATTATGTGCACATATCACATCCAGTATGTATGCAGACATATAGAATCTTGCTTTCTCGCCCTTGGGAGGATCACGAGATTTTTCTACATGCGCTCTTAGATGATGAGCCAGAAGGTATGACCAGTTGAACGACTTCCCCTCGTACACCACATGGTTCAATAAGATAGCCCACCCTTTAGGAAAGGTCTCTGTACTTGGTTGGCCATATATTCTGCAAGCTAAGATGACCAAAATTTTCAAGGCCTTCCTGAGTGACCTTGTCTTGTCCATGTGGGTGAGTGTTTGTCTAAAATTCGATGGATCCTTCACCCAACCCTTGATGATATCCTTCGTGTTCGAATACATGTGTGTGGCATATAAAATGAGTGCATGATCATCAATGGCTAAGAAATATGATACATTCATTGAAAATATTCTTCCGAAAATGTAGCAAGATTTTGTCCACTGGTGTTGCCCAATGTCATGTTTTCTCATCAGTGTGTGAGACAACCCAATTGATCACATACACGCATGGGAAGGTTATATACTTGCATGAAACCCTGTATAGTCCTGACTTCTTGATGTTGAGATAAAATTGTCGGTCCTCTAAGTTTTCCTGGAAGTATTTTTTGAAATCATCTTTAATCAGCTACCTTGTCAGTTTGGATCCCTTTTCTATAAACATTTGAGTGTTCGCATAAATTGGAAAGTTAACCATAACTTTCTCAACTCCTTCCCCAATACCGCTTTCAATAGTTTCTTTTGAGGTATCTCTCTTAGGTGCCATCGTAACAGTGACTGTCGGAGAGGTACTCAATGATTGCTATACTCGTGGGACAAAAAAGACACTCATGGCAAGAAAACACCAGTTTTAAGAAAAAATTATTTCAAGGAAAGTTCAAGCTATAAATCATGCATATGATGAGAAGGATTGCAAAATTTTCATGGGAAAGAGGGTCTGACTGCTTGAGGGATCTACACACTACACATTCGCAACAGCCAGGGTTGAAGCTTGAGGACTGAGACTGTGCAATGCCCAGTTAATCCTGGGAAGTGAGCTGGGAGAGAATGTGCATTACGCAGTCTCAGTGGTCAATGTATACTGAACCCTGGAACCGCGCAATGCACATTTGGCCCAGTTTTTATTGCACATTGGGCAGTTCCATAGGCCAAGATTTTAGCTTGAGCCTCCATATTGCCCGGTGCCCAGCTCAGAAAAGTGAAATGTGGCCAAGGAAAAGGAAGATATTCCCAAGGAAAGTGTGAAAAACAAGAATATTTGATAGATAGTGAAGGCTTGAGTGCATATTCAACTAAGTGTCAATGAAACAAGAAAAATCAAGTGCAGAAACTAAGTAAACGTGAATAAAACCAAATCAGTGAGGAGAGTTTCCGCAACGACGACCATCTGTGCATAAATGAAGAAACCAATGCAAAACTTGTGAAAGGAAAAAAATAACTTGAAACAAAACTTCTACAAGCTAAAGCAAGCTAAAATTCCATAGTGCATGCAAATAAATAAGAAAAACAACACTTACACAAGCTAAATGGAAAAAATACAGAAAAAGTGCAAAAATCAATAAATGCAAAACTTACTTGGAAAAGTGATGATGATCGCATCGAAGGTTCCTTGATCTTCTCGGGAACTCTAGATATCCAAGATCGAATGTCAGAATGAGCTCTAGGGGAATTGGTTAAATATATTTGAGAAAAATAAGGTTTATGACGCGCATGCCAAAAAATAAGGGAAAAGCAACACATGGCGACAGTTTCCAAAAATTGCAGGTGTGCTTCCTTCGGGTTACTAAAAATAGATCACTATATTTTAGGGATGCTTTTTTATTTTAAAAATTTTATGCTTTTTTCAGGAAAAATCTTCGATGCACATCATCAGGAAATATTGCGTAATTCTGGGAACTAGGAAACTTTCCAGCTCAGTGCATCGCATAGTTTATGAGCTCAGTGAGGGATTGCGCAAATTATGGGCTCAGTCCTGGGTTGCCTGTCATGATTGCAAAATTTATGAGCTTAAGGCTAACTGCCACTTATGAATACACAATTCCAGTCATCAATGTTGTCTTCCCTCATGGATTGTGTAAGATGAGCTCTTGTGAAAAGAAGGTTAGGCTCCAAAATCTAATCAAAGGAAAAAATTTGGACGATGGTTGTAGCCACTACAACACTTGGCGACAAAATGGTAGAACTCCAGCTCTCTGAATGAATATTTTCTCATGAAAAACCAGTATCACCCTTCCAAAAGTATTTTTCAATTCATTGATCATAACAAATTCCTCACTTAGTATTAGTTAAAGACATGGTCCCATCCATCCTCTTCATCGGTGGCATGCTAACCAAGCCAAGACAAACTGAGTTGTTTCGATAGGGGATGAGGAGTATATAATTGCACAAGTAAAAATAATTTTTCAGTATCTTATTTTCATCTCTAGTGTTTTTGGGAACATAAGCATTTCTCCAATGTCAGTGAGCTTGAACAGTGCCCCGACGGAGTTGCATGCTTCACCTCTCTGCGTAGGAAGCCTTTCTCTTCTTTCGCCCTTTATTTTATTTTTTTTCATTTTTTTCGTTTTTTGTTCAAAGAACTATGCATATGCACTTATTTATTTCTTGGGGCGGAAAATGGATCCTGACTTATTGAGAGAAGAAGAGGTTTTTCCTTTAGAGAAATATGTTTATGTGCACCTCTAACATGCTTTTTAAGGTTTTCCTCCCCTCCTTACTCTACTCGACTAGGTTAAAAAGGATTAACCGAAAAATTAAAACCAATTAGAGTAGGCGGTACCAGTTAAAATCCAAACATCATGATTTCACTTGTGATTTTCTCCAAGAAGGAACATATTTTCCATCAGAGTATCATCAACTTAAAAGAATCTAAGATTTACGTAAAGAGAAGGAATAAACAACAAACCAAGCATTGATAGTAGAACAAATTCATCTTGTATTTCACCATGCTTGCTTCAGAAGCCAAACATGATCTCATGCGAAAAATAACCTATAGCTGAAAAAAAAGAAAAGGAAATAAGTGAAATGAAAACAAATGAACGTAAATAAAATCAAAGAAAAACAACAAAGAAAAGGAAAAAGAATACTCCTACTCATAACCTAAGCAGAATATAGGCCAACTCACGTGAATTTATACTTCCAATGTAGCCACCGACGCATTGGTTGGCCAACGCAGTTGAGGTAATGCAAGTCAAGAAAGATATACATGCATAGCAATAAGAATGAAAGATAAGACATTGTAGACCAAAACATTCAAAGCTTGAATTCACACGCAGAAAAGTAAAGGAGAAAAGCACACGAAAATAATTATGCAGATGTAACATGGTGTTGTGACACATCGTGAGTCAAATACTTGCAAACAAAAAATTTCAAACAATGAAAGTGAGCAAACATAAATAAAGAAGAAAAAAATTGTTTTTCCATAGAGATCGCTACGTATGATTCCTACAATGACTGAGCGATAGGATCATGTAACACAATTGGAGGATGAAAAAATTGTAAAACTGATTGATATTCAATATGTGTATTGGAGTAATTAGGATCCTCAAAATATTCAACATTCTTCTGATCGAAAGTCGAACTAACCGCAAGGCTACGAGAACCTGACATAACCATCAGCTTGAGCTGAAGTGCCTTGAAAAATTGAGGAAGTTACAACTCATTGGAAGGTAAATAATCAAAGATCGATGGCCTGGAAAAATCAGCAATAGGAAAATCAGAATCGTGACCAACTGAATCAATTAAAATTTCGTGACAGCCATGATAAGAAAGTTCAAGATCCCGAACAGAGGTATCCTCATGATTTGTTGAATCGTACAGAGGGGAAGATGAGAAACATGAAATTTCACCCTCTACATTTTCAGAAAGATAATATGAGAGAGTGGGAAGATCATGAATAGAAGATTCATCCTCACCACATCTAGATGAAAAGGTGACATTCCATGAATTATGTGAATGATCGAAAGCATCAACATGATCATAAACTATATTCTCACAATGTTCAACCGGAATGAAATAATCGTGGAAAAATACAGAATGATGCAGATGAGCTGCAGAAGGAAGGAAGTCATCCTCCATCATATATTTTTTTTTCAACAATGGGTTTCGACACATATTCATCGAAAATGACATCACAAGTTGGCTTCTCAACACCAACTCCATCCAACACTTGATCCTCGTGAACATAAAGAGAAATATTTGAAATAGGTGAACCCAAAAGTTCACAATCTGGAGGATCAATGGGACCAAAGGATGGAGGATGAGGAGATAAAAATTCATCACAACCATCAAGCTTGCAGTCCAAACTTCCGCAGGAATTCTAAGCATGCGGGGGGGGGAGGAGATGGTGGTACATCAATAGGTGAATTCTAAATCTTTCCCTCCAAAACCTGTGGAAGTAAAGTTGTTAGATGAAAAGCATACAGAGGGTTACTTGGAGTGAGGTTTTCTATATGTGATTTGAGAGATTGTAAGAAGATATAGAAATATTCAGGTTAAGAAATCCCAGTCAACTTCATCTTCTAGAAATTCAAAAAACAATTGAGAAAATGATGTAGTGATTCATTAGCTGATTTTCACAATTCTAAGATTTTCTTGCACAAAATTTTATGATCAAATTGGTCGAAAGCGTGAAACAATTATGTGACAAGATGTTTGAACGCATGAATAGAGCGATTGGTCAATGTGTGACACCATTGGCTTACACTCCCTTCGAATATGAGAGTGAACAACCAACAACCAACATGCTCAAGGGGAATGTCACACTCTTCAAAAAATTGAAGAAAACATTCAATATGATCAACAATGGTTGTCCCAACCTCATCATTAATTTTAAGATGTGATAAGTCATCAATGATATTCGCCGACACTTGAAAATTCTGATTTCTGGAAAAAAATGCTGGGAGTAAGATTTGGGAAGAAGTCATAAAAATGAGTGTGGAAATTGAAAATAGAATTCAAGGGCTCAGCTTGTCCTCTGGCCCTCCTTATATCACCGTAAATGTTCATGGTGCTAGACCCACCAATATTCATGGGATCTCCCTTATATGAAGTCCCAACTAGACCTCACACCGGTTGGAGTAGGAGTCCTAGCAGCGGGGTGTTAATGATGTGCCTTGGTTTGCAAATACACATAGAGTAGTGCTTGGTGTCTTTGGTGAGAGAAAGTGTGTGACCTTACGGAGACTCAAGTGCAATGTATGATGGTTCCAACACACAAAGGGAAAAGTAAATGTGCCCCTTGGAATCATGTAATAGTATGCAACTTTAAAGGAACATACGAGCAGGAAGACGTCACGCAAACTAACAAGAAAAATAGTCCAAAAGCTAAAGGTGACAAATTAACACATCAATACACATCCAAAAAGATACATACAAATTAAAAAGAAATATTTCATAAGCATATTCATAAGTTAAACAACATACATCACAAATACAACAAGAGTAGTCCTACTATATTCACAATATATGCATGAAGGTGCGTCAACTCTGAGTTTCATTAAAAGTGATATTTCCAATAATACATACAACATTTGATAAGCCACTAGCCTCATTAGTGGAACATGAAATCTACAACACCTGCATCTCCAAATAAATATACTCCCTCTATGCTACGGAGAAGCAAGACTCACAAAACTCCCAAGCACTCTCTAAGCCTAAGCATAGCCAAAAACACGGCTCCCAAAATCCTGTTACAAGAGTTATGAGGATATATTTATAACAAAGGGGGGTGAATATTGGTATGCCCCCTTTGTGACTCCTAGACTCCCCTCATGACTCTTCAACTTATCACATATGAATCTTCACATTCCATCAAGGACTCTTGGAATATGACTTTTAAAATAATTACAAATAATATTACATTTTCCACTTGTACCCATATGAGACAAAATAGGATAGAGAAAAATTGACATCCTAACAAGACAAAACACTATGATGTTGGATTTGGGGTGAGCTAAGGTAAGAAAACTTCGACTTGGTGTCTCTTGGTCATGTACTCATACCAAGCTTGGTATTATGCGATGGTCTCCCAAAACTGCGAGATGGTGTCAGGATGGAAGCTGACTCTTGCCTCCATAACATCCAGGTACAATGTCTTGGAACTGGTCTTAACCTCTTTCTCAATAAGGAGAAACATTATTTGATCTGAACCGGGCCACCGATGTAAGTCTACAAGTTTTATATATTCACCTTCATTTCCTCCCGAGTGACCATATGCTCCAGCTGCTCCATGTACTGATCTATCTCCAATCGGACTTGCCGTTTGTATTTAGTCTCGGTGAGTGTACCAAATGATGGGATCCAATGGTTTCTCACCATGAAATCCAAACTGGTGTATATCCGTGCATATGAGTCCTAAATGTATTTGATGAATGAGGCGAGCTTCTTATTGTTCTGGACCAACATCTGAACTATTTCTTTCTCTAACTCTTCCTGCAGCTTCATCTTCTTCACCAGTGTAAGCGGTTTAGCCTTGTATCGAATTGTCTACTCATGCATGACGATGATGACAGCTTGTACATTCTTAAGGATATTGACAAAATCTCTGCTCTCCCATTGCAAGTCATGCAAGTGGAAAACTTCCTTATGTACGGTCACAAAATCCTTATAAGGTCCCGTATAGTGTATCCAAGTGTGGATACTTAGGCAAGTATTGCTTCTATTATCTCCTCGCGGTTGAACTGTGCAGAAGGTGCATTCAACGTTCATGCATGGAATTTTACATTCTCTTGCTAGAGTTCCTATAGATTATGCGCCAATTGTTTGTTTTCAGCCACCAAAATCTGAGTGTTAGATCTAACTTCTCCTGCGAAGTCCAAGCTAGCATCAGTAATGGCGTTTGGATTCTTGCTAGTGTTTGCCACTATCACCCTTTCTCTCATGAATGTAGGTGATGCATGATCATCTGGGAAGTTCTTTCTCCGTGATTATAGAATATACTTTTGGAGTTCATCAAATGATAGATTTTTCACATCCATCACCGAATCATCATCAAGGGGAATTACCTCCCCTTCCTCGCTTGGGGCTGGCTCTATGGCTGGAGGTGGTGGAGACATAACAATGACCTGTGGTGAGATAGGCATCAGGACCCACATCTTCATCTTGCGGCCCAGGTCCCAAATCCATGTACGCAACCTCAATCAAATTCTCAATCTTCTGAGTAATATATCGTTCCTACATCTATTCCCTCACTCCTTACGTTTTTTGGCTAATTTTTGTGAAGACAATCCCCTCTGTGGAAAAAGGTGATCTCTCTAGCCCTAGAGTGGGTCTAGTAACACACAAGACTATCTAAAAATCTTTCCTAGCTTGTATTCAAAATAAAATAGGAAGAAGAAGAACCTACCTCTTCCTGATGCTATCGTCCAGTCCTCTGATGAAGGCCTTGAATCCATGATCCTTCAGGTTTGCTCCTTGCTAGTTGTGGTGTTCGAATACCTGTAGGAGATAAAGAGACAACAACAAACAACATGATAGCATACATAGCATACATCAAATAAAAACTACCTAACAGATCATTGGGCATTAGGCTACTTGCATATATATCTAGACAAATATGGAAAGCAAAAAATTAGATGTACTATTAATTATAAAAGAGGAAGCAAACAAATGTGGCCTTGATATTGGAGACCTCCCTTGTTAAATAAAACATGAACACACGGTATGGTCACTGTTATCACTCTAGTAAATTTTCTATCAGAAATATTTAAAACTTTGTAACTTACTAGAGGTAACCAAGAACTTCTTTTAGAATTCAGGATCTAGCCTTCCTGATTTCCGGAGAGGGATCTCTCCTTATGATTTAGCATTGTTTAGGTAACATATATTAGGCTAGCTATGATTGTGCAGTTGGGTTTGATTTTTTGAAAAGGTTGGTGGGAATAAAGGATTACAAAGGAAACCATAGAAGGATCTACCTAACCATTGGGCAATGGAGTCAAATTGCTAGCTAAAAAGACTTGAAAACCAAAGTCAAAAGATGAAAATATGTTAAGGGCAAGTTAGATAACTTTCAGAGGGTTTGAAAGGCTAATTTGATGAAGTGATGTGATTCTAGACTAAGGGCAGTTAAGAATCCTTAGATCACAGAAAGGAAGAGGGAAAAGTGAGGTCAAACGAAACTAAAGAGCATTTAAGAATTCTCTAGTCTGGAAATCAGCAGAAAACATAAATAATGAAAACTAGTAAATACAGAGAGCTTTTTAACAGTAATTCTGTAATAACTTTCCTAGTTTATCATTAAAGAAGGAAAATACATATGATATATGAATGAAACTTAAAGAAATACACAATGAAAACTTGAAAAGACTGTACTCATCTCTTTATCTCATGAATCCTTAACTATGATGTCTTTTGCTTCAGTCTCCAGCTTGCTACTTCAATTCAACTCACAAAAATTCCCAATGTTTCAAAAAAATAATTCTATAGTAATCTTCAGATTTTATTCGACACTAAAATAATTCAAAGAGTGAAGTATTTATACAAATTCTAAACTAGAATATCTTGAAAAAATATCAAGATTGGTTCACAAATATCTCTAATTGTTTTACATAAATAGAACTTAAGTAAAGGACACTCAAGAATAATGCATCTATTTGGCACTATTTTTTATGGATAGGTGATTACAAAGAGGAGAATTCGAATTTGATCCAACTCTTAGTTGATGATGAGGCATCCAAGTCACTAACTGCTTCCTTTCTTTGTGCATTCTGCTCCAGCAATTCTGCAAACTTTGGGTCCAATGATATATTTGTATTTATCATTCCGAATTCGATATGTAAAAAGTGAAAGAGGTTATTATGGATAAATATGTTGGTGAAATAAACCTCTTTCAGTTTCCTAAAATTCCTCTCCAGATGTGGACAATAGGCTCTGCAAAAATATGTGTAAAATAGAGTTTAAAAGAGTCTGAAAAATAGGCTGTAAAGATGTGCATGTATCTCTCATTCTGAAATGACCGTGCAAAAAGTGAGATAGGTTTTTTTAGATGGGTCTCTTAGGAACCAAAAAATCCTTCAGTTTTTTAAGATGGGTTTCTGATTGGCCACAATATTCTCTGCAAAATGATGATTTAACAGGAATTTTATGCAAAAAGTGCTAGCGAATATTGTTTAATATTTCCCAATCCATAATGGCTGTTAAAAAAGTGAGAGAGATTTTTGTAGACGACCCTCTTAAGAACATAAACCTCCTTCTGTTTTGCAAAATTCATCTTGGATTGGTCACAATAGTTTCTGCAAAACAATGACTTAAACATGATATTTCTGCAAAAAAGTTTCTTCTTGTTCTCTTTTTCATCTTTTCACCTTTTTGTTCTTTTAACTGTTTTACTTTCACTTTAGATAAATTCATTGTTGGTGAAAGTATTTTCATCTCTTTTTACCATTTTACTCATATTAATAAAGGCCTCTTTTATTTTTCATTTGATACATCACATTCCGATAACTTTTCCTTTGTATTTTATTATATAGTTATCTCAAACCAATTAGGCTAAACAACTATAGGAGAAAGGGGAAATATTTTTATGAGTAGTTTTGTGTCAAAGGGGTAACTTCGAGATGTTTTTCAACATGTGTTTAATATATTTGACACAAAAGCATATATTAAATGGGTTTTTGGGATATTAAATAAAAGGGAACTATATTAATAGGACTAGGATAATTGATAAGGAATTAATAAAATATGTTAGGTGTTAATATGAAAAGAGAAAAGTGAATACTCAAAACATACAATTATAACCAAGAAAAGTGAAGATCAAAGAAAAACTTGCATTTATGATAATTTCATCACTTCTACATAGGATAAAGGTTATTTTGAGGGTTTTATATTTCATAATATGTAGGAAGTTAATCAAATGGGATTAGAGGATCATTAAGTAAAAATGAGGGTTTTACTTATGATTTTTCATGGAAATGAATGCATGAATGGAAAATTATGTGATTTTTGGAATTGATATAACAACTTAAAATTTTCAACTAGTCAGCCATAGAGCCTTGGGCCGGTCCTAACAGTAGTTAAGGAAATTCCTTGAGCCTTTCTGACTGATAGTTTAGAATGGTAAATGGCTATGGGGAAGGGAAGTTAGTTATTTGCAGCCCTGGTGAATAATATTCACCTTCTTCTACCTACCCAATTTTAACTGCTAACATTTTTTCTTCCATTTGATCAGGTGCATTTGGGCTAGCACCCTTTACAACATTTATTCTTTCTGAAAGCAATAAAAATAGCTAATTCTACACTTATTTCATCCATGAATCCATATTAAACTGTTGGATTCACTTATTCTCTACCTAACTACTGAATTGTCATGATTAAACTGTATGAGAATTCCTTATTCACTATATACAACAAGTAAAATTGAAACATGAAAGTTAATATTAAATTGTTCAACTCATCATGGATTATGGCATTTATTGACACTCTGCCATAATCAACTGCAAGAATTAAAAGTAGTTGCATTTAGAATTGCACACTTTCATGTTTTATTCATCTTTTTCTTTTGGGGTCTATTATTTTTTCTAAGTCCTTTGATTTTTCTTTTAGGACTTTTTACCTTTTTTTTTTTTAAATTTATTTTTTTACTAAATATGGGAATACAACTTGCAGAAGGCAAAGTATGTACATATTTACAAGATTATCATCAGTAAAGTCAAAATTATGAATCCTATATTTATAGGTTGCTAACATCAGCTTCACATGGGGATGACATATCCTTGTGAGATGTCAAGAACACCGTTGACTAGTAGCCTGATCCATTGGGTCAATCCCAAACATGCATTTGCTGTGGCTGAAAATCTTGAACTGAATATAGTCATTTTTCTGCAAACTGAAGTCTGATCTGAAACTAAAAAAAAGACATACTGCAAAACTAAAACCAAAGTAATTAGATCTTAAATATCTTTAGGACCTTCTCCTTAGCTTCAAACCTTAATGATTTATTTCAAACTAGCTGAAAATTGAAAATTGAAATAAGTTGAAATCCTACCTACTTACTCTAATCAACCGTCCAATTGCTGGTTAGGTAAAATGAAATATCTAATGCAACCATTCAAGCATTATGTACTTTGATAGATTTTGTTGCATTTTCTTGTTGATTCTCGAAACTGTACTTATGCAACCTATTAGAAATTTGTCAACAAATGATAGGATAAGGAAATACTTGATTTCCTTTGTTGACTCTAGAAACTATACAAAAGAATCTTCCAAAATATATACACTAATGTTTAACTGATCTGAACAACTGTAAATTTGTTCTGGATGGCCTCCATACCATGAATATGAAATGTTATTTTCATCTTTATCTCCGTGTAAACTTTCAGATAAGATTTGTGATGATATTCCTACTGATTGTAATGTTTGACTGTTGAAACTTTTATCATCTTGATTCTGAAAATCATAGTTAGTTAATAGAGGAATGCTTTGAATGCCTTTAATATTCAACATATTTTCTATTGGATCCTGAAAAACTTGGGAAAATTGCTGCAACCTATGGCATATAGGTTTCCATGGGACTTCATAAACTTCAACAAGTTTCTCATCCTTTTCTTTAAATATGTTATACCACATTTCCTTTAAAAGTTGAAATGGTTCAAAACATAGTGGTATGGAACTTTCTTGTATCATTTGATCATTTATTTCAATGGAATTTGATAATTGTAATTGTGAAACTGAAATATCTTGATCAAGAGTTTCATTATCTTCTTTGTTGTCAATCACAATTCCTAAAGATTGTTGATTATTGATGGCATGAAAGTTGTCTCTAATGAACTAAAATGAAGCAAAACAAAGAGGTAAAGAATCTTTACTTATTTCCCCATTTTCTGCTCTTTCTTCCTCACTCTCATGGCTGCTCTGTATTGGCTGATCATTGTCTTCAATCTGCTGAAACTGCATTTCTTCTTCCTCCAAACTAGCTTCTGATGCTCTGTAAAGTTAGCTTGAGTTTGGAGAACATAACTATCATCATAATGATCATACTTACGCAAATCATCAAAAGAAGGGATGTCATCAAACATACACATTAGATCAGCAGATTCCTCTTCCTCATATTGATCTGTATATTCATTTTCTGATCTATGATAATTGGAATTAGCAGGAATTTGTTCATGGCTATCAACCTCTTCTATTTTTTCATGGTGATTTTGAATAAAAAATTCATCTTTCATAGTGATCTCCTGTGTTCTTTCATCTAGTTTTCTTACCAAAAGACTGAGTTTTATCTCTGCAATGTTTTTCTTTTCCTCTTCTTCTGCTTTCAACTTTTCCTGTCTGATTTTTAGATTAACTTCTACATCAACTGCAATGTTCTGCATCTGTACAAGTTTTTTTGGATCTCTTTCTCTTAACCGAAATTCTATTTCTGGATCAAAGGCACTTGGATAATGCAAGAGAGCTAAATTATGAGGAGGTTTAATATTTTCTGGCATTGAATAATAAACTTGATTAAATCTGCCAGAAAATTGTTATATTGTTTCATTTGGATGTCTTTTTAACTGATTATATTCTTCCATCATCACAAAAGGATTAACTTTTATTATCCATCTATCAAGGAAAATTTTGATAAACTGTTGGAAATTTGAGATGCTAGCATTAGAGATATTTTTGAACCAACTCTTTATTCTATTTTGCAAAGAAAGAGAAAAAATTCTGATTTTAACATCATCTTCATCAATCTCAAATAAATCCAAATAATTCTCAAAACCTTGAATATGTTTTTGGGCAGTGATACCATTCTCTCCATCAAATCTAGGAAGATATTTGTAGTATTTTTTAGGAAAATCATGGAGTATAGGAGGTAAAATAAGGGGCTTATATCTATCTGAAACTTTATATGGTACAGGGATATGTACAGGGATTGTAAGATCAGTCTTGATTATTTGAGGCTTCTTAATTGGAAAATGATCATCATTAGATTCATAAGAAAGTTGCTCAAAGAGATTAGGAGAATTATTACTTACAATCTTCAAAGGAAAATAATTAAAAACTAATCTAAGATCTTCTATAAAATACAATATACATTGAAAAAATTTCTTAATGAGAAAGAACATAATGTCTTGGATTAAGATCCAAGTTGAAAGCCTGAACTTTCCATATTGTTCTTTGAGGTTCATTCCTCCAGTGGAGTCTTGATGGTGAAATTGATTTGGAGTTGCCAGGTGGATGATTTTAACCTTTGTGTGTCTGATCACTGTCCACCATCATAGATCAGATCTGAACTTGTAAAATATTTCTGAAGAAAATGTTAGTCTTATCCAGTGGAGTCGCCAGTATGTTATCACTCTAGTAAATTTTCTATCAGAAATATTTAAAACTTTGTAACTTACTAGAGGTAACCAAGAACCTTTTTTAGAATTCAGGATCTAGCCTTCCTGATTTCCAGAGAGGGATCTCTCCTTATGATTTAGCTTTGTTTAGGTAACATATATTAGGCTAGCTATGATTGTGCAATTGGGTTTGATTTTTTGAAAAGGTTGGTGGGAATAAAGGATTACAAAGGAAACCATAGAAGGATCTACCTAACCATTGGGCAATGGAGTCAAATTGCTAGCTAACAAGACTTGAAAACCAAAGTCAAAAGATGCAAATATGTTAAGGGAAAGTTAGATAACTTTTAGAGGGTTTGAAAGGCTAATTTGATGAAGTGATGTGATTCTGGACTAAGGGAAATTAAGAATCCTTAGATCACAGAAAGGAAGAGGGAAAAGTGAGGTCAAACGAAACTAAAGAGAATTTAAGAATTCTCTAGTATGGAAATCAACAGAAAACATAAATAATGACAACTAGTAAATACAGAGAGCTTTTTAACAGTAATTCTGTAATAAATTTCCTAGTTTATCATTAAAGAAGGAAAATACATATGATATATGAATGAAACTTAAAGAAATACACAATGAAAACTTGAAAAGACTATACTCATCTGTTTATATCATGAATCCTTAACTATGATGTCTTTTGCTTCAGTCTCCAGCTTGCTAATTCAATTAAACTCACAAAAAGTCCCAATGTTTCAACAAAATAAGTCTATAGTAATCTTCATATTTTATTCCACACTAAAATACTTTAAAGAGTGAAGTATTTATACAAATTCTAAACTAGAATATCTTGAAAAAATATCAAGATTGGTTCACAAATATCTCTGATTGTTTTACATAAATAGAACTTACGTAAAGGACACTCAAGAAAAATGCATCTATTTGGAACTATTTTTTATTGATAGGTGATTAAAAAGAGGGGAATTCGAATTTGATCCAACTCTTAGTTGATGATGAGGCATCCAAGTCACTAACTGCTTCCTTTCTTTGTGCATTCTGCTCCAGCAATTCTGCAAACTTTGGGTCCATTTATATCTTTGTATTTATCATTCTGAAATAGATATGTAAAAAGTGAAAGAGGTTATTATGGATAAATATGTTGGTGAAAGAAACCTCTTTCAGTTTCCTAAAATTCCTCTCCAGTAGTGCACAATAGGCTCTGCAAAAAGATGTGTAAAACAGAGTTTAAAAGAGTCTGAAAAATAGGATGTAAAGATGTGCATGTATCTCTCATTCTGAAATGACCGTGAAAAACGTGAGATAGGTTTTTTTAGATGGGTCTCTTAGGAACAAAAATTTCCTTTTGTTTTTTAAGATTTGTTTCTGATTGGCCACAATACTCTCTGCAAAATGATGATTCAACAAGAATTTTATGCAAAAAGTTCTCTCCAATATTGTTTAATATTTCCCAATCCATAATGGATGTTAAAAACGTGAGAGAGGTTTTTGTAGACGGCCATATTAAGAACATAAAAATCCTTCAGTTTTGCAAAATTCATCTTGGATTTGTCACAATAGTTTCTGCAAAACAATGACTTAAACATGATATTTCTGCAAAAAAGTTCCTTCTTGTTCTCTTTTTCATCTTTTCACCTTTTTGTTCTTTTAACTGTTTTACTTTCACTTTAGATAAATTCATTGTTGGTGAAAGTATTTTCATCTCCTTTTACCATTTTACTCATATTAGTAAAGGCCTCTTTTATTTTTCATTTGATACATCACATTCCGATAACTTTTCCTTTGTATTTTATTATATAGTTATCTCAAACCAATTAGGCTAAACAACTATAAGGGAAAGGGGAAATATTTTTATGAGTAGTTTTGTGTCAAAGGGGTAACTTCGGGATGTTTTGCAACATGTGCTTAATATCTTTGACACAATAGCTTATATGAAATGGGTTTTTGGGATATTAAATAAAATGGAACTATATTAATAGGACTAGGATAATTGATAAGGAATTAATAAAATATGTTAGGTGTTAATATGAAAAGGGAAAAGTGAATACTCAAAACATACAATTATAACCAAGAAATGTGAAGATCAAAGAAAAACTTGCATTTATGATAATTTCATCACTTCCACTTAGGATAAAATGCCATTTTGAGGGTTTTATGCTTTCATATGATGTAGGAAGTTAATCAAATGGGGATTAGAGCATCATTAAGTAAAAAATGAGGTTTTTACTTATGATTTTTCCTAGTAAATGAATGCATGGATGGAAAATGATGTGA
Source organism: Pinus albicaulis (assembly GCA_034641835.2). Lineage (NCBI taxonomy): Eukaryota > Viridiplantae > Streptophyta > Pinopsida > Pinales > Pinaceae > Pinus > Pinus albicaulis. The sequence continues at coordinate 1,459,381,222 of CM076577.1, read as the reverse complement.
TTTGTGGGATTAATACAGACATTTAACACTTTCAACTAATAAGCCATAGAGCCTTGGGTCCGGTCCCAACAAAAGTCAAGGAAATGCCTTGAGCCTTTCTGACTAATAGTTTAGAATGATAAATGGCTATGGGGAAGGGAAGTTAGTTATTTGCTGCCCTGGTGAATCATATTTACAATGATGCTTCTCACCTTCTTCTACCTACCCAATTTTAATTGCTAACATTTTTTCTTTCATTTTGATTAGGTGCATTTGAGCTAGCAACCTTTACAACATTTATTCTTTCTGAAAGAAATAAAACTATCTAATTCTACACTTATTTCATCCAGGAATCCAGATTAAACTGTTGGATTCACTTATTCTCTATCTACAACAAGTGAAATTGAAACATGACAAGTCAAGATTAAACTGTTTAACTCATCATGGATTATGGCATTTATTGACATTCTACCATAATCAACTGCAAAAGGTAAAAGTAGTGGCTAGTGGCATTTAGACTTGCACACTTTCATGTTTTATTCATCTTTTTCTTATGGGGTCTATTATTTCTTATAAGTCCTTTGATTTTTCTTTTAAGACTTTTTACCCTCTTTTTGATTTTTTGATTTTTTATTTTTTTACGAAATATGGGAAAATAACTTGTGGAAAGAAAAGTTTGTACATATTTACAAGACTACCATCAGTCAAGTCAAAATTATGAATCCTATATTTATAGGTTGCTAACATCGGCTTCACATGGGGATGGAATCTCCTTGTGAGATGTTAAGAACACTGTTGACTAGTAGCTTGATCCATTGGGCCAATCCCAAACATGCATTTGCTGTGGCTGAAAATCTTGAACTGAATTTAGTCCTTTTTCTGCAAACTGAAATCTGATCTGAAACTAAAAAAAACATACTGCAATTCTCAAACCAAATTGATTAGATCTTAAATATCTTTAGGACCTTCTCCTTGGCTTCAAACCTTAATGATTTATTTCAAACTAGCTGAAAATTGAAAACTGAAATAAGCTGAAATCCTACCTACTTACTCTAATCAGCTGTCCAACTGCTGGTTCGGTAAAATGAAATAGCCAATGCAACCATTCAAGCATTATGTACTTTGATAGATTTTGTTGCATTTTCTTTTTGATTATCAAAACTGTACTTCTGCAACCTATTAGAAACTTGTCAACAAATGAGAGGATAAGGAAACACTTGATTTCCTTTGTTGAATCTAGAAACTGTACAAAAGGATCTTCCAAAATATATACACTGATGTTTAATTGATCTGAACAACTGTACATCTGTTCTAGATGGCCTCCATACCATGAATATGAAATTTTATTTTCATCTTTATCTCCTTGTAAACTTTCAGATAAGATTTGTGATGATATTCCTACTGATTGTAATGTTTGACTGTTGAAGCTTTTATCATCTTGATTCTGAAAATCATAGTTAGTTAATAGAGGAATGCTTTGAATGCCTTTAATATTCAACATATTTGCTATTAGATCCTGAAAAACTTGGGAAAATTGCTGCAACCTATGGCATATAGGTTTCCATGGGACTTCATAAACTTCAACAAGTTTATAATCCTTTTCTTTAAATATGTTATACCACATTTCCTTTAAAAGTTGAAATGGTTCAAAAAATAGTGGTATGGAACTTTCTTGTATCATTTGATCATTTATTTCAATGGAATTTGATAATTGTAATTGTGAAACTGAAATATCTTGATCAAGAGTTTCATTATCTTCTTTGTTGTCAATCACAATTCCTAAAGATTAATGATTATTGATGGCATGAAATTTGTCTCTAATGAACTGAAATGAAGCAAAACAAAGAGTAAAGAATCTTTACTTATTTCTCAATTTTCTTCTCTTTCTTCCTCACTCTCATGGCTGATCATTGTCTTCAATCTGCTGAAACTGCATTTCTTCATCCTCCAAACTAGCTTCTGATTGCTCTGTAAAGTTAGCTTGAGTTTGGAGAACATAACTATCATCATAATGATCATACTTAGGAAAATCATCAAAAGAAGGGATGTCATCAAACATACACATTAGATCAGCATATTCCTCTTCCTCATATTGATCTGTATATTCATTTTCTGATCTATGATAGTTGGAATTAGCAGGACTTTGTTCATGGCTATCAACCTCTTCTATTTCTTCATGGTGATTTTTGAATAAAAAATTCATCTTTCATAGTGATCTCCTGTGTTCTTTCAACTAGTTTTCTTACCAAAAGTCTGAGTTTTATCTCTGCAATGTTTTTCTTTTCCTCTTCTTCTGCTTTCAACTTTTCCTGTCTGATTTTTAGATTAACTTCTACATCAACTGCAATGTTCTGCATTTGTACAAGTGTTTTTGGATCTCTTTCTCTTAACCGAAATTCTATTTCTGGATCAAAGGCACTTGGATAATGCAAGAGAGCTGAATTATGAGGAGGTTTAATATTTTCTGGCATTGAATAATAAACTTGATTAAATCTGTCATAAAATTGTTGTATTGTTTCATTTGGATGTCTTTTTAACTGATTATATTCTTCCATCATCACAAAAGGATTAACTTTTATTATCCATCTATCCAGGAAAAGTTTGATAAACTGCTGGAAATTTGAGATGCTAGCATTAGAGATATTTTTGAACCAACTCTTTATTATATTTTGCAAAGAAAGAGAAAAAAGTCTGATTTTAACATCATCTTCATCAATCTCAAATAAATCCAAATAATTCTCAAAACCTTGAATATGTTTTTGGGCAGTGATACCATTCTCTCCATCAAATCTAGGAAGATACTTGTAGTATTTTTAGGAAAATCATGGAGTATAGGAGGTAAAATAAGGGGCTTATATCTATCTGGAACTTTATATGGCACAGGGATATGTACAGGGATTGTAATATCAGTCTTGATTATTTGAGGCTTCTTAATTGGATAATGATCATCATTAGATTCATAAGAAAGCTGCTCAAAGAGATTAGGAGAATTATTACTTAAAATCTTCAAAGGAAAATAACTAAAAACTAATCTAAGATCTTCTATAAAATACAATATACATTGAAAAACTTTCTTAATGAGAAAGAACATAATGTCTTGGATTAAGATCCAAGTTGAAAGCCTAATCTTTCCATATTGTTCTTTGAGGTTCATTCCTCCAGTGGAGTCTTGATTGTGAAATTGATTTGGAGTCGCCAGGTGGATGATTTTAACCTTTGTGTGTCTGATCACTGTCCACCATCATAGATCAGATCTGAACCTGTAAAATATTTCTGAAGAAAATGTTAGTCTTCTCCAGTGGAGTCGCCAATATGTTATCACTCTAGTAAATTTTCTATCAGAAATATTTAAAACTTTGTAACTTACTAGAGGTAACCAAGAACCTCTTTTAGAATTCAGGATCTAGCCTTCCTGATTTTCGGAGAGGGATCTCTCCTTATGATTTAGCTTTGTTTAGGTAACAGATATTAGGCTAGCTATGATTGTGCAGTTGGGTTTGATTTTTTGAAAAGGTTGGTGGGAATAAAGGATTACAAAGGAAACCATAGAAGGATCTACCTAACCATTGGGCAATGGAGTCAGATTGCTAGCTAACAAGACTTGAAAACCAAAGTCAAAAGATGCAAATATGTTAAGGGAAAGTTAGATAAATTTCAGAGGGTTTGAAAGGCTAATTTGATGAAGTGATGTGATTCTGGACTAAGGGAAATTAAGAATCCTTAGATCACGGAAAGGAAGAGGGAAAAGTGAGGTCAAACGAAACTAAAGAGCATTTACGAATTCTCTAGTCTGGAAATCAGCAGAAAACATAAATAATGACAACTAGTAAATACAGAGAGCTTTTTAACAGTAATTCTGTAATAACTTTCCTAGTTTATCATTAAAGAAGGAAAATACATATGATATATGAATGAAACTTAAATAAATACACAATAAAAACTTGAAAAGAATGTACTCATCTGTTTATCTCATGAATCCTTAACTATGATGTATTTTGCTTCAGTCTCCAGCTTGCTACTTCAATTCAACTCACAAAAAGTTGCAATGTTTCAACAAAATAAGTCTATAGTAATCTTCAGATTTTATTCCACACTAAAATACTTCAAAGAGTGAAGTATTTATACAAATTCTAAATTAGAATATCTTGAAAAAATATCAAGATTGGTTCACAAATATCTCTAATTGTTTTACATAAATAGAACTTAGGTAAAGGACACTCAAGACTAATGCATCTATTTGGCACTATTTTTTATGGATAGGTGATTACAAAGAGTAGAATTCAAATTTTATCCAACTCTTAGTTGATGATGAGGCATCCAAGTCACTAACTGCTTCCTTTCTTTGTGCATTCTGCTCCAGCAATTCTGCAAACTTTGCGTCCAATGATATCTTTTTATTTATCATTTCGAAATAGATATGTAAAAAGTTAAAGAGGTTATTATGGATAAATATGTTGGTGAAATAAACCTCTTTCATTTTCCGAAAATTCCTCTCCAACGGTGCACAATAGGCTCTACACAAATATGTGTAAAACAGAGTTTTACAGAGTCTGAAAAATAGGCTGTAAAGATGTGCATGTATCTCTCATTATGAAATAACTGTGAAAAAAGTGAGATAGGTTTTTGTAGATGGGTCTCTTAGGAAAACAATCCTCCATATTTTTAAGATGTGTTTCTGATTGGCCACAATAGTCTCTGCAAAATGATGACTTAACATGAATTTTCTGCAAAAAGTGCTCTCCAATATTGTTTAATATTTCCCAATACATAATGGCTGTTAAAAAAGTGAGAGATGTTTTTGTAGATGGCCCTCTTAAGAACATACAGCTCCTCCAGTTTTGCAAAATTCATCTTGGATTGGTCACAATAGTTTCTGCAAAACAATGACTTAAACATGATATTTCTGCAAAAATGTTCCTTCTTGTTCTCTTTTTCATCTTTTCACTTTTTTGTTCTTTTAACTGTTTTACTTTCACTTTTGATAAACTTCATTGTTGGTGAAAGTATTTTCATCTCTTTTTACCATTTTACTGCCTCTGTATTTTCTTTTACTGTTTACCTTTGACTGCTCTTGTAACTTTGTTTTAACTTTCACTCTGACTTTTACCTGATACACTTTAATCACTGATACTCTTTAACTGTTATGTTTTCCATGTAATTGTGAATTATGATTTCACTTTTACGATTCACTATGAAAACTTCATCATTCTGATCTCTCTCTGACTTGATTTTGCTCTTTCTTTGTATGAAAACTGTTTGTTGAATGAAGATATTGAGTTAAAATCTGAGAATTTGGAGCAAACAATTTTGTCAACTAGTATTGAAACTGTTGGCCCAAATCCATATTCTGATAATAACCTGCAAAAATCAAACAATTTGTTAATGAAATCCAGGTATGTAGGGAGGTGTTTGAAGGTTTTTTGAAAGTTTTGTGGAATGGGATTTGTCTGTGGAGGTTTTAACTCTGTTTTTTAGAAATTTTGGGTAGCTACTACAAGATTAGACTGTTTGCAGGAGTTACTCACTTTAACAGAGATGAAACTGAGCAATTTAGGCTAAGGATGGCTTCTTTCGGGATTTTTTGCTCAATTAGGTTTTCTGAATGGGTTTGATTGAAAACAGGGAATATCAAGGTAATTCAGAGATTTTAGTTGTTCAGATCCTTGAATTTAATCTTTAAACTGTCAAAATTGAGGAAATTGGCTTTTAAAAGGTTCACAATCGAAAACAGGGCTTTCTGGGAAAATTGGTCAGGGAGGCTCAACAATGGTGTCTGTGAGTAGTTTCTGAAGGTCGAAGGTGAAAATGATATGAAAAATGATAAAGAACTAAGGTTAAAACCTTAGTTTTTATGGATTATATGAGTAATAATTACAGGTCATGTCGACATGGTGGGAGTGGTTTTTTTATTTGAAAGGAAAACCAGTAATGGTTTTCGCATTGCTTTTGAGATTGAGCAATGCGATCCAATATAATTCGGACACGTAGCGGGTGGCGGTTTCTCAAAACAACTTTTTTCTCAATTTTTTTTGGGAACTTTGGTCGATCACTTTAAAAATGTGAAATGAGCTGTGCACCGTCAGATGTGGTGGAGTGGAGCGAAAAGTCGGGATTTGATTGAAAGCTATGGGGTAAATGCAGTGGGCCGGGTGCTATGATCTATGTCGTTGATTTGGTAAGAGGAGATCGACGGTTTAAAATTAATCTGATAGGAAATGGTGGGGGCGGGGAAGGATTTATCGGGTTTATTTCTGACCGTCAGATGAAAGGGATTAGGACGATCGGAGGGTCAGGACTGAATTCGAGGGGGTAGGACTTGGATTCAATATCAACCATTGATTTTGATTGAGATGATCAGATGGTTGAGGTTAAACCCGATGGTGAGGAGAGGTTTTAACAAGGTTTCAACCAAGGTTTCAACTGTTTGTACAAAATGTGAAATTTCATACAACGGGAAAGAGGGTTAAGGTCAAATTTTAACCTCGGGTAAAGCTTGTGCAGGAGGGAAGGTGAATGTATTATGCAGAGGTTTTGGTTTAAAAGGTAACACATAAAGCATCAGTAAAGGCCTCTTTTATGTTCCATTTGATACATCACATTCTGATAACTTTTCCTTTGTATTTTATTATATAGTTATCTCAAACCAATTAGGCTAAACAACTATAGGGGAAAGGGGAAATATTTTTATGAGTAGTTTTGTGTCAAAGGAGTAACTTCGGGATGTTTTTCAACATGTGCTTAATATCTTTGACACAAAAGCATATATTAAATGGGTTTTTGGGATATTAAATAAAAGGGAACTATATTAATAGGACTAGGATAATTGATAAGGAATTAATAAAATATGTTAGGTGTTAATATGAAAAGGGAAAAATGAATACTCAAAACATACAATTATAACCAAGAAAAGTGAAGATCAAAGAAAAACTTGCATTTATGATAATTTCATCACTTCCACTTAGGATAAAATGCCATTTTGAGGGTTTTATGCTTTCATATGATGTAGGAAGTTAATCAAATGGGGATTAGAGCTTCATTAAGTAAAAAATGAGGTTTTTACTTATGATTTTTCCTGGCAAATGAATGCATGAATAGAAAATGATGTGATTTGTGGGATTAATACAGACATTTAACACTTTCAACAAATCAGCCATAGAGCCTTGGGTCCGGTCCCAACAAAAGTCAAGGAAATGCCTTGAGCCTTTCTAACTAATAGTTTAGAATGATAAATGACTATGGGGAAGGGAAGTTAGTTATTTGCAGCCCTGGTGAATAATATTTACAATGATGCTTCTCACTTTGAGCTAGCAACCTTTACAACATTTATTCTTTCTGAAAGAAATAAAACTATCTAATTCTACACTTATTTCATCCAGCAATCCAGATTAAACTGTTGGATTCACTTATTCTCTATCTACAACAAGTGAAATTGAAACATGACAAGTCAAGATTAAACTGTTTAACTCATCATGGATTATGGCATTTATTGACATTCTGCCATAATCAACTGCAAAAGGTAAAAGTAGTGGCATTTCGACTTGCACACTTTCATGTTTTATTCATCTTTTTCTTTTGGGGTCTATTATTTTTTCTAAGTCCTTTGATTTTTCTTTTAGGACTTTTTACCCTCTTTTTGATTTTTTGATTTTTTATTTTTTTACAAAATATGGGAAAATAACTTGTGGAAAGCAAAGTTTGTACGTATTTACAAGACTACCATCAATCAAGTCAAAATTATGAATCCTATATTTATAGGTTGCTAACAGTCGCAACCATATGCCTAAAGGAGATCATGGAAATGGATCTAGGATATGGGTGCAACCATTCGTATAGAAAGGATCATGTGTACAATCATGAATACTCAATAACTCCATGCAACCTAGATAATAGAAAATGTGATCCAGGGTCTTTGTTTCTATCGTGATCTACCCAATGTATGAATCTAACCATGTTAATAGATGTGTTGATGTCGAACATGGTAGAAACCACCTCATTACCGGTCATTGATGTAAAAATTTAACAGGCATGAGAGGAACCACCAATAATGATAATGGTCCTCAAGGTACAAAAACACAATCTAAAAGTGTGAATGAATGAGTTGAATTCGAACACTTGTAGAATCATCCGATTGAAGGCCAATTATGTGAACCTGTCGTCGAACGCGAATAAATTTCCATTGAGGCATGCAAGATCTAAGGTACTGAATAGGAGTTTATAAATCATCTTCCTGGATAATGAGATGAAGTTGACAAGAAGTCATCCGTCGAAGGAGGGACATAATGATTCCCACATCATCGACACGAAACAAAGGATATATCAATATGATAGGAGTGATTCGGGATTTTTGCAGAGAGGGTCAAATAAGCAGAGGATGTTTGACTTGTACATAGGACTTCTCTTGAACATATCGGTGACACGAATTCGGAGTGTGGAAACATTTGACTCAAAATGGGGTCAGAGGTCATGATGATGACAGATAATGATCGAATGAGAGGAAAATCGATTTCCCAAACCTAGGAAGGAAAATGACGAATGAAGGATATCCCCAACCCAACAAAAGATGTAGATGAGTGTTATGTTCAAGAGCGAGATGATGCGTAAAAACCACATAGGAAGTTCCACTTTCAATTTCCCCCGTTATTGCTAACGAGTACCTCTTTTTTTTTGATAGCCATCGTGAAGAGGATAGCATATGGTGAGCGTGTAAGTTCATTCTTCGAATGAATCCATCCTAGTAAGTTTAAAAAGTCATAGGAAGGAGTAACTTGGTCTCGTCATGGTGACAAGTATTTCTTCATTTTAATCTATTACGAGTCTGATGGAAGAGTAACTCAGTGTTATTTTCATCTTTAGAGAGTTTGAAAAAGAAACAGAAAAAAAAACTCCCTTAGGTCCCTTTTCGTAAATCATCCCTCGAATTCAAAAAGGTAGAAAACGATATTCGAGATAACCTCTTGATCATCGATCAAGGTTTTCCTTTTTCATATATATTCAATCTCAGCCTGAACTATGGGTAAACGTATACTGATACCACGTCAATTCATTTAATTTAACGAGTTCGAAATGACAAGTAATTGACGATATTATCATTTTTCGAGGGTCATAAAAGAGCTTAAATATGACTCCAAGGGGTGCCTTTTTCATTTATTTTTAATGAGTCAGAAAAAGAGATAAAATAAAACTCGTTGCTTTAGTAAAGAATGATTATCATCACCATAAAAAGATCTTGTTGCTGCACAAACAAAACCACACATCACTAATATCAAGAAAAATAATAAAATATTGTTAAAAATATCTTTAAAACTCTATAAATAGACAGAAAGTAAAATATTTTTACCATTCCACTTTGGGTAAATTGGAGAAGCACATTTTACCCCATTTTCCTCCGATCTTCAAACTGTTGGGTATGTGTTATATTCTTTCCACTACTAGCCCCACGCGCTGTACGTTGCGCCGGGCGCAGCAGGGGGGTCACAGGGGGGGCGGCAGCGCCCCGGCGAAATTTTTTTTGGTATGCGGTCCCACTCATATGTGGACCCACCCATGTTTTGTGCATGAGTTTGCACATGGTTTTGGGGTACGATGGTTTTCGGCCCCTGGTATTTTGTAGATCTGGTCAAGGGAACTACGGTTATGTTCTAATCCAGGGTTAATGGATTGGGGTTTATGGATGCTTCGGCATGTATATATATGTGTTGTAACACTAAAAGGAATATAATGAAAAATCAAGCTGGTCATCCCAATTTGGGATCCAGGGGAAAATCTCTGTGTTTATCTGTTTTATGTTTTATGCTCTCGCTATTGTTTATTTTCTGTTATAATATTCGTGTGTAGATAATTTATGTTCAAGGTTAAAACCTACATTTGGTATCAGAGTTGTTTCGGCTTCAAGGGGACGCCTTTGCTGCTGAGGGTTTTTTGCTCGGGCCTGAGGTAGACCCCGTTCAGTGGGAGATCTGTGGGATCGATTCTTGCGATGAAAGAAGATGGCAAGCGACGGAAAGATAGAGATCGAGAAATTTAATGGTCAGAGTTTTGAGTTGTGGAAGCTCAAGATGGAGGATCTGCTGGTGGATAAAGATCAGTGGATCGCGGTAGATCCAGGTACTAAACCAACGGCAATGTCAGATGAAGACTGGAAGAAAATGGATCGGAAGGCTAAGAGCACAATACGGTTGTGTGTGTCAGATTCAGTATTGTTGAATGTATCTGGGGAAGCTACGACGAAGAATTTGTGGGAAAAACTTGGGACTTTGTACCAATCTAAGTCTCTGGTGAATAAGTTGTTCCTGCGGAAAAAGCTGTATAACCCGAGGATGAAGGATGGAGACTCGGTGACAGAGCATCTGAACGCCTTCAATACTATGGTAAGTCAGCTGTCATCTGTTGATATTAAAATCTCAGATGAAGATAAGTGCATCAGTTTGTTGTGTTCTCTACCAGACTCGTGGGACATTCTGGTTATTGCAATAGGTAGCAATACAACTACCTTCAATTTTGATGACATTGTCTTAGCCTTGCTGTCGGAGGAAATGAGACGAAGAAATATGGAGGGTCAGAATGGAGATGCCTTATCTGTACGAGGAAGGTCCCAGAACAAAAACAAGAATAAGGTTTCAAGTGGGAGATCTAAATCTAGAGGGAGATCTAAATCTCCTGGAAAGTTTGTAAAGGTGTGCTGGAAATGCGGAAAGGAAGGGCACTACAAAAAGGACTGCAGATCTAAAGCTCCTGAGAAAGGAAAGGGATCTGATGATGCTCCTTCTGCAGAGGAAAAAACCACCTCGGATGAAGGTGGGGATGTGTATTTGGCTTCTTCTTCAAATACACATGCAGATCATGAGTCATGGTTGATTGACTCAGGTGCATCCTTTCACTTCACTCCCCATAGGGAGTGGTTCTGCGAGTATGAGAAATATGATGGTGGTGATGTCTTCCTAGGGGATGATAGGAAGGCTAGAATCGTCAGACGTGGAAAGGTCAAGCTAAAGCTGCAAGGTGGGAGGATTATAACACTTCCTGGTGTTCTGCATATTCCTGCATTGGCCAGAAATCTGATTTCTGTAAGCAAGATGGATGATGCAGGTGTAAAAACAGTGTTCGAGAAAGATGCCTGCAAGATGGTTCGGGGAGCACTAGTATTAATGCGGGGATTTCAGACTGGAACTCTGTACAAGCTACAAGGTAGCACTGTTATTGATGGGTGTAACAGTTCTGTGGTTCCTGAAAGTGGGACGGAAAGTCTAGTTGTCTCTGGAGAAAAGACCATGCTATGGCATCAAAGGCTTGGACATATTGGAGAGAAGGGCCTTCGGATACTGCATAGAGATGGTATGGTAGAAGGTATGTCTAATTTTTCTCTGGATTTCGATTTCTGTGAACATTGTGTATATGGGAAGCAGAATCGGGTTAGTTTTCCTTCTGGTTCTAAGAGGGCAAACAAGATATTAAAACTTGTGCACAGTGGTGTGTTTGGGCCTGTGTCAGTTCCATCACTGGGAAAGTCTGTGTACTATGTTTCATTCATAGATGACTTGTTAAGGAATACATGGATATATTTCTTGAGGAAGAAATCTGAAGTCTTTGACAAATTTAAAGAATTTAAGGCTCTGGTGGAAAACCAGACAGAGAAGAAGATAAAGGCGTTGAGGACAGATAATGGTGGGGAGTTCTGCAAGAAGGATTTTGAAGAGTTCTGTAAGAAGTGTGGTATAGCACGGCAGAAGACTACAACATACACACCTCAACAAAATGGAGTTGCAGAAAGAATGAATAGAACACTGATGGAAAAGACAAGAAGCATGCTCAGTGGTACCGGGTTAGGACAAGAATTCTGGGCAGAGGCAGTGGAGACTGCATGTTACTTAGTTAACAGATCACCTTCATCAGCGTTGGAGGATAAGGCCCCACATGAGGTATGGAATGGTAAGAAACCCTCTATTTCACATCTAAGGGTATTTGGATGTGATGCATATGTACATGTTCCAAAGGAGAAAAGGACCAAGTTGGATAATAAATCTGAAAGGTGCATCTTTATTGGGTATAAGGATGGTTTAAAGGGTTACAAGCTTTGGAACCCAAAAACAAGGAAGGTTGTGTACAACCGAGATGTGGTGTTTAGAGAAGTGAAATATGTTGTTAAACATGAAGTCCTACCAAAGGAACCTGAGAAGATAGAGTTTGAGCTAAAGGAGGATGAATCAGACTCTATAATAGAAGAAGACTCAGAAGATGAAGAGCCACAAACTCCAGCTTTGAGAAGATCAGTTCAGGAAAGAAGGCAACCAGAAAGGTATAGTCCATCTGCTTTCTGTTTAGGTTTTTCCTTAACTATAACTAATGATGAACCCAGAACTGTGAGGGAGGCAGTAGATTCAAAGGATGGAAAACTCTGGAAGGAGGCCATGGTTGATGAAATGGCATCCTTGCACAAAAACGATGCATGGGATCTGGTGGAGTTGCCAGCTGGAAGGAAGCCCATTGGGAGCAAATGGGTGTTTAAGAAGAAGATGAATGTAGAAGGCAAGGTGGAGAAATACAAAGCTCGGTTGGTAGCAAAGGGTTATTCCCAGGTGCCGGGAATTGATTTTGGTGATATTTTTTCTCCTGTTGCCAAGGTTACTTCTATTAGATTACTTTTATCTGTTGCTGCTGCATTTGATTTTGAGATAGAACAGATGGATGTGAAGACAACATTTCTTCACAGGGATCTAGAAGAGGAGATCTACATGAAGCAACCCGAAGGCTTTATGGTGAAGGGTAAGAAAGAACTGGTATGCAGGTTGAAGAAGTCTCTGTATGGGTTAAAACAGTCACCAAGGATGTGGTATCAAAAATTTGATACCTATATATGGGGACTTGGCTTCACCAGAAGCAAGGAGGATCACTGTGTTTATTTTAAATTAATTGGTGACTGTGTTATTTATTTGGTCTTGTATGTGGATGATATGTTGTTGATTGGAAATGACAAAGAAATTATCCAAGATTTGAAGACCCAACTGTTCTCCAAATTCGACATGAAGGATCTTGGTGCCGCAAACTATATTTTGGGCATGGAAATTAAGAGAGATCGGGCAAAGAGGAAGCTCTGGTTAAACCAGAGGAAGTATGTCGAGACTATATTGCAGAGGTTCAATATGCAGGATAGTAAACCGGTGAGTGTTCCTATTCCTGTAGGTGCAAAGCTGTCTGCTGAACAGTGTCCCAAGACACAAGAAGAAGAGGAGGATATGTCCCGTGTTCCATATGCAAGTGCAGTGAGTAGCCTGATGTATGCAATGGTCTGTACTAGACCAGACATTGCACATGTAGTGGGAGTATTGAGCAAGTTTATGTCAAACCCAGGGAAGGAGCATTGGACAGTAGTGAAGCGGGTTTTCAGATATTTACGTGGCACTAGTGATTATGGCTTGTGCTACCAGGGAAGACCAGGATTGGAAAGAATGTTGGACATTCGTGGTTTTGTTGATGTAGACTGGGCTGGAGATCTGGACCAAAGAAGATCTACAAGTGGGTATGTGTTTAGCCTATTTGGAGGTGCAGTCAGTTGGATGAGTAAAAGACAGTCTGTAGTGGTGCTTTCAACTACAGAGTCAGAATACATAGCAGCCACTCATGCAAGCAAGGAAGAAGTTTGGTTACAGAGATTGTGTTCAAGTATGGGGTTGGTACAGCAAGCTATAAGGATAGACTGTGATAGCCAAAGTGCAATTTTCTTGGCTAAGAACCCTGCTTATCATTCAAAGACAAAGTACATTGATGTTCAATATCACTTTGTTAGAGATATGGTTGAGGCTAAAAGGGTGTTACTGGTAAAGGTGGACACTTTGAAGAATGTTGCAGATGCATTGACGAAGTCTGTGAGCACTCAGAAGTTCTCTTGGTGTAGAGAAACAATGGGTGTTGAAGAATTGGCCAAATGACTAAGCTCTCCTGTGGCCCCTCGTGGAAAGAAAACAACAAGTGGGCGAATGTTGGGTATGTGTTATATTTTCTCCACTACTAGCCCCACGTGCTGTACGTTGCGCCGGGCGCAACGCCTCGGCGAAATTTTTTTTGGTATGCGGTCCCACTCATATGCGGACTGACCCATGTTTTGTGCATGAGTTTGCACATGGTTTTGGGGTACGATGGTTTTCGACCCCTGGTATTTTGTATATCCGGTCAAGGGAACTACGGTTATGTTCTAATCCAGGGTTAATGGATTGGGGTTTATGTATGCTTCAGCATGTATATATATGTGTTGTAACACTAAAAGGAATATAATGAAAAATCAAGTTGGTAGTCCCAATTTGGGATCCAGGGGAAAATCTCTGTGTTTATCTGTTTTATGTTTTATGCTCTCGCTATTGTTTATTTTTTGTTATAAGATTCGTGTGTAGATAATTTCTGTTCAGGGTTAAAACCTACACAAACAAGCGGTGTGGCCAATCTAGGACACCATTTGACGATTTGTCAGTTGCAGGTAAGATCTATGCCTCTTATCAACATTTTCATTCCATTTTAAGTCATTTCATTTGGAATGTTCATGATTTAGGAGGAGATTTTAAAAATTTATGTCATGGGAGATCAACGCGGGTTTAACTTATCAGACCCGCGTCGATCGCTCATAGCCCATTAGTCCAATGCATCGTCAACACCTTTTCAATTATGACAGGTGCACTAAGCACAAAGAAGAGTTTAAAACATGAATTTCCTTCATTTTCAATGATTTATTTCCATTTTTAATTCGTTGAAAACTCCTAATTTATCATTTATGAATGTTTTGCAGGTGTTTTCGGCGAATATGGCTATTGAATGAAAGAGAGAGGCCATGGGGTAGAAGATCATGAAGCTCTCCAAGATCATAATTGCATCAATGCCTTAAGAAAATGTGGTTTGCTCAAATTATTTCAAACCTCCAAACTCAAAGCTCAACTTGAGCTATTAGACTATCTCATTGGCCTAGGGGATGTCAATCGTCAAATTATCATTATTGGGGACCAAGAGCCCAAAATGGATGTCTCAAAAATTTACTTTATAACTGGACTATCCAAGAGATGGGAGAGAATCCAACTCTCCAGAGCTTGCACTGGATGCGATAGCACAAGTATGCTCATTGGGAGACATTGTCCTGGTGCGAGAAAGACTTCAAGCGGAAAGGTGGATATCAAAACTATCACCAATCTACCTTTGAGGACAATTTTTCACACTATGACCCGTGTAGATGGGGCCCAAGCATTGCATGAGGCAAAAAAATCTCAGTTCCAGTACGTTGCATATTTTCTTGCTCCCACCATGTTCAATTGGTGCGAGGGACTGTTGGCTAATGTTAGCCACCTATGAATTTTTTGTCAAGCAAACAGGTGGCTAAAATGTTCTTGAGCCTTCAAGGAATGCATCTCCTTCGAAAACACATCATCCTTGAAGCCCCTGTGTGTTCATTTCCTTTAAAAAGATCCTCACTGTTGTTCCCCCTTGCTAAGCCTCACTGCCTGTGGAAAATTGTGCTTAGAAAGTTCCCCATTTGCCCTTGTACCTATGCAAATTTCCCCATTATTAATCTTTTTCCCAATCTTAAAATTTCCCCTTTGTTTCCCAAAATCCCCTAAACCATCCATTTCATCCTTAGAACCAAGTGAAAATCCTTCATTTGATTTTAAATCCCTCTTTTTACCTCTACCGAAAACCTCCCTTCAGCCTTAAAACACTGTCTCTAAGGCTAGAAACCCCATTTTCCTCTTTAAACAGGCTAGCCCCCTTCGGCCCAGCCCCAAAAACCACTTCCCCACATGAACCCAATGCTAAGACCAAGCGCTAGCCCGTAAGGCACTTATTGCAATTGGAGAGGCGGACGGAAGCGCATTCCTGTGTTAAACAAAGAAAAACTCCGATGCGATGACATTGTTCTGTGATTCTCGGGAGTAATCTCCACCATTGATTCTCATTTCGATTCGACGGTCGCCGCACTGTCGCTCGATCGCTAATTGAAAATCATAAATGGTGCTACTCTCTGCCCTTTGCGATTGCGATCCTCCGATTGATATCCCCGCCGTCGATTTCCCTTTTGATCCGATGTCCCTTGCTTCCCCGCTCTGATCGCAATCGCAATTTTCAGATCGAGCCACCTTATGTTCCTCCCGATCTGCGATCCTCTGATGCAGTCCCGGCCATTGATCTCACATAAGATCCAACGGTCATGAGCCAATCGCACCATCGCTCATCGGAAGTGTTGACCCTTGCATCGCTCCCCTCCGATTAGATCGCAGCCGTCGATCTCCTCTTAAGATCCGACGGTCCTGAGTGAATCACCCTCCACCCATGGCTGGGTCCCACCTTTCAAACTCATTCCATATGTTTTTCATCGCATTTTCATGCATTTTTTGTGTATTTCATTCCAAGGTCTGAAACCCATTTTTTGCATTAAAACATTAGATCATTCTGCCCTAACATTTAGATTTTAATGTTTTACATTAGAGTTTTCATTTCGCCAACTTCCACATTCATTTCCCGCTGTTTCACTGCATTTTTCCCACAGTAATCTTTGCATCCATCGCTCTCATCCATGCCGTGTTGCCATTCTCACAGCCCTCCATAGCCATCCTTCCCATGCAAGTGTTTCTTAACAAATTTGTGTGTTTTGCAGGGTACAGGCGGTGAACGCCGCCATTCTTCATAGTCACTGTTATAGTGGCACAGTGCACAGAGAAAGCTGGTTTCAGAGCCTGATATCACAAAGAAGAGCCTGAGAAGGTGCTCAAAGCATAATTTCATTAAAGGACAGAGTTCAGCTCTGCAAAACTTCTCCGGCGCCACCAAATCTCACATTTCACTGACAGAGACAGTCATGAAGCGGCAAAGAGTATCAATACAGAGTCGAGTTCTAATGCACATTATGGAAATATGTTAAGCCTTAATTTAGTGTTTTAAAGGCAAGATACCAGATTGAAGACCTCATGGATCACACGGAAGGCCTAATAAGGCCTAACGCGCAGAAAACAATGTCATCAAGGTTTCACATCAGTAGAAGTTTCCTCCCGAGAAAGGACACAATACCCATGTTGTTTTTATTCTATGTCACGTTCCTGAGAATATTTCCACCCTAAAAAAATAGTCCTAATGCTACCAGAGCATTGTTACACGGTATGGCAGACCTCAAAATCGTTTATCTACCTTTTTTTTATTCACCAGAGTACTGCAGAGTACTACAGCCGAGAGTACATCAAGAACATACATGGAGTAAATTTTAGCCTGTCGAAGACCACTCTTTCTCCCAAAAGAGTATATAAGATTAATGCATAGACATCAAAACAGAATGGGCCTCGAGCCCCTCTTCCTTCTTTGTTTTAATGTTTCATTTAGTGTTTCATCTACCTCCTCTACCTCTCTTCCAGATATAAAAACTCATGAGAAAACATTGTAATCGTTGTTGATCGGATATCTGTGAATTATAAGTTGTTTCTCTTGAGATATATTTCTCTGTGTAAAGTTGTAAGGTAGGCCGAGGAAGATGTTTTTAGACTGAATATCAAGCTGTTGGCAATGTTGTACATGACTGGTGTTGCTCTTTAAGATGACTAGCCCAACTGAAAGCCTGCATATTGAATAGCAAGTAAACCCTTTCCTGAATCCATTGCCCAATGGTCTGAAATGTTCTCTAAGTTATCTCTCCTTTTCCTAAAATACTCTTTGCTCATCCTTGTCTTATATTGAAACCATCTTTCCTGTTTCCCAACAACCAAACAAACAATCAGACAAACAAACCCGTACTTATAACTAGCCTAATATCGTAACACAGAGCTTCAAAGACATAAAGCCTTTGCCTATATAGAGAGATCCCTCTCTGGACCCAGGAGGGCTAGATCCTGAGGTCTGAAAGTGGTTCTGATGTTGTCTCATCTTTTGGTATTACCAAAATTTCCAAAACATGGGAACCCCAACATAATGGCGACTCCGCTGGGGAACGCTTTGAGCAAAACACACCTTTGAACACTTCACAGACTCAAAGAAGACCATAGTAGCCTTAGTTTGGTGGTTAATCACTGCGGTGGATAGTATACCTCCTCGACACATTCTAAACCTTCCACCTGGCGACTCCATAGTTCTTCAACAGTTAAAAGACTCCACTGGTGATCAGTAGGCTTGCTGATTATCTTGGTTCACATAAGACTCCACTGGGAGACTAATATCCGTAACAACATCAGTCGTAATATAAGTTAAGCTTCTTTGTTCGAAGGCAGTATTCTAGCTTCAAGAGTCATTCACACAAGAGCTTATCTCGACCCAAACCCACCTGAAATAGCTGACAACCCCGAGAGAATTCTCAAGAAATCTCTTACACCTAAAAGACCAACTATTTCCAGACACATCCATAGAGCTAACTCTGCACCAGATGATTTCATAGCTCTATCAGACATTCATTTTGACCTAGGCCTACCAAGCAGTCTACTGAGAACTAGGTCATTCAGTGTTCCAGACCAGCCAGACCTTGAGCTTCCTGGTTCACCACCTCACAGTAGTCAACACAGTAGGGATAGACAGACTCATCCATCTACACCTCCGGATATTCATTTCATTCAAACTTGGGGCTCTGTCATCCTAAATCAGCTCAACAGACTACTTCTGGTCCTAGTATCCCTGTCATCCACATACCAGCCACTCAAGCCAACCCTTTACCTCCTCAGAACATCATCATGGCAGCCTGGTATGCACCTCTGGTGTTACCTCAGCCTCTAGTGCCTTTACCCAACGATTATCAATCAAATATCCCACATTACACTACAAAGGAGCCCATTACAGCTCAGCACCATGTAGACAGGATGGAAGATTCCTTTTACTATATGGAGAAGACGATGAGACGGTCAAAATGAGAATATTCGCACAGAGTTTAGGAGGTGATGTGAAGAAATGGTTTAAAGGCTTGCCTCCTAATACCATCCATGATATTCCCTCCTTATATCAGACCTTCATAAAAAAATGGGAAGTTAAGGCCAACCCTCTCCAAATCCTAGCTGAATACAAGAACCTTAAAAGAAACATAGGAGAGAGTGTCCATGATTACTCTACAAGGTTCAACAGCGTTTATAACGCTCTTCCTCCACACATGAAACCCCCACAAGGTATGGCTCTAGTGAAATATCCCGAAGGATTTGATGCTGACATGGCCTACCAGCTTAGGGAGAGAGATTACAACACATTGGAAGATATGAAAAAAGGAGCAGTGAGTGTAGAGGCTAACTTGATTGAGAAGAAAGCCAGAATGAGGGTTGAGAAAAGGGTAACGTATAGAGATTACACCGTAGCTTCCACATCTGATCCCAATTATGATCGTCTATCTAAAAACGTGGAAAAACTACAGCAAATGATGGAAAAATGGTTGTCATAGTCAGTAACCAAAACAAAAACCAAAACCAAAACCAAAACTTTAGGAGGAACAATACCACTCTAAATAGGCAAAGAGATTTGGACCAACAAGTCATACCCCCATTTCAAGAGAACTTCCTTGATGAAGATGAGGGGATTATAGAAGAGTCTGAGGAAAACACTATAAATATGTTTGAGATGGATAACTTAATCCACAACTGTTCCACAGAAGAAGATCAACCCTCACCCTCATATTGGGATGAGGAAAGATTAGAATATGAGGATTACAGGCTAGGATTTTAAAATGCCATCATGCAGGTCAGGGAATAGTATGAAATTAGAAGAAAAAAGAGCTTCGACAATTCCAAACCCAAATATTTTGAGATTACCATTAAGAAAAGGCCTGAGAAAACTTCTAAAGTAACTGCTGAAAGTAACAAATCAGCAGCTAAGAGTTATGGGAAGAACAAAGAAAAAGACAACCAAAACACTGATAAGCAAAGTCAACCAACTAGCAGCACTAGCACTGCAATTAGTGCTCCCGATAAAACAGTTCTTAATCCTGTACATAGTGAGAATTAGCACACTGAGCCTACCACTAAAGTAGTGGCTAAAAAGATAGAGTTGAACATTACAAAGATTCAATCCCTCTTCAATTTGGAGAGTGAGATAGCTAAAATTAAAATCTCTGTTCCACTCTCGGAGTTGGTCACTCAGGATGTATATAAAGGCCAAATTTTGAAAGCTTTAAATCTAGGGGAAAATAGTGACACTGTCAATCTGAGTGATGATCAACCAGCCCTTTTGTTTGGTCCAAAGATAGAGGGGAAGTTTCAGGAAGGGGTAGTACCTCCTTTTTATATCAGTCTCAATATCCATGACAAGATCCTTCACAATGCGATACATGACTCTGGGGCATCACACAACTTAATGCCTAAGGTAGTTATGGAAAAGTTAGGCCTAGAGATAACCCACCCTTATAAAGATTTATATTCATTTGACTCTAGCAGGGTAAAGTGTCTTGGCCTGATCAAGGACCTATGTGTGAACTTAACCTAGATACCAGCCAAATGTATGGTTATGGATGTTGTAGTGGCAGATGTGCCACCTAATTATGGCATGTTGCTATCGAGGTCATGGGGAGCCAAGCTGCAAGGTACAATGCAGATGGATGGGGCATATGCCACAATCCCTGTCTTTAGCCAGCTTAGGAGACTGTATAGAGGGGCACAAATGAAATTCCTGGTCAGCAGCCCTGAAAAGCCTGAAAATTCTCCTCTGTACTCTGTACACACAGATCTGGACTCCTTTATCCTTTGCAATGATGAATCCTTGGGAGAGACAGAACCAGAAAACAAAGATACTAACAATGAGATAGCGCCCATAGATATCAACATAATGGCCACTCTAGACTTAGAAGAAAATGAGGATGAAACCTGTGGACATTGCACTGAAAACAAAACTCTGAGTCAACAAGAAAAAGAATGTAAATAGCTGGCTAGTTACCCCTCACAAACTCATAAAACACACGAAGAATGAAACCGTCCATGGTCCAACGCAGACCCCATAACACAACAGACCAGTGAAACCCACATTAGGGAGGGAAATGACGATAAGCCTGAGAGTAAACCCTTATGGGAGATGAAATTTGATGGGTCGTGCACCAGGAGAACTGTAGGATCAGGAGTGTGGGTACATAACACAGAAAGCGACTATGCTGAGAGTCATGCTTTCAATTTAAACTTCAAATGTACTAACAATATCACAGAGTATGAGGCTCTCATCCTAGGCTCGAATCCGTTAAAAAAACTAGGAGCCCATAGGATAGCTGTGCATGGAGACTCTGAGTTGATCATAAAACAAGTGAACGGAGAGTATACAGCGAAACACCCTAGGTTAAGAGCGTACAGGAATGATGCTATGGATTTATTGAAAACCTTTGTAGAATATGAACTAGTGTTTGTTCCTAGGAGTCAGAACGTAATTGAAAACTGATTAGCCTGCATAGCTAGTTCATACCACAAGACTCCCAGCAACAAAAAACTCATCATTCAGACCAAATTCAAACCTGCAGTGCCGGATAACGAAAAATATTGGCAGGTCTTTGAGGGAAATAAGCAGATTGAGGATTTCCTGATTGGCAGGAACGAGTTTGAATTCTCTGATTCAGACTCGAAATCTGATGATTGCTTCCTAAATGAAGAGCCCTCCGATGAAGAAAAATCACCCCATAACATAGAAATAAACGCTTTAACTGAACAACTTGGAAATCCAACCAAGGAGTATGAGAACGCAAATAAAGAGGAAGTAAAGGTGCTGCAGTAGAAAGACAAGAATATACCCAGGGGACTGGCACCTTTAGAGGACCTTTTTGACTTTGACGATGTAGCGAAAAAGCCCACTATAGAACACTCAGACTTGGATGTTGAGGAATGCAACATAGGCACTGAAGACAAGCATAAGATGATTAAGTTGCCTAAGTCCCTGCCCGCAGACATGAAAAGTAAGTGCATTGACCTATTCAAGGAATTCATCAATGTATTTTCCTGGAGCTACGAGGATTTGAAGGCCTATGACACAAACATCATACAACACAAAATACCTTTAAAAGAAAACCAGAAACCCTTCAGATAGAAACTTCGCAGAATTAACCCAAAACAATTGCCTGCAGTAGAAAAGGAAATAAAAAGGATGTATGAGGCAGGAACAATAGTTCCTGTGAGGTTCTCTGATTGGGTCTCGAACCTAGTAGCTGTGAGAAAAAATACAGGTGAGATCAGACTGTGCATAGATTTCAGAAACCTTAACAGAGCCTCACTCAAGGATAATTACCCTTTGCCGAAGATGGAACATATTCTTCAGAAGGTGGTAGGCTCAAAGAGGATCTCCCTGTTAGACGATTTTTCAGGTTATAACCAAGTTTTAGTGCTCCCAGAAGATCAACTCAAAACTGCTTTCACCACTCCATGGGGCACTTTTATGTACGTGAAAATGCCCTTTGGACTGATGAACGCTGGTGCAGCCTTCCAACGAGTGATTGACATAGCTTTTTCAGATGAAATAGGGCACTTCATTATCATCTATCTGGATGACATAACGGTCTACTCCAAGACTGATGAGGAACTCCTAAAACATTTGAGAAGAGTTTTCAAAAAATGTAGGAAGTTCGGTCTATCATTAAATCCCAAAAGACTATATTCGGGCTGTAGGAAGGAAAGCTTCTCGGCCATATCATATCTGAGAAAGGAATTAAGATAGACCCACAAAGATTTGAGGGAATACTACAAATCACACACCCAAGAAACATTAAAGAGTTACAGTCCTTTATTGGGAAAATTAACTTCTTAAGGAGGTTTATTCCCAACTTAGCTGAACACCTCAGGAATATGACTAACATGCTGAAGAAAGGTGTAGGGGTTAAGTGGACTATTGAGGCTAAAAAATATTTTGAATCGGTTAAAATTGCCCTCACTCGGGCTCTTGTCTTAATCAGCCCAGATTTCTCAAAAGATTTCCTGATATTTTCATTTGCCTCCGAGCATACAGTGGCTGCAGTTCTACTGCAGAAAAATCCGGAGGGAATGGAACAGCCTATTGCCTTCTTCAGCAGGGCTCTGGGAGATGCACCCTTGAAATATAGCATAATGGTAAAACAGGCCTATGCTTTGGTTAAGGCCTTGAAATACTTCCAAGTGTATATAATGCATTCTCACACCATAGCCTACGTGCCTAACATAGTGGTTAAAGACATTTTGTCCCAAGATCCTAATGGAAAGAGGGGCAAATGGATTGCTATAATATTGGAATACAACCTAGAAATAAAACCCACAAAACTGATCAAAGGTCAGGGCTTAGCTCAATTAATGGCTGAATAAAATCTACAAGCACTTGACATTAACATGGTAGATGCCTTAGACGAGCAGAAAGGACTGCCTAATCCTACAGTAGAGGAACAATTTCAAAAATCCCCTTGGTATTCTGATATCCTGTATGTGCTTACAAACCTCAATGCCCCTCCTGAATTATCGAAAACTAAGGCCAGATTCCTAAAGCTAAAAGCTAGAAACTATTGCATACTGAATGAATGTTTATACTGGAAAAATGCAAATAGTCTATTGCTTAAATGTTTTCCTGAAACTGAAGCAGAGAAGATTAAACAGGAGTTCCATACAGGAGAGTGTGGAGGCCACTTGAACTGGAAAGCCACTGCTAACAAAATACTCAGAGCTGGCTATTATTGGCCTACACTTTTCAATGACATCCATAAAATGATAATGGCGTGCCATAAATGCCAGATTTTCGAAGGCAAAAGAAAGCTCCTCCCGTTACCATTACAACCCATTTTTGTTGAGGGACCCTTTTTGTAATGGGGCCTAGATTTCATTGGAGAAATACACCCTGCTTCTTCTGCACAACACAAGTGGATCCTTATGGCCACAAACTACTTCACTAAGTGGATAGAGGCCATACCTTCTAGGAATGCCATAGATTCTGTCATCATTAGGTTCCTAGAAGACCACATCCTCTCTTGGTTTGGCTGCCCAAGCAAAATAATCACTGATAATGTTGTTGCTTTTGGATCCAATAAAATGGTTTTTTTTGTCACAGGTATCAAATAGCACTCTTTCATTCAACTGCTTATTACCCACAACGTAATGGGTTAGTTGAATCATCAAACAAAATCTTGGTGACCATCATCAAAAAACTGCTTGAAGAGAATAAGAAGTCATGGCATAACAAGTTAGTGCATGCTTTGTGGGCTGACAGGCTTACAACGAAGAAATCCATTGGCATGTCACCGTATCAGCTTGTCTATGGAACAGAGGCAGTGTTTCCTACCAGCCTTAGGGTACCAGTGATTAAACTTGTCGAAGAGATTCAGACAGATGAAGATAGCATGGTGAGGAGGATAAATCAAACAATTCATCTCCAAAAAACAAGGGAAGAGGTCTATAACATAGCTCTGAAAGTTCAGGAACATATAAAGAAATTATTTGATAAGAGAGAAAAAGCCTGTAACTTCAAAATTGGAGATAAATTTCTGAAGTGGGACTCAAGGAGAGAAGACAAAGGAAAGCATGGAAAGTTTGACAGTTTGTGGAAGGGTCCTTACATCATCCAGGCCACTGTTGGTCCAAGTGCCTTTTTTCTGCAAGAGCTAGATGGTACAGAGCTGTTTGGGGGTCCTGTCAATGGCAGGATGCTCAAACACTATTGCTGATTTCTGATTTCTAGTTTTCATTCCCATTGTAAATACCATTGCTGTGTTATTTTTTCAAGAAAAAAGAGAAAATGTTTCAAAAAACAGAGAGAAAGGAAGGTTCAGACATGCTCAAAACATGAACCTATGAAGTGCAAAGATTGGCTCTAACATGATCAAAACCTGAGCCAAAGGAAGTGAAGACAACCAGTTCTAACATGCCCAAAATCTGAACCAGCAAAGAAGAAAGAAGAATCAGCTCTAACAAGCCCAAAACCAGAGCTGAAATGAAGAAGAAGGTGACTCTAACAAACTCAAAACTTGAGTCACTAAGAAAAGAAGGATGCTTCAAAGTTTCAGATTTCAAGCCTTCAAGATTTTGTTTCAGTTTTCCACAATTTCAGTCCATGTGCAACTGTCTTTATGCCTTGGATCTACAGCAAACTAGACTTTCTAATCCTAATTTGACTGTTTTTAAATTTCTATTGTAGAATGTAGAGAATAAATCTGCTGGACAGTTTAATCCCAACAGATATTAGATTAGGTAGAGAAACATGTGAGGCCAACAGTTTAACTTGGTCTCATGGAGTGATAAGGGTAGAATTAGATTAATGTGTTTTCTGTTTTTAATAAAAAATGATGAAGAAGGTCTGCAAATTCAAATGCACCTTGAAGAAAAAAGGTTAGGACTGTAGGATGGGTAGGTAGATTGTTTGGGGAATGCTTTCTGCTGATTAACATACATCATGTTTTCAATAGCTGAAATCAAAGAAGAGAAGATGGTCAAAGATCAGGCATCTGGCCTACTCCAAAGATGTATTCTCTGAATTCTTGACTCCTTCAAGAAGAAGCCATCCCCATGTGGAGCCACTATTATCCACCTATGAATTTTTTGTCAAGAAAACAGGTGGCTAAAATGTTTTTGAGCCTTCAAGGAATGCATCTCCTCCGAAAACACATCATCCTTGAAGCTCCTGTGTGTTCATTGCCTTTAAAAAGATCCTCACTGCTGTTCCCAATCGCTAAGCCTCACTGCCTGTGGAAAATTGTGCTAAAAAAGTCCCCCATTTTCCCTTGTACCTATGTAAATTTCCCCATTATTAATCTTTTTCCCACTCTTAAAATTTCCCCTTTGTTTCCCAAAATCCCTCAAAATCCCCTAAACCATCCATTTCATCCTTAGAACCAAGTGAAAATCCTTCATTTGATTTTAAATACCTCTTTTTACCTCTACCGAAAACCTCCCTTCAGCCTTAAAACGTTGTCTCTAAGGCTAAAAAACCCATTTTCCTCTTTAAACAGGCTAGCCCCCTTTGGCCCAGCCCCAAAAACCACTTCCCCACATGACCCCAGCACTAAGACCAAGCACTATCCTGTAAGGCACTATCGCAATCGGAGAGGCGGACGGAAGCACATTCCTGTGTTAAACAAAGAAAAACTCCAATGCGATGACATTGTTCTGTGATTCTCAGGAGTAATCTCCACCGTTGATTCTCATTTCGATCTGACGGTCGCCGCACCGTCGCCCGATCGCTAATCGTGAATCATAAACGGTGCTACCCTCCGCCCTTTGTGATTGCGATCCTCCGATTGATATCCTTGCCGTCGATTTCCCTTTCGATCCGACGGCCCTCGCTTCCCCGCTCCGATCGCAATCGCAATTTTCAGATCGAGCCACCTTCTGTTCCTCCCGATCTGCGATCCTCTGATGCAGTCTCGGCCGTTGATCTCACATAAGATCCAATGGTCATGAGCCAATTGCACCATCGCTCATCGGAAGTGTTGACCTTTCCATCACTCCCCTCCTATTAGATCGCAGCCGTCGATCTCCTCCTGAGATCCGATGGTCCTGAGTGAATCGCCCTCCACCCATGGCCGGGTCCCACCTTTCAAACTCATTCCATATGTTTTTCATCGCATTTTCATGCATTTTCTATGTATTGCATTCCAAGGTCCGAAACCCATGTTTTTCATTAAAACATTAGATCATTCCACCCTAACATTTAGATTTTAATGTTTTACATTAGAGTTTTCATTTCGCCAACTTCCACATTCATTTCCCGCTGTTTCACTGCATTTTTCCCACAGTAACCTTTGCATCCATCGCTCTCATCCATGCCGCATTGCCATTCTCACAATGCTCCATAACCATCCTTCCCATGCAAGTGTTTCTTAACAAATTCGTGTGTTTTGCAAGGTACAGGCGGTGAACGCCGCCATTGTTCATAGTCACTATTATAGTGGCACAATGCACAGAGAAAGCTGGTTTCAGAGCCTGATATCACAAAGAAGAGCCTAAGAAGGTGCTCAGAACATAATTTTCATTAAAGGACAGAGTTCAGCTCTGCAAAACTTCTCCGGCGCCACCAAAGCTCACATTTCACTGACAGAGACAGTCATGAAGCGACAAAGAGTATCAGTACAGAGTCAAGGAGTTCTAATGCACATTATGGAAAGATGTTAAGCCTTAATTCAGTGTTTTAAAGGCAAGATACCAGATTGAAGACCTCATGGATCACACGGAAGGCCTAATAAATCCTAACGCACATAAAACAATGTCATCAAGGTTTCACATCAACAGAAGTTTCCTCTCGAGAAAGGACATAGTACCCATGCTGTTTTTATTCTATATCGCATTCCTGAGATGATTTCCACCCTGAAAAAACAGTCCTAATGCTACCAGAGCATTTGTTACACGGTATGGCAGACCTCGAAATCATTTATCTACCTTTTTGTTTATTCACTAGAGTACTTCAGAGTACTACAGTCGAGAGTACATCAAGAACATACTTGGAGTAAATTTCATCCTGTCGAAGACCACTCTTTCTCCCAAAAGAGTACTGAAGATTAATGCATAGACATCAAAACAGAATGGGCCTCGAGCCCCTCTTCCTTCTCTATTTTAATGTTTCATTTAGTGTTTCATCTACCTCCTCTGCCTCTCTTCTAGATATAAAAACTCATGAGAAAACATTGTAATCGTTGTTGATCGGATATCTGTGAATTGTAAGATGTTTCTCTTGAGATATAGTTCTCTATGTAAAGTTGTAAGATAGGCTGAGGAAGATGTTTTCAGACTGAATATCAAGCTGTTGGCAACGTTGTACATGACTGGTGTTGCTCTTTAAGATGACTAGCCCAACTGAAAGCCTGCATATTGAATAGCAAGTAAACCCTTTCCTGACTCCATTGCCCAATGGTCTCGAGTGTTCTCCGAGTTATCTCTCCTTTGCCTAAAATCCTCTTTGCTCATCCTTGTCTTATATTGAAACCATCTTTCCTGTTTCCCAACAACCAAACAAATAATCAGACAAACAAACCCCTACCTATAACTAGCCTAATATCGTAACACAGAGCTTCAAAGACATAAAACCTCTGCCTATATAGAGAGATCCCTCTCTGGACCCAGGAGGGCTAGATCCTGAGGTCTGAAAGTGGTTCTGATGTTGTCTCATCTTTTGGTATTTCCAAACTTGCCAAAACATGGGAACCCCAACAGCTAACATGAAAAGCCAATGTACCAAGTGAAAAACAGGATGGTTGAAATAATTTGGGTATGGGTCCATTTTTGTCACTTTCTTCTTGGAGCAAGTGCCATTTTTTTAGTATCAACGGATTGAGATATATGATACGGCCTTGAGAGATTCGAGGCTACTCAGATGGCGTGACCTGATACCTCGCCAAGAAGGTGGCCAACAGATGCACTTACCTACAACGTTTTTCAATTGGATACATGATGAGGTGATCATATTAGATGACTATGCATATGCCGGTATAGATTTTCAGGGAGATCCAAATCTTCCCCTTCCACTAGGTGCACAGTGTTCTGATGCAGGTAAAAAAATCATTTTTTGGATTTTTTTTAAATTTTTAATGTTTTTTTTTTATGTGTTCTAAGATTTTAACCAATGATTATTTTGCAAATGTTGGACCCGAGAGACTAGCAGTTATGTCTTTGATTGCGAGGAAATTGGCACGCCAGATCGAGGATGCTCCTTATGAGGAGGGAGAAGACCCAATCGTGGAATGTGTTGATATGTGATATAATCAAAATTTCTTTCTAGTAATCGAACACGTAAATACATGTGTAAAATTTTAGGGTATCTTACTGAGTAATGCCCATTTAACTATAACACAATGAGTTGCAAGTCTAGTTTCACAACCAAGTCTTTGATACCGAGAGGAATTGTGTCGAATAACATCTCGATCACTAGACTATATTCGACAATATTATTAGTTCTTCGACCCAGACAATTACCTTGTAGATTAGAAAACTCTCCATTAGGGGAAAAAAGTGCCGATGCTGCGGACAATAAGTTCTGTGTTCTATGGAAAGCACCATCAAAAAAACCGAAATAATGGTTTGATGACATCTACAAACCAAGTGGAACACAAGGTAAGCAAAGGAAACATGTCTACAAAGCAAACAATCACACCAAAAAATATAAATGCACACTAATGAATCACATGATAATGTAAAAATTATTGTACTTGCGATTAAGCATAATACTTTTTCAGATAAAGCCCATTCTGGGGCTCAAACAACTAATTACCCTCATAATTGACTAGTTCATAGGCACCTTTATGTTATGAAACTGGCTCACAAAATAGAATAAAAGCTAGATCAACAACTTAAAATCAACCTCTTTGAGGGGGAAACCTTCTTTACATTACATAAATGAACAATTCTTTGATGCAACAAATGAAAAAACCTCCTTTCTCTATATAGTAGTCCAAGGGGTCACAATATAATCCTAGCTGACATAATAATAACAATGTAATGGCACAAAAATAACAATAATGGGCTTTTATGGGGCACAATAATAACAATATGAGGACTACATGGGCACACCAATAATAATAAGGGAGCCACACTAACAATAACAATAAGGGGATACACTAGTATTATAGGGACCTAGGATGCGACTCTCCTTCAAAAAAGTGTTGCCCTCAACGCTTGAGTAGTTCTAGATGCTTCTGTATAAAATTCTCATCCTCCCATGTCGAATCTTTAGTGGATAAGTTCTTCCACTTGATGAGATACTATGAAATTTATCGATTTCGTAGGTATCGAGATCTTGTTTCCGTGACTATTTCAGGTTCCAATATGATTTTTCCTTCTTCGTCAAGTTCTAGAAATGTCGTTTTAACTGGGAGCTTGTCACCTATAACCTTCTTTAAGCATGAAACATGGAAAACTAGATGCACTCGGGTAGATGCACAAAGCTCCAATTTGTATGCAATGGTACCAATATTTTGCAACACTTTGTAAGAACCATAATACTTTAGTGATAATTTATTATCCTTCTTAGATTGCTTGAGGGACATTTTTTTGTATGGTTGTAGCCGTAAAAATACCCATTCGCTACATCAAAAATTCTTTCATTGCGATGTTGATATCCCTGTTGTTTCATTCGATTTTCTCCAAGGTGAGGTTATCCTTTAAGAGTTGGAGAACTTGTTGTTGACGCTCGAAGTGATCTTCCACTACTTGAACCTTATAATTTTATCTTAAAGATGATGCGATGGAGGGTGGATGAAATCCATAAAGTTCCATAAATGGGGTCATTTTTGCTGCAGTATGGAAGGAAGTGTTATGCCACCATTCAACCATAGGTAACCATTTGACCCTTTGTGCATGTTTATCAAATACAAAGCAACAAACATATCCTTCCAAAAATTTGTTCACTACCTCAGTTTGCCCATCGTATTGAGGATGATATGATGAGCTATGAGCTAATTGAGTACCCAAACAAGAAAATAATTTCGTCCAAAAACTTCCTATAAAAATGGGATCGATTTCGCTTACAATAATCTTTAGGTTTCCATTTAGCTTTTGAATTGTTTCCATAAATGCAGTAGCAACTATACTGGCTTTAAATGGATGAGATAATGCACAAAGGTGTGCATACTTGGAAAGTCTATCAACTACCACCATGATGACAAAATTTCCTTCAGACTTGGGTAAAAACCTGTGATAAAATCAATTGAAACCTCCTCCCAACGTTGACTTGGAATGGATAAAGGTTTTAATAGACCTGGGGTCTTAATTGTCTCAACTTTATTTTGTTGGAAAATCAAACATTTTTCCACAAAATTTTGAATATTATATTTAAGGCCATCCCAAAAAAATTCCTTCTTGACTCTGTGGTAAGTTTTTAAAAATCTTGAGTGTCCTCCTAAAGGAGAGGTGCGCAATTCCAAAAGAATATTTTATTTGAGTTGGGAATTCTTACAAAGATATAAACTATCTTTGTACCACAATGAATAATTTTTCCAGCCAAATGTTTCATATGTACTGGGATCTTGCAGCGACTTTTAAATGAGTGTCCACACGTCTTCATCATTCTTCCATTCATCCCTTGCTTTGGTTATCCACTCAGGTTGGATAATGGAAATGGTATAAAACAATGCTTCCACATCCTCATCCTTTCTTGAGAGTGCATCTGCAACAACATTTTGCTTCCCTTTTTTGTAGAAGATTCCAAAGTCATAACCCAACATCTTTTTGGCCCATTTTTGTCGCTCTTCTAAAGATAATCTTTGTTCCAAAAATTATTTAAGACTATCATGATATTTTTTTACCTTAAAGTGTCTTCCCATTAGGTAAGGTCAACATTGCTTTAGTGTATGTAGTATTTCCAACATTTCCTTCTCATAAATAGGTTTCAGTAAATACTTTCCTTTGATTGGACGACTTTCAAAAGCAATGGGTCTTCCTTCTTGCATTAAAATCGTACCAATTCCATTTCCTGAGGCATCACATTCCACAATAAAGGTTTTTGTGAAGTTTGGCGTAGCTAAGACTGGTGATTGGCACATTACGTCTTTAAGATGTTCAAAGGCCTTAGTTGCTTATGGAGTCCAAGAAAATGTATCTTTTTTTAGTAATGATGTTAAAGATGCTGATATTTTCCCATAATTCTTAACAAACTTGTGATAATACGTTGTTAACCCTAGAAATCCTTGAAGATGTTTTATGGTTGTAGGTATGTTCCATTCCTTAATGGGTTTAATTTTTTTAGGGTCTACATTAACATCCTCATGAGATACAATATGCCCCAAATATTCCACCTCCTGTACTCCAAAGAAACATTTGGAGGTTTTTGCATATAATTGTTTCTCCACCAATAGTTTAAGCACCATGCCAACATGTTGAGCATGATCCTTCCAAGACTTGTTGTAGATTAGTATATCATCAAAAAATACTAACACAAATTTTCTAAGGGTTTGAAAATGGAATTCATCAAACCTTGAAATGTGGAAGGTGCATTAGTAAGGCCAAAAGGCATGACCAAAAATTCATAATGACCCTCATGAGTTATGAATGTTGTTTTCAAAATGTCTTCAGTCTTCTTTCTAATTTGATGATATCCAAAACGAAGATCTATCTTGGTGAAGTAAATTGCTCCATCTAATTCATTCAATAATTCATCAATGACGGGGATGGGAAATTTATCTTTAATAGTAAGCTTGTTGAGCTCCCTATAATCCAGACACATACTCCTTGATACATCCTTCTTGTGCACCAATACTACTGGAGCAAAGAAAGAACTTTGACTAGGTTGAATTATACCAGCCTCTAGCATTTCTGCAACCATACATTCAATCTCACTCTTTTGAGCATAACGATATCTGTAAGGCCTAATGTTTGGAGGAACAGTTCCTGGAATAAAATGAATAGCATGATCAGGATCACGAATAGGTGACAATCCTTTCTGAGTCTCAAATACCTTGGAATGATTGTCCATAACATTTTGGAGATTTGGAGAAATAGATGATTTTGACGATTGAACCTGCAGTGAGCATAATTGTGAAATTACGGCTCATTGTTATTTCTTGAGAAGCTTTGTCATGACTGTTGTAAAATGTAACTAGGTCGGTCTTCATGTTGACTATGTAATTATGAAAAGAAGGAGACAAAGATAATAAAATGTATTTTTTTGTACTTGCTTCATGGGTTTTATGAGCAAGATTTTATTATGTAGATAGAATTCTTCTTGATGTCTATTAGGTTCTTGTCTTCTAGGTATAAATAGGATTAAGTGTCAATGTCTTGAAGGATCCAGTTCAGATGAAGAAGCTCTCAACAACCCTCCTAAATTATTGGAAGACAAGCTCTTTAAAAAGAAAAAACAACCTACATATATAGAAATATATGCTAGAGAAAATAAGCTACCAAGTCAGCCTATATACCAATGGAACGGTCGGCCCAATAGATGGAAAGTTATATATATATATATACATATATATATATATCTATATATATATATATATATATATATATATATATATATATATATATATATATATATATATATATATATATATACATATATATATATGACTGCTTCAAGTAAAATTTCATTTGGTGGAGAAAATAGCGAATCTGTCTGAGTTAGTGCAGATATCTCAAGGAATAATCACAGTGAAGTCTACGGTGAAAAACATGGAAAGAAGGGTAACTAAATGCGGATCTGAGGCATCATAGCAGGTGATAAGGTGCAGATCTAAGGATGGAAGTCTGATGCAGATTGAAAGGGATAAACTATGGAAGGAGCAGAAGTATAATTTGTGAAACATACAGGAGTATAATACGTGTAAGGAACAGAAGTATAAGATTGCAATCAAGTCTGTAGTGGACGGCGTTGGAGAAGAAAATATAAATTTAGGAAGTAAATCAAAGATTTACCTTCCTAAACACATTTTAAAATATTCAGTTACAAATCAATTTTGTCTCTACATTTTAAGTACTTTGATAATTGACTTGATGAAGGATTAACTAAAAGAATACATAAGAAAGCTCACAAGTAATTATCAAGAAGAGAATTTGAATTAAACCCCAGCCCTTAAATTATCAACATGGAATCAAAGCTATGGTTATAAGAAAGGGCTATCAGTGATACATATCCACTTTATTTTGGAGGTTACAATATCGACTTGGATACATTGCAGCTTGTATATCAAAGTGATTATGAATCATGTCACCTACATCACACGTGTTCTCTCTGTGCTCAATCCAGTGATATTACACTTTGGATGCATGGGTTAACAAACTTAGATCTCAGTCAAGGAGAAACTATAGTTCGAAGAGTAACCACAGTTCGGATATATCACAGTCGCATTATCGGCATGCCTATTGCAGACTGCAGTGAAGAAAATGGGCAGGACTCTAGTCATCAGTGCTAGTAAAGTAATACAACAGTGATGTTATCATGATTCGACATGTATGGATCAATGCAACCAAAACAAGAGCTTGCAGTACACCAGAAAGTCTCACCAATCTCAGCAAAGATCTTGGTATATTCTAAAGTTGTTACAATGACAAGTTTTGGGTATACTATCATGTGATCCTCGACAATAGATTACAAATCTAAGTACTAAAACTCATATCAGTCAAGGGAACATATAACATTTATTTGATGCTTCCTTCAAATATTTCTAATATATCGTTGAACTCACAATGACATGATCTCAACATACCAGTTGTAGTCACAGCTTCGAAAAAAATACAGTCTTGATCTAGATGGCAGTAGAAAATTTCAGCAACATGAATGGATGTCGTGTGATCTCAATACCATATAGTCTGAAGCAGCTCAAGCAAGAATCTCATTGCAGAATATCTTTCAAGGAAGCATCAAGGTGAAGATCTCCTCTTCACTTGCCAAGTAAGTATCTTTCATTTTTATAATCAATTTTAGTTAAATGAATTTGTTTTGCAAGGAGATATATAAGGTGGTTGTACTACCAAAGGTCCTTGCATGAAATAAGGAGGATATTCATAGTCCTCATAGATAAGTGAAGTCATAGATAATGGTCTCCTTTGAATTCATGGAAAGGAACTCTTAAGGTTCTCTCACATGAACAATATTGGAGACATAAAAGAAGCTGGAAGGATAATTATGAATATTACAAGAAAATATGGTCCTTAAAGGACAATGTCAAATATAGGATAAAAGAAATCTCATGTCACCAGAAAGGATGGAAGGATTTGATGAAAATAACTCCATGAGAAGAGTGAGTAAGAGATCATTAAGATTGGTCTCCCTCACAATAAGTCTCTTTATTGCTCCTAGATCCCGCATAAGATATATCTATAATAAATAATAGGATGTGGTATGACATCATGAATTTATTAGAAACAAGAACTCATATGATCATAAGGGTAAAAAAATTCATGGCATAAGTAAGTGACCTCATTCAGCAACTTAGGGTTTCTATGAATGAAGACAAGTTGAGGGAAGAGTCAAGTGGTGGGGCCCAAGGGGTCAATAGCGATCGGAGATCGGGAGCGAGGACTAATCGCAATCGCAATAGGGAAAGTGCGATGCAATCAATTAGAGGGGAAAGCGATCAGAGGGGAGCTTGCGATTGCGATGATCGGAAGTCAGAGCGATCGGAGGTGGACATACGATGCGATCAATCGCATCGCAAATAATTGCGATAGACCGATCGGGGGACGTCGCATAAAAGTTGCGATTGCGACGATCTGCGATTAGCGTAGGCCGTTGGATCAACAGTGGAGAATGCAGTCGGGAGATCACAATCGGGGAACACAAAGGGACGGCACATACAAACTTGCGATTGTAATTGGGCGGGGAGTGCGCGGACCATTGGATCCAGCAGGAATATGGACGGCTAGGATGAGGTCGGAAAGTTGCGATCGGAGGGGCGGAAGGGAGACGCGATGCGATCAATCGCATCGCAAACATTTGCGATGAACCGATCGGGGGACGCAACATAAAAGTTGTGATTGCGAAGACTTTCGATTAGCGCGGGCCATCCGATCTATGTGTAGATCAACGGTGCGGAACACAATGGAGGACTTAACATCAAAATACGATTGCACCCGAGTTTTCCGGTTGTAACAAAGAAATGCGCCCGCCCGACACTCCGATTGCGATTGGCTCCCTAGGCTTTAAGCGATTGGTCTTGGGATACGGGTATATGTTGGGAAGTGGTTGGGGCTGGCGGGAAAAGGGCTAAGCCCTATTATAAGGTCGGAAAGTGGGTTTTTAACCCATTTTAATGAATTTTAAAGCCAAGGAAGGGAAACGATAGGGGGAACAAAGGGGAAAATGGCCCAACAAAGGGTAAGGGTGGAATTTTAAAGAGGATTTTTTTGGGGAATTTAGGGAGGAAGGGGGAATTTGAGGGAAAAAGGAGGACTTTGTCAAAGGGGAAAAAGGGGTAAAATGGGACATTTTGCAGAGGTACAAGGAGGCTTCAAGGATGATGTGTTTTCAGGGAAAATGCCTTCCTTGAAGGCTCAATAACATTTTAGCCCCCTGTTTGCTTGTCAAAAAATTTATGGGGGGCTAACAGTGGCTCCACATGGGGATGGCTTCTTCTTGAAGGAGTCAAGAATTCAGAGAATGATCTTTGGTGTAGGCCAGATGCCTGTTGCTTGGCACATCCGTTTCTTTCTTGGATCAGCTGCCACAAATTATGAAGACATCATATCAGCAGTAAAATTTCTCCCAAACAACTACCTACCCACACTATAGTCCTAACATTCTTCTTCTGGGTGCATTTGGACTTGCAGACCCTTTACATCATCAATTTTTACAAACAGGGAAAATAAACCTATTCTACTTCTACCCTTATTACTCCACGAGACCGGATTAGACTGTTGGCCTCATAGCATTCTCTACCTAATCTAATATCTTCTAGGATTAAACTATCTAGCAGATTTCTTCTCTACATTCTAAGATAGAAATTGAAAAATAGTCAAGCCAGGATTAGACTGTCTGGCTTGCTGGACCTTTGCAGAAATTAAAACAACTAACTACAGGCTCACAGGTTGAGCTTTATTTCAGACTTCCTACCTACCCTACTCTAACTGTAAATATCTAATGCTCTAGGTGATACAATAATGCCAATGCAGCCAGTCAAGTAATAGCAAAAAGGGGAAGAAGAACTGACTGCTCATCAGAGACAACCGTAGGATGCTCTGCATGTGGATCTTCAAAACTGAGGCCACCAGCAGTGGTGACCAATTCTGATGTACTTGGCTCTTGCAAAAGATTGATGCTTGAGGAGCTGAGCCAATCAGGGCCTCCATGTATTCTGCCACAGGATCAATCAGCACATGATATAAACTTTTTTTTTTAAAGCCTACCATGGCTGGTAGGCTGTCTGTATCCTGGGCAGCTTCAATCACTGCACCAGCAGTGAGGCCCTCGTAATTACACTCCTCCTCTTCCTGGTTGGGAGTATTTGGCGTATGGGCATCAACCAGGAATACATCTTCTTCCGCTGGATCAAGACAAAGATGTCTATGGGAAAGAAGGTCTCGCTCATCTTCAATGCAGCCTAAGCTAGAGGGCTCATTATATTCGATAGTGCTGTCCTCTAGTAGTGCAGGTTGGCTCTGCTGGAGCAAACTGAACACTGTGAAAAAATTAGCATTTACTTGAGCAGGGGCTTCTTTGATTACCTTAATCCTTTCGAGATAAGGCTCAAGATATTCATTCCGCTCAAGATTTTCTTCAACTCTTTCTTCCTTGTCCTCTGTGCTGAAAATCTGCTGGCTTTCGTCCTCTTGGCAAGTATAACTAATGTTCGGATAAAAAGCAGACAGAAGATTCAATGAATCTTCGTCTGCTATCATGCTTTCAACGCTTTCTCCATCAATATCATAGATGGCCTGCGTTGGCTCATCATTTCCTTGAAGTTGATGGTCGTAATATTCCTCCCATGAATCTAATGATGATGGCCCTGTAAGCTCAGTTTCCCCTTGGAAAAAATTATCATCAGACAGATCAAAATCAGAGAAATCATAATTATAAGCACTGTCACCCATCAAACCTTCAGGACTCTCGGCAAGTATTTCCTCAAAATAGTCTGCAAGTTCATTTTCTGATTCAAGCTCTGGTTCATCATGCATGTTTGGCATGTGGCTTCTGTCTTACAGAGATCTGGCTTGTTCTGTTCGAGGACAAGGTGCAGGTCACTTCCAATCATCATTTCCAGTTTCAACCTCATATTCTTCCTCTTCTATGTTCAGCAGGGTGTTGGCAGTCTCTATCAATATTTCCAGCTTGTTCTCTAAAGAGATCTGCACTATTTGCCTTGCCTGGTCTTTCTTTGTCGCCTTTAATATTTCCTCCCTGCACTTTATGTTGTATTCGACAGTGATTGCTATATTCTGAATTTCCTCCAGGCTCGAAGGTTCTCTTTCTCTTATATGGAATTCCACCTCGGGGTCGAAAGAACTCGGATAATCCACTAGGGCCCATCCTAGAGGTGGTTTTATGTCAGAAGGTATTGCATGATATACCTTGTTGAACCTGGCTGAAAATTCCTGTACTGTCTCACCTGGCTGCCTTCTCAAATTCTGATATTCTTTTAGGATGAGGAGAACATTCTTCGGGGCTGCCCACCTATCAAGGAAAACTTGAGAAAATTGATGAAAGCTGCAAATACTTGTCTCTGGCAGGCCTTTGAACCAATTCTTAACATTTCCTTGTAATGACAAGGCAAACATTCTGATGCACACATCATCTTCTTCTATTTCATACAGTTCAAGTAAATCCTCAAGGTTTTGAACATGTTCTTCAGCAGTGGCCCCTTTATTTTCTCCATCAAAAAGAGGCAGCTGGTTTATAAGTTTTGAGGGAAGGGGTTGGAAGATAAGAGGTAAAACCAGAGGCTTATATCTTTCTATGACCTTTGTGGGTGTGGGTATTGCAACAGGAGGCTCATGACTGCTTGCAGTTTCGTTAGGAATGGGGGATACTACATGAGGCTCTTGTTCCACCAGGTCTTTCACAGGAGTGCAGGTCTCCTCATGGTCTGAAGACTAAGACTTGAGATCTTTCCCACATTCATTATGGGTATCATCTTTGTACACCTGATTAGGCTTAAAGTAGGACATAACATAGTGGTAGACGAAGACAATGAATTCTTTAAACCAAATCCAACCCATGTGTTCTATCCTTCTATGAGGTCTGGCCATATTTTAGGTTCTTCCTCTAGTGGAGTCTTTGAGAGTTATGGAGTGTGGAGTCGCCAGGTGGATGTATATGAATGTTGAAGTAGGATTTTGTCCACCATCAGCAATAGAATGCCAATCTAACCAGAGATCTTGGGTCTTTGAGTGCCTAAGAATGTTTAGGTGAAATGCACTCAATTCCCCAGCGGAGTCGCCATTATGTTGGGGTTCCCATGTTTTGGCCAGATTGGCAAGACCAAAAGATGAGACAACATCAGAACCACTTTGGGGCCCTAAGATCTAGCCCTCCTGGACCTGAAGAGGGATCTCTCCAAATAACAAAGAATCGTATATATCTTTGAAGCTTAAATGAGATGTTAGGCTAGGTATGAAGCACAAAGGTAGGTTTAAAATGATTTGGTTGGTTGGTAGCTGGGTTGGTCATGAGATCATAGACTGAGAAGGTAATGGAAGGAAAGGAACAAAACAGGAGGATGTTTCAGCAAAGGGGATAGGTCAAGAAAGTGCCATCCATTGGGCTATGGAGTCATGAAAGGGAAATACTTGCAACAACTAGCCAAGGCTTTCAAAGGGAAAGTCATCTACACTAAAGGATCTTTTAGATAGATGATGGGATGGAACATTAAGGATTGAAAGTGAAAGAAGGAAAGGCACCCAATTTCTGTCTATAGATTGGGTCAGAGGTCATTTAACTCCAGACCTGCTTGGACATACTCAGAGGCAGCTTTCGATGGAGGGAAAAAGGGGCAGCTTATAGATCGGACTAGAGGTCATTTAACTCCAGGTCAGCTTTAGCATACTCCAAGGAAAAACAGAGATAAGTTTATAGAGAGATCTTAGAAAGGCCAGCTGGTCACACAAGGATCCTAGTGGACAGTGCTAACTCTGATCCCCAGTGTTCCCAAATCTTCCAACTTAGACCCAACAAGAACAACTAAAGACAGATTCCATTTAACTCGTACATCAGCTAGCAACATAAGGAACTACTACACTAGTTAAATTAACTGAGATCAGCCCTTAGATAGTCACATTTAGCAGAAAACATTAAGGCAAGGAGAGCAGAAGCATAGGGTGCCTAACAAGGGAAAATCCTAAGCCAGATTTCTGATGCAAGCTAGAAGAGAAATGAACAACATGAAAATGAAATAAACAGAGTTAGGAAAACATCACCAATAGTAATAAACCAGGATCCTGTGAAATGTGATTTGATTAATTGATACAAAACCAGTCACGTA
This sequence comes from Pinus albicaulis, assembly GCA_034641835.2. Classification (NCBI taxonomy): domain Eukaryota; kingdom Viridiplantae; phylum Streptophyta; class Pinopsida; order Pinales; family Pinaceae; genus Pinus; species Pinus albicaulis. The sequence continues at coordinate 1,459,341,510 of CM076577.1, read as the reverse complement.
CACTGAGCTCAATGGCTGTTACAATCCAAACTTCCCCTCCCAGCCTACTACATACAACTACTCTACTCATCCCTCCCAAAATGTTCTAACAGTCAGAATGAATCCTTCTAACAGCAACGGCAGCAGCCGAACAACAACCCTTTCAATAATTTTCTGTGTGAATCTTATAGCTGAAAGAGGGCAGAGGAGGTAGGTGAAGAACTAAATGAGAATTAAACCTCAGAAAAGAAAGAGGGCCGAAGCCCACCCGGTGCATTCATTTCTGGTAGAGAAAGGTGGTCTTCTTCAGCTTCATTTACTCCGGTATGGTCCTGTTGGGCTCTGGCTGCAGAACTCTGTGGTACTTTAGTGAATAAAAAAAAGAGTGAAGTGAATGACTGAATGGTCTGCCATAATGCATTAACAACTGCTCTGGTAGCTTTGGGACTGTGGTCAAGGCGGAAATCTTTAGGAACATGGTAAATAATGGAACTGATATGGGCGCTTTGTCCTTTGGAACAATCTGCTGATGTGAAACCCTGCTGACTTAGTTTTATGTACATTGAGCTCTCTGTCGCTTCATTTATAGCTCTGTCTGCGAAATCCTATCGCTGTAATAAGGATTGCGTGCTCATGGTGGCCTTTCCCACCTAATAACCCTGTAAAACATGGGATTGAGTCATGAAATCCATGCATAGGGGGTAGCTATGGAGGACGGGAGAGAAATAGCGTGGCGGTGTGGTGAAACAATGTTTTTGAACGAAATGAATGTGGAAAATGCATTGACATGGTGAATAATAGGGTTTGGTGGAGAAATGCATCATGGGCCATTTGATCATGATGGGGAGGCGTAGATCAATGGCGGAGATCAAACAGTGGAATGATATATGAAAATGGACAAAATGAATATGAAATATGAACTTTTAATGTAAAATGCGAAACTTTAGACTTTGGTGGAAACGAAAAATAAATACATGAAATGCAACAGACATATGTATGAGGTGGGACCCAAATGGAATCGAAAATCGCAATCAGAGATAGGAGTAGGGCGGAGTGATACAGCACAGAACTTCCGATGTGATTGGGGAAGTAGTAAAATGGAAAACCTTTGAAAAAACGCAAATATAACAAAATTTGAATTAACAAGGGAAAACCCTTTATTTTATGAGTGGGTGGAAGAGTTAAGTGGTGGGGCCCAAGGGGTCAATCGCGATCGGAGATCAGGAGCGGGGACTAATCGCAATCGCAATAGGGAAAGTGCGATGCGATCAATTAGAGGGGAAAGCGATCGGAGGGGAGCTTGCGATTGCGATGATTAGAAGTCGGAGCGATCGGAGGCGGACATACGATGCGATCAATCGCATCGCAAACAATTGCGATAGACCGATCGGGGGACGTCGCATAAAAGTTGCGATTGTGACGATCTGCTATTAGCGCAAGCTGTTGGATCAATGGGATGGATCAATGGTGGAGAATGTAGTCGGGAGATCACAATCGGGGAACACAAAGGGACAACACATACAAAATTGCGATTACGATTGGGCGGGGAGTGCGCGGACCGTTGGATCCAACGAGAATATGGACGGCCAGGATGAGGTCGGAAAGTTGCGATCATAGGGGTAGAAGGGAGACACGATGCGATCAATCACATCGCAAACATTTGCGATGAACCAATCGGGGGACGCAACATAAAAGTTGCGATTGCGAAGACTTGCGATTAGCGCGGGCCATCCGATCTACGTGTAGATCAATGGTGCGGAACACAGTAGAGGACTTAACATCAAAATATGATCGCATCAGAGTCTTCTGGTTGTAACAAAGAAATGCGCCCGCCTGACACTCCGATTGCGATTGGCTCCCTAGGCTTTAAGCGCTTGGTCTTGGTTTACGGGTATATGTGGGGAAGTGGTTGGGGCTGGCGGGAAAAGGGCTAAGCCCTATTATAAGGTCAGAAAGTGGGTTTTTAACCCATTTTAATGAATTTTAAAGCCAAGGAAGGGAAACGATAGGGGGAACAAAGGGGAAAATGGCCCAACAAAGGGTAAGGGTGGAATTTTAAAGAGGATTTTTTTGGAGAATTTAGGGAGGAAGGGGGACTTTGAGGGAAAAAGGAGGACTTTGTCAAAGGGGAAAAAGGGGTAAAATGGGACATTTTTCAGAGGTACAAGAAGGCTTCAAGGATGATGTGTTTTCAGGGAAAATGCATTCCTTGAAGGCTCAATAACATTTTAGCCCCTTGTTTGCTTGTCAAAAAATTTATGGGGGGCTAAAAATATTGACATGTCAAATGGTTGCAGATAATATAAATCACTAGAAACATGATAAAGGAAAAAGGATCTCCTCCTCTGTAAGGATGTAGAAAAGCATAAAGTCACACTAGATGAAATCAACATAATATGTCCTCATATGGAGTATGAGGTGGCCAAATATAATCAAGGAACTCTGATTAGAAGTTGTCAAAGATATGCAACCATGGAGAAGCAATAAACATCCAAGAAGACCAAGAAGATTTAACTAGAAAGATCTCTCGGAAAAATATAAAGTCTCTAATGGAAGAGATAGAGACCTTAATAATAAATATCCTGGGGAGATGTGTCAATTTGTATGAAGGATGCTGATGCCTACAGGAAGATGTCATGGTGAAAGATCATCATCAAGGTAACTTTTTTTCTAAAAGGTTCATATGTATATGTTTATCTGGGTAAATTTGTGCAGGGCTGCTAATCATAAGAAAGGATGTATGATCCTTGGGGATGATTCGAAGGAAAGCAACATGGCATAACAAGTGGACCAGATAAAGAAGTTTTATGGATCACTTTCTGATAACTGACTTGACTCAGGAGAAAAGTGATAAATGATTTATGTACTATGGAGCTAAAAGATGGAGATTCCTCAATATCAAAATCCATGAAATCAAGGATTAAAAGATGGAGATTCCTCAATATCAAAATCCATGAAATCAAGGATATGAATTCTTCATGAGCAACTCGGTGTCTCACCATTGCTGATGGAGGTCCCTGGTTAAGAGGAAGCCTGATGGTAAGTTTCTTACTTGGAAGAAACTTGGTAATTCCGAAGGATGAGCTTAGGTACATTTTGTATAAGAATGAGTACATCCCCTTGTGGAATAGGTCCTTCCTGGGAAGGAGAGATAGACACATCATTCTGGTCTTGGGAAGACATAATGGAGGATTGGGTAATCATCTGGCATTCGATACTCTTTGAGAATGTGATAGGGCATTCAAGATAAGAGTAGTCGGGGACCGATATTCTTTGAGGGCTAGCTACCCAAGAGAAGAATAGTCCAGGAAGGTCATACTTTGGTAACACCTGGGTGGAGTATGTACCTTGGAGAGACAATGATGAAGGTGTCTATAAGTCATGTGTCTCGCCAGCATTGAAGCCCATTGTCTCGTTGAAGAGATGGGGCTGTTAGTCAAGGCCTTGCACTAGTACAATGCTGGTTGATATGATGCTATACATATGCGATTACCAATCCGATTTTTCTCATAAGACTCTTTAAGTTTTAAAGTAATCATGTAATATATATGAATACCTCCCTAGTTAAGAGGGAGTGTTGTAAAATGTAACTAGGTCGGTCTTCATGTTGATTATGTAATTATGAAAAGGAGACAAAGATAATAAAATGTATTTTTTTGTACTTGCTTCATGGGTTTTATGAGCAAGATTTTACTATTTAGATAGACTTATTCTTGATGTCTATTAGGTTCTTGTCTTCTAGGTATAAATAGGATTAATTGTCAATGTCTTGAAGGATCTGGTTCAGATGAAGAAGCTCTCAACAACCCTCCTGAAGTATTGGAAGACAAGCTCCTTAAAAAGCGAAAACAACCTACATATATATAGAAATATATGCTGGAGAAAATAAGCTACCAAGTCAGCCTATCTACCAATGGAATGGTTGGCCCAATAGATGGACAAGTCATATATATATATATGACTGTTTCTGCGGCTCATTTGGTGGAGAAAATAGCGGATCTATCTGAGTTAGTGCGGATATCTCAAGGAGTAATCACAGTGAAGTCTGCGGTGAATAGCATGGAAAGAAGGGTAACTAAATGTGGATCTGAGGCATCATAGTAGGTTATAAGGTGTGGATCTAAGGATGGAAGTCTGATGCAGATTGAAAGGGATAAACTACGGAAGGAGCAGAAGTATAATTTGTGGAACATACAGGAGTATAATATGCGTAAGGAACAGAAGTATAAGATTGTGGTCAAGTCTGTAGTGGACATTATTGGAGAAGGAAATATTCCTAAACACATTTTAAAATATTAAGTTACAAATCAATTCTGTCTCTACATTTTAAGTACTTTGATAATTGAATTGATGAAGGATTAACTAAAAGAATACATAAGCAAGCTCACAAGTAATTATCAAGAAGAGAATTTGAATTAAACCCTGGCCCTTAAATTCTCAACAATGACATTAGAGTTTTTTACCTGTCTTGGCTTCCCTGCGATACCCCGTAATTCAACATCCTTTCCCTCCAATTTTTTTTTTAAAGAAAAGTTCTTGAAAATTAAAAGCTACCATCCCCAAAGATTGTAACCATTGTACTCCTAGTACAACATCAACACCACCCATTGGGATGGAGATCATTGGACTATTCAATACATATTACCCCATGGTTAGTTTGATATTATGGCACTTTCTAGAGAAATTTATAGTTCCTTCATTTGCAACCATCACTTGACACACTGTTGTTGGGTATAGGAAGCAATTTAATTCCTTGGCTACCTTACAATGAATAAAATTATGGGTACAACTTGAATCAATGAACACTATTACATTTTTCTTCTTGACATGTTCTTCTATCTTGAGAGTTTGAGGAGTGGTAATTCCTGCAAATTCATTATAGGATATGGTCAGATTCATTACTTGTTCTTCTAGGGTTGGTTCTTGGTATATATCTTCTTCTTTTGAAGTTTCTTGTTCCTTTTCTTCCTCCTCTCCACAAAATATGTAAAATAATTTCTTCTCAGCACACTTATGACCTTTAGTGCATTTGCTATCACAACTGTAGCAAAGCCCTTTTTCTCTTTTATCTTCCAATTGTCGTGGTGTCAACCTTGTAGGCCGTGGAAGTCTAGGAGTAGTAGCACTTCCATCTTTATAGTTATAGTGGTAGGCTTCCTTGTCACCATAATTTTACTTGCCAACCTGAATGCCTTCTGCAATGAATTAGGTTCCCAAAGGCGAACACATGTTGGATTTTATCCTTTAAAGTCCCTATGAAGACATCAATCTTGTGTTCCTATGGAATATCAGTTACCCTTATATTCAATTTTTGAAAGTCCTCAATGTGCTCCACCATCAAACCCTTTTGTTTGAGATTTATCAAATATTGGCTAAAGAAGATGTTTCTCTTTGTATCCTCATAATGTGCTATCATTTCCTTCGTAAAAATTGACCAAGTGACAATTTTTTTACGAGAGCAAAGCCGTCGATACCATACAAATGTATTTTTTTTATAAATATAAAGTTTCAATCCATACCTTTTGTGTGTTTTTCACATTATGGAGATCAAAATATTTCTCCATATGTAGCATCCATGTTACCAGATCCTTGCCATCAAACTTCCTCATATAGATCTTTGGAATATGGTGGGTCTTAAATACAACATTAGCATCTATGAAATCATGATTAACATTTCTTTTGTTTTCATCATGAGTTTCATCTACTACCGTTTCGCCATTAGGAATCCTTTCTTGTAGAATATTTTTCAAATATTCCTTCAAAATTTCCATGTCTTCGTTTAGAAAATCGATCTTAGCTTCCACGCCATTATTCAAACCATCCATCTTAGCTTCCACATCTTTCTTCAATCCATCCATGTCTTTCTTCAAACCATCCATCTTAGCTTCCATTTCATTTTTTGTTACTCTTTGTGAGAGAGAAATTTGTTGCACTTGGTCTCATAATTTTGATATATCATGTTGCACTTCTTCCTCTTCATGAGTCATAGTAGAGCCTTCTAAGGGATTAATGGGTGTGGAATTATTTTTGGGGGGCATTTTAGAACCCAATACTGATATCTATGCTTCAATATTCCCTTGGAATCACTTCAAACTTATTTTTCAAACAAATACCTACGCAATTTTAAAAATAAATACACACCTTTTTCTTGCTTTTGAGGAGCTCGATATTGAAACTGATGTATCTCTGCAATTTCAAATCCCCAATATTTTATCTTTGGTTATGTAGTAGCCCTTTGAGTCTTCCTTCCACTGCCACATGTTAGACCTAATTTGGATTCTTCAAGGCAAAGTTATGACCGATCTCCCACAATGACCTAATTATGGACTAGTTCAGTAGAGTGAGCTTGTACCGAGTGCCACATGTCAAATTTTCGACCTTCGGCTCTATAATTGATATACAAGAAACTAGAGTCTTTTCACTTTTGGTCACTTTTTACATAATTCCAATCTGATGTCTAAAACTAAAGTTATGACGATTTTCCCTCAACCACCTGTTTGAGATGAAATTATGGAGCATGTAAAAACCATAACGTCTTCAGATCATATCTCTGAAAATATAGCGAAACAAGATATGAAATGTTTACACAACATTCCTCAAGATTTCAGCTCAAATGGGTTTTTTTAAGCTTCTAAACCTTCGTAGAAAAAAATATAAAGCGAAAATTCCGAGATGACCTATTTGTAGTAGCAAAACCCCTAGAATCCAAAGCTCTGATACCAAATGTTATGAAACCAGCTCACAAAATAGAAGAAAAGATAGATCAACGACTTAGAAATCAGCCTCTTCGAGGGGGAAACCTCCTTTAAATTACATAAATGAAAAATTCTTGGATGCAACAAATGAAAAAACCTCCTTTCTATATATAGGAGTCCAAGGGGTCACAATATAATCCTACCTGACATAACAATAACAATGTAAGGGCACAACAATAAAAATAGTGAGCTTATATGGGGCACAATAATTACAATATGGGGACTACATGGGCACAAAAATAACAATAAGGAGGCTACACTAACAATATCAATACGGGTATACACTAGTATTATAGGGACTTATCACTTTCTCTAATGCACGTTGAATAATGTAAGGCCTATGCCACATTGGATCGAGCTTTCCGACCCCCATGGGATTGATCATAAAGTAAGACCAAGTCACCTTCAGAGAAAATATGAGGATTTACAAGCTTATCATACTGAGCTTTAACTATTTCTTTTGTGCTTCAATGAATAAAGTAGTGATTCGCCGAGTCTCATCAAGGTGCTTGAGATAAAACAGACGTTCCTCTTCTGGCAAGGTACTGGGAAGAAGTTCGATAGTTAGCTTCAGAGAAGGGATTTCACATTAAATTGGAGGTGTAGTATCCAGACCATACACCAGCTGGAATGGTGTGAATTCGGTCGCAGTCATAGCAGAAGTTCGATAAGCCCACGGAATAGCATGAGGTTTCAATCTCTTTTATGTCTCCCAATGGTTCGTTGAAGCATATTCATCGAAATGTTGTTGACCACTTCGACTTGGCCATTGGCCTATGGATAATATGGAGTGGAGTTGTCATGGCCCCAGTTGAGTAGTAATCTATGGCATCATATGATTGTGAAAGTGAGAACCATGGTCAGTGACAATAGCTTTCAGGACACCGAACCAAGCTATGACATGGTTGAAAAGAAATTGTGTCATAGTTTGACCTTCATTATCATATGTAGGAATCACCTCGACCCATTTTTTAAAATAATCGACAACAATGATAATATAACCATGCCCCTTGGCCAAGTGAGGGTTATAGGTCATGAAATCTATGCCCCATTTTGAAAATGGCCCTATGGTCACAACTGGGTGCAAGGGAGCATGTGGGGCACGTTATTTTCGAGAATAAATTTGGAAATCATGACATTTGCAGATGGCAAGAATGTAATATTTAAAAATAGATGGTAGAAAATATCATGCTCGAAGGATTTTTTGAGCAGTAGCATAACTGGACATGTGACCACCAGAGGCCCCAGAGTGGCAGTTGTTAAGGACTTTCTCAGCTTCCTCAAGAGTTAAGCATCGATGGAGGACAAAATCAACACTAGTACGATACAAAGTATCTCCAATGATGCGGTAGGGTTGGGACTAGTAACGAATCCGTTGTCTCTCATAGGGAGATAAATTTGGTCAAAATGTTTGGGTCTGGAGATAAACAATGAAGTATCCATACCATGGATTGAGAGTACTGAAGAGAAAGAGTGATTCATCGAGAATCAATTCATCAAAAGGGGTAGGATCAACTGCAACTCGAAGATTGCATATCGATTTAGCAAAGACAAGTGATTTCTTAGACTTAGTTGTAGAAAACTTTAAGTGAAACTCCTAGAGAATGACAATCCATTTGGAGTATTTTCCCCCAAGTAATTGACGAGTAAGAATGTGAGTCATGGGGTTAAATTAGAAAATCACAATGGTCTTACGTAGGAGAATCTAATGGTATAAGCGGTGAACAAAATGAACAACAACTAAGGCTATTTTTTATAGGTGAGCATAGTGAGTCTCAACATAGAAGAGATTTCGGCTCAAGTAATAAACGACATGTTCATGACCATCATCATCATCCTAAACTAGCACCATACCAATAGTGTTGTCTGCAGATACCAAATAGAGAAAATATTCGCGATGATAATCAGGAGGATGCAATAAAGGAGCACTAACAAGGGATTTCTTCAAAGCATCGAAAGAATTCTGAGAAATTTCATCCCAAATGAATGGGACTCCCTTTTTCAACAGACAGGTAAATCCTTTATCAATCTCAACATAATTCAAGATGAATCGACAGAGAAAATTGGCTTTCCCCTGCAAGCTTTGCAAAAAATTGATGATTGCCTCGAATTTGAGAGGATCAAGTCGGATGCCTTCTGTAGAAACCACGAAACGTAAGGGATGACCTGATTCCATGCAAAAGACACATTTATGAGGATTCAAATGTATGTTATAGTGTAGACAACGAAGAAATATAGCTCTAATATGTTTAGGGTGATCTTGATGTTTCACAGAATGAGCTGGAAGGTTGTCAAGATATGGCTGCACTATGTGCTTAATATCGTGAAAACCATAGGACATAGCCCTTTGGAAGGTACCTCAAAATTTTTCAAACCAAAAGGGAGCTTCTTATAGGGAAAGGTTCCATAAGGACAAATAAAGGCGATCTTGTGTTGATCAGCAGGGGGAATATTGATCTGGTTGTAGCCAGAACAACCCTCCTTAAAAGAGAATATCTCACTCCCGACACATTCGTCAATAATTTGATCTATAAAAGGAGTGGGGTAGTAGTCTTTAAGACAAGCTCGATTTATATCACAGTAATCAACACAGACTCAAATGGTCCCTTGATTTTTGGTAATATGGACAATATTAGAGACCCAATCCGTCAATGGTATAGGATATATGAAACCATCCTTGAGAAGTTTTTTGACCTCTCCCTTAATGGTAGCGGTCTTTCTTGGATGCACAGGACGAAGTCGTTGAAGAATAGGTTTTGAGTCATGATATGTAGGAATTTTTTGCACCACAATACTAGGATCTATGCCAGGAATTTCTTCATAATACCATATGAATACATCACATATCTCTTTAAAAAGAGTGGTGTAAATCTTGACCTCATCAGGAGAACAAGATGCACCGATATGGAAATTCTTGACAACCCCTAGTTTAATAGATATGTCGATTGGAATGGTAGTAAATAATTTTCCCATGTTTCCTTCAGACAACTCTTCATGAACTAGAATAAGATGTTGAAGCGGGCCAGTCAATTCAGATGAAGCACGAGTTTCCAGACAAGTAGAGATTTCACCCAGGCTTGGGAGAAATGAGGAACAATGATGACCATCCTCCCAAGGGGTTTCTTCGAGAGACATAACTTCCACGATACTATCATTTGTGGGAAATATCTCATTCAAGGGATCATCTGAATCCAAAGAAGCAAACCAAGGAGGCCTATTCTTTTTACCTTTCCCCTTCTTTTTATCTTTTGAGGACTTGTCTATTGCAGTAGATTGAAAAACATTAACCTTAGTGGCACCCTTCCTTTATGCTTCTTCATAGCTCTCATTCTTTCCTTAGCTCTTGCCCTGATTTCTGTGCTCTTAGTTCTGCTTCATCTAAGATTTTCTTCTCTCTCTTTCTCCGCTATACTCTTTGTTTCCTTTGCCTCCTCTTTGCTTCTATTTCCAAAGCTGCTTGCTCAAGGATAGGATCTTCTTACATCTTCCAGCTTTGTTCCTCCTCTACACTGTTAGCAACCTTCCTCTTTCACTTGTCCTATATTCGATTGTTGTCTTCTGATGTTGTTACTTCTTTCAGAATTTATCCCGTCTAAGGGAAAACTTGAGAAGTCCCAGCTGTGTTTATTAGCTCATGGGATCTCGATGAGTTATAGAAATTATTCCATGGTTCCTCCTTTGACCACTGGTATACCCCACTGACCTAGTTGTTGTAAACTCATGCATAGTGGTCCTTGCAAATTCCCCTCGGATCACACAGATTGAAATATTTTGTATTGAACTCAAACTTCACTATGGATTCTGATTCGATATCTACAACTTTGAGGTTCTTGACCTCGTATAATCCGATCTACAAAGGAAGAGTGAGCCATGGTGCCTTCTTCATCCTGTGTAGTGTTGTTGAAGACCCTGTGGCGATATGGTAAGATACCTCTTGAATTCCAAGTTTGTCGGTGGCATATCTTGGCAAACGATGTGGCGGCTTCTACTCACTGAATTCTCTGATCAATATGCCATTTGGTAAGGTGAACCAATCTAAAATATTTGATAGCACCTCCATCTCTCTTCGTGACATGCAAGGTGGGTCCTCCTAAAAGATAAGCATGTAATGCAGGATAATGAAGTGATCAGTTAGTTGATCCATAACTCCTATATGGTTGCAATCCGAAAGGGGCCTGTAGTAGATATGCACGAAAATTTATCTCATAATCCACATCCAGTTCTTGCTAGGAAACTGATTTATGTAAACAAATCACATCCAATACGTATGCAAAAATATAAAATATTGCTTGCTCGCCCTTTAGGAATTTACAGGGTAAGTTCCTTAGATCAAGAACCAAATGTCACTGCACACAAACAGATCACAAATTAGTACACCAATATAATCACATGGTTAAAACCCTCAAATATGGAAAAAGTCTATGGCCTGGGCCAACGCGGCCACTTCAAGCAATTTGTTAATATAAAAATAAAAGTTACATATGTTTCTCTCATAAACGGTTACCAGAAAAATGACCCTCCATGCTCTTTAAATAGAGATCATGGACCAATCGGGTGTTAAGCCATGGATCAAGTGTCGTTAATACTGAGGTGAGAGATAACCGTCAGATCACTACAAATCGTGACTGTCGGATTATAAGTTACAAATGTACATGGTAAAGAAACACACTTTACCTAACTCTACACTATACTAAGTTATTCTTAATTATTTCCTATGTGTCAAAATATCCTAACATCCCCCCTTAAGAAAAACTTGGGATAGGATTGAAGGATTTACAAAGGTGACACAAAAGGAGCCTATTTCCTATGTGTTGAAATATCCTAACATCCCCCCTTAAGAACAAATTGGGATAGGATTGAAGGATTTAAAAAAGTGACACAATAGGAGAAGGAAGGAGGCATTAGAGCCTATCCCCCCTTAATGACAACTTTCCTAAACTCCAAGCATGGATTGAAGTTTGGTAAACTTCGCTTCTGTGAGAGCCTTTGTAAAGATATCGGCTACTTGATCATTGGTTGGACAATACTGCACTTCAAGAACAAAATCATGAATGAGCTTTATGATGAAGTGTATGTGGATTTCAATGTGTTTCATACACTGATGATGAACTGGATCTTTACATAGCTGAATGGCACTCTGATTATCACACCAAAGTGTAGTTGGATACTGCTGATGGAGACCAAATTCAGACAAGATCTCACGAAGCCACATGGCTTCCTTGCTGGCTTCAACTGCACCATGATACTCTGCTTCTGCTGAAGAAAGAGAGATGGCATTTCTTACAAGACCAAGTAATAGGTCCTGAACCAAGAGTGAATACATATCCCGCAGTAGACTTTCAATCATCAGGGTCACTAGCCCAATCAGAATCAGTGAAACCAATCAACAATGGAGATGCTCCTACACTGTAACGAATCCTGAACTGAAATGTACCTCAAATATATCGAAGTATTATTTTAGTTGCTTTCCAGTGACTTTCATGAGGTTGGTGCATAAACCGAGCGACAATACCAATGACAAATGAAAGGTCAGGATGGGTATGGGTTAGATATAGAATTTTACCAACAAGTTGAAGATATAAGGTAGAATCAACTTCAGGGGTAGTACAAGTGACTGAAAGCTTGACTCCAGACTAAAAGGGAGAAGGGGCTGGCTTACAGTCTTCCATGTGAAAGTGGTGTAGAAGATCATAGGCATACTTGGACTGAGAGAGGGTAATGCCTTCCTTGGATTGAAGGACTTGAATACTAAGGAAATAATGCAAATGTCCTAAGTCTGTCATTTCAAACTTCTTTTTGAGGCTAGACTTCACATGGTTTATATGGGTTGGATCACTACCATTAAGGATGAGATCATCAACATAAAGAACAAGGATGGTGAAGGACTTACCCACTTTCTTGGTGTAGACAGTGTTGTCAGAATGACACCTAGAAAAGCCATTATCTAATAGAAATCTATCCATGTTGGCATACCAAGCCCGAGGAGCTTGTTTGAGACCATAGAGAGACTTCCTAAGGCGACAAAAAAGGCTATAGTCATTTTGGATAAAGCCAGGGGGTTGTTCCATGTAGATTTATTGATGTAAATCTCCATGTAATTAAGAAGGCAGATTTAACATCCATCTGATGGACTTCCCATTTAAAGGAGGAAGCAAAGGAAGAACAAGGCAGATAGAATTCATTTTGGCAACCGGGGAGAAGGTTTCAGTGTAGTCAATGCCTTCAACTTGTGAAAATCCTTTAGCGACAAGATGAGATTTATGTCTATCCACTTTTCCATCCGGTCCAAACTTTGTTTTGTAAACCCATCTGCATCTGACAAGTTTTCTTCCTGTTGGAAGAGGAACAAGATCCCAAGTATCATTCACCAATAGGGAATGATATTCTTCATTCATAGATTCATCCCAAGCTGGATGACTGGAGGCATCTTCAAAGTTTTCTGGATCAGGATTTTCTGGAACTTGAGCCAATAAGGAAGAAGCTCTTTCGAACTGAGAACGTGTTCGTCGTCGATCGAGAAGGTCACCTGCAAGAGAACCTGCTACATCTCGAGTAGAGTGAACCCATCTTGGAAGCGGTGGAGTAAAAGGAAAAATTACAAGAGGTGGAGGAGGATTTTCATCCTCACTGTCATCATTTGAACTAGAAGGAATGCTATTAAAAATAGAAGAGAGAGAGAGAGAGGTGGCACATATGCCGAATCAGGCTCGCAGGCCAAAGGTGGAACACTCGCCAAACTAGGCTCGCAGGCCAATATATTTTCATCAAATTTTACATCTCTTCTAATGATTGTATTTTTGGTTTTGGTTGAAGAAGTCTATATCCTTTGACATTTTCAAAATATCTGACAAAAATACATTTTTCACTCTTAGGTTCTAAGGCTTTATGTTTCACATCTGGAATATGGGCCCAGGCATCACTTCCAAAAACATGAAAGTGACTTACATCTGGTTTGATTGAGCTCCAAGCTTCTTCTAGAGTTATATTCTTTAAAACCTTACTAGGAGTGCGATTTACTATGTAATTTGCACAGTTAATGGCTTCTGCCCAAAAATTGAGACCAAGTCCTTTAGATTGAAGTATACAATTAGCCATTTCTTTTAAGGTGCGATTCTTCCTTTCAGCTACACCATTTTGCTGTGGAGTATATGGAACGGTATGTTCCAATTGAATGCCATGCTTAGTTCAAAAGTTGATAAATTTGTTGCTAATATATTCTCCACCATTGTCTGATCTTAACTTGAGAATTTGATGTCCATATTGTTTCTCAACAAAGGCCTTAAAGGCTAAGAACATGTTAAAAAATTCAGTCTTGAGTTTTAAGAAGTATACCCAAGTGCGTCTAGAAAAATAAACAATGAAAGTTAAGAAGTACTTGCAACCAGAGAAAGAAACAATAGGAAGTGGACCACATAAATCACTGTGCACAAGCTGCAAAGGGGCTAAAGCGTGCCAAGAGTCATGTTTGTCAAAACTATCCCGATGATGTTTTCCGAGTACACATCTGGAGCAAACACCATCTTGGAAATATACCATAGGAAGAGCTATCACCATAATTTCTTTACATATGGTTTGAAGAGAGCGATAGTTTAAGTGACCAAATCGCTCATGCCAAAGTTTTCTCACTTCGTCATTGTGAGCAACAAAAATGAAGGGAAGACATGATGACCAAAAGTTGTCAAACTTATACAACCTTGTGGAATCATCAGCAATGCCAATAGCTAAAATATGTCTAGGATCTTTGAGGTCCTTGATTACAACATCATGAGGTGAGAATTCTACTATTTTCCCTTCACTTGAATGAGTTATCTGATAAACAGATAAAATGTTGCATGACAAGGTAGGAACACATAGTACATCATTAAACTGACCATTATCTAGATGAATGGTTCTAGATCCTACAACATTAAGAGATCTATCATCACCAACATAAATATGTTTGGTGTTACAATCATTTAAATAAGAAAACATGGCTTTATTTTTGGCCAAGTGGTAAGAAGCTCCAGAATCAATGAGCCACTCATGAGAAGGAGAAGAAGAAGATACATTTAATGCATAACCAGATCTTGATGCTTGACAACAACAAGAAGAAAGTGCCATGCCTGAAGATGATGGTGAAGAGTGATCCAAATTGATGTTGTGCTTCTTCATTGCTGCTTCTAAGGCTTCCATCTTCTTAAAACATTTGGACTCTATATGGCCATCACGATTACAAAAGTTGCAATGTCTATCTGTTTTCTTCCCTTTGTTTTTATTTTCCTCATCATTTGAGTAAGTTGCTTTTTCAGTTTGTAGTTGAAATTTCTTAGGACCCTTGCTTGATTCAGGACCATACTTTTTAGGATACTTCTTCTTGGGATTCTTTTGATATGGTTGTTGTTGGGCTACTAAGGATTTCTTAGAAGCATTTCCAGAAGTGATAAGACCAAAGTGTACGAGTTTTTCTTGTTCTCTTATCAAAGAATCGCAAAAGGCATCAAAAGAGGGGTTCTTGTAGGCGATTCCTGAAGAAATGATGGCTTCTCTAGTGGAATGGAAGGCAGAAAAAAATACAGAGTATGCAAGACCAAGATTAGCAAGAATGCAATAAATGAGGCTACCATCTTCCTTTTTGATCTTACAACCTTCTAAAAGAATTCGAAGGGTCTTGAATTTAGACAAAAAATCTTCAATGGAGGAGAAATTATTGGGGTCCAAAGTAAGCAACTCATTTTCAAGCTAGTGGGCCTTGATTTGATTTTGAATGCCAAAAACAATTTTTAGCTTTTCCAATGCTTCATCATGGGTGTCAATGTCAAGGATATGAAATCGAAGATCTTGAGCAATGGACATTCCTATCAACCCTCATGTTTGATCTTTTTTATTTTCCCATTTAGAAACTTTATCATCATTGGAAGGTTTAGTTTATTATCATGTGGCTATTCTATAAAGCCCTTTACTTCTAAGTATATCTACCATGTGAGGTAGCCATTGGAAATAATTGGTGCTGTTAAGAATAATCGAGCATGCAATTTCCATTATAAAAAAAAAAAATGAAGTTGAGAAAAGCTAAAACTAACTGCTCCAATGGAAAGATCTCGAAAAATTAGGCTGTTTCAAAAAAACGGCTCGAAAAATGGCTTCCGGATGAAGAAGTTATGCCTTTTCAAAAATATGAGTTGTAAATGTCAAATAGTTATGGGAACGAGATGAAGTGCGGCTTTTTTTAAAAAAAATTCCGCCCCTTTGAACAAAAACTTTTTACAAAAGAAGCTTGAGAAAGAGATTTGAACCCAAAACCTCTATTCTCATAAACTAAATCCTCACCAAGTTAGATAGTAAAAGGATTACGTTATTGTTTGAAAGGAGGAAGTTTTTTTTTTTTTTTTTTTTTTTTTTTTTTGGGAACGTTTAGTTTATTATCCTGTGGCTATTCTATAAAGCCCTTTACTTCTAATTATATCTACCATGTGAGGTAGCTATTGGAAATAATTGGTGCTGTTAAGAATAATCGGGCATGCACTTTCCATTTAAAAAAAATGAAGCTGACAAAAGCTGAAACTAACTGCTCCAATGGAAAGATCTTGAAAAATTAAAAATGGCTTTCGGATGAAGAAGTTATGCTTTTTCAAAAATCTAAGTTGTAAATTTCGAATAGTTATGGGAACGGGATGAAGTGCGATTTTTTTTTTTAAATTCCGCCCCTTTGAACAATTTTTTTTTACAAAAGAAGCTTGAGAAAGAGATTTGAACCCAAGACCTCTATTCCCATAAACTAAATCCTCACCAAGTGAGATAGTAAAAGGATTACGTTATTGTTTGAAAGGAGGAAGGTTTTTTTTTTTTCTTCGATGTGCGTGCCTTTTCCTGCACAAAAATAACACAAAAAACCAAGCAAAAAAAAAAATGAAATGCAAGCCTTACGGAAAAATGTTAGATTTTTGGTTAGCCTTACTGACAACTATCGATTTTTTCACTATTTCTAATTTCCCGAGATCGCACAAAGACGCGGGGAAAGAACATACGTAGAAAAAAAATCCCTTTCCCTGTTTCTGGTTTGCCGAGATCGCACGCAGCGCACAACAAAGAGCATACACAAAGAAGACGGCATAGATTCAGCAAACAAATAAAACCTAAAAACCAAAAATAAACAAAGGAAACCGAAATAAGCAGAACTATTAACAAATATCACTGCAAAACAGATGCTTTATACCTCCAGATCTAAACTGTCATAACCTGGGCAGCCGCAAACCTTTTCGCATGAAACAAAAGGTATTCCTCACTATAACAGATGCTCTGGACACAACAAAGCAGTTCTCCAAGCCCAAAAAAGTTCAGAAATAGTAGATCTACAAAACGGAATTCGCATACAGTCAAACCAGCTTCGCATTTCGATCAACAACGGACGCGACCCTCAGAATAGCTCTGATACCATATAGGAATTTACAGGGTAAGTTCCTTAGATCAAGAACCAAATGTCACCGCTCACAAACAAATCACAAATCAGTACACCAGTATAATCACGTGGTTAAAACCCTCAAAGAGGGAACAATCCATGGTCTAAGCCAACACGACCACTTCAGGTAATTTATTAATATAAAAAGAAAATTTACATATGTTTCTCTCATAAACGGTTACCAGACAAATGGCCTCCATGCTCTTTAAATAGAGATCGTGGACCAATCAGGTGTTAAGCCATGGATCAAGTGTCGTTAATAATGAGGTGAGAGATAATCGTCGGATCACTACAAATCATGACCGTCGGATTATAAGTTACAAATGTACATGGTAAAGAAACACACTTTACCTAACTCTACACTAGACTAAGTTATTATTAACTATTTCCTATGTGTCGGAATATCCTAACACACCCTTGGGAGGATCGGGAGATTTTTCTACATGGGATTTTAGATGTTGAGCCAGAAGCTTTGACCAGTTGAACAACTTCCCCTCTCTCACCACATGGTTCAATAAGATATCCCACCCTTCAAGAAAGGTCTATGTACTTGGTTGGTCATATATTTGTTAAGCTAGAATGACCAAAATTTAGTTGACCTTCCTGAGTGACCTTGTCTTGTACATGTGGGTGGGTGTCTGTATAAAATTTGATGGCTCATTCACCCAAATCTTGAAGATATCCTTCATTTTCGAATAAATGTGCGTGGCATAAAAAAAATGAGTCCATGACCTTCACTAGTTTAGGAAGATGATACATCCGCTGAAAATATGCTTCCAAAAATGTTGCAAGCTTTTGTCCGCTGGTGTTGTTCAATGTCATTGTTTTCTCATCAGTGTGTGAGACAGCCTAACTGATCACATCCGCACGCGGGAAGGATGGAAACTTACATGTAGCCCTTTGTAGTCCTGACTGCTTGATGCTGAGATAAACCTATCCGTCCTCAAAGTCTACTTGAAAGTCTTTTGTGAAATCATTTTAATTTGCTTCCATGTCAGTTTGGATCCCTTTTCTATAAACAACTAAGTGTCTGCATAAACTGGAAAGTTAACCAAAACTTGCTCACCTTCTTCCCCATTAATGCTTTCAATAGTTTCTTTTGAGGCAGCTCTCTTGGGTGCCATTATAACAATGAATACTAGAGAGGTGCTCAACGACTATTGTAACTGTGGAAAATAAAATGCACCCTTAGCAAGCAAACTTAAATTTTAAGAAAAAATTCTTTCAAGGAAATTTCAAGTAGTGAACCAGTAATCTGACAGGAAGGATTGTGAAATTTTCATGGGAAAGAGGCTCTGACTGCTTGAGGGAACTATGAACTACACAGTCCCAACATTCAAATGAGACTACGCAATGCGCAGTTCAGCCTGGGCAGTGAGTTGGGAGAGTTTGTGCATTATGCGGTCTCAGTGGCCAGGAATGTAGAATGAGACCTGGAACTGTGCAATGTGAATTTGGTCAAACTTGTACTGTGCAGTTTGAGAGGCCAATATTTTAGCTTGAGCCTCTAGATTGCGCAGTGCCCAGATGGGCAAAGTGAAATCTCACCAAGGAAAAGGCAGATCTGCCCAAGGAAGTGTGAACAACAAGCATATATGAGAGATAGTAATGGCTTGAGTGCAGACTCAACTAAGCATCAATGAAACAAGAGAAATAAATTCCAGAAACTAAGAAAACGGGAAGAAAACCAAATCAGTGAGGACAGTCACCGCAAGGACGACCATCGGTGCATAAATGAAGAAACCGATGTGACACTTGTAGAAATTTGAATAATTTGCTGAATTATTCACTGAGATTATCCTGATTACACACTATTTAAGCTTCATGCATAATACATAACCTCTTCTACAATTGATCATCAATATGTGGAAATAGAAACAGTCGCATGCGCACATAAACACAATAGTCAAGCACACATATCAACACAGTATGTAATGGGGAAAGCAATAGCTGAAAACCCCCAACTATCTGTATAATATAATGATAGAGAACATGTAACAATACATAGCAGAAAGCTCTCACATATCTCAGCATTATCTCACGTGCTACACACAAACTAGCACGGAAGATGAACAAGTCACAGGTTCAAATATCCTCCACAAGTCTGCCTGCCTCTACTGCGCAATCCAAGATGAATAGTGATGAGATCCAAGTTTGAATCCCACTAGCTTCAACTGCGCAATCCTCATTGGAAATCTCAATCAATGTGTGTGCAAATCTCATGCACAACCATAGTCACAACTGATAGTAGACTCACCCTTTCACCCACCTCTAACACTGGTCTCCACTGAACTGTCCATGCATTGCGGTTAACTGATGTGTTCTTTAGTTGATTTATGAGTTAATAATTAGTGAATTAATTAATAATTAATTCACACCACTCATCACTAGTGTATTTGTCAGTTAGACTAAATACAACTAGTTCAACTAAGTTAAATCGAACACAACTCCACCAACTGTCTCATCAACTCCACCAAACTCTGCCATATGAGTTCTAACTGAAGTCAACCATGCAATAGCTCAACTAACCCTTAGGAAAAGTGTATTTCCTTCTGTCAGCTGCATGTGCCACATCCAAGCATCAAACCGAAGTGCTCCAAGAGGATAAGATAATGTTTATAGTCTAAATATTATTAAGGGTTAATAATATTTGACTGTTCTATTTTTAGCCTAGCAGTCTAAAAATAGAAACCGCCCAATGTCTAAAAATAGAGGTCCATCTATTTTTACCAACTCGACCAATCATCCATAAATAGCATCCTGCAACTCATAGGCCATGATCCATATGTCTAAAAATAGACATAGTCTAAAAATAGACTTTGCGCCAAAAATAGCCTGCGGGCCCACTTAGTGAAGGCGACTTCATTTCACTAAGCTCCATCATCTTGTTGCATTTTCATCACTCCCTCTCAACAAGATATGGATTATCTGCAACCCCTATCCTGCCTCTGTGGAATTCTAATTTTCTCCTGGTGAGCGCCTTCGTCAAGATGTCAGCATCCTGATCCTCCGTGGGAATATATGAAAGTAACATGATTCTCCGCTGCACACAATCTCTGATATGATGGTACCTGATGTCGATGTGTTTAGATCTATCATGAAATACTGGATTAGCCGAGAGTTTAATGCAACTCTGGTTATCACAATAAATCATAGTAGGCTCCAAGTGTGACCCGAACAACCCGACCAGGATCTTCCTCATCCATATGGCCTCGCATGTAGCCAAGCTTGCTGCCATATACTCAGCCTCTGCTGAACTGAGTGCCACGGATCTCTACTTCCTGCTGTACCAAGAAACTGCTGTCGATCCGATACTGAAGATCCCTCCATATGTGCTCTTTCTGTCCGTTGGGCTCCCTGCCCAATCTGCATCCATGAAGCCACACGGCTTCACCTCATCCTCATGTTTGTACCACAAACCATATCCTGATGTGCCTCTAAGATAACACAATACATGCTTGCCTGCCTTCCAGAAGAGCTTGGTAGGCTTAACCATAGCTTGCGAAAGCTGGTTAACAGCATAGCATATATCGGGTCGTGTATTGACCAGATACATAAGCGACCCCACCAACTGTCGATAGACAGTGGCGTCCACTACCTCCGCCGAAGTAGCATCCTCCTTCCTCCAACCACCGGGAAGAGGAGTATCAACAGGCTTGCAGCCATGCATGTTGAACTTCTCCAGTATCTCCCGGGCATACTTACCCTGAGAAACAAACAGTCCACCACTGCGCTGCCAGATTTCCAATCCCAGGAAATAATGAAGGAGGCCCAAGTCCTTCATCTCAAACTCTCTAACAAGATCCTCCTTGCATGAAAGTATCAATAGCTCATCACCCGTCAAAATCAGATCATCTACATACAGTACAATGATCAGCAACTTCCCCTCCACCACAATCTAGTACAGGTTAGGATCCACCTCACTCTTGGAGAATCCAAGTCCGGTGAAATAACTGTCTATCCGTGTGTACCAAGCACGAGGTGCTTGTTTCAACCCATACAATGCTCTCTTGAGTCTGCACACATGCGACTCACTGCTGAAGATCCTCGAAACCTTGGTGCTCTATGTACACCTATGGACCAATAACTCGGGTTGAAGACCAACTGGGTCTTCACATCCATCGATGGATGTGCCACTATCTGAATATTTGAGAGAGCTAGGATCGTCGCGTGGAAGAGTGCAGCACGACGGTGCAAGAGCATACTCATAATAGATCCCCTCTATCTGTGAGAAGCCGGGGAACAAATCTTTTGTATGCTTCTCCACCTCCCGTCGTACTTTGCTTCACTTTGTAGATCCGTCTCGAACCCACCACTGATTTCCCCTCCGGCCTTGGGACAATCTCCCATGCACTGTTTCTGACAATCGAATCATACTCTTCCACCATGGCATCTACCCATGCGGGGTCCTCCACAGCTTCCTCGAAAGAGGATGGCTCTATCACGACACATTTTCTCACAAGAGCCATGTATCCAGTGTACCGGTCCGGTGACTGTCTCTGTCTGCGCTGTGCTGTAGGTGCTCCTACAACCTTCTCTGCATCTTGAGCCAGTCGCTCAGCTTCTGTAGTGCGCTTGCGCCCTCTGATGGTTGGCGCTGCATGAGTGGTCTCTTCCACTCCATGAACTTCCTCATGTGGTTGATCCACATCCTGAAGCTCATCCTTAGGAACTAATAGCTCCTCATCTGCATGCAAGTGTGGCTCCCTCTCAAGCGAACACTTCATGGCTTTCTCCTCCTAAAATTTGATATCCCGTCGCACAACAGTCTTGCGACTGTCTGGAAAATACACCCGATAGTTGTGAGGTGTATCAGTGTACCCCACAAATATTCCAACCTCTGCGGTTGGATCCAGCTTCTTTCTGGCGTCCTTCGTCACATGCATGTAGACAGGTGAGCCAAAAATTCTCAGATGAGAAATATCAGGCCTCTTGCCAGAAAACGCCTCCTCCGGTGTGCTCATGCCAAGAACCTTGTGAGGACAACGGTTCTGCACATACACTGCTGTATTGCATGCCTCAGCCCACAAGTGAAGGGGTAGGCCCTGATCATGCAACATCGCCCGTGCAACACCCACGATCGTTTTGTTCTTCCGCTCAGCCACCCCGTTCTGCTGTGGGTTATGGGGTGCGATGAGCTCTCTCCGAATCCCTTCTGCGCTGCAAAATTCCTTGAATTCAGTAGAGATGAATTCACCACCATTGTCGCTCCTAAGAGCCTTCACATGCTTTCCCGATTCCTTCTCAACCAGCGCCTTGAATTCACATAACTTTGAATATGTCTCGCTCTTCTTCTGCATGAAGAAGATCCAGCACTTCCGAGAGAAATCATCAACAAATATCACATAGTACTTGTGCTTTGCTGTCGAAGCTACTGAGAAAGGTCCACACACGTCTGTGTGAATTCTCTCAAGGATCGTCGTGGCACGACTATCCTTCTCGTGAAAGGTGGCTTTCACAAAATTTCCCAAGGTACACCCCTTGCACTGATCTGACTGCGCAAGAGTGCCCTTAGGAAGCCCAGTAGAAATCTGCTGCAGTATCTTCAAAGCTCCATGGTGAAGGTGGCCCAATCTCCGGTGCCACAGCTCGCCATCATCCTGGCTCACCACTCCTTCCTCCTTGCATGCCATTGCTGCGCAGCCATCTACTTGCAACTGATAAAGGTTCTTGACTCGAACCCCTATCTTCCGGGTTTCTCCAGTTGTCTTACTGCGCAGGAAAGCCTTTCCCTCGCTGAAGACCACATCATACCCCTTGTCTTCCAACATCACCACAGAGATCAGATTCTTCATCAATCTTGGAACATGCAATACTTCCTTCAATACGAAGGGTTTACCAGACTCCCTCTCAAAGGAAATGGTACCGATACCGGTCGCACTGTATCTACCATCATCGCCCATCTCGATGTGCACTCCAAGATCTTTCTCCTCCAGATCTGAAAACAAATCCCGATCTCCGGTCATGTGAAAAGACGCACCACTGTCCAAGAACCATACTGATCCCATCACACTTGAGACCAAGCATGCGATCACTGAAAAATCCAGCTCAAACTATGAGGCTAAGGCCTCTCCCACTGCAGATCCAGCAGCATGCTTATTTTTCTTCTTCTGCAGACAATTTGTGGCATAATGTCCGTGTTGGTGACAGTGAAAGCACTTCACCTTGGACATGTCTTGCTTCTTGCCTTTCGCACCAGACTGAGAAGATTTCTTGCTCTTCCCCTTCTTTGCTTTGGCAGCCAAAGCGCAATTTTCTTCATCAGATGCCTTTGATGAAGATCCGTCCCTGGTAGTCCGCCTTATCTCCTCTTGCATGAGATCCGACCAAAGTCGCTCCCATCCCGGCAACTTCTCCCAACCATTGACAGAGTCCTGATAGGAATGCCAACTCTTCGGAAGACCAAGGAGAGCCAGGTCCACCAAGTCCTCATCATCGACAGTCACCCCCACACTTCCCAGCTCATCTCTGCATTGAGTGAACTTCGTGAGGTACTTGGCGATACTTTCGCCTTTCTCCATCTTAATGTTTCTGAGTTTATCCTTGAGCGCCAACTTCCTCTGGTCACTCTTGCTTTGGAATAGATCTGTCAACGCTTTCCACATCAAGTATGGAGAAGCCTTTCCATGCAGGCTGGATACAATGTGATCCTTCACGCCCTCCAACAGAATCCTTCGACATTTCGCCATCTTCTTTTGCCAAGCCTCAACTTGAGCAGCATCAGTAGGCTTTGGGATCTCAGCATATATGAACTCCTTCAGCCTGTTATCATCTAATACCGCCTCCATTCTTTCCTTCCATGCAACATAATTTGAACTGCCCTCAAGGGCATATTCCAGTCGCAATCCGTTGAAAGACATTTCAACTCTGGCACCAAGAAAACAAACTGTTGCAAAATTCGAATTCCAAGCTCAAAACTCAACTGCTTCTGGATCTGTGAGAATAAAGTATTTCTAGCACAGAGATCGACTGTAGGGGCGTTTACTGGATGTATCACCTTTCAGAGAAAGGATGGATCCAGAGGCTACCTGGCCCGCTTACAGACTCTGTCTACCGAAATAAATTGTAATCACTGTAATAGATCCGATGATCAATTCTCGCTCTGATACCACGTAGAAATTTGAATAATTTGCTGAATTATTCACTGAGATTATCCTGATTACACACTATTTAAGCTTCATGGATAATACATAACCTCTTCTACAATTGATCATCAATATGCGGAAATAGAAACAGTCGCATGCACACATAAACACAATAGTCAAGCACACATATCAACACAGTATGTAATGGGGAAAGCAATAGTTGAAAACCCCCAACTATCTGTATAATATAATGATAGAGAACATGTAACAATACATAACACAAAGCTCTCACAGCTCTCAGCACTATCTCACGTGCTACACACAAACTAGCACGGAAGATGAACAAGTCACAGGTTCAAATCTCCTCCACAAGTCTGCCTGCCTCTACTGCGCAATCCAATATGAATAATGATGAGATCCAAGTTCGAATCCCACTAGCTTCAACTGCGCAATCCTCATTGGAAATCTCAATCAATGTGTGTGCAAATCTCATGCACAGCCATAGTCACAACTAATAGTAGACTCACCCTTTCACCCACCTCTAACATTGGTCTCCACTGAACTGTCCATGCATTGCAGTTAACTGATGTGTTCTTTAGTTGATTTATGAGTTAATAATTAGTGAATTAATTAATAATTAATTCACACCACTCATCACTAGTGTATTTTTCGGTTAGACTAAATACAACTAGTTCAACTAAGTTAAACCGAACACAACTCCACCAACTGTCTCATCAACTCCACCAAACTCTGCCACATGAGTTCTAACTGAAGTCAACCATGAAATAGCTCAACTAACCCTTAGGAAAAGCATATTTCCTTCTGTCAGTTGCATGTGCCACATCCAAGCATCAAACTGAAGTGCTCCAAGAGGATAAGATAATGTTTATAGTCTAAATATTATTAAAGGTTAATAATATTTGACTGTTCTATTTTTAGCCCGGCAGTCTAAAAATAGAAACCACCCAATGTCTAAAAATAGAGGTCCATCTATTTTTACCAACTCGACCAATCATCCATAAATAACATCCTGCAACTCATAGACCATGATCCATATGTCTAAAAATAGACATAGTCTAAAAATAGACTTTGCGCCAAAAATAGCCTGCAGGCCCACTTAGTGAAGGCAACTTCATTTCACTAAGCTCCATCATCTTGTTGCATTTTCAACAACACTTGTGAAAGGAAAATGATAACTTGAAAAAACAATACTACAAGCTAAATCAAGTTAAAATGTCATAATGGATGCAAATAAACAAGCAAAACAACACTCACACAAGACAAATGGAAAAAGGAAACATATAAAGCGCAATTAAAGATAAATGAAAAACTTACTCGGAAAAACGACGACGATTGCACCAAAATTTCCTTGATCTCCCCGAGAATGCTAGAGCTCTAAGATCGAAAGTGAGAATGAGATCTAGGGGCATTGGTTAAATAGGTTTGAGAAAATTAGGGTTTATGATGTCCATGTTAAAAATCAAGGGAAAAGGAAAACATGGCAAATATTTCCAAAAATAGAAAATTTGCTTCCTTCGAGTTACTAAAAATAGGTCCCTATATTTTAGGAATGCTTTTTGTTTTTTCAAATTTCTACTTTTTCGGGAAAAAATTTCCATGCACATCATCAAGAAAGATTGCGCAATTATGGGAACTAGGAAACTTTATGGCTTAGTGCACCACGCAGTTTCTGAGCTTAGTGAGGCATTGCACAGTTTCTGGGCTCAGTCCTTGGCTTCCTATCATGACTGCAGTTTTTGAGCTCAAGGTTGACTGCCATTCATGACTGCGAAATTCCAGTCATCAAGGTTGTCTACCCTCATGGATTGCACAATTTCTAGAGGCAAGCCCAGAACAGTTGTGCAAGACTTATACAAGAGGTTAGATTGTGAATTAAAAAATCATCTAAGTGAAAAGAAAGTGAACACAATCATAGATAAAGGATAAACATGAATTAAATCATGAATACCTGATAGCAGTGCAAGATGAGCTCATGTGAAAATAAGGTTAAGCACCAAAATCTAAGTAAAGGAAACATTTTGGAGGGTGGTTGTAGCCACTACAACAAGACTTAAGCAAGCAATTAGATCATGGTAATCTTGAATTGACACCTACCTGACAAGATTTGGTTTCTCCAAAAGTGATGCTAATCCAAACCTATATATCAAGGTTGAGAAGAATGAACCTATGATTCTATTATTATATGTTGATGACTTATTTCTGACGGATGTGGAGCATCCCATTATTCAGTGTAAGAGGGAGTTGGCCTCTGAATTCTATATGAAGGATCTTGATTTTTTGCACTACTATTTGGGCCTAGAATAATGGTAGAATCCTATCGAAATGATTCCTTGGTCAAGGAAATTATATTATCAATATACTATAGAAGTTTAGGATGATGGACTATAAATGGATGACAACTCCCATGGTGTAAAATATGAGAACATAGAGAGACTTTGAGTCATATTTGTTAGATACATCCATGTACAGAAAGATGATTGAATCATTGATGTATTTGGTTAATACCAGGCCAAACATTTTCTTTGCAATAAATACTCTAAGCCAATTCTAGGTGGAACCGAGAGATGATCATTGGATTTCAACAAATCATGCATTAAGATATTTGTGTGTTACAATTGATTATAGTTTGATATATGTTTCAAACGGTGATATACAATTATAGGGTTATATATATGCATATTTGGAAGAGAGTGCTAAAGAAAAAAAAAGTACACCCATATGTTGCTTAAGTTTGGGCTCAGCTATGATTTTGTGGATGTGAAGGAAGCATGCATATTTCACACTCAACAATGCTAAGGCATAATATATTGCAGCCAATTTAGCGATTTGTGAAGTAGTGTGGCTTTGGAAGTTACTCGCATGACTATTTTATCAGGTGCTAGAACCTATCGTAGTATTTAGTGACAATTAGAGTTGTGTGAAGCTGACAAAGAATCCAATTTTCCATGATAGGATGATGCGCATTGAGATCAAGTACCACTTCATCCGTGACATGGTGCATAAGGAAGAAATGAAGCTCCAGTATGTATCTACTGATGACTATATAACTACTATTCTTACAAATCCTCTATCCAAAGTGAAGTTTGTATAATTTAGGGACGATCTTGGAATTATTGAGAATTTCTCCATTAATGAGAGGGAGTGTTGATGAGATAGAATCATGGACAAACATTCTCCATGGGTCAAGTATATTGACCTGAATTAGGGAGAATGGTCTAGTATAGGAAAATCATTCTTCCTGTGTCTAGTATGTTGACCCAAATGAAGAATAATGGCCCTATAACATCAGATTCATTTAATATCAGGCACTAAGTTACTCAGTTACAGTGTAGCCTTTGGAGATTCACCAAGTTTCAAATATAGTGACCCAAATTATGGTGAACCATGACTTGTCTCGATACCATGTGTTAGGTACCAACCAAAATTATGGTGACTAATTGATGCTAAATGATGTACCATGTGTCTGGAGTATTGACCAGGATTATGGTGAGAATATACCATAGGTCTGAGGTATCGACCCAAATTATTGTAACTTATTGATGTTGTTGACTTACCATGTGTCAAAATTGTATGACCAGATTATGGTAATTGATTGATGCTATAGGTTTACCATGTGTCACATTTTTTGGACCGATTATGGTAACTGATGATGATTTGTTATAACCTTTTCTTAGAGAAATTTGTCAACAAAAGAAAAAATTGTCTAGTCCTTATGAATGCCTCCTAGCGAAGAGGTAGTGTTGAATTTTGTAACTATGGTTGGTATTCATAATTTATAATTTATCCCTTGAAACATATAATGTAATTGTAATTGAATTTTGAATTTTTTGCTCCAAACTTAACAATTTTTCCCTCAAGTCAAGTGAGCCCCAATGAAGAGACACCACCATTCAGATAGGAATAACACTATGCCTAAAGCATTCAACCTCCTCCACAAGGCACAATTTTATCTCACACAAGACAAGTAATATTTTGGGCATATCCAAAAAAGAAGAAGAAGGAAGAAGTAGGATGAAGAAGGACAATTTCATCTCTATAATTTATATATATCTCTCTCTTGATTTCACAAGTGTGAATTATTGGATAGTTTCTAGATATCAGGACAAATTTATGGGAACTAGGGCCCAATTTTTTGGCAGCATGGATTAGTTTCTGGGCATGTTCTGGGAGGTCGAAATTTAGCCTAGGTAAATTAGAGAGGGCTGAAGTTGAAGGGAAAAAGTTTGACTTGTTAAGAGGGTTTCTTGACCAGGTTTGACCATAACATTGTTGGTTAGTTAGACCTCATAGTTTACTAGTTGAATTAGGTGTATCTATTGTTGAACTAAAGAATTTCTCTAAGGAAAAGGTTGTTGAGTTTTTCCCCTAAGTGGGTTTTCCCAAGGAAAATCTTGTGTTCTCTTTGTGCATAGTGATTTCTATTGTCCTATGATTTTATTTTTGAATTTCTGAAGTGTAATTTCTTAATGATAAACTGAAATTATTAAAATAAGATCTTCATCATTACAATTAATTATCAATATTTCAGAAATGTTTGCTTCTACCTATTGAACTCAAAAAATTAAAAACCTGATCTATGGCAATGATTTGTTAAATGATGGGGTGTTTGCCTTAGCACAAAACCAGTGCTGGCCTCAACACAACAAATTCACTTAGATTCAGTTTCACTCCCATATTATTAACACTCAAATGCCATTTTTAATTGGTAGGAATGGTATTCAGTACTCACATCATTATCTCATTGTTACATTTGAAATGTGATCCCTTTGTTTCATAGAATGAATTAAATTTTATGACCATTTTGGCCAAATTTATTGAATTGGTGAATTTTCAATTTTATTTTGACTGATTAGGGAAAAATTGGTAGCTCTTGCTATGCCAATCAATAATTTAGGATAAAGTTAGTAAGAGTTTCACATCTTCATGGTGTAGAAATTATACAATATGCATGTATATCTTGGATTCACCCGATCTAACAATTTGCTAAAGTTAAATACTGAATCACTTCTAAAAATATTTGTGGAATTAAAAACACAATCGCCAATCACATAAGCATGAAGAAAGATTAATCACACACAACACAGATAATTTCCCGGGGAAATATTACAGCTAAAAACCCCACTATCTTCTATTGTATATTATATCATGGATCATGAAACAATTACATACAAAACTCTTCTCACAAGAGCCCTCATTACATCAACTAATTGTCTCACACTATCATACAAAAATTGGAAAATCCCTTAGCCAATTTACTGTCTCCAAACAACCTGCCTTCACTACGCAATCCCTGCTGAATGCAATCCTACCTGCCTTGACTGTGCAAGTATCATGGGAACACCCAATGTGTGTGTGCTTTCATGTGTGCAAGTGGATAATGTCACAACTGATAGTCAACTTACCTTTCACCTAGAACTAAACTGGGTCTCCACTAGATCTAACATGCATGCAGTTAATAATAGTAAATCTTCAGTTGCATGTGAGATCCCTAAATGTGAAATAATTAATAATTAATTCACTTGATCTCTCACTAGTGTATCTTCAGTTACAACTAGCACAACTAAGTTTAAGTCACTTAAATGAGTTAAAATATTTACAACTTTCAAAAACTCATGCACCACTGCACTTCCAACTCTGTTACAACTAGAATCACTCAGTTGCAACTAGAATTACTCTGCATGTCCCACCAACCAACCTCTAACTCTAAATTCACTTAGCTAACTGCTTTGCCACTTCAGTTAACTATTTTCAAGTCCACATTGAGAATAGATTATAGTTTAATGTCCATTCTAATTAAGGGATAATTAAAAATAGACATGCACCTAAAAGTAGCATGTGGGCCCCACCCTAGTGTAGGTGCTTAATTTTCATTAGGATCATGGATGCCAAAAATTTCTTGTTGAAGTTAGTAAGAGTTTCACATCTTCATGGATGCCAATTAGACATGCAACACAAAGATTGGAGGATAAATATCATCATTGATATCACTCAACTTGGATGGATTTAAACAATTGTGAGTGCAATATGTTGTAACAACGTTGTACACTTGTATGCACATGCATTATAATGCTAATATCATAATATTGTTGGTATCAAAATACTTTTACCACCATGCATGATGAGACACCCTACAAGTATATGGTGTATGGATTAATATAACTATCTACACATTGGATGAAATCAATGACCATACTTATTCGTGCCCAACAAAGAGTATAAGATTATTGGTGTGCTAAGTGAAGCCATTGATTTTTAACTTAGTGGTTTCTCAATGTGTAAGATTTATAATTGAATTCTTATGGTTCCAACCTTATATGTCATTATGGATCATGAAAATTCACATTGAGAGATCCTAGCTCATCATTGTAGGTTTTAACCCTGTACAGAAATTATCTGCAAACGAACTCTTAAAACATAATATAAAACAATTGTGAGAGCATAAAATAGATATACACAAATATTTTCACCTGGATCCCAAAACTAGGAGTACTAGCTTGATTTTCATTATATTCCTTTCAATGTTACAACACATATATATACATGCTGAAAAATTTATAAACCCCAATCCATTAACCCCTGATTAGAACATAATTGTAGTTCCCTTGGCTGGATCTACAAAATACCATGAGAAAAAAACCATCATGGCCAACACCATGTGCAAACCCATGCACAAAACCACAGGCGGGTCCGCCCACCTAATATAAGGTCCAATAAAAATTTCCCAGGGCGTTGCCCCAGACCCCATCCATGGGGACTACGAACCCCCCCTCTTGCACCCGACGCAAGTATAGGGGTGCTTCCACCCCCCTCTTACCCCCCACTTCTCACCTAGGGCTAGTCATGGAAAGAATATAACACACACCCAACATTCTCCCACTTGTTTTTTTCTTTCCACAGGGGGCACGGGAGAGCTTAGGCATTGGTCCAGCCCTACAAATTCTCAATGCTCATAGACTTCATCAGTTCATCTGCAATATTCTTCAAAGTGTCCACCTTTACCAGCAACACCTTTTTATCCTCAACCATATCTCTCACAAACTGATACCGAACATCAATGTGATTTGTCTTTGATTGATAAGCAAGGTTCTTAGCCAAGAAAATTTCACTTTGGCTATCACAGTCTATCCTTATAGCTCGTTGCGCCAATCCCATACTAGAACAAAATATCTGCAACCAAACTGCTTCCTTGCTTGCATGAGTGGCCATCATGTATTCTTCCTCTATAGTTGACATATCCACTACAGACTGTATTTTACTCATCCAAATGACTGCACCTACAAATAAGCTAAAAACATACCCACTTGTAGATCTTCTTTGATCCAAATATCCAGCCTAGTCTGCGTCAACAAAGCCACATATGTCCAACACTTTATCCAATCCTGGTCTTCCTTGGTATCACAGACCATAATCACTAGTGCCATGCAAATATCTGAAAACCCGCTTCACTATTGTCTAATCCTACTTCCCTGGTTTTGACATAAACTTGCTCAATACTCCCAATGCATGTGCAATGTCTGGTCTAATACAAACCATTTCATACATCAACATACCCACTACACTTGCATATGGAACATGAGACAAGTCCTCTTCTTCTTCTTGTGTCTTGGGATACTATTCAACGGGTAACTTAACACCTGCAGGAATAGAAACCTTCATTGGTTTACTATCCTCCATATTGAACCTCTGCAATATTGCCTTGACATACTTCCTCTGGTTTAACCATAGCTTCCTCTTCGCCCGATCTTGTTTACTTTACATGCCCAAAATATAGTTTGCAACACCAAGATCCTTCATGTCAAATTTGGAGAACAATTGGGTCTTCAAATCCTGGATAATATCTTTGTCATTTCCAACCAACAACATATCATCCACATACAAGACCAAATAAATAACATGATCACTAATTAATTTAAAATGCACATAGTGATCCTCTTTGCTTCTGGTGAAGCCAAGTCCCCATATATATGTGTCAAATTTCTGATACCACATCCTTGGTGATTGTTTTAACCCATACAAAGATTTTTTTACCTGCATACACGTTCTTTCTTACCCATCACTGCAAAGCCTTCAGGTGGACATCCTTTTCTCCTTCAAGTGGACATCATTTTCTCATTATTTCTTATCAGTCCATACCTCATGTGGAGTCTTATCTTCCAATGCTGATGAAAGTGATATGTTAACCAGGTAGCATGTAGTATCCACTGCCTCTACCCAGAATTCATGTCCTAACCCGATACCACTAATCATGCTTCTTGCCTTTTCCATCAACGTCTTGTTCATTCTTTACGCAACTTCATTTTTCTGAGGTGTGAATAGAGTATTCTTATGTCGTGCTATCCACACTTCTTACAGAACTCTTCAAATTCCTTCTTACATAATTCTCCATTATTTGTCCTCAACACCTTTATCTTCTTCTTTGTCTGGTTTTCCACTAGGCCTTAAATTATTTAAATCTTTCAAAGACTTCATATTTCTTCCTCAGGAAATATATCCATGTATTCCTTGAGAAGTCATCTATAAATTACACATAGTAAACATACTTACCCATTGATGGAACTGACATAGGTCCAAACACATCACTGTGCACAAGCTCTAATATCTTGTTCACCCTCTTAGCACCAGAAGGGAAACTCACTCGATTCTGCTTCCCATATACACAATGTTCACATAAATCAAAATCTAGAGAGAAATTAGACATACCTTCTACCATACCATTACCATGCAGTATTAAAGGACCTTCTCTCCAATATGTCCAAGCCTTTGATGCCATATCATGGTATTTTCTCCAGAGACTGCTAGGCTTTTTGCTCCAATTTCAGGAAGCACAGAACTATTGCATCCATCAATAACAATGCTACCCAGAAGATTGCACAAAGTTCCAATCCGAACTCCCCGCATCAATACCATTCCTCCCCAAAGCATATTGCAGGTATCTTTCTACAACACTATTTTTACACCTGCATCATCCATCTTGCTTAAAAAAATCAGATTTTTGGCCAATGCAAGAATATGAAGAACACCAAGAAGTGTTATAATCCTTCCACCTTGTAGCTTCAGCTTGACTTTTATGCGTCCGACGATTTTGGACTTCCTATCATCCCCTAAGAATACATCACCACCATCATACTTCTCATACTCGCAAAACCACTCCCTATAGGGAGTGAAGTGAAAATATGCACCTGAGTCAATCAACCATGCATGTGTATTTGAAGAAGAAGCCAAATACACATCCCCACCTTCATCTGAGGTCATTTTCACCTCTGTAGAAGGAGCATTGTTGGGTCAATTTACTGGGTAAATTAACACGAACATTTAATTACCAATCTAGGTTTATAGAACTTAGAAGCATCTCCAAAATATATGGATTCAACCACATTCAAGTTTAGAAGATGAATTATTAAAAATGAAATGCATATTACAAATATAAATCTAACTTAATTAATTTCTAAACAATAGATCAAGATACATGAAATAATAATTGAAAAGGCTCTTCACTGAAGGAGGTCCAAGTTGTCCTTCATCATTGATTTCATTTTATCATTAATGCTATTGTGAAAACAAAAATTCAGAAAAAGAAGTAAAATATGAATCTTAGTTTTGAACTCTTGATCAGATAGAAGTATTTAACTTAAATACGGGTTTGTCTCTTCGTATGCAAAAAGAAACAAGATTAAGATCCATCGGCAATCAAAGCATGTAAAGGCATGTAAAGATGAATTCTAATTGAAATTCTAGAGTCGATAGAAAGAGTGCTTAACTTAATCACTTGTTTTTCCTTTAATATGCATTTTAAGAATGATCATTAGATTCATCAATACTTAAAAATAAATAAATCGAACATAAGAAAACTAATGCAGCTATGATGAATTCTAACTGAAAATCTTGAGTCGATAGAAAGAGTGCTTAACTTAAACACTTTTTTGTCCTTTCATATGCAGTTTAAGAATGATCATTAGATTCATCAATAAATAAATCAAACATAAGAAAACTAATTCAGAAATTACAGCTATGAAGTAAACTAAGAAGTGCACTTAGCTCAGTGTGGGGGCCCTCCACCCTTGCCTCGCACACTGAAGGTAAACTCAGCTACTTAAGACTTCAAGAAATCAACTAGCATGTAACAACATCAAAATATGATAGAACAGATCTTCAATTATATCTCCAAGTCTCAGAAATAATAAAATAAGTCATATAAGTTCCCACTCTACCTCCTTTATCAATGGTTCACAAACTTGGTATAAATAGAGAAATAATAAACAAACTATGCTATTATGCCTATAACAGCCTTATATTATCCTAATCCCATCCATATAGGTCTAACTCATCCAATTAGTTACACAAAATCTGGAAAAATCCCAAAATATACTATTTATGCTCTATTTTCTAGGGATTCCTGAAAAACAGGTCATGTTTGACCAGCATTGACCGGGCGTGTTTTAGCTCGGTTTGACTGAACCAATAGGTGTCCATTCATTCTTAGTTCCCAAGCTTTCTAAATATGTGCTCAGCTCGTGCCCAGGTGTCCTGCAAGTATGACATCAATGAAGCCATTACGGGAATTTCCAGTTCTGTAAAAAAATACTCTTAAAACCCGATTTTTACTAAAATTTCTAAAAATTGAAAAACATAATTTATTTTCCTAAATATGCATAATAAGGTCAAAATAGGTCATATGTGGATGGTATAAAGTGGAAAATGAAGGAAATTAGGTAGATTTAATAAGAAAATTTTGATAAAAAATGAGGGCCAACAAGCATCATCAGATTCCTTTCCTTTCTTAAGAGCTTTAGATCTGCAGTCCTTTTTGAAGTACCCATCCTTTTCACATTTCCAACACACCTTTATAGGCTTTCCTGGAGATTTAGATCTCCCACTCGAGAAATTATTTTTTCCTTCATTCTGGGACCATCCTCATACAAACAAGGCATCTCCATTTTGGCCCTCCATAATTTTCCCTCTCATTTCCTCCGACAACACGGCTGAGACTATTTCATTAAAATTAAAGGTATTTGTATTTCTACCTATTGTAACAACCGAACTATCCCACGAATGATGGTAGAGAAGACAAAAAACTAATGCACTTATCTTCATATGAGATTTTGATATCAACAGATGACAACTGACTTACCATGGTATTGAAGTCATTCAGATGCTCTGTCACTGAGTCTCCATCCTTCATCCTCAGGTTATACATTTTTTTCCGCAGGAAAAATTTATGCGCCAAAGACTTAGATTGGTACAAAGTCCCTAACTTGTCCCATAAATCTTTCTTCGTAGCTTCTTCAGGTACATTCAACAATACTGAATCTGCGATACACAACCATATTGTGCTCTCTACTTTCCAATCCAACTTCACCTAGTCCTCATCTGACATTTTCGTTGGTTTACTACCCAGATCTACCGAGATCCACTAATCTTTATCCACCAGTAGATCCTCCATCTTGAGTTTCCACAACTAAAAACTCTGACCATTAAATTTCTCGATCTCTATCTTTCCACTACTCGCCATCTTCTTTCACCGCAAGAATCGATCCTGCAGACCTCCCACTGAATAGGGTCTACTATAGGCCCGAGCAAAAAAACTCTCAACAGCAAAGGAATCCCCTTGAAGCTGAAACAACTATGATACCAAATGTAGGTTTTAACCCTGTACAGAAATTATCTACAAACTAACTCTTAAAACGTAAAATAAACAATAGTGATAGAATAAAACATATATACACAAATATTTTCCCTTAGATCCCAAAACCGAAACTACCAACTCGATTTTTCATTATATTTCTTTCAATGTTACAACACATATATATACATGTCGAAGCATTCATAAACCCCAATCCATTATCCCTGGATTAGAACATAACCGTAGTTCCCTTGGCTATATCTACAAAATACCATGAGTAGAAAACCATCATGCCCAAAACCATGTGAAAATCCATGCACAAAACCATAGGCAGGTATGTCCACCTAATATAGGGTCCAAAAAACATTTCCCGGGGCACTGCCCCGGAACCCATGCATGGGGGATACCACCCCCCCAACAGGGGGGGTTACGCTCCCTCTATGACCCCCCTATTGTGTCTGGTGCAAGCGTAGGGGGGTCCCGCCCCCCTCTTACCCCCCACTCCTCACCTAGGTCTAGTCATGGAAAGAATATAACACATACCCAACAATCATAATTTCAAGGAGTCAAATCGTTGTGCATCATGGCTCTCCACAATTCCTTGCTCATCATGGTTCCAACTAGCTCTTCATGGTTTCAAGCATTACCATTCCTCTTCGTCATGGATTTATGCAATCTAATCATTCCTTGTCACAACTCAAGAAATTTGAAGTTTGGTATTACCTATCATGATTTCAACGTGAATCCCACCATATAGGTTCATAGTTCATGATGATGGATATGAATAAAACCATGAATTTCCAATTAAGTTCTTATTATTACAATTAGATTCTTATATGGGCATCTCAATGGATATACTAGTTAATGTTAGTGTAGTTTAAACGTGTTAGGTTTTGGACTTTTTCTAGTCATCTTTCTTCGATCATCTTTTTTTTTTCCCAAAATTCACTTACTAATTGCTAGGTTTATAGATTTAAATTATTGAGTTTGTATAAAATCCTAGTGCCATCATAGTTTTTGAGGTTCCTCAATATATTTTTGCAATAAAAATTTCAAATCCAATAATGAAGAATTGTAACCTCAAGTTGAATGCATGAAGCTCGCTTACACTTTTTTTCAAGTACACGGGTTGGGAGGGGGGGAAAACTACCAGATCGAGCAATATTTTAGCCCCCGACCAAGTTATTTAAGGGATTAAAAAATAAACCCTTGATCGAGCTCTTATGTAGCCCACAGTTACATAGGAACTCAATCGAGCTACATACTTGATCGAGCTATTTTCTTTAAAATTCCTACCCAAAACACAATGGGTAGTTTATGGTTGGTAGGGCTCGATGGAGCTATAGTTCCTTCGAGCCCTTGTTTAACTATGTCAAAATCTCGATCAAGGTTTTGTTAAAACCTCAATTGAGCTATTTCAAATTTTACCTTAAGCGCTCGATCAAGCTGTTGAGGGCCTTTAAAAAAGAGTTTTAGCTCAATTAATGCAGTTTTCTCTGTAACACCATCTTGTAGGATGGTAAACTTAAGACAAAATTTGTCCTTAGGTGGCAGAGTTGAACACATTTGATTCATGAAGGAATCCTTCATCCAATGGCATATGAGTTTGACATTTCTAAATTCATATGATATTTTTCATCTAATTTATTTTAAACGTTATGGTTGAACATAAAATATACAAAACTAAAAAATTTCAAAAAATACCACCACCTTCATTTACCAGTCCTCTTCAAAGGGTACTCTTAGTTTTTGAATTTATTTAAATAATAGAAAAAAAAAAATCATACTTGAAAGCATGTGTTAGAAAAAAGCTATTCAAATATTAATTCTCCAACTTTAAAAAATAATAAAAAATACAATTTTGCATAAAAAATAAAGTTTCAATATGCACAACATTGTTCTATCCATCTAGATCACACACACATGTATAAATTATACATTGTAGATTAAGTTATTGCACGTGAACACATTCCTATTAAGATATGTTAAAATTTGCAATGGAAAATTTACAGATTATATGACACACATATTTTTTGCAAAAAAATCATTAAAAGAACAACATAATTCTTCACAAATTATCTTTTTATTCCAAATCAAAATTCACAAAGCTTATATAAATTTTGAGTGTTTAAATTCCATAAAAGAGTGAAGTTTTGAAACTTCATCGCCACATTTGGCCCAAAAATATAAAACATCTTCATGCATTCACAACTCAACAATTCTTTTATCGCTGGATTTGATAATATCACAGGAAAAATCACAAATCTTTGAACTTTTAAACTTTTGTTAATGATTTCCAATCTATATTATGGATGCATTTTGAAGTATGGAGAAGTTTTTTTTTCCCAACGAAAAAAACACTACTCTTTTCCATTAAAAAAAAGAATAGTACAATCAGTCAAAAATTCATGTTCTTTGCATGTTACTTTTGCCTTGTTTCTCTACTTCTATTACATCATTAATATGTTCGTTTCATCAAAACTTATGTTCATGAGTATTAGTACTTGTTCATCAAAATTTTACATAATAGTTCAAAAAGCTACTCCTAGTCTTCAAACAGAGTTTTGCTCTGCCTTCTATGAAAGATTGATGCTACCTGCATTTATCAATTTTCCCTGTGAAAATTCATTGAAGTAAAACTTACCTGGATTCATATTGATCCCTCTCTTAGATAACATGTCTGCCGTCCAATTTTTTTTCTCAATAAACATGATGAAAATGTATACTCTTAAATGTGCTTACCAACACTCTTATCCTCCTCACCCAGAGGTTAAGAATCGGTGGATACAAATTGGAATGGAGTTTGACCCAGTTGATGATACATTTCACATCTCCATATACATGCAATTTGGTGATTCTTAACCACTTTGCTGCAATAAATACTCCCCATGGTGCTACAATATTTTCCTTGTTGTTCGATCCCATTCCTCCCTCCCACCAAAAGTGGAAGTATCTACCGACTTCTAAGACTAGGACAACCCCACATCCACACATTCTCTTTTTACATGCTACATCAAAGAAGCCGGCAAGAAATGAGTTATCCACTTCTATATATTTTCATACCCAGGATTTATAGAACTTTATGACGGATCCTATATCATAAAACATGGAAATTTCCTTATTGATGTCTTCCCTAATATGTACCGGTTTCTGTTCATAAATGAGGGCATTCCTACTTTTCCAGATAATCCACATGATGTAATATGGAAGATTCCTAAACCTTATGTTGTTGCAATACCAAGCCCTTATACATGAAATGAGAGTAACATGATTCCCCATAGATTTAAGCTTTAATAATCCCCTACATCCCTCCCATACATGTCTCACATATCCATAGGAAAGTAGAAGGTGGTCCGGATTTTCTGGTCCCTCTAGGCATATCACATGAATCCCTGGGCCCACAAATCCACGTTTTTGAAGATTGTTCTAGGTCAGAATTCTGTCGTTGACAACAAGCCAATAAATGCTCCTAATCTTATAAGGTATATTACCTTTCCACATACTATGTGTCCAAGTGTGACTAACATGTTTCTTCTATGTTCTAGGTAGTGCCACGTTAATTTCATTGACACATGGCCTACCCTTCTTAAGTCTACCTTCGCATACTAAATTATCCTTACAACCTTATACATCTAAACAGATCCATGCACCTCTTATACCAGTAATGTACCTCTCCCATTCTGCTGCAAGATGATCTAGTAGTCCAAGTTCTGTGGCCCCTCTCTATCTTTGTTGATCAATACTTTCACCTCCTAACAAATAGATTTGTCCCAATATATAAATTTCATTCTAAGTATGAAAAAGTTATGGACATAGCATAAAAAAAAACTTATTAAAAATCAAATTTATTGAAAATCAAAATTATAAATTTAAATTGTTAAACAAGGGCAACTGTGTAGCGTTAGTCCCTGAAATTTCAGCGATTTCAGTGCAACGCCAGTGGGTCAGCTGTTTTAGGACAGAGCATATAGTAATTAATAACAACACTAGTACATTTGGCGGAAATTCTGACACTTTGGTTCCGACACTTTTGACCAAATGTCGAAAATTTCCCAAAATTTTATCAATTTTTCAAATCCCGCCCACAACTATCACTATACCAGTGTTTGGAGACAAGTGTCGGTATTGCGACACATAGAGGTAAGTGTTAGTCTTACAACATTTGTAGAAAAGTGTCGAAATTGCGACGGATTGGAGAGATGTATCGGTCTTGCGACACTTAGAGATAAGTGTCGCTATTGCGACGTATGGAGGAAAGCGTCGCTATTGCGATAGTTTGGGGAAAAGCGTCGGAATTGCGACGGATTGGAGAGATGTGTCAGTCTTGCGACACTTAGAGTGAAGTGTCGCTATTGCAACGGTTTGGAAATTAATTTCTTTGGCCTCTCCTTTAATAAATAATAATCTAACTTGGGTCCCAGGAAATGGATGATCAATTAATATTTGGAACCATAGTATTATGGGGTAGCCTCCTTTGGGAAATTTGAACTCCCTTCTTCCCCTTTTTGAATGGTTGGAGCAACATAATAAGATATCTTTAGTTGACATATCAAATTGTGATGAAGATGGAAGGTGGTTATGATGGAACTTCTCAGGAGTTTCATAAAATATTAAAGATGTGATGCGCTCACTCCTTGGTTCACTTTTAATGTGTGCCCCAACCACGGTCGGGCGCGCCGTGTCGCACCGTGTGAGGTCGCCCGACTGGGCATGTTCAGGTCGGGCCATTTTGTTCGAGGGCGCTCGTATCAATTTTGCTAAGTTCTGACCGCCTAGGTGCCTTGTGCACGTTCGGGTGGCACATTTTCTGTTTGCTCCCTTGTGGCATTGTTCGATCGGGCGCGCTATGTCGCGTCGTGTGAGGTCGCCCGACTAGGCGTGTTTGGGTCAGGTCATGCCATTTTGTTCGAGGGCACCCATATCAGTTTTGCTAAGTTGTGACTGCCTGGGTGCCTTTTGCACGTTTGGGTGGCCCGTTTTTCGTTTGCTCCCTTGTGGCATCGTTCGTCGTGTCATGCCGTGTGAGGTCACCCGATCGTGCGCTTTCGGGTCGGGCCATTTCGTTCAAGGGCGCATGTATCAGTTTTGCTAAGTTGTGACTGCCCGGGTGCCTTGTGCACATTCGAGTGGCCCATTTTCCGTTTTCTCCCTTGTGGCATTGTTTGTTCAGGCGCGTCGTGTCGTGCCGTGTGAGGTCGCCCAACCGGGCGCGTTCGGGTCAGGTCGTTTCGTTCGAGGGCGCCCGTATCAGTTTACCTAAGTTGTGATCGCCTGGGTGCCTTGTGCACATTTGGGCGGCTCGTTTGTCATTTTCTCCCTTGTGGCATCGCTCGGTCGGGCGCGTCATGTCGCGCTGTGTGAGGTCACCCGACCGAGCGCTTTTGGGTTGAGCCGTTTCGTTTGAGGGCGCCCATATCAGTTTTGCTAAGTTGTGACTGCTCGGGTGCCTTGTGCACGTTTGGGTGGCCCTTTTTCCATTTTCTCCCCTATGGCATCGTTCACCATGTCGCGCCATGTGAGGTCGCCCTACCGGGCGCGTTTGGGCCGTGTCGTTTCGTTTGAGGGCGCACGTATCAGTTTTGCTAAGTTATGACCACCCAGGTGCGGCCTTGTGCACGTTTGGGCGGCATGTTTGCCGTTTGCTCCCTTGTGGGATCATTCGGTCATTCAGCTATCCCTTTTGGGTCAGGTTCGGGCGTGTCGAGTTGGGTCTGGTCAGGTCATGTCATGTGAGGCTGCCCAAGGAAACACGTTCGTACGGGTCGGGCCGAGGTGGGTCTGGTTGATTCGTGTCATGTGAGGCCGCCCAAGGAAACACGTTCGTACGAGTCAGGTCCAGTCATGTACTGATGGCACTCAAGGAAACGCATTTGGGCGGGGCGGGTTGGGTCTGGTGATCGGGTCTTGTCGTGTGAGGCCGCCCAAGCAAACACATTCGTATGGGTTGA
Source organism: Pinus albicaulis (assembly GCA_034641835.2). NCBI lineage: Eukaryota > Viridiplantae > Streptophyta > Pinopsida > Pinales > Pinaceae > Pinus > Pinus albicaulis. The sequence goes on along the minus strand of CM076577.1, from coordinate 1,459,299,667 downwards.
GTTGAGTCGTGTGATGGTGCCCAATTAGCTGGAAATGAGTCCGGGTTAGGTCAGGTCGGTTCGTGCCATATTGTAATTAAGGGTGCCCAAGGAAACATGTTTGGGCAGGTCAGGTCAGGTCGAGTCAAGTCAGGTCGTGCCGTGTGAGGCCGCCCAAGGAAACGCGTTCGGGCGGGTCGAGTTGGGTCTGGTCGGGACGTGTCGTGTGAGGCTGACCAAGGAAACACATTCGAGCAGGTCAAGTCAGGTCGGGTTGGGTCGTATGAGGGTGGTCGTATCAAAAATTCTAAGTTGTGACCACCCATGTTGCTTGTGCACGTTTGTGTGATCCCTTTTCCATTTCCTCCCTTGTGCGCCCTTTGTTCGAGCAGGTCAGGTCGTGCCGTGTGAGGGGTGCACCACAGGAAACTCATTCAGGTCAAATCGTGTGAGGGAGGTCCTATAAAAAATGTTAAGTTGTGACTGCAAATGTACCTTGTGCACGTTCATGTGACCCATTTGTCATTTTCTCCCTCGTTCCTTCGACGTTCAGGTGGGTCTGGTCGGGTTGGGTCGTGTGAGGGCGCCCAAGGAACGTCATGTCTGACCGGGTCGGGTCATGTCGGGCCGTGTCATGAGGGCACCCAGGGAAATTACGCGTTCGGGTGGGTCGGGTTGAGTCGTGTGATGCCGCCCAAGGAAACGCGTTCGGGTCGGGTCAGGTTGGGTCGTGCCATATTGTGAGGGCACCCAAGGAAACACATTCGGGCGGGTCGGGTCGGGTCGGGTCTAGTTAGGTCGTGTCGTGTCATGAGGCCGCCCAAGGAAACACGTTCGGGTGGGTCGGGTCGGGTGGGGTTGGGTCATGTGAGGGTGGTGATCGTATCAAAAATGCTAAATTGTGACCGCCTTAAAATCCAGTGTCTCCTCATTTAATCCTCTCCTCGTATAATTGACCACCATTACAGACGTTTACACCACATTTGGTTTAGACATTTAGTAGGTAGGTAGGGTGCCCTTATCTCCCATCTCCATATAGAGTAATTTGGTCACATATTCTTTCTTATATGATACTGGTTCCTCTCTCTTAAGTCCTATCTCTTGTCCTTATTCTCTCTCCCTTTATCTCCTTATACCTCCCTCTCTCTTCCCCAATCTCCCTGTCTCTCTCTCTCTCTCTCTCTCTCTCTCTATACCCTCCAATCCTCTCACTATATCCCTCCCTCTATCCTTCTTTCTGCCCCCCTTCCTCTTCACTTGGCCTCTTCTCATTTCTCATGATTGTGGGACACTCGAACTTAAGATTTTCTGGAGTAGTCATGAGGTGCAGTCTGGTTATTAAGACTTCATCAGATGGCCATTCTCCAGAATTAAATTGTGTGACAACATTGTGGCTGAGTTTGAAACTGGAGATTGAACATACATTTGGTTTGATTGCAATAGACATTTTCATCAATAAATGTAAAGCAATGGCTTAAAAATACTATAAATTAATAAATAAAGAAGACATGGCAACAAGCAACAATACTTACAAATTTTTTACATTGAGACGCAAAGAATAAGCAACTAATGTGCACAAATAGAGACCAATGAAACTATCATCTTAACCCCTAACCCCTTAAACACTAATTCCCAACCCCTAATCCATTTAACCCCCTAAACCTCTAAACCCCTAACCCATTTAACCCCTAAACCATAAACCTCTAAACCCTTAACCCCTAACCCCTAACCCCTTAACCCCTAACCCATTTAACCCCCTAAACCCCTAGTAAACCCCTAACCCATTTAACCCCCTAAGCCCTAAAACTAGAAACCCTTAACCCCTAACCCCTTAAACCCTAAACCATTAAACCCTTAACCCTAACCCCTTAAACCCTAATTCCCGACCCCTAACCCATATAACCCCCTAAAACCTAACCCCATTAGCGCCTAACTTCTAACCCCTAAAATCCTTAATTGCTAAATCCCCTAACCCCCTAAACCCCTAACCCATTTAACCCCCTAAACCCTAAACCTATAACTCCTTAACCCCTAACCCATTAAACCCTAATTCCCAACCCCTAACCCATTTAACCCCCTAAACCATAAACCTCTAAACCCCTAACCCATTTAACCCCTAAACCCTAAACCTCTAAACCCTTAACCACTAACCCTTAAAACCTTAACCCCTAACCCATTTAACCCCATAAACCCTAAACCTATAAACCCTTAACCCCTAACCCCTTAAACCCTATTTCCCAACCCTAACCCATTTAACCCCCGTTTTCCGGTTTCTCCCTTGTGCCTTCGTTTGGTAGTGCACGTTGTGTCGCGCCGTGTGAGGGCGCCCGACCAAATTTGTCACACTCCTTAAGTACCTCTTGTGACCGCATGGGTGCATTGTGCACATTTGTGCGACCCGTTTTCTTTTTGCTCCCTTGTGCCTTTGTTCGGTCTGGCGCGCCATATTGTGAGGGCGCCCGCCCAAACACGTTCAGGTCGGGTCGGGTCGTTTCGTTTGAGGGTGGCCGTATCAAATTTGCTAAGTTGTGATCACACAGGTGCCTTTTGCATGTTCATGTGGCCCATTTTCCGTTTTCTCCCTTGTGCCTTTGTTCGGTCATGCGCGACGTGTCACGCCATGTGAGGGCACCCGCCCAAACGCGTTCGGGTTGGGTCGTTTCGTTTGAGGGCAGCTGTATCAAATTTGCTAAGTTGTGACCACGCGAGTGCCTTGTGCACGTCCGTGCGGCCCATTTTTCGTTTGCTCCCTTGTGCCTTTGTTCAGTCGGGTGTGCCGTGTCGTTTCGTTTGAGGGCGCCCGCCCAAACCCATTCGGGTCGGGTCGTTTCGGTTGAGTGCACCCACCCAAACGCGTTCGGGTCGGGACCCCTAAGCCCCCAATCCCTAATCCCTTAACTACTAACTCATTATTCGACCCATAACCCCTAAATGCACCTAAATCCCCTAACCCCTAACCCCCAATCCCCTAAGCCCTCCAAATTCGACGAATTAGCTTTGAAGAAGTAATTGTTTTCTGCAATATGGTTTGTAAGTTATTTAAATAGAGGTATCTTCTCTAGAGTTCTTTTTTAGATCCACAGTTTCATTTACTAATTTTTGAACCAGGTGTATGACACTCTTCATGTCTATGGGATTTTTATCTTGAAGCTCATTATCTGCTTCAAGGGTTTCCTAAACCTCTAAACCCCTAAACCATAAACCTCGAAACCCTTAACCCCTAACCCCTAAACCCTTAACCCCTAACCCATTTAACCCCCTAAAACCTAAACCTATAACCCCTTAACCCCTAACCCATTAAACCCTAATTCCCAACCCCTAACCCATTTAACCCCCTAAACCATAAACCTCTAAATCCCTAACCTCTTTAAGAGCCCACTTTGTAGCCTCCACAGTCTTGCAAGTCACAAATGCAAATCCCCTGGATTTGTTGGTATTCTTATCATATGCAACCCAACGTTCTTCTATCTCTCCATATTTGGGGAAAACTTCTAAAAGCTTATCATTGGCCATGTCATATGAAAGACCACCAATGTAAAGTTTCCTTTGAGCCTGATCTATACTTTGACCAAGACCTGTGCTTGCCACTGCCAGATTGCTTACAGTAATCCTCCCATCAATAGTCTTGCTAGGCTCTTTCAATTCCCTTTGAGCAGAATCCATATGCTTAAATGTGACAAGGCCAAATCCTTGTGACTTTCCTGATGTCTTATCCATAATAAAAGCGCCTTCTTCAATCTCCCCATACTGTTCAAATGCATCACATAGGGTCTGTGAAGAAGTCTCCCAAGCCAAGCCACGCACAAACAGCTTCCGATGAGCAAGGTTATTGCTTGAAACATCTTTAATTTCTTCTACAATTGCAGGGTATGAAGAACCTGCATTGACCATCAAAGAGATCAAATGCTCTTTGCTCAGCGGCTCCAACAGCAAGTGAAAATCGTCCTGTGAGAGTTGCAGAGCGGCGCCATTGGCTTCCTCGTCCAGCTTTCTCTTCTTACCATCGCCCTTGACCTCCATATTTTTTCTCCAGTTTGAGAAGAGGGGGGTTCATACTAGCTTCAATTCCCCAAATTGACTCATGCCAAGTCTTTTAAAGATTGAATGATTGCAAAAGCTTCCATATTAGACATTTAGTTTGGTCAGTCACCTATAGGAGGATAATTTAAATTTTAAACCACATTTTGATATCTAGATTCCAAAGCTTAGGTATAAGCCTGAACTATAGCAAGGTTTAATGCCATTGTTCATGGGGTACATAGCCTGTGACATACAAGCTGCCATAATTTCCATTCTGTGAATTGTAAAACGAGCCAATTTTGGAATCATATCAGTCTTTAAATCCCAAGAATTTTACTGTAACTACCAAATAGGCTTGTAGCTCTATTACCAATAGGGATGCCCCTCTTTTGGAGTGTATGGATTAGAATCAATTTGAATTTTGTCCTTGAATTTTAAGGAGCGTAACTAGGCTCCTCATAGACAAAAATCAAAGGAATTGGCATTATTAAGGACTGTGCATAGAATCCATATAATGGCCCTATTAAGTGATCCTTGTCTATCATCGCAATTTCCTAACCTGATCTGGAGTCTTGAAACATGATAAAAAATTAAAATAGTATTCATAATTACAATGGAAGCTACCAAATATGAATTACTATTTGCATTCAATTACAGGTAAAGATCCAAGGCAGAACCACTTAGCCCATCTGAGGTCGCCCGACCGGGCGCGTTCAGGTCGGGTCGTTTTGTTCGAGGGTGCCCATATTAGTTTTGCTAAGTTGTGACAGCACGGGTGCCTTGTGCACGTTCGTGTGGCCCATTTGTCGTTTTCTCCCTTGTGCCTTCGTTCGGTCAGGCACGTTGTGTCGTTTCGTTTGAGGGTGCCCGCCCAAACCCATTCGGGTCGGGTCATTTCGATCCTAAGCCCCCAATCCCTAATTCATTAACTACTAACTCATTATTCGACCCTTAACCCCTAAATGCACCTAAATCCCCTAACCCCTAAGCCCTCCAAATTCGACGATTAGCTTTGAAGAAGTAATTGTTTTCTGCAATATGGTTTGTAAGTTATTTAAATAGAGGTATCTTCTCTAGAGTTGTTTTTTAGATCCACAATTTCAATTACTAATTTTTGAACAAGGCGTATGACACTCTTCATGTCTATGGGATTTTTATCTTGAAGCTCAGTATCTATATGAGTATTTGCTGCTTCAAGGGTTTCCGGACGGAGAAATCGCAATACAATGTTTAGGGCTCGTTATTGCGTTATTGTTGCTTCAAGGGTTTGTTGAACAGACCCCAAATCGTTCATTTCCTTGCTACTTATTAGCTTCTTACTTCTGTCTAATTCACTATATACTCAGATCATGAATGTGAGAAGGCTGTTTTTAGATTATATTATTATTGTATCAATAATGTAATTATTTCTTTGTTGTTATATCTTTCTAGTCAAAAACCTCATCTTCAGAAATATTTTCTTGTCATTTTAAAAATTGATTGCTTCATTGAGCACAACATGCAGCTTATCTAATACTTTATTGAAGCTAAGAGCTCCATCTATGGGGCAAGCTGCTTTCCGGCTAACTCCACTGCTTTTGATCTCAATTTTGCCAATTGCTTTCTTCTCTCATATGATACCTGAGGGTATCATTCATACCATAACATTACTGCTTCCCATTTAACCACATAAAACTTATTTTTAAGTTACCATAATTCATCTTTAATATCACATAATTAGATTAAAAAATCAACCAAAATCCTTAGTTTATGAAATAAAAGTTCAACAATTTTATATAATTAATAATTTAAATAAATGTCTTAGATTTAATCTCATTAATAATTATTTATAATAAAATATTACCACTTATTTACCCAAACCAGTTTAAATTATTTAATTTATTAAGTTTTAATTTCTAAAGAGATTTTTAAGGTGTTTAATTCATTTATGTATTCAAAAATTGATTATAAACAATAAGAAATCACAATCTTGATATTGTCAGGTTTTAATCAAAAAAACCATTTCATCTATTAATTAGACTACACTATTATTTATTATAGAAAATGTATCTAATTTGAATGAATGAATACATAGATTACCATCATTAAAGAAAAAAAATGTAAATTTCACTTTTAAAGTAATACTTAAAAATAAGGAAAAAATAATACATAAATTATAAAGAAAAAAAAAAAAAGATAGATTAAAACTCCAAATATTTAACATACAACATAATTTAATAGTGTAAAGTTTAAAACTCCTTTTAATAAAGCATGATGATTTAGTAGGGTAAAAGGATTACTATATGCAAAAATCAGTCCATTATTTACTCATATAATTTTAATTGCTTCTCAAAAAGATATGTTTTATTTTTTTTATTGTAAATATTGTTAAACAATCAAAATAAACAAACTTTTAATTATTTAAAAATTATTATAATTATTAAAAATATATATATTTTTAAATTAATTTGAGTGGCCTTAAAAAAAACACACGTGCTTCATTTCAAAATGTCAAAAATTTTCAAATATCAAAAGTTTTAACTTCCCTCGTTCATTTCCCTCCGGTTGCATGGTTTGTCCAAGGAAGGAGGGAGGATGCGGCCATACTGTCGCTGGTTTTGAGGAAGGATGCAACCATACTATTGCAGGTTTGGAGGAAGGATGCAGGAGATTTGTGTCTCGAGCTGCGCTCATGGATCTAGAGCCTGGCACCATGGACAGTGTGAGGATCTTTACATTTCTCTCAACTCCACAACTCCAAAAATAGGTACTCTTATTCTTCAATACAACAAGAATTTTAGTTGGCATTTTAGCTTCTTTTTCAGGATCTTGTCTCATGGGTCTGCTTGTAATTTGTTCTATTGGGACTACCTTTGGTGGTACATTCGGAGCATTAATAAAATGAAAATATGCAGATTTTTGGAGTCTATACTCATTTTGGTTTTCAGGGTCTTGGAAGGCTTTTCTGTATTAGGTGATTCTATCTGTATGTTTTTGTCAATGCTTCATTAAGGCTGTTTTATAATCGGTGCTTATGACCTGTGTACATCAAGATTTCCAAGATTTTGAAGGGTTGTATGTCCATGTGTCATACAAAATCTCGGTTACTTCACTTTCTAATACTATAATGTTTGTTTCAGTGACTATCTTAGTTTCAAGAACTGAAGATTGCTTTTCACTTTGATTTATGTTCTAATTTCATTCCTTGATTGTTCCACCGATCCGATAATATACGTACTCGATATGTTGAAAGAAATATTATGCAACCCATTACCAACCCGATCTGATGAAACAAATGCACAGTGGCCTTTGTGGGAGCTTATAAGCCTGATCCAGGTGTCTTTTCCTTGGATTTGCCTCTCCAGGGAAACAATACCCAACTGCGATCTCAATCTAGTTTCCCAGATTGTGTATTTTATATCTTAGGTGTGAACAGAACCAAGACATGCCTTTGGATCATGATATGGTGTAGTAATATGCATATCTCGACCCTGCAGGAAAATGATATGCCCTTGTCCTTTGATTGCTCCATCTGGTTGCATGAGGGAAGATCGAGTCTTTAGAGTCAGAGCTTATGGCCTCTGCACCATCAGATTACCAGGGCGGGGAGAGAGAGAAACTCTGGGTCACATAATTTTATGCTTTTTTAATGTTCTTTTCATTGCACCATCAGATTACCACGGCGGGGAGAGAGAGAATTGTCTGATGATTTTTCTCTCTAAAAAAAGGCCGTAGTAAGATCCTCAGCGAAGGGAGAGGCTTGAAGTCATCCCTAATGGGTTGTTTTCTTCTAGCAAGAGGCCGAGGTAGTTAGGAATATTTTGTTTGGGTTTTCTATTCTGTCATGGGAGTCCAGATACTTATGAAAGAAAGCCATGGGAGTTGAAGGTTTTTCTAGGCAGTATGTATGAGCCTTCTAATCATTTCAGAACCGGATTCTTGAACAACAAATAAAACCGAGTTTGGGTGCGACCTGATCTTATTTTCTTGCAATTGTTGAAGAATTTGAGGATGAATATTAATGAATTTTGTCCCATAACCATCTTCATTTGATTCTCCTTGTCGTGTTGATTCTAATGGTAGGTGGCACATCATGTGGGTCCTCTTGGTTGAGGAGATATGTATTCTTGAAGTTGAAACCCCAATTGTGGTCAAAAAGCCTTTGAGGGAGATCTTTCTTATAGCTGGTTTCTGAAGTATTTTGCAGACCTTTCTCAGGACTTTTGTCCAATTTCTCAGGTAAGTGTTTGCATCAGTTTTCGGTTGCCTTAGGCCACCTAAAACATCCTTCAATGAGGCATAATGATATTACTCTAAGGACGAGTAAACAAGGGACTAAAATAGAATAATTTTGAAGTTAATCTGAGTCCCTGTGGACTGTATTCATCTTTTTTCGTGGTTTTATCTTTGTATTCTAATGCTTGATTTTTATAAATAATGGTTTCATTAGATCTTTTTTGTATTGGAAACATCTGTGTAGTATAATTTCACTATCAATTTTCAGGCCATTTAAGAATATCTTCAAAGTTATTTTTAAGGTCAAACATATCAAAGTACTTGGGCCTCAGTAGCCCTAAGAAACCTGATCAATTTTAGGCCACCTTGAGAGCATGAGAGTCTTATCTTATCACTCATTGAAAATGGCTTCATCTATAGCAATAGGATCCATATATTAAAGGCATGGAAGACTGTCAGAGGAGCATCAACATTTTGGAATCAAACGGAAGAGATTCTGCATATAAGGACTTGGGATATATATGTTGTGCAAATATTGTCCGTTACTAGAAGGTATATAGTCAGTTCTGGTACATGATTCAGCTGCTCCACAATGTATGGGCTAGGGATATTGTATGTTTGTGCAGGTTTTGTTGTTGCAACCAATTTTCCTTGAAGTACATCTTTGAAATATATTCCACCATAGATATGTTCTTGATTCAGTTTTGTTCCTTTGGGAAAACTAGATCCAGTACCACCTCCTCCTCCCTTTGATTTTCTTAATCTAGCAGCTCCGCCTCTTAGCCTCAAGTTGAGAATGATGGTGGATGAAGGCAATACATTGTATTCTTGTAGACTCCCTGATGCAGCCTTGGCTGCGTTTACCCACATTCTCACCTTAAAAACAAAATACTTGTCTCAGTCATGCGCTGAAATAAACCTCAAATAGAGGTACACTTCATAAGCGGAAATATTTCCTCTTAATACCATTCTCGATCCTTAATCAAAGTTTAAACCCTTTATGTACCTTTGAAGCGGAAATAAAATATCGTTTAATCACAATTTTGACTTTGGTTAAAAACCAAAGTACCAATCACACATTAGTATTTTCGGCCCACAGCTTTAATAAACTCACCTTTCTTCCACTTTAGATCTTCACTTGTGATCCAACGGTTATTACAATTGAATTTCCGATCTGACGGATATCGCATCCAAATAAACTTCGATAGTTTAAGGCTCCAAGGCACGCGAAATAAGTGGTTTTAAACCACCACGTGTCATCTGCTGAGGTGTATCACGCGGACTCCACAAATTACCACTCACCAGCTTTGTGCTACGCGAAAACCACCGGTTGTTTTTCAAAACCATCCACCATTTTGTGGTACCGTTGACCCTCGGTTCAACGTCTAACCTTGTTTCTGCTTTACAATACACACTAAAATTAATGGACAGGTATATTTATGGACAGGGGCAAGAAATACCTCATATAAAAACTCAATCAGACACTTCTAATTTTATCTGATACTGATTCATTCAATGGTTTCTCCAAAAACTCTGTTTCATTGTCATCATAGACTGATTTCGTTTGATTTGCATAATTAACGCCTTCCGAAGAAGTTTTAGGAACTTCTTGACCTTTCTTAACATCATTATGAACTACAACATCCAGAAAACATGGAAGCCCAATCTCTGAAATTAAAGAATCATGTGGGATCGAAGTACTTTTAGGGACTAGTTCTATATCCACATCAGCCAGATGCCCATTATCTGGGTCATACCACAGCTCCTCTTTACTGTCTCCAAAAGGTGAAGACTTATCAGATTGCTTTGTAGCAGCAATTTGGGCATTCATGAGAGTATCAAGAGTGGCAACATCCCTAGACCGTTGCCTTGCCTGTTTGTAAATTTCCATTGCTCCCTGCATATGATTCTCTGATAAACATGGGAAAAATGCTCGTCGCAAATCGAGACTTGAAAGGAGAGCCTCAGTATCTGTATCCACCTCTAATTGGTGGTCTTCATAAGCCTTATCTATAATGAAATTGGCCTTATCAGGGTTCATAGTATGTCCTGTGCCAAGTTTGTTGATATATTTACTATATAGATCTGGACATGCCAATTCTGCTGATATGTCTAGTTTTGATAGATAATACCTTTGTCCTGAGATCTATTATGTATGAAGGTATATTTATGGACAGGGGCAACAAATACCTCATATAAAAACTCGATCAGACATTTCTATTTTTCTCTGATACAGATTCATTCAATGGTTGCTCCAAAAACTCTGCTACATTGTCATCATAGACTGATTTCGTTTGATCTGCATGATTAACGCCTTTCGAAGCAGTTTTAGGAACTTCTTGACCTTTCTTAACATCATTATGAACTGCAACATCCAAAAAACATGGAAGCCCAATCTCTGAAATTAAAGAATCATGTGGGATCGAAGTACTTTTTGTCCTGAGATCTATTATGTATGAAGGTATATTTATGGGCAGGTATACCTTGTGTCCTCGCATTCATGCTTATACTTCTTTGTTTCTGAATAGAATACACATGGGGAATTTTCTAGAGCAACATTTCGAGAAACCTGATCATACCTTTAGAGGCAATAAATTGCAGGCAACCATCAAATACCCACTCCTTATTACTTAAGGAGCAATGGTGTTGGTTTGAGATAAGCATTGAATTTTGCCTACAATGAAACATAGAAAGCTAGGCCAAGGTTGTTGAATTTTACCTTCACAACCTAGTGCTTCCATATCTGACCATATGGGATCCAAACCAGTATTTGGGAGATGCCAAATTATTGGCCCTATCATCTTCGATAAGGCATGAGGAGGTCAAAGTTAAAGCAGTAAAAAGGGTCATGGATGGAGAGTTGAAGGGGCCACTGTAGATTAGACCTAAATACCCAAATCCATACATCCTCACTTCCACTCATGCTCCCTTAGAAAAGGATCCTAAAGTGGTGTAAATTCACAAATAGAGGCAAGTGCAAGCCATGCTCCACTTTGAAGACACTTTCACGTTGTTGGAGAAATATCACAGCCTTCTAAAACCCAGTGAAGAATGACTTGCAATATACTAGCATCTCCAAAATAAACAGGCTTGAAAAATTTACAAACCTTTGATAGATAGGTGTCCGCAATCAAGATGCTTTAAGTGTAGGAAACTGTAACTTTTCTCGGAACAGAGGATTAGTTTCTATAAGCTTTTTGAGTTCCAATAACATGATGTTCCTAGCTGATTTGGCATCCCTGTACTTTGAAAGCTGTTCATTTTCTCTTATTCACATACAGGTTCGTTAACGAATACAGATAAAATTAATCCTACTCAATTCAGAATGTTATAACTTTAAAATTAAGAACCTATTGTATATAGCAAACAAGCACCTGAAATTATCTAAAGTCAGAAGTTGTGTTATCTCCTTATACAACTCCTCATTGAAGGAAGCAAATACTTTTAGGTCCTTTACTAGTATTTCTACAGCTTTGGCTCGGTGTGCCCTGGAAATACATCCATTTGAAAAAAGGTTATATATACATGATATCTATTTCACACCTTAAAACTATACCTCATTAATTAATTGATCATCCATATTGTAAGCAAAGAACATCCCACTCATGATGCTCATCAATGGATTAATGACATAATGATTTATATTAAGAAAACAGAGATCCATGAAAAAAATTATTTCTAGGTGCAAACAGAAAAACTAGTCTTGAAAATACACATAAATTAATGCTTAATGCATTTTCATAGGAAGTCAACGGTTGAATCTTTTCTCAATATCATCATGTTGCTTAAAACTTGCATTAGAACATCAACCTAAGACATAAACCTGAATTCGTTTGCCAATTTCTGCATTTAGAAAGGAGAAAAGTTACCACACTTTACTTGAAGAATGATTTGGTGAGGTTGAAGAGTAATGGTTGGCTCAGAGTCGGGAAAACTTGCGAATTAACTCAGGAATACAAAAAATTGAAAGTTAAATTAAGAAATAATAAAAGAAGACATTTTAATTTTTACATAATACTGAAGTTTTCAATGTCCATATAATGTTAATTTTGTACATAGATGATACTACATACTAAAATTCCCTATGTATTCTTGACAGTTGATACGTCTACTGGTTGTCGGTTGTAAAATTGGATTAGAAAACAAGCAAACTGAGTGTTTAGTTTTGGTTTTCTTGTACTATTCACAGAGATAAATAAGTCTGCTTTGTAAAACTCACAATTCAGATTGGCTGAGTCAATCTAACATGCGTTTGGTGATAGGAATCTAACATGAGTCAATCTATTCTCCATGATAGGCATCTATATTTATTATAAAATCAACAATTTCCAATTTTCCACAGAAAGAGATAGACTAGAAAGCATAAAACATAGAAAATGGTGAATTTGACTGTGCTGCCTTAACTTACTTTTCCAATGCCTCTAAATATTTATGCTTCCTAATTTCAAAAAATATCTTCATGGAGTATCGATTGTCATCCACTTTCGTAAAACCAGAAAGGTATCTCTCCACCTCTTCCCACTCTCCACCAAGGACCTGGTCCTCAAAATACTTCATATTGAAGAAAAAGCCTGACTCCTGCTCGAGCCTGACCAAACCAACCCCAAACGACATGACAGAGAAAAGCAGTGATACCTTTTAACATGAGAATTAGAGAATATATTTATTTATTTTTTTAAATATTTTTATCAAAGTGTCAGAAGAGCGACGCCTCCAAATCGTCGGAAGAGTGACGCCTCCAAAGCATCGGAAGAAATTTGTGTCGGAAGAGTGACAGTCCTTTTTTTTAAATATTTTTACTTATTTGTTGGAATAGCAAAGTTTCATAAGCATCGGAAGAGCGACGCTTTATAACGTCAAAAGACATTTCGTCGGAATTGCGACAGTCGTGTGAAAATTGATAAACGTCAGAAGAGCAACGGTTTGGAAAAATGTTGGAAGAGCGACGGTTTGGAGAACGTCGAAAGAGCGACTCTTTGGAAAATGTCAAAAGAGCGACGCTTGGGAAAACGTCGGAAGAGCAACGGTTTAAAAACGTCGGAAGAGCGACGGCTTGGAAAACGTCGGAAATATTGTCGCTATTCCGACGCTTTAGTGAAGTGTCGGAATTGCGACTCTAAGGCTTCCACGTTTTGTCCGGCCTCAAATTGTCGGTCTTGCGACGACTCTGTGTCGGAATAGCGACGAAGTGACCATCGGAAATTGGGCCAAATTTACTAGTGCAAACAACTTCAATCCTTACTTGCACTTTCCAAAAGTGGAATGAAGGTAAATCATATAATGTGTTGAATGCAAATGATTTAAATCTTGTATGTGTTTGTATGGGTGCTATCTTTTCTTCAGTAAATCCAAAGATGAATGTATTTTCAAATTATACAGAAAAAAATTAGCAATCCAGATATTGCGTGTGGACATTTAATGAACCTGCATTAGAGGTAGTTCATGTCTTCCAAACGCTGATAGATGAACTAAATTTCAATAAATCCCAAAATGCGATTTCGACTGAAGTGAACAATTTTCCTCTGGGACCGGTTCTGCTAGTCACAGTTTAGACAAAACATCCAACTCTAGTCCTTTCAAAACCAAACAAGATAAAGAGACTAGCTATCAAATTCATAAAAACTTAGTTAATGTGAGCACATTGTATATGTGCATCTCGCCCTTTGAAAAGCCCTTTGGGATAAAACTAGGATCAACACTAGAAATGCAATCCTTGTTGACTTGTTAATATAAAAATAAATATACTTATTCCAAGATACAATCCTCCCCTTATCTATATATATAAAGAGTCTGATTAATACCCAACACTGGTGAATGATTCAGTTGAATAACAACCATATAACATGACACGTTTCCACACATCCATATAACCTGACATGTTCTCTTTGGATGCACTACCAACGTAACTAATATATGGCAGTGAAAGGGGGACCTTGAACTAGTCTTAGCATTCTTCGTTCACAATTTACCGGTTACAACTTTACGGTCATATGTTTGACAGAAACTAGAAATCCATCATCTACACCAAAAAGCAAGTAGAGTAAGTACACCGCTGTTATAAGTGTTGGCCTGGTAGGGAATTTACTAAGTTGATTTAGTAGTTGTTTATTCAGTTGACCCAGTTGCATGTTAACCATTTTATCTTGTTCGAGATCGAAACCCAGTAGCCAGCCAACTTTTCTAAATCCCACCCAAACCCAAGAGCTAGTGCAGTATATTTGTAATTATGTGTATCACCCGACTTTTTTATTCTAATCCTTAGCCATGAAACTAGCTTAAACCCATGAAACTACATTGATGAACGAAGGTAATCTATGGAATCACAGCATATTCTACCCAAAACCTCGAATTATGGATCAATTTCACATTGTTGGCTAACCAGAGAACTTGTATGCCCCTACGGGCGAGCGGTTAGCAACTGCAGCCTTGAACGATGATGAAACAAAAGTGTGCGAGGTGGCATTAGGGGGATCTTACATAATGTATAATGTGATGTGCACAAAGTCCGATCTTTAGTGACACCAACACCAACCTTGGTTTTCATTTCTGGAACTAAATATGTATGCTTCGAAAACGTGTTGAACACAGACATTGATGAAGATCAAACAAAAGATGTAGATTAATGTGGCATTGGAGAAATTGGAGACACCTGGTAGGGTGGATAAAGGATTAACTGCAACCAAAATGAAGAACCAAATGATTAATGAAACAAAAAAAAGTAACTTAGTAAGAACCGGTCGTCTACATAATAGGTTCGTAGCAAAGCATCATTGGTGGAGGCACTGTACCTAGAACTGGTTATGCATATATTATTGAAATAGGCTCTGCTGGTGGATTCACTCAACCAACCCGTAGAGGTTATACAACGCTCGTCTTCCTTGCTTCCTTAAACCCTATTCCAGTCCCAGAAGTCCCACATCAAATTCGAGTTGATTCATTTGACCAAGCAGTAGAGGTATGCATAGAAGCAAGAGAAAAGGAGGGAATGTCAGCAGCAAAGTCAAGTTTGTAACTGTAACTATAAAAGTAATGGAACAAGTAACTGTAGAATGAATGCAAGTAATGGAACAATTAACTATAGAATGAATGCAACCGTAAGTGGACTAGTTATGGTCGATAAGCCATATAATAAGAAATTAATGAATCGACTGAATCATCACCTCGAACCAGGTGTTGTATTGTCCGCCCAACCTTTGAACCATTGGCACTGTCCAGCTAATACACTCACCCTCAGTTCAACTTTCCTTCATGTATCCATCGAATAGGAGGAGTGTTGGGTCATGTATCAATATAACGGTGTTCATTAATGGCAAGATCTAGTGTTTGGGCATTTCTAAATAAAAGCAATAAATTAAGAATTTTCCTTAGCAGAATATAGAGAACAGAAAACTAGGAAACTAAATAATAGACAAATCTTGCATGCATACCTGCATCTTTAATTACCTTTCAGCTTGCTTGCATGCATAGCTGCATGCTTGACTACTTTTATTTTTCATCTTGCTTGCATGTATAGTTGCATGCTTGACTATTTTCTTTCTTCCTGGCCATCTTCTTGCTATTTCACTTATATATCATTTACATGGAATTGTCTTCTTGCTATTTCACTTGCAGGTTAATGGGCCATATCAATTACAGGTTCAGGTTAATGGGCCCCATCAGTTACAGCAGGTTCAGGGAATCATGCTATGCGGATTAATAGGTTCAAGGGCTATTTCAATTACAGGTTCAGGGAAATGTGAAGGGTTACAGGTTCAAGGGATATTTCAATTACAGGTTCAGGGAAATCAAGTTAGTTTGATATAATAGTTATGAAGGGTTTGATATACTTATTAGTGGGAGAAGCTACTTGATGTGGCTACAGTGGTTGTTGAAGAGGTGGCAAGAGGTGGCCAGAGAGGTTGCATGCAGATAGAAATGTCATTTGAAGGACATTGGTTGCCCAAAAAAATACATTGGATATGAAGATTTTTTTTGGATATGAAGAAAAGATTAGATAGAAAATGCAGTGCAAGAGACTTTGGATAAATGCAGTGCAAGAAACTTTGGATATAAAAAAAAGCGTGTGGCGATAATTTTGGATATAAAGACAAAGTCTAGATATAAAATGCAGTGAATGAGAAAAAAACTTTGGATATAAAACATAAAATGCAGTGAATGAGAAGAAACTTTGGATATAAAACATTGCTTAATTTTTCTACATCAAGAGTGACACTAAGTTCCCAATAAAGTCAAATTTTTTGTGCACAAACACCTTTGATTAAAATAAATAGATTTTATCAACATAAAAATTTGAAAAAAAAATTGATCAAAAAATCATTTAATACTCGGTGAACGACTGAGCAATCACTATAGTTCTGCAAAACAAAGACTAATAACTAAATATTTTAAAAGTAACACATTTCATTTACATTTATATAAGCAAATTTCAATAATAATTAAAAAAAAAGAAAACTCAAAACACAAACAAAAATCTCAAAACATAAAACATTTAGAAAAACACTTTAAGCGATTCCAACCTCCTCAATGTCCATTTAATTTTGCCCCGGAAACTCCCTTTGCTCCATTTTAAAATATTTTTGTGCTCCACCCCTCACGTACGATAAATTGGTGAGCACTAAACATCACCATGCAGAACATTAAATGCGGAGGTGCGCAACCCCACGGTGCTTGGCTTTCTGTCTGATCTATGACATTCTTGCAGTAGCCATTATGAATTGGGCAGCTTGTAATTTGGAATGGGCAATTGATTGGATACCTAAGTCATTAAAGCATGAAAAAATCATCAACTTACCTTTTGAAAATATTGGTTGAAAGAAAATGTAGAGCTATAATTTTATAGTTCCATTAATGTATTGGGGCACTATATGATTTAACTAGTCATAAGTTTATTAATGGTCTCTAATATGTAATAGGTCATAAATTCATTAATGTTAACTTATTAATGGTCTCTAATATGTAATAGGTCATAAATTCATTAATGTTATTTATCTATATATCTACTGCTAAATATTGTACTGATTTAAATTTAATATTGGACATATATAACCAGACCATATTAATAAACTTATAACATAAAAAATATATATCTCATATGATAACCATTAAATTTAACCTTACAAAATCCAATAAATAACATATATTACCTCATACCAATTACATTAATAAAACTATAACTCCGCACATGGTTCTTGTTTTCTTTAGTACAAAGCTAATACAACCAGACCATATTAATAAGCTTATAACATGAAAAATATATATCCCATATGGTAACCATTAAATTTAACCTTACAAAATCCAATAAATAACATATACTACCTCATACCAATTACATTAATAAAACTATAATTCCGGACATGGTTCTTGTTTTCTCTGGTACAAAGCTTGCAGCTCCACAAATACTTGCATGCAAGTATGGTTCTTGTTTTCTTGGTACAAAGCTTGCAGAAACAGTGTTGATGACGGACTTTAATAATGGAAAAACAGTGTTGATGGCGGACTTTAATAATGGAAAAGGACAACTCACTCTACCCAGGAAAGTGGAGCGATACTTCCTTCTGGTTTTCCATACACACTGCAACACTTCATGGAAATATCTGGGCACTTTCCCCTGCTGTCTTCCCTTTAAATAACTCCTCGGCACTTGAATTCATTCATATGGTATTCAATTTATGTAATTGATTTTGGAGCAAATGAAGGGTTCATTTTCTTGCCCCTCAATTAATCAGATCATTCGGATGAAACTGAAGAGCGCAGCTAATACGTCTGTGCTGGTGGGTGTTTATGTTGTATTCCAACTTGCAGTCTTGGGGTCTCTGTTGAACACTTATTCTCACTTTCCCTCTCAGCTCAACAGTTGTGGAAATGGCATCTGGTGGGTTCCAATTCACGTTTATCTCTCTGCTGTTGCATGCCTATCCACCATTGCTGGTCTCTTCATTGCATTCATAACAGAAGCCCAGCTGGACATCATACAACGCAGACTGCTCCTCTTGCAGAACGTTTCAGGCTATTTGATAAGGACTGGTGATGAAGATATAGAAGGCGGAGGCGTTCCATGTTTATGTTCATTGAGTTATAAGGACTATTTTTCCGCTTGCAGGATAGCTCTCTGCGTTTATGTGCTTCTCTTCCCTGTCCTTATCTTCAACACTTCTAGGCGTTTACTCTGCTGAAACCCTCACTTTCGAGTCTTGATTGTGCTTTCTTGTATTCTCTTCTTCTGCGTACTTGCTGCGATTTTTATCCTTTGGATGTATCCGCTGCTTGTTACATTATTAGCTGTGTCAGATCTGAGAGATGTGATGAATTGTGGACAAAATCTGTTGTCCCAAATTTCCAACTGTGTTCTCTTTCATGTCTGTAATGTACTATAGCTTTTGCGCGCTCAAGCTTGTTATGCAAACTATCTTTGTCTTCATTTCAATTCGTTATATATATTATTAGCTTTTATTTATTAATTTAGAAACTGTACAGAGATAATGATAGTCAAAAAATTGTTGGAATAATGCAAGTTTGATATTGTGTTAAGGCAATGGTCATAAATAAGGTATAGTCAGTATATAAACTAGTTTAAATTTATTTTAATTTTTTATTTATTAAATTGAGAGAATAAATTTCGAAAAACTCCTTTGTATTAAACAATATTTACATAGCATCATATGAAAATATATATGCACAAGGCTCCACCCATGATCTCTTCTAAGTCAACAAGTTACTTTACGGAACTCTCCACAGTGGTTCCTCGACCAAACTCTGGAACTCTCACAGTAGTTCCTCGACCAAACTCAATCAACTGAGGTTTTCGTTCAGGACGTGGATCACTAAATCAGGTTCGCTTGACATCTCGAACTCGAACCTGTACAGACCACCCACCAAAAAATCCCCCCTTGTCAGATACAAGGTGAGAAATATTCGTTATCACTGCAAGACTCGTCACTCTCGAACAAATTATTTGATATCATCTGTAGATCTTCTTGGCTTCTTTCGTCCATTCCCAAGAAGCAATCCATCCAAAACTTAGCTTCTCTCTTTCATTTCTCTTTTTTTTCGAATATATTTTTGACTCGTGATTTCTTTTTCCACAATGCTTGCATGGGTGAAGATCAAAACACCGATCTTTCATATGTCCAACTCTGTTACATTGTTGGCATCTATCAACTTTTTCTAGAACTACACCATCAAGAAAACCTGCACTTCGAAATTTTATAGGTTTGGTGAAGTCTGGAATGTGAAAAGATACATCATTGTTATAACCAAGACTACTTCTATTTTTATTGTGTGTCATCTCTTCCCATAGTCTTATAACAGGTTTCACATCAGCACTTCTAACTGCGTCCAAATTTTCACCTGAAAGCACTTCATTTCTCTGATCATTCTTTCATTGATGACCAAGCTCAAACAAATTGTTGTTCTAAACAAACACTAGTTCAGAATCACAAGTTTTCTTTTGAAGTTCGTCTATGTAACTGTGATTCTAACTCCAAGAATTCGATTTTGTTTTTAGCATTTTGCAAACATGATTGGATGTCACATAGCATGTCCTTGCTGATTTGGACATCGTTATAGATAGTAGATAGCATTAAATTGCTTAATAATTGTACTAAATCATTTAGACTACCCATTTTCTTCGGTGCATTATTAAAGTAAACTTGCAATCAACTCAAAAAGAAGGGGTGTCAGTTACCACCGAAAATGCACCCAATACAAAATTTTCAATGAATTAACCGCGTGTCAAGTTCAACCGATCATGCACCCATCAATAATACAAATCATAACATGTAACATAAAACTTCAAAACTTTCGTCTACTAGGAGCAATACCAACGAGCCAACAAAAATATATACACTGCAAATTCTACACTCCAACCACCTTTTGAATATGTCAATTTTCTTATCCCTCCATCAAAATGCTCTAACCATATAATGACTAACTCCAAATTTTTATTTTTAAATAAAACTTCATTAAATCTTGATTCCAAAGTAATGTGTAACTAACTCTGCCCATCATACTCTTTAGAGACAATTCCAATAATTTTAAAATGTCAACTTCTTGATTTAGAAGGGATAAATTATAAAATTAATCTTGAAACTTCCAAATAATACCTTGACATTGTAGCTTAATGGGAGCAATAACCTTTACTGAACTTCAATTTCATCACATATCCAATTTCATCACATATCCCAAATATCGATATATCCCAAATATTCTAATTCAAACTCACAAAACAGTCAATAAACCTCATATCAAAAACATATTGATAATGTGTAACAACCCTTATGCTTTCCCACTCTTCGAATTTGAACTAGCATCAAATTCTCATTATCTCATTATTAGCATGAAAAGAGTTTTCTTATAATTCTGTACCTATACTTTTCTTCCTTTCTTGGCCCAAGTTTTACAAGAAAATCACACTTTGTAAATCCGATCGTATTTGAGAGACCAGTGCGATGTTTTCAGGTCGGCCAACAATTCAGATTCCAATTTTTCTACAAGTTTGTTTGGAAAAATCGTGCATCGAATGAATCACAAAACCACTTTAATCCTCTTCTACAAACAATGGGGTAATTTTTAGCAGTTGAATCATTCTCTGCATAATATTTTGTGCTCAAGAAATAACAATGTTTATCACACAAAAAACCATGAATAAAATATTTATCAGATTGCAAATAGTGGCATGTACTCCGTTTTATTAACTTGACTAATAGCCAACAGCCTTGAAAGCTGACTTTGAAAAAACTTTATATGTAACAGCCTTTGAAAAATCCGAGAGAAAATTAGTTTAAAAACTACAAAATATTCTTCTGGTGGCAAGCTTTGGGATTAAATATGCTCCCTGCTGAAATTCCTGAAGTCTCTTCAACTTGAAATCCGTTAAGGTCAACTCGTAATGGAGCAATAACTTTCCTTCTAAAGATCACAAGAACTATTCTTAAGTCCACACTTGTTTTTTTCTTTTAGCCAATAGTGGAAATAAATGATTTTCCAAAATATATTCTGCAATTCAGTCAATTACCTTATGTCCTGCAATTCCAGGCCAGAGAATAAAAATTCTTAACTGAAGATTCAGTGAAACCGTTTGAGAGGCTCTCGCTCTGCTGCCATAACACCAATCTTTTCCTTCACCTTTTTTGGTTCTCAATAATTATTACAGTCAATGCAGTCTATCTCGTTCATTCTTAAAAAATAACTTC
This sequence comes from Pinus albicaulis, assembly GCA_034641835.2. Lineage (NCBI taxonomy): Eukaryota > Viridiplantae > Streptophyta > Pinopsida > Pinales > Pinaceae > Pinus > Pinus albicaulis. Next base: position 1,459,278,263 of record CM076577.1, on the reverse strand, counting down.
ACACGACCAATCTCGGCCTCCTTGGTTGAAGGCTCAGTTGAATGCTCATTTTCTCAATCATAAAAGCCCTTTGGCCTGATCACAATCTGTTTTGAAGTCAATGGTTAGGTTACACTAAGTCGGACCTGTCCTTCGCTAACGAAATTGCCAATCCCAGCTTCGTGAGCACCAAAAAACAAGAACTTACACAATGCCAATATCTTTGGAATTTTTTCTTTAATAACGAGCAAGCTTAAATAAATATATGTAAAATAAATCTGATTTAGTAGAGCTAGGGAGAAAGTAACCATTGAGCAAAAAGCGAATTTGGAAAATCGACAAACTTTTGAGTATAACGTCTAGCTTTCTCGACATAGATTTTAGTTCATGTTCTTCCTTCCACTGGATCCACGCTCTCACACCAACAGTAACAGAACTTTTAACGTTCCAGGTAATCGAAATACTGCAGAGGTTTTACTCGAAACCCCTTTCAATTTTCCACTTGTGGAGCACCAAATGAAAATACATAAACAGATTTTGAAAACTATCGCTTTTAAGCCACCCCTCATCGCTTCTTTTGAAAATTTTATATTACAAATTCGATACTGATGTAAAACATTAGCAAGTTCATGATAACAACAATAAGTTTTGTTGGGATGTACGATTCATACCATACGAAAAAACGCATGCTCACGATGCAGTCAAGAAGGTGTGGCATTCTCCTTCTCTCTTGAGACGTGGTCTATCCTTAATAATAACTTTGCAATCCTTTTGACTCCACCAAACCTCCGGCCACAAAAATACTAGTGGCTCACCTCAATTAACAGGTGGATAAAAAACCCATCACACTCTCAATAAACAAAGCATCTTACCCGCTCTAATACCACTGTAAGACACACAACACACAAACTAGAAAGAAACTCAACAATATATTATTGAATGTTTCAATGAATGATGTATAGTGTGTACACATATAAATACATCAAGAAACTGTTGAATCAGTTCCCCAGGTTTCTTGGGCTCTAATAACTAATTACCTAACACAAACTAACCCAAGGATTAGTTGTCTAACAACATTATTCGAAGGGATAGAGGAATTGGCCATTTCATACTATAAACAAATACAACTAGGTAACTCACTAGGTTCATAACCATGCTGAGAAGAGAACCCAATAATACTATGAGGAAACCAGAAGTTCGATATATAGGCAGGAACATTTCCATTCGTCAAGCCAAAAATTAACAAAAATCTAACTCCATTTCCCAAAGTTTACTTTGATATATATTGACAAGGAATGGCATCACGACTCCCATAACTCCATTCTTCTCCCCAAGGCTATTAACTCCACATTCGAGACGAACCACCAAGGATCCCACTTGAGAGACAATAAATAGAAAGGACACCACCCTCTTGAAAAGGTCGATGCACCCTGCCACTTGTAATCCCTTTAATATGTCGGAGCGATAATGAACGTGGTCGGAAATAGGAAATTCCTAAGAGGTCGAAACCTAATCTATATGCTACTTTGTAAGGGAGTGACTAGGGAATTGGCCACGTTTCCAAATCGAAGGCAACCCCAGGATTCAACATGTCATGTCTTCAATGATGATGGATACAAAAATATCCTCGGGACATTATTAAAAGGAGTGGAAACACTCCCATACATCTGACCAATATTTGTAGCTTTCATTATCATTATGGAACTGGAAAAAAGTTGAAAATATTATCCAATTCAAGGTTTCTTTGTTCAAATTATCCTTTTTTGGATAAATTATCATATACTATTCAAATGTCTAAGAATGTGAAAAAAATTCAATTTTTCGAGCTAAGTGGTAGAATTAAGCACCCTTAAATTTATGGGAGAGGAATCTAAACATATTGCTTCCTTGCCCTTCGTCATTTGTTTGATGACAATAATTGAATATAAAAATACTATGAGTCTTGAAATTTTCTTTTCTATGGCCACCTCCAAGCCCTTCCACAACGTGAGGTATTTTTCCTTGTTGTTTTTTTTCTAGGCTTGGACCCATGCAAATCATGTCACTATTTTTTCATCAGAGCTATAAATAAACCCTTCTTCTCTTGTCTCCCCCTGTTTGCATCTTAACGCCCCGTCAAAACAGAGAGAAAATTGAGATTTTTCCATTCTCCACTTAAAGAATTTCTCTTGACTCAACCTAATACAAGGAACCAAATACCTGTGAAACTTGAGCATGAATTTGGAGGAAGTACAAAAATCCTTGTCAAGCATAATCCAGACATGTTCTTCTTTATTAAATTCCTCAATATCTTCATCGTTGAAACCTCTAACAGAAATTGTTTCAAAAATAAGAGAGCAAGATTTAGTCGCCACCACCTAGGGAGTTAATAGTTCATTTTTTAATATTGCTTTATTCCTCGCAATCCAGACGGAACAACATATGAATTTAGGGAAGGCTGACCAACAACGTATTGACAAGGAGGAGGATTTTCAGCTCCAAGGATAATGAGAACTCCACTTTTCAGACATTTCCTCCCATGAGCTTAAAATAGAGCCAATGAAAGATATAGGAGATAATGCTAACTATCAGGCCTCCAGGGAGAAGGTGTAATGTTGAAAGAGATGAAGCATAGATTCCTCAAAACTAAGATATAGAACACATCTAGACGAGCCATAAATATTTCTTTCCCTCAAAATTTTGATAGTGAGAATTTTTTGGTGCATGAGAGACCAACTGAAGGTATTGATTTTTGGGATGCTATCTTTACTCCATATTTTAGAACACAATATATATTAGGGAGGGTGAGGGAGCCACTTTACTAAATGAGAGTATCCATGCTTAACTGAATAAATTTGATGAGGGCTTAAAGTCCAAGAGCAAGGATCCTATAGATAGGAGGATATTGGAGCTGAAAATTTTAATAAACCAAGCATTCTATACCATTGAGGTCTAAGGAGAGAGGGAAGGTCAGGAATGAGCTAACCTTTCCAGCAACCAAGCTCATCCCATAGGGAAATATCTTTAAACTTTGACATTCCTCTCTCTTGCATCCATGTAGCTAAATATTTATAATCCTCTTAGATTTCAATGGACCATATGAGGATAATTTTTCCTTTTAGCAATTAATATGAGCACCATTCCTATCACGCCAGCTGAGGTGATCAACAATAAGAGGTGTGGTTTCTTTCCACACTTTCTAGATTTAGGATCCTGGACCAATCCACTATACTGTCTCAGATCTTAACAAACGATTTTTATTAAAGTATTTTCACACAAAGGAAATCTTCCACCATCCCTTGGTGTCGGATATTATCCTCCAAATTATTTTTTCTCCCATAGCTAGGTTCATAAAAAAGTCTCTTTTACAGCTAATCGACCATTTTCTTTGGGAAGGTGAACTGTGTGTTTGGTCATGATCTAGTCTCCTAAGCCGAGCTCATTTAATTGTCAACCGGGGGTCGATGGCTAACCCCGAAGTGTGGTGCACTATATGTGCTTAAGTTACCTCTTCCTACTTCGTTGTGGTTTAGTGTTTTCCGATGTTTTTTGGTTTTATGGTTTTATTTTGAAAAGGAAAAGAACTAAGTGCTAAATGAAGGGAAACTATTGGTCAAAAAGCAGATGAAGCCTAAACTATGATGGTAAACAAATGAAAATGCTCGAAACAAAACGAGTCTAACTATGACTAGCAACCAACAAATACAAAGCTTGATAATGACTCTATTGTAAACTCACAACATGAAATTGAAATGAACTCGAGAAATAAACAAGCTAAGTGTAAATGAATTTTTTCTCCTAAATCACTAATCAAACGAGATAACTTACAATGTACAACTTCTTTATCCATGAATAAAGATTTATTGGAAAATATGTGGAAAAGAATATTTGTAACAAGGTAAAGTTTCTACTCTAAACTAGTTTCTACTTGCTTTTGCAACTCAATTTAACACCATTAAACCTTTCTCAAAAGTTATAGATTTTCTTTCAAAAATAGTCTTTGAGAAAGAGGCTTGTTTGTGAAATGATAAAGAAAGCTGTAAAATACTCGAGACCTTATAATAATACTATCTTTTGTTCAGGATAATTGTGTATGAGTATGAATTTTTGAACAAAAGAAGTTTTGTAAATAATTAAGCCCTCGTGAGATTGAATTTATCAACTAAGACAAAGTAAGCTACAATGGACAACAGACTAAACTTGAAATGTTAAAGCAATGAGTTAAAACTAAACTAAGATGCTATTAATCTACAATGAACAATATCAAACTAAAGAGCCATTATCATACTTGAAAAAGAAAGGACAAAGTCGAACCATATGCATTCTACCTCCGAGTATTCTATTGAAATTGACATGCCATTACTCTATGAAATTACACGATCCATCTTGTTCATCATGAATAATATGTTGAAAAAGTTTATTAGAACAATTCCGGTTGTATAACTCAATGCAATTGAAACATAAAAGCGTAAGACCTGCAAGTAAATACGTATCTAAACCGTGAAAAACAAGAGATAAAATACTTATCTAAATTATAAAAAAGCAGTGCCGCACGGAGGTAGGGGCCCTCCACCACACTGGTAGCATGCAATCTAACTCAAAATTGACTCAGACACGTTCACGAGAGATGATGTTTCTTTCATTAAAGGAGATAATGACGAAAAACGAGTATTCACGGTTCACGTGGCAAAAGCCAAAAACTAACCAAGATCTAACCAGCGTAAGCTGCGGTCTCCCAAGTCATATTTATAATAAAATTACATAACAGTAACTTGAGATAATGAAGGATTATTGTCTTTCCCATTCCTATTTGAATTAAAACTCTTATTGAAGGTGCGACAGTTTTCTTTACTGCAGGCAAACTTGATAGAGTTCGTGGTCCCGATAGAACTCTACCTCTTGATTTTGTTTCCACGTGCATAACCACACACGAAATTCGTTTCTTCCTTCATGGTGAGCAACGAACCATGTAGACATGACGTGGAATATGCCCATATGCGGTTTTTCTTGAGACGACACTCGTAACCCACTCAAAGCGTAAACAGTACCGTGAATTCGGGATCGGCTACGAATGCGCAGTCGGCTACGGAATGCTCGTATTCGTAGCTATTTTGCGGAAAATTGTTAAAATAGCAAAAAAATCATGAAAAATACAATATGTTAATCAATTTCATGTAACCTTTAAGCAATCCTAATCATTCTTCATTGATTTTAGGCTTATGAAGTGATAAAATAATGATGAAATGAAGTGAAGGTTTGTAAAAGAGAAAGGCAATTCTAAGGCTCAACATACCCCCCACTGCAAGACTATTGCATGTCCTCATGCAATTTCATCAAAACTTATTCCATGTGCTTTGAAACCTCTGCTAGAACATCCAACCTTATCCTTCCGCTTCTTTTGGCCCTAATCTATTTTCTAATCTCTCGTTAACTTTTTAGAGATTAGTTCTTCATCTTCCTTTTTGTAGTGGAGTGTCAAGTTTATTTTCAATATCCATGTCGGTTTCTCTTCTTCTTCGCTCCATCAAAAGATTTGACAAAAGATTTTATAATCTCCTTATGGAAGCCATCAAATTTATCTATAAAATTTAGCCTCCTTCTTATTGTAGTAGCTCCTTGACTTATGGATATCCTTCCAAAATACTTGACTTCAACTCGATTGTGTCCTCGACAATTAGCCACATTCCTCCTTTGTGCGCAGTTATCTTCCTTTCAGAATTACTTTTCTATGCTTGAAGCTAGATTGACTACTGAGTATAATGCTTTATTTTTGAAACTCGTATCTACGTGTCCGAAAAATGGATTAGTTGAAGAATGATGCTTCACCCTTAGAATTACCTTTGCACTTACGGATGGATTAGTCGTAAAGTGTAAATGGAAGTGAATGGATGGAGGCAATTAAGCTATAAGGGAAAATGAAGTGGCTATGGATCCGATGGAGGATTTCCCGATGAACTTGTGGTGAAATAAGTGAATGATACAATCTTAAGGAGATGTGGAATAGTAGGTTGGAATGTTGGATAAGGGATATGGCTAAGATATGTTAATCAATTCGAATGATAGGTTGTTTTTAGAAACATATGATTATACACATTGTATCTATTTCATGTTTTGACTTTTTTGCTATTAAAATAATTTTCACAATTTACCTCAGAATTTTGACCTTGTTAATTCTTGTGCTTGATGTTGTTCCTTTGGTCCTCTTTTAGCTTTTTGGTCTTCAAAAGATGAATCCTTCAATTTCCCTAGTAATCATCATCTCTTTGTAGAGTTGTACAATTATGTCGAAATGCTTGAATAAGATGTGGTTGCAACATGCAATCTGTCAAAAAGAAATGAAGTATGAATATGGAAGATGGATGTGAAATGTGATGAAGTGAAAGTGGAATAGGACTTAGTGAAATGAAATAGAAAATGGCGTGAGATGGAGTGAAAATGGAGTGAGATGGAGTGGAATTGTAGAATGAAATGAATTTTGGAATTTCTCTCAAATGGCACATCAGACTTCCCTGAAATTTTCTGAGGTTGTTACCAATATTATTATGCATCTTCCGGCGAAAAATCTCTGCCATTGGTTGCACGGATCTCCCGGAAAATGAGAAATGGTTGTAGGTGAAAGTGGCCAATTTCTTGAAAAATACACACTGAAATTTTCTGAAATTTTCTGTGTTTATTCACCCTACCTCAATGCATTTACCATAAAAAATTTCAGGGCCAACGGATGCACGGTTTGAAAGTTATGATAAAATCAATTTATGCCACCGTTTCACCCTTCATTCACGCCCAATGTTGCTACAAAAAAAGTATGCCACGGACTCATTTTAAGGCAAAATTGAGTGATTCCAATGGGAAAGCGTGTATTTTTACCTTCTCTACTGCCACATGCTTCGAAATTTCATTTTGATGAAGAAAAGGTGCTTCATGTGCAAAATTACTCAAATCTGTCCTAATCTGTCCAAAATGCTGAAAAGTGAGAATACTGCTGAAAAAACCCTTCGAAATGCCCTTAAAAAAATTGTTTTTTTTCAAATTTTGTCCGCCTTTTACTCAATTTATCATATTTTCGGAAAACCCGGAAGCTCGAAATTTTTTTATTTCTCGCTCCAGATTTTTTGCAAAAATTGCACCAAAACTGCGCTTTCCGGAAAAAGTTGCAAAAAGACGAAAAGCAGTCGCTACAACAATGCGTTGCAGAATCTGCCACTTTCCGTGATCGTTATTGAATTGACAAAAAGATGAACATGCTGCTACAAAAAAACTAATAAAATTCATCTGCTGCAAGTTGTTGTTGATTCCATAAAACCATTAGTCTTCATCAAAGCCAACATTCATGGTACAATTCTCTACCATGCGAATAAATGTGTCGAAGTCGAGCATGGGAAGAAATCATTGGATTACCGATCAATAATGAAAATCGTTAACCAATGCGAGACAACTCACCGATAATGTAAATGAGTGTCAAGGTACCTCGAGTGCATCTTGACTGAGGGGACGAATGAATGTGTCGAAGTCGAGTCGCCCTGCAAGATTTGACAATCAAGAGACATTGTTGTATTCCCATTGTTATCAACGAGGAGGCTTGCCATTGATGAATGCAAGCTCCAAGGCACTTCAAATAATCCCTAATCTTGATCCCAGCATAAAGTGTTGAGGTCGATGGGACAAGATCTCGTTGGAGGGTGGACCTTAAGGAATTCCACATCATCCAACTCGAGCATAGAACCAAGAATGATTTGAAGAACCATGAAAGATTGAAACCATCATGAAATTGCAGAACTTATTTGTGAACTTTTCCCGCTAGTTGCCTGGTTTTCAAACAAAGCTCATGTCCAATTGCGCCAGCAAGCTGGTTTTCACAATAGGACTTATTTTTCTCTTTACTTTTTTTTTTTTTTTTTTAATGTCCTACTCTACTTGAAAAAGAAAATCTTGTTCAAGTATATGAGTACTTCCAATGGAACCATGTCTGTAACAAGATGATAGATAAACTCATATGTAGGTTTGAAAGACACTCTTTGATATGTACCTGTATATGAGATGCCAACTGTCTTGATTTAGATGATGTCAAAAGATATTGAATAATTGAGCATTGGAATTAAATGACTGAATTGAACCAAGATTCAATGTAATCTTGTCTTCCTTGTCTTTCCTCTATCATGAAATGCAAGTCTTCGGAGATATGATCTTCATTCATAGAATCTAGTGATAGGCATGCATGAGACTTTTCAATCTCTGGTTCCAATATCTCCTCTTTATCAATAGACATCCCCGATTCTTGGACCTTATCTGAGTCTTCTTCTTCTGTTTGTTGTTCTTCAATGACAGCTGGTGAATCATTTTGCAATACCTCAGAATTGTAAGTTGATTGAGGTGTTTTATTGTTGGGGATATGAAATGGTTGTGGAGGTAGTGGAGTGGGGAATCTTTGGGGTGTTTGTGTGGATGGTAATGGAAAAGGTTGAATTGAGGTAAAATGAGGGTGATATTGATGTTGTAGTGGAGGTAAATGGTATGGATAACATTGATCATGGTATTGAGGATAGAGAGGGAAAGATTGAGGATATGGTGGATTTCCTTTATAGGGCCTTTGCCAACTTTGTTGCCAAGATTGGTTTTGAGGTTGGGCTTGAGATGGCCAAGGTGTCCAAGGTTGGTTTTGAAGTTGGGATTGAGATGGCCAAGGTGTCCAAGGTTGGTTTTGAAGTTGGGATTGAGATGGAAAAGGTTTCCAAGGCAAGGGTGTTCTCCAATTACCTTGAGGTTGTTGTGCATAACCTTGAAACTGTGCATAAGGATATTGCATCATATTGGGTTGATGAGGCTGCCATAGTCCTCTTGGAGCTACATAACAAAGTTGCTCTTGTGCTTGATTTGCTCCATTATCCTTCTGGTAAATTTCTTTCAACCCCGGTAATGATGGGCAATCTTCAGTAGTATGTGATCCTGCACAAATTTTACACATTTTAATGTTATCAAGTGGACATTCATGCAAAGCATGTTTCTTTCTACATTTAGGGAAAAATATAAATGAAGCAACTTTTTGCTTGTTTTGCATTCTTAGCATGTGAGTTTGTTCATTTAAATTACCAAGAATGTTTAGCAAATTGTTAGGTTCAGTTTGACTTACCAATCCTGATGCTGACTTACTTACTTTTGCCATAAATGGATCTTGAGGGGACCTTACACACTTTGCTTTTCCTCTTGATATGTTCTTGCATAGTTCACAAATTTCTTGAAATGACAATCGATAAACATCTCCTTTTCCCACAAGATTAAGAAGATCAATCCATTCATTCTTTATAGCATTTAGTAGGAGAGTTTTTAATGCATCTGATCCTAAATTATGCAATTTAGATCTTTTGATATTATAAGTAAATCTCTCTACTAAATCTTCTAGGCTTTCATCCTCTTTTTGGTTCATCTTAAAGACTTCATTTCTAAGGTCATGGTGCATGCAATAACCTTTATATTTTTCCAAAAATACTCTTTTCATATCATCCCATGTTCTTATAGAATTTGTTCCTAAATTCATGAACCATCTAAGAGCTCTATCCTTCAATGTTGCTGGAAACAAATTCAATTTTTGAATGTGCAATGAATAGCCATAAGATCTACAAATTATTTCAAATTCAAAAAGAAAGGTTTCCGGTTCTTCTGATCTCATACCTTTGAATTTAGGAAGCACAGATGGATGGATGTTCTTCATTTGAACGTTGATATCAGTTTCTTGAATAGGAAATCCAAAAGGATCTTCCTCATTGTCATCATCTCCATCCATTTCTTCAACCTCCTTTGTCACCTCTTCTTCTACCTGCAAAAATATGAATTCATGATGTGGATGTGTGGCTCTTACTGCACCACATGATATAGTGGGTGTGGTAGGTGATTGAAGTTTTTGTTTTTTTTTTTTTTTGTGGATGTAGGAAATCAGGATACCTAGTTACACTTCCCCGGCAACGGCGCCAAAATGTTTGGTCTCAACCTAGTCTCCTAAATTGAGCTCATTTAATTGTCAACCAGGGTTAGTAAACTGCTGAAGTGAAGTGCACCATATGTGCCTAAGTAACCTTTTCCTACTTCGTTGTGTTTAGTGTTTTCTGATGTTTTTGGTTTTATGGTTTTATTTTGAAAAGGAAAAGAACTAAGTGCTAAATGAAGGGAAACTATTGGTCAAAATAGAGTGAAGCCTAAACTATGATGGTAAACAAATGCAAATGCTGAAACAAAACAGAGTCTAACTATGACTAGCAACCAACAAATACAAAGCTTGATAATGACTCTATTGTAAACTCACAACATGAAATTGAAATGAACCTGAGAAATAAACAAGCTAAGTGTAAATGAAGTTTTCTCCTAAATCACTAATCAAATAGATAACTTACAATGTACAACTTCTTTATCCATGAATAAAGATTTATTGGAAAATATGTGGAAAAGAATATTTGTAACAAGGTAAAGTTTCTACTCTAAACTAGTTTCTACTTCTGTTTTGCAACTCAATTTAACACCATTAAACCTTTCTCAAAAGTTATAGATTTTCTTTCAAAAATAGTCTTTGAGAAAGAGGCTTGTTTGTGTAATGATAAAGAAGCTGCAAAATACTCCAGACCTTATAATAATACTATCTTTTGTCCAGATAATTGTGTATGAGTATGAATTTTGAACAAAAGAAGTTTTGTAAATAATTAAGCCTGTGAGATTGAATTTATCAACTAAGACAAAGTAAGCTACAATGGACAACAGCTAAACTTGAAATGTTAAAGCAATGAGTTAAAACTAAACTAAGATGCTATTAATCTACAATGAACAATATCAAACTAAAGAGCCATTATCATACTTGAAAAGAAAGGACAAAGCTGAACCACATGCATTCTACCTCCGGAGTATTCTATTGAAATTGACATGCCATTACTCTATGAAATTACACAATCCATCTTGTTCATCATGAATAATATGTTGGAAAAGTTTATTAGAACAATTCTGGTTGTATAACTCAATGCAATTGAAACATAAACATAAGACTGAAAGTAAATACTTATCTAAACTGTGAAAACAGAGCTAAAATACTTATCTAAATTATAAAAACAGAGCTGCACAGGAGGTAGGGGCCCTCCACCACCTGGTAGCATGCAATCTAACTCAAAAATTGACTCAGCACGTTCACAGAGATGATGTTTCTTTCATTAAAGGAGATAATGACTGAAAAACAGAGTATTCACGGTTCTGTGGCAGAAGCCAAAAACTAACCAAGATCTAACCAGCGTTGCTTGGTCTCCCAAGTCATATTTATAATAAAATTACATAACAGAACTTGAGATAATGAAGGATTATTGTCTTTCCCATTCCTATTTGAATTAAAACTCTTATTGAAGGCTGCGTACTTTTGCTGTAGACAGCTAGACTGAGACAGTCCTACTAGAAGTCTGCTTTCTTAAATATGTTCCCACGTATCAAAACCATACACATTCGTTTCTTCCTTCATGGTGAGCAACGAACCATGTAGACATCACGTGGAATATGCCCATATGCGGTTTTTCTTGAGACGACACCTGTAACCCACTCAAACTGTAAAACAGCTGCGGAATGCGGGATCAGCTATGGAATGCGCGGTCAGCTACGGAATGCCTGTATTCTGTAGCTATTTTGCATAAAATTGTTAAAATAGCAAAAATCATGAAAATACAATATGTTAATCAATTTCATGTAACCTTTAAGCAATCCTAATCATTCTTCATTGATTTTAGGCTTATGAAGTGATAAAATAATGATGAAATGAAGTGAAGGTTTGTAAAAGAGAAGGCAATTCTAAGGCTCAACACTCCAGAAAACTCACTAAAATAAATGAAATTTCTTTTCATTTTTCCTTCCTCCTTTCCATAAAAATTTTCTTGTCATGATACTCATTTGTAAAATTATAGATTTAGGAGAAATAAAACTAGAACAAAGATATAACGGAAGAGAGGATCAAACATATTTTACCAATATTACCCGCCCAACCATGGTAAGCCAATGAGTACCCCAGGCTTGTATTTTCTTCTTGAATTTATATAGGGTAATAGACGACGACTGTCAAAATTCAAAGCACCCAATGAAATAGGGATACCAAGATATTTGAAGTATTTCCAATAATATACTAGAGGAAATTTGAGAACCTTAGAGATATCTTGAAGGGTCGAAATAGAACCATTCCAGCCAAATATTTGACTCTTCAACTTGTTGACAAGGCCTCCATGAAGGTTAAGATATTTGTCCAAAAATTGTTTGAATCTCATAGTGATTTGTCTTGATGCACACCTTAGAAGAAAATTTCATCGACGAACTAATGGTTGACATCCTTTGTATTGTGAGAAATTCTTAGGCCTTTTAATTTCCCTTTGAACCTCTCCAGCTCCAAATTTCTCCTGAGAGTTTCTACTACTACAAGAATATATAGAAGGGGAGAGAGGGGACAACCTTTCTGCAATCCATTAGAGACTTGAAATAAGTGACATGGTTGACCATTAACCAAAGTAGTAGTCCATGGGATTCCAACACATGATGCTATCCACTTTATGAATTCTTCACTAAAACCTAATTTCTTAAGGATAAAGAGTAAAATGGAATTTCGAACCCTGTCAAAATCATTCACCGTATCCAGTTTTATTACCATGCCTAGTTCTCCACATTATTTGCTAGAATGAAACACCTCTTGAACCAAGATGACATTGTCAAGGATCTGCTTGTTTTTCATGAATTACCCTTGATTCTCTAAGATAATTGTAGGGAGGATATTCATAATCCTATTCAAAATAAATTTGGATAAGATCTTATAGGTGGAATTGTAGAGGGATATGGGTCTAAATTGAGAAAAAGGAGACAAATTTAGCTTATTTTGGAATTAGGGTGAGGAAATAGGAGTTTGTGTTCCCTCCAAAATTCCCTTTCAATATAGAATAATTCAACATAAAAATAAGATATTTATTAATCAACACCCAAAATATACTGAATAAACTGATGGGAAAACCATTCGATCCATGGGGCTTTGTTCGAATCAAGAGACCATATGGCCTCAATGACCTCTTCTTATTCAATCAATATAACGAGTTGAATATTTTCTTATTCAAATCAATATAACGAGTTGAATAGTTTATGAGTCAGTAACTAATGAAGGTAAGGCATAAATAAAGGAATGGACCTCACCCGAATCATTTTCTCTGTCCTTTTTCTATATTATTCTGAAGAATATGAAGGCCTCCTGCTTTATTTCCTCGAATGAGGATAAATTTGGTCGAATCTTCGGAATGATTTCTTTGACAAGGTTTCTTATCTACCTCACCTTGGATTTCTTATGAAATAAAGTAGTATTCCAATCCATGTGTTATCCCATGCCTTTAGCTGGAGACTTCTTGACTTCAAGCACCAATATTCCTCCTATAGTCTACTCAAAAGAGATATTTGCTTGCTTAATTGTTTTTCAGTTTCAATATGGCCCTTTGTTACTTCTTTAACCTCCATCTGAGCTTGATGATTTTCAGGTTGTCAAATGAGATCATTCTTTTCTTGACCTAGAGGCCTGAAATTAAGCTTAGCCTAGGAAAAAATTGCCTATACCTTTTTCAATTTGGAATCCCAAACAAAAGCAGGAGATCGGATCATTGAAAAATACCAAGCTTGATATATTAGTTTTGTCACTCCTTCCTTTTGCAACCACCCGAGATTGAATTGGAATGGGATTGGACCTAAATCCTCAAGGGGGTCAATGATAATATCAACAGGATGATGATCATATTGTCCTCTCGCTAGGATCCACAAGAAACACTTGATACCTATTACCAACCAATCACTATGAATTAGGAACCTTTCCAGCTTGGCCTCAATGTGACCACCACCAACTCTTCTAATGGTCCAAGCAAACTTATTTTTGTTCAAAGATATGTCCATTAGATACCATTCATTGAGAAGCTTCTCCAACAGATTCTCCATTCTCTCACGAAATGGATCTATGACTACATTAGCAATTCCATGGCTATTTATATCCATTAAGGGTAATAATAATTTATACTAGTGTGTCTCACTTGCACTCTTAGCATCATATATCTTCTTGGCTATTCACATCATCGTAGAACATTCATGCATTCATGTACATGTTACCATTCATAACACTTATCACTAGCTGATGAAATCATTAGTTTCAAATCTAGAGTCATAAGGGTCATTACCCATGGCCTCAAGCATTACAATGCAATTTTGCATTTACTTCATGTCTCATACATATCCATGCATTACCAAATAGAAAATTTCCTTTCATATGTGAGTGTATTACTCACTTATTCAAATATTGTCCATCATGATAGCTCATACACGCATGTATTTCTAAGATTTAAGCAAATCTTATTTTTTGGAAGGTTTATGCCTTTACCATACACCTCAAGTGGGGTATCCATGCAATATCTGCACTCAAGTGAAAACATATTAGAATATACAAACTTAACATGAAGGATTTCTTACCCAATTCCTTCAACTTACCAACTATTGTGTTGATATCCATACTTGCATGGTTACCATATACACTCAGTTACAGATTCCCCAAGGAGTCCATTTGGATCCCTCTTTAGTATTCCTTGACAAGAATTCTCTTATCATTGTCCTTAGGGGTCTTTCGATGACTCAAGTCATTTTTGTTGTCTCACATTTTATTTTTAATAGGGGATCATTTAATATCAAATTGCTAAGAGCAGTTTGCATATTTCCTTGATGCACAATTTCATTCACACATCAAATATCAGTTAAGTCAATTAAAACATGTATCACAACATTTCAAATTCAACTGTCAAATTCATTTTACTCATTTACTCATTGTCAATAACTTTTAAGAATCATCAAACAATCAAACATTCTCAAGCTTAAGTTATTTCATAATTTGGTTAATAGGATAGTAATTCCCACGTTGAATTATTATTAGATATTCACTTAGGTACTTTTATAAAATTCTTCCTTTACTCAATAAGAACACTTGGCAAGTTCATCCATAATTCAACACATCAAGCATATTAAACAACATTTAATTAAGGTTTCCTTAAAGTCTCTAACAAGCTCAAAAACCCAAAGATTTCTTAATAATTCAAGGGAACCCTACCCATTGCACTCATGTGCACTCAATTTGTCTCAATATACAATATATAAATACCATTAATTATCCTCAAGTCCTTGTTGATATTCAACAAGAAATTTTTTTAGCACCCATGATCCTAGTGAAAATTAAGCACCTACACTAGGGTGGGCCCACAGGCTATTTTTAGGTGCATGCCTATTTTTATTATCCCTTAATTTAGATAGACATTAAACTATAATCTATTCTCAATGTGGACTTGAAAATATTTAACTGAAGTGGCAAATCATTTAGCTAATGAATTTCAAGTTAGAGGTTGGTTGGTGGGACATGCAGAGTAATTCTAGTTGTAACTGAGTGATTCTAGTTGTAACAGAGTTGGAAGTGCAGTGGTGCTTTATTTTGTGCACATTGTAAATAGTTTAACTCAGTTAAGTGAGTTAAAATCAGTTGTGCTAGTTTTAATTGAAGATACACCAGTGAGAGATGAAGTGAATTAAATATTAATTAATTCACATGTAGTGATCTCACATGCAACTGAAGATTTGCTAATATTAACTGCATGCATTTCAGATCCAGTGGAGACCCAGTTGAGTTCTAGGTGAAAGGGAAGATAAATATCAGTTGTGACATTATTCGCTTGTACACATGCAAGCACACACACATTGGATGTGCCCATGATACTTGCGCAGTCAAGGCATGCATGATTGCATCAATTCAGGGATTGCATTTAGCAGGGATTGCGCAGTGAAGGTAGGCTGTCTAGAGATAGTAAATTGGCTAAGGGATTTGCCAACTTTTGTATGGTTGTATGAGACAATTAGCTGATGTACTAAGGGCTCTTGTGAGAAGATTTTTGTATGTAATTGTTTCATGATCCATGATATATTATACAATAGAAGATAGTGGGGTTTTTGGTTGTAAGCTTTCATAAGGAAATTATCTATGTTGTGTGTGATTGATCTTTCTTCATGTTCATGTGATTGGTGATTGTGTTTTAATTCTGAAAGATTTGTAGAAGTGATTTAGTATTTAAATTTAGCATATTGCCAGATCAGGTGAATCCAAGATATACATGCATATTGTATAATTTCTACATGGTATCAGAGCACAGGAAACTGCAGAAGTGAAGCAGGAGTTGAGTTTGTGACTGGACAGAATTCAAATTTGCAAAATACTTTCTTAGTGCTACAACGGATTCAAGATCGAAATGGATTTCAATGGCTTGAGGTTAGAGTATGCACTCGAGGGAAGCTCGATCTACATTTCTTGGAAGGACTGGATGGAGGAAGTACTCAAAGATAATGGCTTGAATGAATTCATTGAAAAAGATGTTCCTAAGCCAAATTGTAGGTTTTAACCATGTACAAAAATTATTTGCAAGCGAATCTTAAAAACATAAAATAAACAATAGTGAGAGCATAAAACATAAAACAAATATACATAGATATTTTCCCCTGGATCCCAAATCGAGACTACCAGCTTGATTTTTCATTATGTTCCTTTTATTGTTACAAAAAATATATATACATGC
Source organism: Pinus albicaulis (assembly GCA_034641835.2). Taxonomy (NCBI): domain Eukaryota; kingdom Viridiplantae; phylum Streptophyta; class Pinopsida; order Pinales; family Pinaceae; genus Pinus; species Pinus albicaulis. The sequence goes on along the minus strand of CM076577.1, from coordinate 1,459,261,683 downwards.
CAAAGCATTCATAAACCCCAATCCATTAACCCTGGATTAGAACATAATCGTAGCTCCCTTTACCGGATCTACAAAATACCAGGGGCTGAAAACCATCGTCCCCCAAAACCATGTGCAAACTCATGCACAAAACCATGGGTGGGTCCGCCCACCGAAAAATAGGTTCCAAATTTTTTTCCCATGCATTCATATCCAAGCATATAGATATCTGGTACCATCATCTCAGAATGCTACAAATGCTGCCAATCTTGATGCACGGAAAAATAAAGTGGAAAAGTCAAGGAGGATCCTGTTGGAGGGAGGACTAGACTACATTGTCTCAAGCCTCCATGGGAACGCTACACCATATGCTATGTGGAAGGCTTTGACGGATCTATTCCAGAGCAGCAACGACCATAGGAAATTTCCGATCAAAGATAAACTCAGGAATATCAATATGGAAAAGGGCGACACCATTTCGAAATATCTCACAAATTTTGTCCAATGTTGGGATGAACTGGGGAGTGTGGGAATAACAGTCGATGATGATGATTTGGTGAGTTTGGATCTCCTAGGACTTCCTAAGATTTGGCACAATTATGAATACTCTGCCAAAGGACGGGAAAAATTGTCGGATTGGGAACGACCGTGGTCGAATTTGGTGTAGGAGGAGTTCAGGCAGAACACCAGAGATGGTTCTTCATGAAAGCATGATGATGAAGAGGATTGTGCTTTGGCTAGAAAGGTGAAGAAGGGGAAGGGGAAGAAATTCCATTCTAAATCCGATTCTAAAGGCAAGAAGAAGGACATTTCCAAGGTGAATTGTTTTCACTATCATGAACATGGTCATTTTGCTACTAACTATCGACAAAAGAAGAAGAAGAAGAAGCTTGTCGGATCTGCAGCTGGTGAGGCCCTTGCCTCACAATTTGATCTTGACTTCTCCTTGATTGCATGCATGGTGTCAAGTGCATTGGGATTAGTGTGGTATTTGGATAGTGGCACTTCCTTTCACATGATGGGAGATAAGGAAATTTTCAATGACTTGGAGGAGAAAGATCTCCAGATGCATAGTGAGATGGGCAACGACGGACGATACAGTGCTACCGGGATTGGTACCATTACCTTTCAGAGGGATTTAGGTAAATCATTTCAATTAAAAGATGTAATGTATGTACCAGGTCTGAAGAAAAATCTGGTCTCAGTCGCAATGTTGGAGGACAGAGGCTATGACGTTGTTTTTAGTGATGGAAAATCTTTCTTGTGACATAAAAAAATGGGTCAAGCCAAGAGGATAGGGATTCTATTTAAGAATCTATACAAGCTAGAGGTAGATGTCTGCGATGTCATGATGGGAAAGGTAGAAAAAGTGGTGAGCCGGGCTGAGGGCGAATTATGGCACAGGCGATTGGGCCATCTTCATCATGGAGCCTTGAAATTCATGCAACAAATATCTACTGGACTTCCAATGAGAACACTTTCTCAGTTAGATCAGTGCAAGGGTTGCACCATGGGGAAGTATGTAAAGTCCACCTTTCATGAGAAGGAGAACCATGCTTCAGGGATCCTTGAGAGAGTTCACACAGACGTGTGTGGACCATTCTCGGTTGCTTCAACAACAAAAAATAAGTACTATGTAATATTTTTTGATGATTTTTCTCATAAATGCTGGATCTTCTTCATGAAGAAGAAAGATAAAAAATTCTCTAAGTTTTGTGAGTTTAAGGAATTGGTGGAGAAAGATTCGAGAAGAAAGTGAAGGCACTTAGGAGAGATAATGGTGGAGAATACATCTCTAACAAATTCAATAACTTCTGCAGCAAAGAAGGAATTAGAATAGAACTCATAGTGCCTCATAATACACAGCAGAATGGGGTCGCAGAGAGGAAGAATAGAATGATCGTGGGTGCAGCACGAGCGATGTTTCATGATCAAGGCCTACCAATGCATTTGTGGGCGGAGGCATGAAACATTGTGGTTTATGTCCAGAACCATTTTCCTCGTAGAGTACTTGGCATGAGTACACCTAAAGAAGCTTTCAGTGGTAAGAAACTAGATTTTTCACACTTTAAGATTTTTGGCTCATCTGTTTATGTTCATGTGACCAAGGATGTTAGGAAGAAGCTGGAGCCAACTACTGAATTTTGGATTTTTTTGGGGTACACAGAAACATCCCATAATTATCGTGTGTATTTTCCAAATAGTAGAATGATTGTTGTGCGACGGGATATACAATTTCTTGAGGGGAAAGCCATGCAGTTATTGCTTGAGAGGGAGTTGGACTTACATGCAGAGGAGGAACTGTTGGTTCCAAAAGATGAGTCTCAATATGTGGATCAACCACATGAGGAGGTTCATGGAGTGGAGGAAGCCACTCATGCTGAGCCATCCATTATAAATCGTAAAAGGCGCACCACGGAAGTTGATAGGCTAAGACTTGATGTTGCACATAATGTAGGAGCCCCTACTTCATAGTGCAGACAGAGATAGACTCCTAACCGATTTACTGGATACATGGCTCTCATGAGAAAATGTATTGTCACTGAACCATCTTCCTTTCAGGAAGCAATGTAGGAGCCTACTTGGGTTGATGCAATGGTGGAGGAGTCCGAATCCATTGTCAAAAATAGTGCATGGTAAATTGTCCCAAGACCGGTTGATAAATCAGTGGTAGGTTCGAGATGGATCTACAAGGTAAATCAAGTTGTTGATGGGACTGTGGAGAAATACAAGGCTAGATTTGTGGCTTGGGGTTTCTCATAGATTTAGGGGATAGATTATGATGAGACCTTTTCACCTGTTGCAAGGTACTCTTCCATAAGGACCATCCTTGCACTCTCAACGCAGATGGTTGGTGCATTCATCACATGGATGTGAAAATTATGTTTCTCAATGGGATCATTGAGGAAGAGGTGTACATAGAGCAGCATGAAGGTTTAGAGATCTTCGACAGTGAGTTGCATGTGTGTTGACTCAAAAGAGCATATGGGTTGAAGCAAGTACCTTGTGCTTGGTACACTCGGATAGATAGTTATTTCACCGGACTGGGCTTCACCAAAAGTGAAGCAGATGCAAACCTGTACCAAATTGTGGTTGAGTGTAACCTATTGATCATTTTTCTTTATGTTGATGATTTAATTTTGATTGGTGATGAGCAGCTGATACACTCATGCAAGGAGGATCTTACAAGGGAGTTTGAAATGAAGGATATGGGCCTCCTTCATTATTTCCTTGGATTGGAAATATGGCAGCGAGATGGTGAAAATTTTGTGTCTCAAGGCTAGTATGCAAAGAGATACTGGGTAAGTTTAACATGGAGAGTTTCAAACCCATGGATACTCCTCTTCCAGGAAATTGGAGGAAAGAGGATGCTACTTCTGGAGAGGTAGTGGATGCTATTGTCTATTGACAGTTAGTGAGTTCGCTAATGTATCTAGTGAAAACAAGACCAGAAATTTGCTATGCAGTTAACCAGCTGAGTCAAACTATGGTTAAGCCTACCAAGCTATTTTGGGAGGTGTGGAAGCATGTCCTAAGATACCTGAGGGGCACATCAGAGTATGGTCTATGGTACAGACAAATGGATGGCGTGAAGTTGCATGGCTTCACAAATGCAGATTGGGCTGGAAGTCCATCTAACAGAAAGAGCACATCAGGGGGGATCTTTAGCATTGGATCTACATATTTTTCTTGATAGAGCAAGAAACAAATATCCACGGCGCTCAGTTCAACGGAAGTGGAATACATGGCAGCGAGTCAAGCTGCATGTGAGGCTATCTAAATGAGAAATATCTTGGTTGGTTTGTTTGGTTCTCAGATGGATCCGACAGTGATTCATTGTGATAATAAGAGTTGCATTCAACTCTTGATTAACCATTTGTTTCATGATAGATCCAAGCATATATATACTCGGTACCATCATCTCATATATTTTTTGCAGAGGAGAATTATGTTGCTTCAGTACATTCCCACGAAAGATCAGGATATAGATATTTTGACGAAGGCGCTCACCAAGAGAAAATTAGAATACCATAGACACAGGATCAGGGTGAAGGATAATCCCTTTCTTGTTGAGAGGGAGTGTTGAGATTCAACAAGAATTTTTTTTGGCACCCATGATCCTAGTGAAAATTAAGCACCTATGCTAGGGTAGGGCCCACAGGATATTTTTAGGTGCATGTCTATTTTTATTATCCCTTAATTCAGATGGACATTAAACTATAATATATTCTCAATGTGGACTTGAAAATAGTTAACTGAAGTGGAAAATCAGTTAACTAAGTGAATTTCGAGTTAGAGGTTGGTTGGTGGGAGATGCAGATTAATTCTAGTTGTAACGAAATGATTTTAGTTGTAATAGAGTTGGAAGTGTAGTGGTGCATGAGTTTGTGCAAGTTGTAAATAGTTTAACTCAATTAAGTGAGTTAAACTCAGTTGTTCTAGTTGTAACTGAAGATACACTAGTGAGAGATGAAGTGAATTAAATATTAATTAATTCACATGTAGTGATCTCACATGCAACTGAAGATTTACTAATATTAACTGCATGCATGTCAGCTCTAGTGGAGACCCAGTTTATTTCTAGGTGAAAGGGAAGATAACTATCAATTGTGAAATTATCCGCTTGCACACATGCAAGCACACACACATTGGATGTGCCCATGATACTTGTGCAGTCAAGGGATGCATGATTGCATCAATTTAGGGATTTCTTTCAGCAAGGATTGCACAGTGAAGGCGGGCTGTCTGGAGACAATAAATTGGCTAAGGGATTTTCCAATTTTTGTATGAAAGTGTGAGACAATTATCTTATGTGCTGAGGGCTCTTGTGAAAAGAGTTTTGTATGTAATTGTTTCATGATCCATGATATAATATACAATAGAAGATGGTGGGGTTTTTAGCTGTAATATTTCCTCGGGAAATTACACGTATTGTGTGTGATTGATCTTTCTTCATGTTCATGTGATTGGAGATTGTGTTTCTAATTCTGCAAAGATTTGTAGAAGCGATTCAGTATTTAACTTTAGCATATTGTTATATTAGGTGAATCCAAGATATACATGCATATTGTATAATATATACAGTCCTAAGGCCTTACCATGGATTTTATTTAAATACATAATCATCATTAGTAGGCCTTGTCATTGCTCCTTTATTTATATAAACCTCACCACCAAAGGTAGGTAACTTAGCCTTTCTTAATTACTCAAGCAAGGAACACTTTGAAGGTCGTTTCTTCTTTTCCTTAAGTAAGCCTAACCTGTTTGCATCACTAGAAAATGTGTTTAAACTCTCTATCCCCTCAACAAAGGTATATGTTCAGGTATCATCACTAGATGTGTCTTTCTTAATACTCTTGTGCCTCTATATTGAATAGTTTTTTCTTGTGTAGCCGGTAACTATCCCATATTTATGAATTTATGATGGGCTTACTTAGTTTATGATGGGAATTTCTTTGATTGATGATTATCTACGTTAATGGTAGTTTTTCCATGTTTTTTTCTTTTTAAATATTTACATAAAATACATGCATGGATAAACATGAGTGGATTGTGTCTGAGAAAAGTTTGTTTTGACTACAAAAATTTCCTTGTTCCAAAGCAGACTTGAGGGAGGTCATCCACCCTTTACTAGAAAACTAGATGGTCTCCTTGAGAGTCATGAGACCAATTTTGGAAAATATAGAACAATAGCATAAGTAAATGTAGTAGAAACTAAGTGTACATGGATAAATCACAAGGAAAAAAATGAAGTAACAGAGGTTAAGAAATCCTTTCCTAGAAATATTCAACGAACTTGGTTACATTGAGCTTGGCTACATTTAGCTTGGTCACACTAAGAAATATACTGGAAAGGATCATTATATCCTTATGGTAACCAAGGGGGGTGTTCCCCCTCAACAAACACTCCCCATGTGCTAGTGTTGGCCATCGGTTGAGAGGTTTCACTCTTTATAGTGTTTGAACTATTGTGTCGTTGGAAAAAATTTCTCTTGCATTACATGGGTGGAAGGGTCGAGAATTCCCAGTAGTTTTTGCTTCCTCTTCTTATACCTTATAAGGTATTCATGGTTGGGAGGCTTGGTGCCTTGATGAATCAAGTTTGCAACGTCTAAGTCATTTGACAAGTTGGAGGAAGTTGGAGGTAAGGGAAGGAGAATGGAATTAAATCCCCAAGAATCCTAGGGAAATTCCAAACACCAACTGATTTTGGACTAGATATATGTGTGTGTGTGTGTGTGTGTGTATGTGTGTTTGTACACAATTCTACTTTCCTTGACCCTCAATACTTATTCCTGGTCCCTAAGATGGCAACAAAGCGAGCTCATGATTTCCCAATGGCCATTGTCGGTGCTCCTCAGCTCCTATGCTTCTATGGAAATGACTAGGTGTCTGCACATCTTCATCAAATTATCTTATCCTTAATCGGGATAGGGGGAGGCTAATGACCTTGTCCTCGCTCGCCTCTAATGCCATGACCTTGTTCACGGACCATGGCGATCAGGTGGAGAAATTATCTACTCTTGGAGTTAATCTCCCTTGTCCTCGCTACCCTGCGAAAACAATGGATACTAATCACCTGTAGAACAATTTGAAGGAAAGCATAAATGTCCTTCTAAAGCATAGTGTCAATCTCATGTCCCGAGTAGGGTTTGAATGCCTAGTCCTTGTTTGTCTTCCAACTTCCACTCTACAATGATTGTGATCAGTGAAACAAGCAAAAGAGTATTGCCACCCAACCCAGGGCATTAATGCCTTAGATTATGCCGACATGAGAAGTCTACTAGTCATCGAAGTGTGTGAGGACACCCTGATCCAGGGGGTAGTTGTTCCATGCTACCTCTACCTTTGTAAATCTATTATGCCATGCTACCTCTACCTTTGTAACTATATTATGTTATATTTCAATACTACATTTATCTCATTATTTTGCTTTTGGGCTCTAAGAATCCTCTTATGATTAACCTTGTAACTCTCAATTTCATCTTTTAGACTTCTCAAATCCACCAAATTTGGAGGGATTTCACTTTTCTCCTGTCTGATTTACCATTGTTGGTGTGTGATTCCACATTGTATTGTGTAATTTTGTTGATCCTTCCTTCCTTTAACACTGTATGAATCTTCTTTTGTGTTGAAATCAACATACCATTCTCATTTTATTAGAAAGAATTAATTCCAATATAATTAGTTGCCTTGAAAATACATGCATCAACGTGTAATAGTTTAAAGTTGAAATTCCATTCCAACTTCAAGTCACACTTTGGTTAGTATTCTAATTAGTAAAAATATAAGTTCTCAAAACTAGATTAATCTAACTTCACAAATTATTACAAGGATTGCACATGCACATGCACATTCACCATTAACTTTTCCTCTTCCATAGGAAAATCTAATATACACAACAACCTCACTCAATTTCCAACGAGTACTTACCATAATTAATTTTAAATATAACATCTTCCTCAAACATAAGTCTTCAACAAGATCAATGCTCCACAACTTGACCTTACTTGCAGCAAACTTACCTCCCACTCCACACTTGCATCAACATTTATATTACTATAATGTATCTATGCCACAAGGTACTCAATGTATCGTTAAATATGTTATGCATACCCTTACATGCACATATAAACCCATGTGCATCATCTTAAACATGATCTCTCCTTTAGAATTCAAAGAAAATATGATTTGCAATGATACCCTCATGCTTACTCATTCAACAGTCCTCAAGGATATGTTTTCCATATTATCACTCTCTTTTCCATGAGATATTCCCTTCCACAGTTGCTCCTATGAACACCTTGTGTCACATGGCTCCCAATTGAAGAAAACTACGCACTATGAAACCTACCCAAAACAAAATAGTTAACCTTGTGCTTTGTTTATCAGTGTAGTGGATTTATGCTTTTGTCCTTATGCAATTAAATCAACACAAACAAGTGCATTCCTCTGATTTTAGTCTTCTTTGATGTGAGTAATTTTGATTTAATACATCTGGATCCATCACATTATGTTTTTTCAGTGGACATTTCGGGCCAACAAGTGTGGCTTCTCATCACTGATGATAAATATGATTAAGCTTTATTAAATAAATAAGTGAGAGATGTTGAGTGTGAAACTCCAAAATTTTGAAAAAGTAGGAAAAAATATAATTATTGTTAGGGCTTTTCATCAATGATGATGAATACAAATAAGCTTCATTAAATAAATAGGTGAGAGATGTTGGGTGTGAAACTCCAAAAAAGTAGGAAAAGATCTAATTATTGTTAGGTCAAAAAATGTTAAAAAAAATAAAAAATTGTATATATATATATATATATATATAAGAGAATTAATTAAAAGAAAAGATTATTTTTTCCAAGTTGTTTGAGTTCTTCAAAGATTACTGTCTTGAGAAATTGGGACCTAGGGGCATCTAAGTTGGCTTGAGAAATCAGGACCTAGGGGCATCTAAGTTGTCAATATCACATGAGGATCGCACCCGACCCGAGCCACATCGACCCTTAACATGGCTGGATATCTGCCCACAAAGTTTTGAATCGATGACCTTCACACCATGGAGTCACTTAAGAGTACACCCCATCACCGTCTATTGTACTCCCCGTGGGCAAAAGAAAAAAAATATAATATAAATTTTAATTTTAATAAAAATCATATTACAATATAACTAATAACTAAATAATAATATAAGAATCAATAGAGGACTAAGCATTTAAGATTATAAAATAAAAAAGAAAATCAAAATATATTAGAATAAAAATTAATTAAAAAAACTTAATATAAATCAAATAAATAACCACTTAATAAATCAAATCAAATATATTAGCATGTATATTAAGTATTGAGGGGTTTCCGCAATGCATTTTATTAGATATCATTTTTTGGGTTTAACTGCATTAAGTAAGTCATTCATCTATGCCAATTTTCATGAGAGGTAGTCGTGAAGAAGTGGGATTGAAACTAGTGAAATGAATCACATAGAGTCAATCATCACTTTCAGGGCTTGCACCCGGTAACCAGGACTTCCTGGGAGGTCACCCATCCCAGATCGCCTCTGGTTCAAGTGCGCTTAACTGTGGAGTTTTCCCCAAAACCAAGCCCACTTAGCTTGCTACCCCATTTGCAAAACCTTAGCAATTAGTGTACCTCATGAACCATTCATGAGGTACAATACTTGCTAAGGTTTTGAGAATGGGGTAGCAAGCTAAGTGGGCTTGGTTGTGGGGAAAAATCCACAGTTAAGCGCGCTTGAGCTAAAGGCAATTGGGATGGTTGACCTTTCGAGAAGTGGTGGTTACCAGGTGCAAGCCCCAAAATGATGATTGACTCTATGTGATTCATTTCACTAATTCCAATCTCACTTCTTCACCCCTGTGAGCATCACCAGATGCAATGAGGACTAAGTGGACTATTCAAAAATCAAGAGAAATTAGTCAGTTATGACTAATATAAAAAAAACCTTATTAATGTGTAAATAATAATGAGTATATTACTATTATGTTCTTAATATTTATATAAATAACTAAATAATAATATAAGAATTAATATAAGGTTAAATATTTAGGGTTACAAAATAAAAATATATTATAAAAGCCTTAAAATTTGGGATAGCAATTAAGTGAAATAAATTAAATTAATATAATAAATATATTAATAAACAAGTTCTACGTAGTAGCTAGTACTTGTCTCTTAGTTTAAATATAGCTAATTGGAGATTGAATTGCTTACACATTGAGAGTTGATCAATTAAAACTCTTATAAAAAATGTTGTGTTAAAATGTTGAGCACCCTACCTCATTGGTTGTATTAAGCTTTATAACTTTATTTCTTTGGCAGCTTTTTGTTCAAATTTATATGGAGAAACTTAGTTTCAACTGAATGAGATGCAATTTGAAGAAACTTGTTTTGCACAACCATTTGTCTCCTACAAAGTTCATGGGCACTGTACATGATTGATATAGAGTTGAATGCAATTTTGTTTGTGGCAACAAAAATTTTATTGTTAACTCCCAAATGACATCATGCTTTCTAGAGAAAATTTGATTTAGTATTAAAAAATAATTTTTAAATTAAATTACAAAGACAAGTTAATTAATATTTATGTATAATACAATAACAATTGTTTAACTATTAAATTTTAAGCATTAAATTATAACTATCACAATTATATAGATTAAATCACTAGTAACTATAGATAGATATCAAAACACTTATAATTTCTGATCAAAATACTTAGTTCCTTAAACATTATGTATAGTCAAAATTTAAAAACCTCATTGAAAAATTTAAATATTAAAATAAATAAAATATATCATGAGCACTATTTGAATATTTTCAAATATTATACTTTTGTCTTTGATTTGTGATTTAGTATTAAATTGCCTAAATTTGACACATTCACCCTCAATACAATGAGGAATAAAATTGCACTAGATTAAACTACATTAACAAAATTCACATATTAACTTTTTGCATTGTAAGTGAGACCAATCTTAAGCCTTAACAAAATTCACACATTAACTTTTTGCATGGTAACTGAGATCAATCTTTTGTGTTTGGTTTGAGGAAAGAAGGTAAAACAACTTTAACAAACCAATTCGAACAATATCTCATTTTGTTGGGACTTGAATACCCCGTTGTTGCGCATTGGTGGAATTAATTTGGATCTCATAGCCCAACATTTGTACTGTAGAATTTGAATCCCCTAAAATCAAATGAAGATCTCAATTTCATTGCATTGGTTGCGCCAACCAAGTGTCCACTTCAACTAGAGTTTCAAATCTTTTGACCTACTATGACATCATAGATACATGAAAGGAGGAAAAAAAAAACTTTTGAATTCAAGAACATCAATTTCTTGAATTCTTGAATTCAATTTTGGAAGATCAATTTCTTGAATTCTTAATATACTTTGGAAGCAGGAATTATAGAAATTATGTGTAAATAAAACAAATTCAACAAAGTTAGGAAAGAAATGTTCACCATATCCTAAAAATTAGTAACTATATATTAATATGAAAGAAATGCTCACAAGATTCTAAAAGCTAATTGTTCTTTACTAATTTAATTATATTCATTGAAATGGAAGTTTTATTGTATAGTTATTGCTTCCAGTGAAAGAAAATTATAGAAAAGTGAAGGGAAAAAATAAAGTCAAATTAAAAATTAACAATGAAAAAAACTTTGATTAATGGAATAGGAATTGAAGTAGAGAAAAAAAAAATCATAGAAAAAGACAAAAACAAATATAAGTCAAATTAAAAAGTAATAAAACTAAAATTATTTATTTATTTATTTATTTATTTAAATAATTAAAAAATATATATTGGAAAACGTTTTTTTAATTATTTTTTCCTCTTAAAATTTATCATCTTAAATTGAAAATATAAAAATAATAATAATAATAATAATAATAATAATAATAGAAAATAAAAATAAAATAAAATGGAAATAAAACTATATATATATATATATATATATATATATATATATGTATATTAGCTAATAGAAAAATTGAAGTTGCTAAACAAAATCTATAATAAGACCTCAATCAATCATCTTACAAATAAATAAATTAAAATAATAATAATAATAATAATAATAATAACAATAATAATAAATAACAAAAATTGAATTCTCTATATTAAACTATAATAATAAATAACGGAAATTAAATTCCCTATATTAAATTATGAATAAATGACATAATTTTTTGGTCAAAAAACAAATTAATATGCAGTAAAAACAAAACTTCTAAATACTTATAATAAGTATTTAATATATAGATAATATAATAAATATATTAATAAATAAATATTTACTATATAGATATTTGCATATGTAAAAAAAAATTATATAAAAAAATTATTATATGCGTACTTAAAGATATACGAATACACAAAAACATATATATATTATATATATATGAAAGGGATGACCAAAAAAAATGCTTATAGTAATTATTTAATATATAGAGAATATGATAAATATATTAATAAATAAGTATTTACTATATAGATATTGTAAACAAAAAAAAAAAAATTATATAAAAAAATTATTATATGGGTATTTAAAGATATACTAATACACAAAAACATATATATATATATATATATATATATGTGAATGAAAGGGATGACCAAAAAAAGCTCAGGAATAAGATAAGCTAGAAAAATAAATTAATTATAAAAGGGAAGGAACATATTTGAAAAATAAAAAGGTTTAAAGAAAGAAAGAGGGGACGGATAAGGGCGATAAAGAAAACAAACTATGCTAGCAATTTTGAACAAAAAGAGAAAGAGAAGACTTTAGGAGGAAGCAAATTCTGAAGTAAGGGCATGAATCTAGTTCTTATTAATTTTCCAACCGTCATCTATGTTCATATTGCCTAGCTATTTTAAATCTCGATGGCTCCTTTAAACTTCTAATGATGATAGTGATCGGTTTTGGCAAGGATCTTGAAGTTTTCAGTGCAAATGTGGTGTTTGGCTTTTTCAGTGTGCTCCACTAGAGCTTAAAAAAAGGACCAACTTTGTTTAATGGCTGCCACATGTTCTTGAATCCTCATTTTTATGGAATGGTCTCTCTCACCAACATAGGGAGCCCCATATGAGCATGGAATTAAGTAAAAACCTTTCATGTTTTAAGTGTCAACATGATCTTTGACTGACCTCAGAGTGACCTCAAGATACTGCAAATGGTGTTCAAGGGTTTGAAAGTCATAAAAACTTGATTTTTTCTTAAAATGTGAGAAATCTTATCTATGGTTCCCTTGATAAAGGGAACCTGAACACTTGAAATAGGGTCGCTATGATCACTCTTTGATCTAGGGACATTACTGTCCTTTTGAAAGGCCTTGATACATTGGAATTTCTTATAACCATTTTTCAAAAAAACTTGAAGGAGGTGGACATTTTCCTCATTAAGGTGGTTCTCATCAGAAATCCTTAATGTCCGGGTTGCTAAGGTGTTTAACACCCCAATTTTTTGGGTCGAATGATGATAGGAATTGACGTGCAAGTATTTTTTCATGTAAGACTTTTTATGAAACACCTGATGTGAAATGGATTCATCGACACTCTTGGATATAAGGACATCCAAGAATGACAAGCTACCATTAATTTCGACCTCCATAGTAAACTTGATAAAGTTAGATTGATAATTAAGATGTTATTTGAAAAATTGTAACTTATCATGGCCATGTGGCCAAATAATAAAAGTGTTGTCAACAAACCTTCTCCAAAGCTTCAGATGGAATGGAGAAGAGGTCAAGGCCTTAGTCTCATAGACCTCCATGAAAAGGTTTTCCACAACATGGGAGAGAGGAGATCCCATGGCAACACCACATGTCTAGTCATAGAATTCAACTTGAAAACAAAAGGTGGAATTCAGGTAAATCTCGACTAACTTAGCTATGTCATAATTTGTTATGCATAGTAATAATATCAATGGATTCATTAATCGAGATCTTCGTGAACAAAGAAACACCATCAAATATCACTAAAATATTATAGGGATCGAGCTTAATATCCTTAATCTCATTAACAAACAAATAAGAATATTTAATGGAGGAGTTTGTGAGGCCCACAAGGAGCTTAAACTTTTGGGCCAAGTGTTTGGCAAAAATATAAGTGGGCCCACCTATAGTGTTAATGATGGGTCTCAGAGGGGTTCCCTCTTTAGGTATCTTGGGGAGGCCATAGATTCTAGGGGTGAGGGGATCACCTTTCGACCACTTCTTGCTTATATGGTCAAGGCTACTATCATATTTAATAGCGCTAGTGGCCTCTTTTGAGATCCTCTTAAGAGGATTCTTATTAAGCTTCTTATAACTCCCATTATTGTTAACAAGGTCCAACATTTTGTTCATGTAATCAACTTTGTTTAAAACCACAATAACTCCACTTTCATCATCTCTAAGAGTAATAGTGTCATGGTTATTATTTAGAGCTTTGAAGGATTGGATCTCAAATTTATTAATATTTCTCTTAGGGGGCTTAACCCTTCTAAGGGAAATAACACAATCTTGCTTGATAACTTCTTTGGTGTTGTCTAGTAAATCTTTGATGTCAGATTCAATACAACACATAATGTCCTCAATAGGGATTTTTCTGGGGGAAATGGTGAAATTTAAACCTTTTTTCTAAAAAGTTGTAAACATGCCTATCTAAGACAAAAATAGAAAGGTTAAGCACATTCCTTTCTAGGAATGAGCTTCCTCATCCACTCACTTCAAGAAAAAATTCCTTTCCATCCCAACTAGGTGTCAAACAAAAAATTCCTTTCCATCCCAAATAGGTGTCAAACATACACATATATACATGCATGCAATTTGAAACACTATACTTTTCTTGTTTACTTATACCTTGTCGGTTCCCAGATCAACATCCTTCACAGGAGTCCATCCTTCTTAGAGGCATAAATTTTCCAACCATGACTCTCTTTTCCTAAAGAGCACTCTTTCATTTACATAATTGCTCCAATCTAAGCAACATGATCCTCTAACCAATATCAAATCTAGCCAACCACCATCCTTGCCAAACATAACTTGTAAACTCTCTACCTTGCTCCAAATTCATCTCTATGGTATATCCTTGGCCCTCTAGGCCTAATATTTGAACCATATCTTTGATATCACTTTGTAATGTACCCAAACACCTAAGTCATCTTAAGGAGCTGGAGTTATCAAAATCCCTCTTCCTTCAACCACCTTGAAATTCATTTCTGAGTCTATTATCTTCTACTCATTGAGAGATTTCCAACGATATAAATTTCATCCATATCCAAATTATGGACTCAAAATTTGGCCTCTTAAAAATTTTGTCCTTAATGACATCACATCAAGATTCATACAATACCACATCAAAATTACGTGGTAGACACATGGAAATCCTTTGTCCATGTGTTACCATTATGTAGGGTCATATCCTCGTTGCACATGTAAGTGCCCCCTTGTATCCAAATCTAGGATTCCTTAAAATCCCCGTTATAATAATTTTTCAGATTTATGGTCTTCTTAATCTCTACAGACTCTCATATAACCATTCCCATCACTCGAAAAAATCCTAATACCCATTAACTCACACTGCTATTAATATGGTCCTTGGGCCAATACACCATTGGGCTAATATGCCACCGAAAAACCTTGAAAACGAACCTTACACCTTTACCCAATAGGTTGATGGAGCTCAACCGATGGACAAAATCTATGTTAAATGACATAAATTCCAATCCATTTGGATCTGTACGAAGACCAAGTCCTTGTTTCACATGTCAATGTCCCATTTCATTTAGATATCAGATTCCTATAAATCCCTATTGTAATATTTTTCTGTATTTATGGTCTTCTTGATCTCTACAGATCCCAGATAGGCATTTCCATCACTTGACAAAGTCTCGATACCCATCAACTAGCATGCTTATTAATCTTGTGGTTGAGCCAATGTGCCACTTAACTAATACACCATTACGAAACCTCAAAAATGTTCCTTGCACCTTTCCCTAATCTAGTTGATGGACCTCAACTAATGGACACATATTTTTCAAATGAAGAGCTTTGAATCCATTTGGATCTGGAAAACCCAAAAAACCCATTTTAAAAATCTTCATATTTCCATATTTTTATATTCCAGTTCCCTTAACACGATACACAATAGATTGGTCACCAAATCAACTCTTTCTTACCAACTTCGCCACATCGTCATACCACATTAGTGTGGCATGCCACATCGGTCGCCAACCCTAGGCCAAACCAAGAAGTCGAGAGGGAATTTCTTACTCATCATTACAAGGTAGAGCCATGAATGTCATTCTCCTTCATCAAGTCAAATTCTTTAGTTCGCTGGAATTCCCACTAAGCCCAGAGTCTCCCAACAATTATGGGTGGTTTCTCAGTTGTTTTGTGCAATGAATGCCCAAAGGGAAATATTTCACAAGATATTAGTGGTGTAAGGATGAAGGTCATTCTTCTTAATCCACATAGAAATTAATAGGAGGTCTTTCATCTTATTAAGGCAAGGCTTGTTCTTAGTCACAATGTGCCACTATGGGCTTGCACAACATAGAGGGAGTCTTTCACTAATCCAATAGTTCCTCATCACTTCCCCATTCTCATTGCTTATATCTAGAGAAATTACTCAACAATTCTCGGCCCTCTGGCTCAAGTTATATACTTCATTGTTGACTTCTCTCAACAAATAAAACCAATCCCAGTCATGCACAAGTTACTATGTCACGTGTTCTATTTTTCTCCACATGAGAGCTTCCCTCACCAATGCTCATGGATGCTCACTCTCTTCCCTCTCTATCTTGCACCAACCAATGTTTTCTCCTCTCTGTCCATCACACCCCACCACGAGTGCCCATCTCCAATCTTCTCGTCTTTTCTTCACAGGTTTCTTCTTTGATGGATTTTATGTCCAATCTACTCATCGTGGTCATATTGAAAACTTCTAGTTAAACCCTAAAAGTTTTTGAATAGCTTTGAATCCATACTTATACACCCTCGACCATTTCTATAAATATGAAAGTTACTAACATGTGACATCCTTCCCAATAGTTTTTTCTTGAAAAAATTAACCACCTTAAACTTACATAAATTTGGCTCATGCAAATAACTTATTAGCAAATGTTATTTTTATTCTAATATAAAAATTAAATGCTCAATTAAATCCAAAAACACACACCTTAGTAATTACTTTCTAATTACCCAATGAATGTACTAGACACCAATCTACCAATCTGACTTCACTATTATGGATGCTCTAAAAAATTTTGATGGTGCTGAATTCATTTCCACTATAAAAAATGCAATCTAAACACTCCAACTACTTGATTAGAATAAATAAATAAATAATTTACCAAATTCCAAAAAAACTTGCCGTGTGACTATATCTGTTGACAACTCGTAAAAGAAAGAAAAGGGATAACTCTTCTAAGGAAAGTAGGGCGTTACTTCCTTTCTTCTGCCTTAGCAGTACAAGAAAACCACTGCAACATGCGGGCGTTTCTTCCTTCATTCTGCCTTACCAGTACATGGAAACCACTGCAACATCTCATGGAAATATCCGGCCACTTTCCCATGCTGCCTTACCTTAAAATAACCCCTCAGCTCTCGAGTTCATTCATATGTTTGATTGGTATTCAATTTGTGTAACCGATTTTGGGTCAAATGAAGAATTCATCGTCTGGCCCGTCAATTAGTAAGATCATCCGGATGAAATCGAAGAACTCAGGTGATACGTCTGTGCTTGTGGGTGTTTATGTTGCATTCCAGCTTGCAGTCTTGGGGTCTTTGTTGAGCACTCATGCTCAATCTCTCTCTCAGCCCAAGAGTTGTGGACATGGTATCTCCTGGGTTCCTCTTCACGTCTATCGCTCTGCTATTGCCTGCCTATCCGCCATTGTTGCTCTCGCCTTTGCATTCATAATAGAGACCCACCTGGACTTCATGCAACGCCGGCTAATCCTCTTACAAAACGTTTCTGGCGATTTGATAAATACGGGCGATGAAGATATAGAAGGTAGAGGGCATCCATGTTCATGTTCATGTTCATGTTCCGATTATAGGCTCGCTATTGCCGTTAATGTGCTTGTCTTCCCCGTCCTGATCTTCAACACATCCAGGCGTTTACTCTGCTGAAACCCTCGTTTTCTCTTCTCTGGCATACTTGCTGGAATTTTTAATAGATGTATGAATTCTGCAGCAAAAATATGATGTCGGGGTTTTTGAGCTTAAATAAATGGTTGAATTATCCTAAATCTCTGTAGATGTTTGCCATTAGCAAGCTTTGTCATTGCTCCCTCATTTATATCAACCTCACCACCAAAGGTAGGTGACTTAGCCTTTTTTCAATTAGTTAACCAGCGAACTCTTTGAAGACCTTTTCTTCTGAAGTAAACCCAACCTGGTTGCATCACCAGACAGTGTGTATGAACTGTTTATCTCCTCAAAAGAGGTGTCTATTGAGGTATCGTCACTAGATGTGTCTTTCTTGACACTCTTGTGCCTCTTTCTTGAACAGATTCTTCTTGTGTCACTGCTAACTAGCCCGTATTTCTGAATTTCTGATGCGCTTAACATCTTCTTTGATTGATGTTAATCTACATTGTTAGAGTTGGGCCATGTTGCCTCTCTCTTTGTAAATATGTTATGTTGCGTTGTAGTAACTCATTTATCTCATTCTTCTTCCTTTGGGCTTTCTAAGGATCCTTTTCTTAGAACCCTTTTAACTCTTAAGTTCATCTTTCGAGCTTCTCAATTCAACCAAATCTGGAGAGATTTCAGTTTTTTCCTGTCTGATTCTCCATTCTTGGTTTGTGAAGTTTCCTCCAAATTGTATTGTTCCATCTTGTTGAACCTTCCTTCCTTTACTACTACATGAATCTTCTTTTGTTGAAATCAACATACCATTGTCAATTTATAGAAAGAATTAATTCCAATATAATTAGTTGTTTCCTTGTATTCATCAGCCTATAATGGCCTAAATTTGAAGTTTTCTTCCAACTGAAAGTTACACTTTGGTTAGTATTCCAATATTTTGTAAAAAAAAATCTTAAAACTAGATTAATCTAACTTAAAAAATTATTACAACAACAACACATGCACATTCACCATTGACTTCTTTTTCTTGAGGAAAATATAACATACACTTCAACGTACCTCACTTTCCAAGTACTTACATTACTTAATTTAAGAAGATAACAATTTAAATTAGTAGAAATTCTTTCGGTAATAATCACATGCAAAAGAACGTGGTCGACGTGTTTCGAACCAACCAGTGTGGTTCACAGAAGCTTAGATTCCAAAGATAGCAATTTATCAAGCATAAGTCTTCAACAAGATCAATGCTCCACAACTTGACCTTATTGGCAGTACTCTTACTTCCTACTCCACACTTGCATTGACATTCATATTTGCATCCATGCCTTGCATCATACAAGGTACTCGAGGTACCTTTACACTTTACAGATGCCTTCCAAACCCTTACATACACATACATACCCATGTGCATCATCTTAAATATGATCTCTTAATTAGAATTCAAAGAAAATCTGAATTATAGGGATACCCTCCTACTTACTCATTCAACAATCCTCAAGGATACGTTTTCCACATTATGACTGTCTTATCCACGAGATCTTCCCTTTCACAATTGCTCCTATAAACACCTTGTGTCACATGGTTTCCCACTAAAGAAAACTAGGTAGTATGATACATACTCAAAACATAATAGTAGACCTTGTGCTTTGTTTATCAACACAATGGATGTATGCTTTTGTCCTTATGCAAGTCAATCATTACAAACAAGCACATTCCCATCTAGGAGTGAGCTTCCTCATCCACTCACTTCAAGGAAAAATGCCTTGCCATCCAAACTAGGTGTCCAACATACACTTATACATTGTAATTTTTCATCCATTGCATTTTTCCTCTTTACATATACCTTGTCAATTCCCAGATCAACATCCTTCGCAAGAGTCCATTCTTCCTCAAGGCACAACTTTTCCAAGCATGACTCTACTTTCCTAAAGAGCACTCTTTCATTTACATAGCTGCTCCAATCCAAGCAACATGATCCTTTTAACCAAGGTCAAATCTAGACAATCATTATTGCTACCAAACATATCTAGTAAATTTTCTGCCTTTCTCCAAATTCATTTCTATGGTGTATCTATAACCCTCTAGGCCTAGTGTTTGAGCCATGTCTTTGATACCACTCTATAACGTACCCAAACCCCTAAGTCATCTTAACGAGGTGGGGTTATAAAAAACCCTCTTCCTTCAACCACCTTGAAATTCATTTATGAGACTATCATCATCTTCTACTCATCAAGAGCTTTCCAATGATATAAATTTCATCCATATCCAAATTATAATATCAAAGTTTGACCTCTTGAAGAATTTGTCCTTTCAGACATCACATCAACATTATGTGGTAGACACATGGAAGTACTATACCCATGTGTCACCATTGCAAAGGGCCATGTCTTTGTTGGAAATGTCATTTCCCACTTGCACCCAGATCTGGGATTCCTATAAATCCCTATTTATAATATTTTTTCTTATTTATGGTCTTACTTATCTCTACAAATCTCAAATAACCATTCCCGTCACTTGAAAAATTCCCAATACCCATCAACTCACATGCCTGTTAATATGGCCATAGGGCCAATACAACATTGGGCTAATACGCCACCAGGAAACCTCGATAACGATCCTTGCACCTTTCCTCATATGGTTGATGGAGCTCAACCGATGGAAACATATACATCCAATGATGGAGAATTCAAATCCATTTGGAGCTGGAAGTTGGGCCAAGTCCTTGCTAGACATGCCAATGCCCCCTTGCATCTAGATATGGGACTCCCATAAAACCCTATTGTAATTTTTTTTTGGAATTCCGGTCTTCTTGATCTCTATAGACCCCAGAGAGTCATTCCCATAATTCTACAAATTCTTGATACCCACCAACTAACATGTTTGTGAATCTGGCCATTAAGCCAATATGCCACTTGGCTAACACACCTTTGTGAAACCTCAAAAACAATCCTTGTACCTTTTGTTAATCTAGTTGATGGACCTCAACTGACGGACACATCTCTGTCAAATGAGGAGATTTGAATCCATTTGGATCTAGAAAACCAAAAAGACCCATTTTAGCAAATATTCGTATCTGCATATTTTCATATTTCGGTTCTCTTACCATGGCACATGACAAATCACTCACCACATCAACTCTTATGTACCAACTTCTGTTAAAATATGAAAACAAATGTAAATAATGTAATTTTGGGCAAATTAATTATTTTATGTTAGTTGGTTGTATAACGAAATGAAGTTAGAATAACGAAATAGCCCAGGTTAAATTGGATGGCCCGAGAGGCTTGAATGATGTGGAGAATCATTCTTGATTAATAGAGTTTCAAATCCCTTGCCCCATGGAGGTTTCCTTGACACCCTGTCAAGGTTTTACTACGTAAATTCGTGTGTTTACCTTTGTGTGTGTTTAATTCATTTTTTCATTTAGTTATACATTTCTATTTCTTTTTCAATATTGTTTCCTAAAACAACAATTGGTATCGGTGCCATAACAGAATTGCTCCACCAAGATGTCCGTTGTTGTCCACTTCTCTTCAATTTAAAAAATCGTTGTTTTAAATCAGCCGATGTTAGAAAGGATCGCACTCTAACTTCATACACCCGCTGTTTAAAAAAAGAAGAGGTTGAAAACGCTACCATGTTTGTTTAGAAGATTGCTTCTAGTGAAAGAGCCTATTATGATTATTGAGCGTTGATGCCACTGCCGAAGATAGGAGGGGAGTCGAGTTTGCAGAGGTGTGTCCCACGTTTGAGGAAGCCTTTCGTGTATGCCGTGGAGAGGAAGACGTTGAAGTTGAAGCGTTGAAAGAACCGTCGCTAAAAAGAAAGATGACTGGTGTAAGCCGTGATGTGAGCACATTGTTGTTGTGTATTTTTTTTTTTAGCAAGCCAAAACCTAGCTACCACCATCAGAGAGGAAGGGCCGTTGTAGTTGGAGAGGAAGAAGTTGGAGTAGATCAAGAAACCAACGAGTCTGAAGAAGACTGTAATTCTGCCCACACGTTGAACAAACAACGCAATAGGAGAAAGTCAGGTAAATTTTTTTTATTTTTTTAAAGAAATTTACTATGATTTTTTTTTAAATAGAGTTCTTAAAAATTCAAGAAAGGTTTCAGAAGTATTGTTTGAAGAGGTTTTAAAGAATTGAGTGTTTAAAGATTTGAGAGTTTTAAAAACTCAGTTTTGAGAATAGAGAAGAAATTTGAGTTTATTTCTAAAATTCTGAAGTGGAAGGGTTTGAACAAAAAACATTTTTAATAAGGTTTGAAATTTTTTATTTTATTTTTTGACTTTAGAAGAAGGGAATCCAGATTCTGAAAGGAATTATGAGATTGAAAACAAATTATATTTTATAAAGAAATTTTGAATATTGGAAACCAGAAATAAACTCTGGTGGAAAAAGGGAAATTTAAAAAAAAACACCTAGTTGAAGGAAGGAAACCTAGTAAGAGAATTTGTAGGAAGAAATGGCCAAAATTACGAATGCAAAGTTCGAGGTGGAGAAGTTCACTGGGAAGAACAATTTTGCATTGTGGAAGTTGAAAGTTAGGGACTTGCTAGTGCAACAAGGGTTGCACAAAACTTTAGACGAGGTAAATAAAAAACTTGAAAGCGTGACAGATTCAGGCTAGGAGGACTTGGATTCCCGAGCCCTCAGTACCATTAGGTTATGTTTGGCAGATGAAGTTCTCTTTAGTATTGTTGGAGAGAGTACAGCTGAAGGGTTGTGGGAAAACTGGAAACCTTGTATATGACTAAATCATTGAAAAATAGAATTTATTTAAAAAGACAATTGTATAGTCTTCGGATGAAGGAGGGTACTAAAGTTGCAGAACATTTAAATGTTTTTAATACACATATTTTCCAGTTTTCAGATATGGAAGTTAAAATGCAGGAATAAGACAAGGCAATAACCTTGTTGTGTTCTCTGCCCAAGTCATGGGACCACTTTGTAACGTCAATCAGTTTGAGCACTGTCGATTCTTTGAAATTTAAATTAGTTGTGGGTGATCTCTTATCTGAAGAAGTACGAAGGAACTCTAGTATTGAGACATCTGCACCAGAAGCCATGGTAGCCAGAGGTCGATCAAAGGAAATAGGGGAGAAAGCAAGGGGTTATTCCATATCAAAGTCAAAGGGTGACAAGAAGTGTAAAGCCAAGTGTTGGTACTACAACAAACTTGGACACCTCAAGAAAGATTGTTGGAAACTGAAGGAGTCGGAAAACCAGAATAAGGAAGCAAATCATGTTGATTCAGGTATAATTGATGAATTTTTGACTAATGAAGCCCTACCTGTTTGTAATGTCTCTCAAGATGTTGAAAATTGGTTATTAGACTCGTGCTTCTCATCACATGAGTCCACACAGAAGTTAGTTTACTTCATATGAAAGTATAAATGGTAGTTCTGTGTTTATGGGAAATAATGCATCTTGTCAGACTGTTGGGATAGGTAATGTAAAAATTAAAATGTATGATGATACAATTAAAACATTATCTGATGTTAGGTATGTACCTAAACTAAAGAAAAACTTGATTTCCTTGGGAGTTTTGGATTCAAATGGGTATAAATTTACAGGTCAGAATGGAGTGTTGAAAGTCTCAAAATGAGCTTTGGTTGTTATGAAGGCTGAAAAGTTCAGAAATCTGTACAGACTCAAAGGAAGCACTCAAGTTAGTGAAGCAGTGATCGTATCAAAAAAAGAAGAAGAAGGTTCTCATCTATGGCATCAATGGTTGGGTCATGTGAGCGAGAAAGGTCTTCAGGTATTGATGAACCACAATTTGCTTCCTGATTTGAAATCCTTGAAGTTGGATTTTTGTAAACATTGTGTGTTTGTAAAACAATGAGAACAAAGGTACAAAACTGGTAATGATACTAGTAAACAAATTTTAGACTACATTCTAATACGTGGGGACCATCTCCTACTGTGTCTTATGGAGGTGCATTATATTTCTTAACATTTATTGATGATTTCTCCCAGAAAGTTTGGGTCTATATGTTGAAAAAGAAAGTTGATGTATTTAACGTTTTTAAAAAATTTAAAGCAATGGTGGAAAAGAAAACAGGAAAATCAATTAAATGTTTAAGAACTGACAATGGCAGTGAATTTACTTCTTTAGAATTTGAACAATTCTGTAAGGATGAAGGGATTGTTAGACATAAAACTATTGTTTATACTCCTCAACAAAATGGTGTTGTTGAACGGATGAATCAGACTCTTATGGAAAGAGCCAAAAGCATGATCAACAATGCTAACCTGCCAAAGGAGTTGTGGGCAGAAGCAGTATCTACTGCTTGTTATTTAGTTAACAGATCACCTTCGATTTCCATAAACTGTAAAATTCCTGAAGAAGTTTGGTTGGGTTAGTCTTGTAATTATTCGCATTTGAATATTTTTGGTTGTGATGCCTATGCTCTTATTCTTAGAAATCAGTGTTCAAAGTTAGATCCAAAATCGAAATGTTGTGTCTTTGTTGGGTATGATTATGCAGTGAAAGGATATAGGTTGTGGGATCCTTCTTCACGAAAGATAGTCATTAGTAGAGATGTAACATTTGATGAATCTTCTCTTATAAAATCAGATGTTGGAAAATTTAAATAGGAGCAGGTATTGCCAAATCAACAGATTAAATTGGAGACTAAACCTTTTCTATAAAGTCGAAAGGAAGGAGAGACTTTTGATGAAGAAGGTGGAGAAGCAAAGGAAACTGGAGAAATTATAGAACCAATTCAACAACCAGTCACTCTAAGAAGGTCTACAAGGGAAAGAAAAACACCCAAAAGGTATGAAGATTCTGCTTCATCTTTTGCATTGATAACTGAAGATGGAGAACATTCTTGTTATCAGGAAGCACTAGATGATGCAGATGGCGAGATATGGAGAAAGGCTATGGAAAAATAAATGGATTCCTTAGCCAAGAACAATACCTGGGATCTTGTAGAAATTCCTGAAGGGAGAAGCTTTATTGGGTGCAGATGGGTCTTCAAGTTGAAGAGAAAAGTTGATGGAAGTATTGAGAGGTATAAGGCGAGGCTGGTTACAAAAGGATATTATTAGGTTGAAGGTATTGATTTTCATGAGATTTTTTCACCAATTGTTAAACTTGTTTCTATTTGTACTGGTTTAGCACTAATTGCATTACTTGATCTTTAGTTTGAACAGTTAGATGTTAAAACAACATTCTTCATGGTGATTTGGATGAAGAGATATATATGGATCAGCCAGAAGGTTTTGTACAAGGTCGCAACAAAAGATTAGTTTGCAAGCTTAGGAAATCATTGTATGGCCTGAGGCAGTCACCCAGGAAATGGTATAAGAAGTTTGATTCCTTCATGGTGAGCTGGAATTTTATCAGAAGTGAGTATGATCATTGTGTATACTTCAAAATTTCCAATGGCATATTCATTATCTTGGTGTTGTATGTTGTTGATATGCTTATTGCAAGAAAAATCATGGAAGAAATCAATAGGTTAAAGGCTCAGTTCTATAGGACGTTTGATATGAAAGATCTTGGAGCGGAAAAGCATATCTTGGGCATGGAGATACACAGAGACAGGAAGAATGGTAAGCTTTGGTTGTCACAACAGAAGTATGTGGAGAAAGTACTTGAAAAGTTCGGTATGAACAATGTGAAACCTGTTAATGTTCCATTAGCTTCCCATTTTAAGCTTTTTTCAGGTTTAAGTCCTAGAACTAATGAAGAAAAGAAGTATATGTCTCGTGTACCATATGCAAATGCAGTAGGAAACTTAATGTATGCGATGGTACCTACAAGACCTGACATTTCACATGCAGTTGGAGTTGTTAGCAGGTTCATGGCAAATCCAGGAGAAGAACATTGGCGAGCAGTGAAATAGGTGCTTCGGTATTTGAGAGGCACAAGTGACCATTGCATCAACTTTGATGGTCATGAAGGTTCAGTCTACGGATATGTGGATGTTGATTATGTAGGTGATTTGGACAAAAGGAGGTCTACTACAAGTTATGTTTTTACTCTTGCAGGTGGAGCAATCAGCTGGATGTCAAAGCTTCAAGAGACAGTTGCTTTGTCCACTACTGAAGCAGAATATATAGCTGCTTCAGATGCCTATAAAGAGGCAATCTAGTTAAAAGGTCTACTTGATGAGATTGGAAGGACATAGGAGAAAGTGAATGTATTCTGTGATAGTCAGAGTGCTATTCATTTGGCTACAAATCCAGCCTATCACAACAAGACCAAGCACATCGATGTAAGGTATCACTTTGTGAGACATGTAATCGAAGGCAGAAAAGTAGTTCTCAAGAAGGTTTGTACACAACAAAATCATGCATATATATTCACGAATCCAGTTATAGTAGAGAGGCTGAGATGGTGTCTCGCTTCTCTTGGCTTGCAGAAAAGATGATGAATGGGCATGGGCAAGGGATTAGGAAAATTGTTGTCAAGGTGGAGTTTGTTAAAATATTACAACAAATGTAAATAATGTAATTTTAGGCAAATTACTTATTACCTGTTAGTTGGTTGTATAATGAAATGAAGTTATAATAACGAAATAGCCCAGGTTAAATCGGATGGCCCGAGAGGCTTCTATGATGTGGAGAATAATTCTTGATTAATAGAGTTTCAAATCCCTTGCCCTGTGGAGATTTCCTTGACACCCTGTCAAGGTTTTACCACGTAAATTCATGTGTTTACCTTTGTGTGTGTTTAATTCAGTTTTTCATTCAGTTATACATTTCTATTTATTTTTTAATATTGTTTCCTAAAAAAACAACTTCACCATGCCACACTGGCATGCCACATCATCCAAATCTAGCATAGTGACACATCATCATGGTGCACCATCATACCACATCAGTGCCCACTTACCCATAGGGATTGTCAGTGCTCACATGGACACATGTAGTATCTATTTGGCCTATCATGTTGGGATTTAGATCTAGGTTTTTCATTAAGGTCTATTTATAAGAAAATCTAGATGTTTGTATGTTTAGATATTGAAAAACACCACATCCTAAGTCTCTTTCAATTCTTAGATCCCACTAGCACCCAGGTTATGGCTCTCATCATAACTCAATTCTTGTCCCTCTCCTTAGGCCAGTTAACAAACCATCGAGCCACTAGCCACACAAGATTATTCACCACACTTCCCTTCACTTAAACCAATTTGGTTGATGAACTGTTAGATGACATCTTTTCTAATTGGGTCATTGGACCACCAAAAGTTATCCATTACATCCTTCTTGATTTAGGTCATTCTAGTTGATGCGTCATCAACTAGTAGAGATCCACCTCCTCATTAGTTGACATATTTGTTAACTAGGCCACCGAAAATTATTCACTGCATCCTTCTTGTTTTAGGCAGTTCCAATAAATAGACTCCATGCCAAAGTCCCCTTTTGTGGTTAATGGTTTGGTCATAGCTCCTTTCAACCCATGTGACCAAGGGTTGGGCTAAAAGTCTTGAAAATCAAAATAGGCTTATAGAAAGAATTTATCGGTCAATCCTCAAAACTAAAAGGGAATTAAACAACGCACTTGTTAACCCCCCTATAAATGTTTAACAAAGCAAATTAGGGGGCTAAATAGTTTTTGAGCCTTCAAGGAATGCATCTCCCCTGAAGACACATCATCCTTGAAGTCTCCTGTGCCTTTACCTTTGATAAATTTCCCTCTGCTGATTCCCTTTATAAGGTCTCATTGATTACATAAATTCTGCTCCAAAAGGCCTACATTAAACCTTATATCCCTGCATAATGTCCCATTTCATCCCTTCTTCCCTTTGTCAAAACCCCCCTTTTTGTACCCCCAAATCCCTCCCCTCGTCCTCCAAAACCATCCTAAAATCCCCTTTAAACCTTCCAAATACACTTTGTTTGGTTTAATTCCCCTTCATCCCCCTATTGTTACCCATTTTGGCTTTTAATTTCATTGAAATGGGCCAAAAATCATGTTTTCTATGTAACTGAGCCTCAGCGCCTTTCGACCTAGTCCCCTGTACATTTCCCCCCACAGAACCTAGCGCTAGCTCCGAAGGCACTTTTCGCATTTGTTCATCGGGCACGTTTATAGTCGTTGATCTTCACAGAATGGACGGCGATCGCCGCCCCCCGCAGCCTCTGTCGTTCTTCCCGTTCATTGCCCGATTGAAAATCCATCGTTCATTTAAATTGCGATCAACGGTCCAGAATGCACCTTCTCCAGTGGTCCCCACCGCGCACTGTTCACAAACCCAGTGGTATCTATCGCACCGCCTTTGGGTGGTAGGCGATTTTTCCCATTGCCCAACGATTCCACTCATCGCACGTTATCTTTTGGTACAGGACACAGAGCGATATCGCCGTCAGCCGTCATATCTGTCCTTGGCCATCCAACGGTTGTCGTTTCGCAGAGTTGCGCGGGGTTTAGTCCATGGTCACCGTACCCCTGGCCCATTGTCTATCGCCCTCCGATGCATTTTTCACTGTCGATCTCCTTTAAGATCTGACGGTCCAGATTCATTTGCATGGCCCGTCGTTGACCCGGGCCCGCTACGTCATTTTCCACGTGTCTCCACCGTACATTTTCCCGCCCCTGTTCTATATGTTCGTCCCAAGGTCAAATTTCATTATTTTTTACGTTAAAACGTCTTCCTCGACGTTTTCTCATGCTTTCTCCACTGTGTCATGTTTTCCTCCATTGTTGCCCCTGCAGTCATCATCCTCGTCCACACCACGCTGCCATGGTCACTTTCATCCATAACACCATCTCCATACATTTTTTTCGTAACTGTTTTCGTGTTTTGCAGGTTTATTAGGTGGTAAAACTCGCCATGGTCCATACATGCTATTATTAAGGCGCAGTGCACAGGAGGAGCTGAATTTAGAGCTTGATTTCACAGAAAACAGTCCGGAAAGGTGTCTGCATCATAGATTTCATCAAAGGACAGAGTTTAAACTTTGCAAACCCTATCCAGCGCCATTAAAACTCGAATTTCATAGTCAGAGACATAAATGAAGCAGCATAGAGCTTTAGGCACGCAAATGAAGATATATAAGCCTTAGGTTCAAAGATTTAGAGGAAAAGTACCAGATTGAAGACCTAGGGGTCACATAGAAGGTACAACACGCAGAAATCAATGCATATCAGGGTTTCTACAGCAACAGAATGTTTTTCCTCCATAAAGGACAAAGCGCCCATGCAGTTTTTATTCTACACCGTGCTCCTGAAGAAATTTCCACCCTGACAATAGTCCGAAGCTACCAGAGCATTTGTTTCATGAATACGACAGACTTCTCAGTCGTTTATTTATCATTTGTTTATTCACCAAAATTACCACAAAGTGATACACATCAAAGTACATCAAGAGACATACCGAAGTGAATAGAGGCCTGAAGAAGACCACTCTTCCATCCAAAGAGTGACAGGAATTGAATGCTCAAAATTTAAGAGAATGGGCTTCAGACCTATTTCTTTTCAGCAGTTTTAATACTGCATTTATTTCTTCACCTACCTCCTCTGCTTCCCTTCAGCTATAAAACTCATGTGATAATATTTTAAAGGTTGTTGATCAGTTATTAGAGAATTGCAAGTAGTTTCTTTTGAGACACAGTCTCTGTGTAAAGTTGTAAGATAGGCTGAGGAATATGATTTCAGAATGAGTATTCAACTATTAGAAATGTTGTACTTGATTGGTATTGTTGTTTAATATGAAAAGCACATTTCTTTGGATCCTGATCTAAAGCAACGGTGATGTGTTCCTATCTCTGTGTTTAATTCATTTCATTTCGTTTCTACTGGCTTGCATCAGAATATTGGCATAGGATTTACCCTTGTTAGGTACCCTATGTTTTTGCTCTCCTTGCCGTTGATGTTTTTATTCTGAAATGTGTTATCTAAGAATTTATTTCAGTTGGTTTAACCAATGTAGTGGATTTTATTGACTGCTCTCTGATGTATTAATTAAATGAATTCAGTTCTCAGATGTTTTTTGTTAAGGATTTAGTTGGAATATTTGGGAACACTAGAGATTAGAGTTAGCCCTATCTACTAGGATCCGTGTGAGACCAGTTGGTCTTTAATTTTGTGCCCTGAATCTGTGTTGTCTCCTACTCTCCTGCCTTTCCATATCACACAATCATCTTTAAGATCCTATGTTTTAGATGACTAGCCCAATTGAAAGCCTGCCTATTGATTAGCAAGCAATTCCTTTCCTGACTCCATTGCCTAATGGTTTTGAATATTTCCTAAAAGATTTCACCTCTGCCTTATCCCTCTTTGCTCATCCTTGTCTTACATTGAACCCTTCCTTCCTGATAACCAGCAACCAAACAAACAAACCTTTTGCCTATAACTAGCCTAACATCTTAAACCTTGAACTTCAAAGTCATATACCTTTGATATATCATAGAGAGATCCCTCTCTAGACCTAGGAGGGCTAGGTCCTGAGGTCTGAAAGTGGTTTGATGTTGTCTCATCTTTTGGTCTTGCCAATCTGGCCAAAACATGGGAACCCCAACATAATGGCGACTCTGCTGGGGAAAAATCTGAGAGCCTGTAACTGCTAAACATTAATCTGTCTCCCCGTATCGTCACCAACATAATGGTGACTCCACTGGGGAAAAATATGAGAGCCTAAAACTTCATAAACCTAAAATCTCTGGTTAGGTTGGCAGTTAAGCACTCATATTCACACATCAACCTCTACACCATTTTTTGTTTTTATCCCATACTCTTGGACAGAGTCTGGAAAGGGCCAGGTAGCCTCCAGATCTCACACTCTTTCAAAGGTGACATATCTGGTAAAAGCCCTCCCAGTCAACCTCTAGTTAGAGTTTGTTGTGTTTTGAAGATATCTTTGAAAAGGGATATTTCGCAAGCACTGTGGTGGACAGTGTACCCTCCCAAAACATCCTAAACCTTTCCACCTAGTGACTCCATATTCCCTAAGCATATTAAAGACTCCACTGGTGATCAATAGGCCTTCTGATTATCTTGGTTCACATTAGACTCCACTGGGAGACCAGCCTCCATAACAACATCAACCCTAGTAGAAGTAACAAGTAGGGTTAAGCTGCTTGGTTAGAAAACAACATTCTGGCTTTAAGAACCATTCATACAAGAGCTTACCCTGACCCAGACCCACCTGAAATAGTTGATAACCCTGAGAGCATCCTCAAGAGATCTCCTACACCTAAAGGACCAACTATTTCTAGCCACATCCATAGAGCTAATTCTACACCAAAAAACTTTACAGCTCTATCAGATCCACTTTTTGACCTAGGCACTCAAAATAGTTTGCCAAGAACTAGGTCATTCAGTGTCCTAGACCAACCAGACCTTGAACTTTCTGGTTCACCACCTCAAAGTGGTAAGCACCTTGGGATTAGACAGACCCCTCCATCTACACCTCCTGGTATACACTTCATTCAAAACTTGGGGCTCAGTCACCCTAGATCTGCTCATCAGTCTTCTGCTGGTCATAATATCCCTATCATCCATATACCTGCTGCCCAAGTCAACCCTTTACCTCATCAAAACATCATCATGGAAGCCTGGTATGCACCTTTGGTTTTACCTCAGCCTCTAGTACCCTTACCCAATGATTATCAATCAAAGATCCCACACTTCACTGCAAAAGAGTCTACCACAACCCAACACCATGTAGATAGGATGGAATATTCTTTCGACTACATGGAAATAGATGATGATACAGTCAAAATGAGAATCTTTTCCTAGAGCTTAGGAGGTGATGGGAAGAAATGGTTCAAAGGCCTACCTCCGGGTAGCATTAATGATCTTCCTGCTTTATATCAGACTTTCATCAAAAAATGGGAAGTTAGGGCTAACCCTCGCCAGCTCCTAATAGAATACATGACCCTTAAAAGAAACGTGGGAGAGAGTGTCCATGATTACACAACAAGATTTAACAGCATTTACAATGCTCTCCCTCCACATATGAAACCTCCCCAAGGTATGGCCCTAGCGAAATACCCTGAAGGCTTTGATGCTGACATGGCCTATTAGCTTAGGGATAAAGAATACAACACATTGGAGGACATGCAGAAAGGAGCAGTGAATATAGAAGCCAATCTGATTGAGAAAATAGCGAGATTAAGAGCTGAGAAAAGGGTAACATATAGAGACGAAAATGTAGCTTCCACATCCGATCCAAATCATGACCATATATCTAAAAAAGTGTAGAAGCTATACCAAATGATGGAAAAAATGGTTGTCACAGTTAGTAACCAAAATAGAAATCAAAACCATAACCAGAACCAAAACTTTAGAAGAAACAATGCCACTCCCAACAGACAAAGAGAATCAGATCAGTAGGTTATACCCCCATTTCAAGAGAACTTTCTTGATGAAGATGAGGGAATCATAGAAGAGTCTGAGGGAAATACAATAAACATGTTTGAAACGGAAGATTCAATCCATAACTGTTACACGGAAGAAGATTAGGCCTCACCCTCTGGTTGGGATGAGGAATGGTTAGAAACTGAGGATTATAGGTTGGGATTTGAAAATTCCATGATGCAAGTCAGAGAAAAATATGAACTTAGAAGCAAAAAGAGCCAAGAAACTGCCAAACCAAAAGCTTCTGAGGTCACCATCAATAAAAAACCTGAGAAAACTTCTAAAGCAACTGTTGAAAGTAAAAAATCAGCAGCTGAGAGTTCTGGAAATAACAAAGAAAAGGACAATCAAAACACTGATACACAAGGTAAACCAGCTAGCAGCACTAGCACTGCAGTTAGCGCTCCTGATAAAACTGTCACAAATATTGTACATAACGAGAACAACACACTGATTCAGCCACTAAAGCAGTGGCTAACAAAACAGAGTTGAACATTCCAAAGAGTCAGTCCACTTTCAATTTGGAGAGTGAGATTGCAAAAATTAAAATCTTTGTCCCACTCTCTGAGCTGGCCACTCAGGATGTATATAAAGGCCAAATTTTGAAAGCATTAAATTTAGGTGAGAACAGTGACACTGTAAATCTGAGTGATGATCAACCTACCCTTTTGTTTGGTTCAAAGATAGAAGGAAAGTTTCAGGAAGGGGTAGTGCCCCCTTTTTATATTAGTCTTAATATCCATGATAAGACTCTCCACAATGAAATGCATGATTCTGGGGCATCACACAACTCGATGCCTAAAGTAGTAATGGAAATATTAGGCCTAGAGATAACTTGTCCCTATAAAGACCTATATTCATTTGACTCTAGTAGAGTAAAGTGTCTTGGCCTGATCAAAGATTTATGTGTGAGCCTCACTCATATTCCTACCAAGTGTATGGTCATGGATGTTGTTGTGGCAGATGTGCCACCCAATTATGGCATGTTATTATCAAGATCATGGGGAGCCAAGCTGCAAGGAACAATGCATATGGATGGGGCTTATGCCACAATCCCAATATTTGGCCAACTTAGAAGACTGTACAGGGAAGCACAAGTGAAATTCCTGGTTAGTGGCCCTGAAAAGCCTGAAAATTCTCCTCTATACTCTGTACATACAGACCTGGATTCCTTTATCTTCTGCAATGATGAATCTTTGGGGGAACCAGAATCTGAAAACATAGATACAAGCAAAGGTACGCATGAAACAGAGCCAATGGATTTTAACATAATGGCTACCCTATACTCAGAGGAGAATGATGTAGAAAACTTTAAACAGTGCATTGAAACGAGAACACAAAATGAACCAGAAACAGAATGCAATCAGCCAACTAGTCACCTCTCTGACTTCCACACCCATAACGAAAAAATAAACAACCCACAGCCTAGTGCAGACCCTATAATGCAGCATAATGGCGGACCCAGCTGTAGGGAAAGAAATGATAACAAAAACTAGAGTGAACCCCTGTGGGAAATGAGTTTTGATGGTTCCTGCACAAGAAGAACTACCAAAGTTGGGGTATGGCTACGTAACACAGAGAGCAACTACGCGGAAAGCCATGCCTGCAATCTGCATTTCAAATGTACAAATAATATTTCAGAGTATGAGGCTCTTATCTTGGGTTTAAATCTTTTGAAGAAAATAGGAGCCCGTAGAATAGCCGTGCAGGAAGATTCTGAATTGGTTATAAAAATGGTGAACGGTGAATACACAGCCAAACACCCTAGGTTGAGAGCATATAGGAACGATGCTGTGGATATATTGAAAACATTTGTTGAATACGAATTAGTGTTTTTTCCTAGAAATCAGAACGCCATTGCAAATGGATTAGCTTGCCTAGCCATTTCATACCCTAAGACTCCAAGCGACCAACAGATCATCATTCAGACCAAATTTAGACCCGCAGTGCTGGACAACGAAAAATACTGGCAGGTTTTCGAGGGAGATAAACAAATTGAAGATTTTTTGATGGGCAGGAACAAGTTTGATTTTTCCGATTCAGACTCTACGTCTAGTGGTAGCTTCCTAAGTGAGGAACCCTCAGACGAGGAAGAAACTACACCCCACAATGTAGAAATAAACGCTTTAAATGAAGAAACTGGAAATTCAACTACGGAGTGTGAAAACGTAGACAACGAAGAAGTAGAGGTGTTGCAGGAAAAATATAAGAACATACCTCGAGGTCTAGCGCCGTTAGAAGACCTTTTTGACTTCGATGATGTGGCAAAAAATCCCACCATTGAGCACGCAGACTCTGACATAGAAGAATGCAATATAGGCACAGAAGATAATCCCAAAATAATTAAAGTGGCTAAGTCTCTTCCCGCGAACATGAAAAAGAAATACATTAACCTTTTTAAGGAATTTATTGACGTGTTTGCGTGGAGTTATGAAGACTTAAAGGCTTATGACACGAACATTATACAACACAAAATACCTTTAAAAGAAAATCAGAAACCCTTTAGGCAGAAACTTCGTAGGATAAACCCAAAACAACTACCTGCAGTTGAAAAAGAGATTAAAAAGATGTATGAGGCGGGCATAATAGTTCCTGTGAGGTTCTCTGATTAGGTATCAAACTTAGTGGCTTTGAGAAAGAAAATAGGGGAAATCAGATTGTGTATTGACTTTAGAAATCTTAATAGAGCCTCACTCAAAGATAACTACCCTTTGCCAAAAATGGAACACATTCTTCAAAAAGTAGTAGGCTCCAAGAGAATCTCCCTGTTAGATGGTTTCTCAGGCTACAACCAAGTCCTAGTTCTCCCAGAAGATCAACTCAAAACAGCCTTTACCACTCCATGGGGCACCTTTATGTATGTAAAAATGCCTTTTGGATTGATGAACGTTGGTGCAACCTTCCAAAGAGCAATGGATATAGCTTTTTCAGATGATATAGTACACTTCATTGTTATTTACTTAGATGACATAACAGTCTATTCTAAGACTGAAGAAGAACACCTAAAACATCTGAGGAAAGTGTTTGAAATATGTAGAAGGTTTGGTCTGTCATTGAATCCTAAAAACACTGTGTTTGGGCTACAAGAGGGAAAACTTCTTGGCCACATTATATCTGAAAAGGGAATCAGGATAGACCCACAAAGAGTTGAGGGAATACTATAGATCACACACCCAAGAAACATCAAAGAATTACAGTCCTTCATTGGGAAGATTAACTTCCTTAGGAGGTTTATTCCCAATCTAGCTGAACACCTTAAGAATATGACTAACATGCTGAAGAAAGGTGTGGGAGTTAAATGGACTGTTGGTGATAAACAATCTTTTGAATCAGTAAAAATTTCACTCACCCAAGCTCCCGTTCTAATCAGCCAAGATTTCTCTAAAGATTTCCTGATATTTTCATTTTCCTCTGAGCATACAGTGGCTGCAGTGTTACTGCAGAAAAACACAGAGGGAATGGAATAGCCAATTTCCTTTTTCAGCAAAGCACTAAGGGATGCACCCTTGAAATACAACATAATGGAAAAACAGGCCTATGCCTTAATCAAGGCCTTAAAAGACTTTAGGGTGTACATATTGCATTCTCACACCATAGCTTATGTGCCCAACATCATAGTCAAAGATATATTATCCCAAGACCCAGATGGGAAGAGGGGAAAATGGATTGTTGTGATTTTAGAATATGACCTTGAGATAAGACCCACCAAACTAATTAAAAGTCAGGGCCTAGCTCAATTAATGGCTGAATCAAATCTACAAGCCCTAGACATTAACATGGTAAATACCTTGGATGACCAGCAGGGATTGCCTGAACCCACTGTTGAGGAAAAGTTTCAAAGCTCTCCTTGGTATTCTGACATTCTGTATGTGCTCACACACCTCAATGCCCCACCTGAACTGCCAAAGACTAAGGCCAAATTCTCAAAGCTAAAAGCCAGGAGCTATTGCATACTGAATAACTGCTTATACCGGAAGAACCCAGATGGCCTATTGCTTAAATGTTTCCCTGAAATGGAGGCAGAAAGGATTAAACAAGAATACCATGCAGGAGAGTGTGGAGGCCACCTGAGCTGGAAAGACACTGCAAAAAAAATACTCAGAGCTAGCTACTATTGGCCCACACTCTTCAACGATGTCCATAAGATGATAATTGCCTGCCACAAATGCCAGATTTTTGAAAGCAAAAGAAAGCTCCTTCCCTTACCTCTACAACCCATCATTGTTGAAGGTCCCTTTTTGTAATGGGGCCTAGATTTCATAGGTGAAATTCACCCTGCTTCTTCTGCACAACACAAATGGATCCTAACATCCACAGACTATTTCACTAAGTGGATAGAGGCCATACCTACTAGGAATTCCATAGATCTAGTCATCATTAGGTTCCTAGAAGGCCATATCCTCTCTCGGTTTGGTTGCCTAAGGAAAATAATCACTGATAATGCTGTTGCTTTTGGATCCAAGAAAATGGTTGATTTTTGTCACAGGTATCAAATAGTACTCGATCATTCAACTGCCTATTACCCTCAAGGTAATGGATTAGCTGAATCATCAAATAAGAGCCTGGTGATCATCATCAAAAAGCTACTGGAAGAGAACAAAAAGTCATGGCATAACAAGTTAGTACATGCTATGTGGGCTGACAGGCTTACAACGAAGAAATCCATTGGCATGTCTCCATATCAGCTTGTCTATGGAATAGAAGCAGTGTTTCCTACCAGCCTTGGGGTACCAGTGATTAAGCTGGTCCAAGAGATTCAAACAGAAGAGGACAGTATGGTGAGGAGAGTAAACTAGACAATTCATCTCCAACAAACAAGGGAAGAGGTCTAAAACAAAGCGTGAAAGTTTGGGAGAATATAAAGAAATTATTTGACAAAAGAACCAAAGCTCCTGATTTCAAAATTAGGGATAAATTCCTGAAGTGGGACTCAAGAAGGGAGGAAAAAGGAAAGCATAGAAAGTTTGACAATCTGTGGCAAGGTCCATACATCATCCAGACCACTGTGGGTCCAAATGCCTTCTTCCTAAAGGAATTAGATGGTACAGAGCTGTTTGGGGGTCCTGTCAATGGCAGGATGCTCAAACACTACTTCTGCTGATTTACAATTTCTAGTTTCCATTACCATTGTACATACCATTGCAGTGTTTTATTTTCAAGAAAAAAGAGAAAATGTTACAAAAAAACAGAGGAAAAGAGAGGTTCAGACATGCTTAAAACATGAACCTCTGACGTGCAAAATATTGGCTCTAATAAGCTCAAAACCTGAGCCAAAGAAAGTAAAACAACTGGTCCTAACATGCCCAAAATCTGGACCAGCAAAGAAGAAAGAAGAATCAGCTCTAACATTCCCAAAGCCAGAGCTGAAATGAAGAAAAGAAGAGACTCTAACATGCTCAAAACTTGAGTCAGAAAGAGAAGAAGGATACTTCAAGTTTAGATTTCAAGCCTTCACAGTTTTGTTTTTGGTTTTCTACAAATTTTTTCCATGTGCAACTGTCTTTATGCCTTGGACCCACAACAAGTCAGACAGTCTAATCCTAGCTTGACTGTTTTTAAATTTCTGTTGTAGAATGTAGAGAAGAAATCCGCTGGACAGTTTAATCCCAGCAGATATTAAATTAGGTAGAGAAACATGTGAGACCAACAGTTTAATCTGGTCTCATGGAGTAATAAGGGTAGAAATAGAATAGTTTTATTTTCTGTTTGTAAAAAATAAAATGATGTAAAGTGTTTGCTAGCTCAAATGCACCCTAGAAGAAGAAAAAATGTTAGGATTGTAGTGTGGGTAGGTAGATTGATTGGGAAAGTTTTTCTGCTAAATTGATGTCTTCACAATTGTGGCAGCTGAAAATCAAAGAAGAAGGTGGCTTAAGTAGCAGGCAACTGGCCTACTTCAAAGATCTATTCTCTGAATTCTTGACTCCTTCAAGAAGAAGCCATCCCCATGTGGAGCCATTGTTAGCCCCCCTATAAATTTTTGACAAAGCAAAGTAGGGGGCTAAATTGTTTTTGATCATTCAAGGAATGCATCTCCCCTGAAGACACATCATCCTTGAAGTCTCCTGTGCCTTTACCTTTGATAAATTTCCCTTTGCTGATTCCCTTTATAAGGTCTCATTGATTACATAAATTCTGCTCCAAAAGGCCTACAATAAACCTTATATCCCTGCATAATGTCCCATTTCATCCCTTCTTCCCTTTGTCAAAACCCCTCTTTTTGTACCCCCAAATCCCTCCCCTCATCCTTCAAAACCATCCTAAAATCCCCTTTAAACCTTCCAAATACACTTTGTTTGGTTTAATTCCCCCTCATCCCCATATCGTTACCCATTTTGGCTCTTAATTTCATTGAGATGGGCCAAAAATCATGTTTTCTATGTAATTGAGCCTCAACCCCTTTCGACCTAGTCCCCTGTACATTCCCCCCCACAAAACCCAACACTATGGCTGAGCGCTAGCTCCAAAGGTGCTTTTCTCATTTGTTCATCGGGCACGTTTACAGCCGTTGATCTTCACAGAATGGACGGCGATCGCCGCCCCCCGCAGCCTCTGTCATTCTTCCCGTTCATCGCCCGATCGAAAATCCATCGTTCATTTAAATTGCGATCAATGGTCCAGAATGCACCTTCTTCGGTGGTCCCCGCCGCGCACTATTCACAAACCCGGTGGTATCTATCGCAGCGCCTTTGGGCGGTAGGCGGTATTTTCCCATTGCCTAACAATTCCACTCAGAATGCGATGCGTGGCAGAGGCACTATTCCAAAATTGCTTGCTCATCGCACGTTATCTTTCGGTACAGGACATGGAGCGATATCGCCATCAGCTGTCAGATCTGTCCTTGGCCATCCAATAGTTGTCGTTTCGCAGAGTTGCGCGGGGTTTAGGCCATGGTCACCGTACCCCTGGCCCACTGTCTATCGCCCTCCGACGCATTTTTCACCATCAATCTCCTTTAAGATCTGACAGTCCAGATTCATTTGCATGGCCCATCGTTGACCCGGGCCTGCCA
Source organism: Pinus albicaulis (assembly GCA_034641835.2). NCBI lineage: Eukaryota > Viridiplantae > Streptophyta > Pinopsida > Pinales > Pinaceae > Pinus > Pinus albicaulis. The sequence goes on along the minus strand of CM076577.1, from coordinate 1,459,222,766 downwards.
CGTCATTTTCTGCTTGTCTCCACCATACATTCGCCCACCCCCATTCTATATGTTCGTCCCAAGGTCAAATTTCATTATTTTATAAGTTAAAACGTCTGCCTCGACGTTTTTTCATGCTTTCTCCACTACGTCATGTTTTCCTCCATTGTTGCCCATGCAGTCATCATCCTCATCCACGCCATGCTGCCATGGTCACTTTCATCCATACCACCATCTCCATACATGTTTTTCGTAACTGTTTTCGTGTTTTGCAGGTTTATTAGGTGGTAAAACCCGCCATGGTACATACGTGCTATTATTAAGGCACAGTGCACAGGAGGAGCTGAATTTAGAGTCTGATTTCACATAAAACAATCTGGAAAGGTGTCTGCATCATAGATTTCATCAAAGGACAGAGTTTAAACTCTACAAACCCTATCCGGCGCCATTAAATCTCGAATTTCACAGTCAGATACATAAATGAAGCAACAGAGAGCTTGAGGCACGCAAATGAAGATATATAAGCCTTATGTTCAAAGATTTAGAGGCAAAGTACCAGATTGAAGACCCAGGGGTCACGCAGAAGTTACAACACGCAGAAATCAATGCATATCGAGGTTTCTACAGCAGCAGAATGTTTTTCCTCCATAAAGGACAAAGCGCCCATGCAGTTTTTATTCTACACCGTGCTCCTGAATAAATTTCCACCCTGACAATAGTCTGAAGCTACCAGAGCATTTGTTTCATGAATACGGCATACTTCTCAGTCATTTATTTATCATTTTTTTATTCACCAAAAGTACCACAGAGTCATACAGATCAAAGTACATCAAGAGACATACCGAAGTGAATAGAGGCCTGAAGTAGACCACTCTTCCATCCAAAGAGTGACAGGAATTGAATGCTCAGAATTTAAACAGAATGGGCTTCGGCCCTCTTTCTTTTCAGAAGTTTTAATACTGCACTTAGTTCTTCACCTACCTCCTCTGCTTCACTTCAGCTATAAAACTCATGAGATAATATTGTAAAGGTTGTTGATCAGTTATCAGAGAACTACAAGTAGTTTCTTTTGAGACACAGTCTCTGTGTAAAGTTGTAAGATAGGCTGAGGAATATGATTTCAGATTGAGTATTCAGCTATTGGCAATGTTGTACTTGACTAGTATTGCTGTTTAATATGACAAGCACATTTCTTTGGATCCTGATCTAAAGCAACGGTGATGTGTTCCTATCTCTGTGTTTAATTCATTTCATTTCATTTCTACTGGCTTGCATCAGAATATTGGCATAGGATTTACCCTTGTTAGGTACCCTATGTTTCTGCTCTCCTTGCCGTTGATGTTTTCTTCTTAAATGTGTTATCTAAGAATTGATTTCAGTTGGTTTAACCAGTGTAGTGGATGTTATTGCCTGCTCTCTTATGTATGAAGTAAATGAATTCAGTTCTTAGATGTTTCTTGTTAAGGATTTAGTTGGAAGATTTGGTAACACTAGAGATTAGAGTTAGTCTTGTCCACTAGGATCCTTGTGCGACTAGCTGGTATTTAATTTTTTTCCCTGAATCTATGTTGTCTCCTCCTCTCCTACCTTTCCATATCACACAATCATCTTTAAGATCCTATGTTTTAGATGACTAGCCCAATTGAAAGCCTGCCTATTGATTAACAAGCAAATCCTTTCTTAACTCCATTTCCCAATAGTTTTGAATATTTCCTGGAACATTTCACCTCTGCCTTATCCCTCTTTTCTCATCCTTGTCTTACATTGAACCCTTCCTTCCTGATAACCAACAAACAAACAAACAATCAAACAAACAAACTCTGTGCCTATAACTAGCCTAACATCTTAAACCTTGAACTTCAAAGTCATATACCTTTGATATATCATAAAGATATCCCTCTCTAGACTCAGGAGGGCTAGATCTTGAGGCCTGAAAGTGGTTTGATGTTGTCTCATCTTTTGGTCTTGTCAATCTGGCCAAAACATGGGAACCCCAACACCACTAAATTGCCTAAAATATTTATAATGAAATAGAGGTCGTCACCAACCCAAAAAGGTGTCAAAAATCATTCATTCCATAGAGATTTTCTAGGTCTTTCTTCAAAGATTCAAAGAGGCCATTGTTCACAATTTACCCCCATCTCATGCCTTCAAACCTTTTGATACAAAACAGGGAACCCTTACAACTAATTAACATTAAAGCATGGATACAACATACTTGTTCAATCCCTTAACTGATCTAGTAAAGGCTACATAAGCCCACATCAAGCCAAGGATCCAACCATCTCATGAGTCCTTCAATGAAATCTTTAACACTAAACATCAAATACTATTTTCTATGAGTCTAAGTCCTCCCTTTTTAATCAAGGTTTTGACTCTTACATTTGGTTCCACATCATCAATAAGACCATGTCATCATAAACCATAGATTAAAAGCTTATATAGTCTATGTAACGTATAATAAGTGTAGAAATTTTAATACAATTATGTATTGCCTGGATTCTCCTGATCTAACAATTATATGCCACTATTAAATACATAATCCTTCTACTAAAATCTTTGCAAAATTTTAATCACCAATTGCAAACACATGAAGAAAGATGAATCACACATGACACAGATGCTTTTACCAAGAAAGTGTAAAGCTTAAAATCAAACTATCATATATTATGTATATATCATGGATCATGAAACAATCTCATACAAAACTCTAATCCAAGAGCTCTCAGTACAATATACAATCGTCTCACACTTTCATACAAAAATTGGCAAATAAATGCACCAATTTACTGCCTCTTGACAGCCTGCCTCCACTGCGCAATCCCTACTGATCACAACACTGAATGAATGAGATATTGCCTTGCCTTGACTGCACAATCCTCATTGGCATCTCTAATGTGTGTGTGGTTGCATGAGTACACCCACTAATGCCACAACAGATAGTCAAACTGTCCCTTTCACCTATCTCTCAACTGGGTCTCCACTGGATCTGACATGCATGTAGTTAACAGTAGTAAATCTTCAGTTGCATGTGAGACCACTGATTTTGAATTAATTTATTAATTAATTCACTGATCTCTCACTAGTGTATCTTTAGTTACAACTAGTTACAAATAGCACAACTCAGTTTAACTCACTTAACTGAGTTAAACTACTTTACAACTCACATAACTACACGTCCAACTCTGTTACAACTCTGAATCACTCAGTTACAACTAAGTCCACTTGCATGTCCCACCAACCAACCTTAGAACTTGAAATTCCTTCAGCTAACTGGTTTTCCACTTCAGTTAACTGAATTCAAGTGCTTCAAGAGAATATATTAATATTTATTGTCCAATTATTATTAAGAGATAATAATAATCGACATGAATTATATTTTTAGACATGCGACCTATAAATATACTTTGCACATGCATCTAAAAATAGAATCTCATCTATAAATAGAATTTTATCAACCATCTATAAATAGACTCTCGCTATAAATAAAATTTTCTCAACATTCTAAAAATAGACATACACCTAAAAATAGCCTGCAAGCCCCACCTAGTGTAGGTGCTTAATTTTCACTATGATCATCATCTTGTTGAATCTCAACACTCCCTCTCAAAAAGAAAGGGATTATCCTTCACCCCAATCCTGTCTCTATGGTATTTGATTTGCTCCTAGTGAGTGCCTTCATCAGAATATCTGCATCCTGATCTTCCATAGGAATGTACTGAAGCAACATGATCTTCCGCTGCACACAATCTCTGATATGATGATACCGGATATCTATATGCTTAGATCTATCATGAAACACATGATTAATTGAGAGTTTAATGCAATTCTAATTATCACAATGAATCATTGTAGGATCTAAATGAGAACCAAACAAACCAACCAGGATATTTCTCATCCAGATAGCCTCACATGCAGCATGACTTGCTGCCATGTATTCTGCTTCCATTGAACTGAGTGCCACATATATTTGTTTCTTGCTGTACCAAGAAACAATTGTAGATCTGATACTAAAGACCCCTCCTGATTTGTTATTTCTATCCATTGGGCTATCTGCCCAATCTGCATCCATGAATCCATGCAACTTCACCTCATCCATTTGTCTGTACCATAATCCATACTCAGATGTTCCCCTGAGATACCTCAGGACATGCTTTCCTGCCTTCCAAAAGAGCTTGGTAGGCTTAACCATCGCTTGACTAAGTTGGTTCACCGCATAGCATATGTTTGGTCTTGTATTTACTAAATACATTGGCGAACCCACCAATTGTCGATAGACAGTAGCATCCACTACCTCTCTAGATGTAGTGTCCTCTTTCCTCCAATTTCCTGGAAGAGGAGTATCCATGGATTTTCAGCCCTCCATGTGAAACTTACCCAGTATCTCCCTTTCATACTTGCCTTGAGACACAAAAATTCCATCATCTCGCTGCCATATTTCCAATCTGAGGAAATAATGAAGGAGGCCCATATCCTTCATCTCGAACTCCTTTGCAAGGTCCTCCTTGCATGAGTGTATCAGCTCCTCATCACCAGTCAATATTAAATCATCAACATAAAGAACAATGATTAAAAGCTTACCCCCCACCACAATCTGGTATAGGTTTGCATCTGCCTCACTCTTAGTGAAGCCAATTCCAATGAAATAGTTTTCGATCCTAGTGTACCAAGCACGGGGTGCTTGCTTCAGCCCATACAATGCTCTTTTGAGTCTGCACACATGCGACTCGCTGCTAAAGATCTCAAATCCTTCAAGCTACTCAATGTACACTTCTTCCTCAATGATCCCATTAAGAAACATAGTCTTCACATCCATCTGATGAATGTGCCAGCCCATCTGTGCTGAGAGAGCAAAGATGGTCCTTATGGAAGAATATCGTGCGACAGGTGCAAAGGTTTCTTCATAATCAATCCCCTCAATCTGTGAGAAGCCCCGAGCCACAAATCTGGCCTTGTATTTCTCAACACTCCCATCAGCAGCTTGCTTTACCTTGTGGATCCATCTTGAACCTACCATTGATTTATCAACTGGCCTTGGAACAATTTCCCAAGCATTGTTTCTGACAACGAAGTCATACTCCTCCACCATTGCATCTACCCATGTGGGCTCCTACACTGCTTCCTGAAAGGAATATGGCTAAGTCACAATACATTTTCTCATGAGAGCCATGTATCCAATGAATCGGTCAGGAGACTGTCTTTGTCTGTGTTGTGAAGTAGGGACTCCTACATTCTGTGCTACATCAAGCTTCAGCCTCTCAGCTTCTGTGGTAAGCCTTCTGCCAATTCTGATGTTGGGCTCTACGTGAGTGGACTCCTCCACTCCATGAACCTCCTCGTGTGGCTGATCCACATCTAGAGACTCATATTTGGGAACCAAAAGTTCCTCCTCTACATGTAAGTCTAGCTCCCTCTCAAGCAACAACTTCATGGCTTTCTCCTCATTGAATTTTATATCCTGTCGCACCACAGTCATTCATATGTTTGGAAAATACACATGATAGTTATGGGGTTTTTCTGTGTACCCCACAAATATCCCAACTTCAGCAGTCAGATCCAGCTTCTTCCTAGCATTCTTGGTCACATGCACATAAACAGATGAGCCAAAAATCTTAAAGAAACATCTGGTTTCTTACCAGTAAAAGCTTCTTTAGGTGAAACCACTACAACATGCGGGCATTTCTTCCTTCATTCTTCCTTACAAGTACATGGAAACCACTACAACATCTAATGGAAATATCCGGCCACTTTCCCATGTTGCCTTACCTTAAAATAACCCCTCAGCTCTCGAGTTCATTCATATGTTTGATTGGTATTCAATTTGTGTAACTGATTTTGGGTCAAATGAAGAATTCATCGCCTGTTTCGTCAATTAGTAAGGTCATCCGAATGAAATCGAAGAGCTCAGGTGATACGTATGTGCTTATGGGTGTTTATGTTGCATTCCGGCTTGCAGTCTTGGGGTCTTTGTTGAGCACTCATTCTCAATCTCTCTCTCAGCCCAAGAGTTGTGGACATGGCATCTCCTGGGTTCCTCTTCACGTCTATTGCTCTGCTATTTCCTGCCTATTCGCCATTTTTTCTCTCGCCTTTGCATTCATAACAGAGACCCACCTAGACTTCATACAACGCCGGCTGATCCTCTTACAAAAATTTTCTGGCGATTTGATAAATACAAGCGATGAAGATATAGAAGGTAGAGGGCATCCATTTTCATGTTCATTGAGTTATAGGGACTATTTTTCCATTTACAGGCTCGCTATCACCGTTAATGTGCTTGTCTTAACCGTCCTGATCTTTAACACATCTAGGTGTTTACTCTGCTGAAATCCTCGTTTTCTCTTCTTTGGCATACTTGCTAGAATTTTTAATAGATGTATGAATTCTGCAACAAAAATATGATGTTGGGGTTTTTGAGCTTAAATAAATGGTTGAATTATCCTAAATCTCTATAGATGTTTTCCATTAGCAAGCTTTTTCATTGCTCCCTCATTTATATGAACCTCACCACCAAAGGTAGGTGACTTAGCCTTTTTTCAATTAGTTAACCAGCAAACTCTTTGAAGACCTTTTCTTCTAAAGTGAGCCCAACCTGGTTGCATCACCAGGCAATGTGTATGAACTATTTATCTCCTCCAAAGAGGTGTCTATTGAGGTATCATCACTAGATGTTTCTTTCTTGACACTCTTGTGCCTCTTTCTTGAACAGATTTTTCTTGTGTCACTGGTAACTAATATTTCTGAATTTTTGATGCACTTAACATCTTCTTTGATTGATGTTAATCTACATTGTTGGAGTGGTCCATGTTGCCTCTACCTTTGTAAATATGTTATTTTGTAGTACCGCATTTATCTCAATCTTCTCCTTCTAGGCTCTAAGGATCATATTCTTATTACCCTTGTAACTCTTAAGTTCATCTTTCAAGCTTCTCAACTTCACCAAATCTGGAAGAATTTCAGTTTTTTCCTATCTGATTTTCCATTCATGGGATTCCACCAAATATGAAAGAATTTCAGTTTTTTCCTGTCTGATTTTCTATTCTTGGTTGGTTTGTGAAGTTTCCTCCGCATTGTATTGTTCCATCATTTTGAACCTTCCTTCCTTTACTACCACATGAATTTTCTTTTATTGAAATCAACATACCATTGTCAATTTATCAGAAAGAATTAATTCAAATATAATTAGTAGTTGCCTTGGAAATATATGCATGAGCCTATAATGACTTAAATTTGAAGTTCTCTTCTGACTAAAAGTCACACTTTGGTTAGTATTCTAATATTTATTAAAAAAAATTATCTAAACTAAATTAATTTAGTTAAAAAAATTATTACAACAACCACACATGCACATTCACCATTGAATTCTCCTTTTCCTTGAGGAAAATATAATATACACATCAAACTATCTCACTTTTTAGGCGAGTACTTACATTACTTAATTTAAGAAGATAACAACTTATCAAGAAATGTGAGTACTTACATTATTTAATTTAAGAAGATAACAATTTATCAAGCATAAGTCTTCAACAAGATCAATGCTCCACAACTTGACCTTATTGGTAGTAGTCTTACCTCCTACTCCAGATTTGCATTGACATTCATTGGGATGTGTAAGTTCTACAACTCAGTGTGAGGGGATGTGTAAGCTTGTCTATCTATCCATGCCCCTTTAAAATAAAAATAAAAATCAAATAGAAAAATAATATTGGCTATAATTTAAAAAAATTAATATACTCTAAAGTAATTAGAATTAAAAAAAAGGTGTGAAATGTTTAAATCTTATACTTTTCAAAAATATTTCAAAAAAATATCTAAATAAATTATTTGAAGATATATGTTAACTAATTTTTGTCGATATCGACTTCATATATATCTATAGGTAGAAAAAAAAAAGTTTCTATGGTTAAATTTTTTATTTCATCCTATATATACTCTAATTAGCATTCAAAAATACAATTTAAACAATGAAAAATAACACATTGTATTTTGCACTCTAAAAAAGTTTTCCCTTAAAAAAATTTGATCCATTTCAGCTCATGTTAGATCTGTACTTAAGATGGATCTATGTTGGTATTTACTACAATGAATCCATGCCTTGCATCATACAAGGTACTTGAGGTACCTTTACATATGCTTTGCAAACCCTTACATGAACTTAAAAACCCATGTGCATCATCTTAAACATGATCTCATACTTAGACTTCAAAGAAAATATGAATTGCAGGGATACCCTCCTACTTACTTATTCAACAATCCTCAATGATACATTTCCCACATTATGACTCTCTTTTCCACGAGATCTTCCCTTTCACAATTTCTCCTATGAAAACCTTGTGTCACATGGTTTCCCACTAAAGCAAACTAGGCCATATGATACCTACTCAAAACATAATAGTAGAACTTGCGCTTTGTTTATCAACACAATGGATATATGATTTTTTCCTTATGCAAGTCAATCAACACAAACAACCACATCCCTTCTAGGAATGAGCTTCCTCATCCACTCACTTCAAGGCAAAATGCCTTGCCATCCAAACTAGGCGTCCAACATACACTTACACATTGTAATTTCATCCACTGCATTTTTCCTCTTTACTTATACCTTGTCAGTTCCTAGATCAACATCATTCGCAAGAGTTCATTCTTCCTCAGGGCACAACTTTTCCTAGCATGACTTTTCTTTCCTAGAGAGCACTCTTTCATTTACATAGCTGCTCCAATCCAAACAACATGATCCTCTGACCAAGGTCAAATCTAGAAAATCACTATTGATACCAAACATATCTAGTTAACTCTCTACCTTTCTCCAAATTCATCTCTATGGTGTATCTATAACCCTCTAGCGCTAGTGTTTGAACCGTATTTTTTATACCACTCTGTAATGTACCCAAACCCCTAAGTCATCTTAAAGAGGTGGGGTTATAAAAAATAATCTTCCTTCAACCACCTTGAAATTCATTTCTGAGACTATCACCACCTTATACTAAGAGCTTTCCAATTATATAAATTCCATCCATATTCAAATTATAATCTCAAATTTGGACCCCTTGAATAATTTTTCCTTTTAGACATCACATCAACATTATGTGGTAGACATGTGGTAGTGCTATGTCCATGTGTCACCATTGCATAGGGCCATGTCTTTGTTGGGCATGTCATTTCCCACTTGCACCCAGATCTGGGATTCCTATAAATGCCTATTACAATATTTTTCATATTTATGGTCTTACGTATCTCTACAAATCTCAAATAACCATTCCCCTCGAAAAATTCCCAATACCCATAAACTCACATGCCTGTTAATACGGCCATAGGGCCAATACAACATTGGGGTAATACGCCACCAGGAAACCTTGATAATGTTCCTTGCACCTTTCCTAATATGGTTGATGGAGCTCAAATGATGGAAACATATCCATCAAATGATGGAGGATTTGAATCCATCTGGATCTGGAAGTAGGGCCAAGTCCTTGCTAGACGTGCCAATTCCCCCTTGCATCTAGATATGGGATTCCCATAAAGCCTTATTGTAATATTTTTTTGGATTTTCGGTCTTCTTGTTCTCTATAGACCCTAGATATACATTCCCATAACTTGACAAATTCTCAATACCCGTCAAACAACATGTTTGTGAATCTGGTCATTAAGCCAATATGCCACGTGGCTAATACACCTTCGGGAACCTCAAAAAAAATCCTTGCACCTTTCACTAATCTAGTTGATGAACCTTAACTAATGGACACATCTCTGTCAAATGAGGAGATTCGAATCCATTTGGATCTAGAAAACCAAAAAGATCCATTTTAATAAATATTCGCATTTCCATATTTTCATATTCTAGTTCCCTTACCATGGCACGTGACAAATCAGTCGTCGCATCAACTCTTATGTACCAACTTCACCATGCCACATCAATGACACATCAACATGCCACATAATCCAAATATAGCCTTGTGCCACATCATCATACCACATCAATGCCCACTTACCCATAGGGATTGACAATGCTCACATGGACTACATGTATTATTTATGTGGCCTATCATGTTGAGATTTAGATCTATGTTTTTAATTAAGGTCTATTAATAAGAAAATATAAATGTTTGTATGTCTAGACATCGACAAACACTAGATCCTCAGTCTCTTTCAATTCTTGGATCCCACTAGCACCCAAGTTATGGCTCTCATCATAATTCAATTCTTGTCCCTCTCCTTAGGGCAGTTAACAAACCATCGAGCTACTAGCCACAAAAGATTATTCACCACATTTTCCTTCACTTAAACTAATTTGGTTGACAAACTATCAACTAGCAGAGATTTTCATCCATGTTAGTTGACATATGTTCGAATTAGGTCATTGGGTCACCAAAAGTTCTCCATTGCATCCTTCTTGATTTAGGTTAGTCTGGTCGATGTGTTATCAACGAGTAGAGATCCACCTCTTCATTGGTTGACATATTTGTTAAATGTGTCGTCGAAAATTCTTCACTGCATCCTTCTTGTTTTAGGAAGTTCCAATAAACATACTTCATGCTAAAGTCCCCTTTTCTGGCTAATCCTTTGGTCATAGCTCCTTTCAACCCACATGACCAAGGGTTGGGCTAAAATTCCCTAAACACCAAGTAGGCTTACAGAAAGAATTTATCGGCCAATCCTCAAGAATAAAAGGGACTTAGACAACCCACTAATTTGCCTAGAATGCTTCTAATGAAATAGAGGTCGTCACCAACCCAAAAAGGTGTCAAAAATCATTCATTCCATAGCGATTTTCCAGGACTTTCTTCAAAGATTCAAAGAGGCCATTTTTCACAATTTACCCCCATCCAAGGCCATCAAACCTTTTGATACAAAAGAGGGAACCCTTACAACTAATTAACATTAAAGCATGGATACAACATACTTGTTCAATCCCTTAACTGATCTAGTAAAGGCCACATAAGCCCACATCAAGCCAAGAATCTAACCATCTCAACGACCCTTCAATGACCTCTTTAACACTTAACATCAGATGCTCTTTTCTATGAGTCTAAGTCCTCCTTTTTTAATTAAGGCTTTGACTCTTAAATTTGGGTCCACATCATCAATAAGAACTTCTGATCATAAACCATAGATTCAAAGCTTCTATAGTATGTGTAAAGTAGACAAAGCTCCCTAGGTTGAGAGTCACTGAGAGTGTTACTCAACCAACCAACCATCATGGTTGTCTAAGAGTCTAAGGGGATGACATCCCCTATCTTCTCAATGATAACATCTTACTTAATAAATGTTTGTAAAACCATAAACATTAATAATAAATGCATTTAAAAATATATGTTTTGATTATGAATAACACATCTTAAGATCACATTAAGATCCAGAAGCAAGCATAAGAATATCACATAGTCATTGCAGCTGATATGCCACTTCATACCATGAGTAGGAATCACGCGTACTGGAATGTATATTCAATAGGCAAGTCCATAGATATACACAGTTTAGCAACATTATTTTTATTTCACTGAATATGATTTGCATTATAGATTAAAAGTCCATAAGGGCACTTATTGTATTAGGATCAAACATTGTTTTCAACTAATGAAGGGTGAGACATGTTCCACCACCCATAGGATTTGTTCTCGTTTTTATCCTTTGCAGCTGGCCAACCCCAAGCCAGACCAAGATGCCATAAGGGAATTTCTTACTCATCATTACAATGTAGAGTCATGAAGGCCATTCTCCTTCATCAAGTCAAACTCATCAGTACATTGGAATTCTCACTAATATGGGTTGTTTCTCAATTGTTCTACATAATTAATACCCAAAGGGAAATTATTTCTCATGCTATCAGTGGTGTAAGGATGAAGATCATTCTCCTTCATCCACACATAAATGATCACAAGGTCTTTCAACATATTGAGGCAAGTCTTGTTCTTAATCACAATGTGCCACTGTGGGCTTGCACAACAAAAAGGGAGACATTTGTTAATATATTCGTTCCTTGATACTTCCCCCTTGTTAGTGCATATGTCAGAAAAATTACTTCGTATTTATTTGCCCTCTATCTCCAGCTAAAGACCTCATTATTGAATTCTCACTCTAAATTAGGGGAATCACAACCCCACGTAGGTTAATGTGCCTAAGAACGCTCAATTTTTCTATTTCTATCCACATGAGAGCTTCCTATGCCCACGCTCATGAGTGCTCACTCTTTTTTCTATTTATCTCGCACCAAAAAATGTTTTATCCTCTGTGTCCCTCACATCCTCACCATGAGTGCCTATCTCCAATCCTCTACTCTTTCCTTCGGTGATGGATTTTATGTCAAATCTAACCATCATGGTCAAATCGAAAGCTTTTGGTTAGACCTTTAGAAATTATTGAAGAATTATGTGCTCATACTTTAGATAAGATAGTTTAGATACATTCCACTGATTTCTATAAAAATAAAAGTTACTACCACATCCTTCCCATTAGATATCTTTTTGAAAAAATTGACAATATTACTTTATAAAAAATTGCCTTCGCCAAAATTATTTATATTTTATATGAATTGAATGTTCCATTAGATCCAAAGATACACACCTTAGTAATGGCATTGTGAGGCTACAATTTCTCTCGATGACAAATTTGTCGCTGAAATCCAGTGAAAAATTCTTCCAGAAAGAAAGAAAGAATGTATTTTTAACGTCCACAAGGCTAAAAATAGCCTATGGGACATATTTCTTCTCCATTTGGATCTTGTATTCGACCCTTTTCCTGTCGATTTTTACAGTAAATGCTCCCAAATTCTCGACAAACTCTTCGCTGAATAGATTATCCCAAGAGCTAGTTGCCAGAATACCTGCATAATTTTCCCTGTTGTCTTTAAAGACCTCACATTCTAAAATGAAATGTTTTTCTGTTTCCACTAAATTTTCAAAAGAGAAAAAAATACATACTCTTTCCTCCCACATTTCTTTTGTCCTTTTCCACCTCCTTGTTTCACAACGAAGTTGATGAGAATTAGTCCTTAATTGAGGAATAATAATTTTAGATCTCCAAGAAATAATGACCCCTATGTACGCTTTTTGCTGATGATTATGAGTGGGGTTAAACTCTTCAATGTAGTACTTCTTTCTCCCTAGATATTTCTCCCAAGTACGTTTGTGGAACTTATCCATAACAAAGGTTTTTATCTATTTACTTTTTGTAGGACACATGCTCAAGCAAATACCCCATTTACTAAACCATTTGTTATTTTTCCGCATCCAAGTATTCTTTCTTTTTCACAATATTTCATTAAACACAACCTTAGGCCATCTACCCTCTTCCATTTGCTAAAGTTTTTCAAATACCTTATGACTCGCACCATAGCAATTGCTTCAATACGAGCAGCCCCTATTTCACTTAACAAGGTAGCATAAAGAAATGCACTTTTAATTTTGAATTTGTTTGTAATCAAACGCTTCTGAATTTTCTCAATTTGTTTCCATTGCGTCTTGGTTGGGATGTTGGCCCACAGATCACAACCATAGAGAATCACCGAAATAACTAGAAGACCAAAAAGAGTTAGAGTGGTTTTCCAGTCCCACATTTTTGCCTCTCTACACCTGTTTTGAAGAGCATAAAATGATTTCCAACCCTCCAAAGTTCTTTTCTTTCTGCACCCATCCCAACTTAAATTTCTGTTGAAGTCAATTCCGAGGTATTTGTAGTCTGTAACTTCTTCTAGAATGTTGCCTTCAAAGTATAACTTATGTTCGTTATGCTTTCTTTTGTTAGAGAAAACCACTACTTTTGTTTTGCTAATATTGACTTGCATCTCCACCCTTCTACAAAAGTGCTCAAGGAAACATAAGTACTCTTACAAACCAAGAGCAGATTTAAATCAAGAAATCTAACTATAGGAGTGTTTAAATCCTTTTTTATGGCGGAAATAGATTCAGCACCATCAAGAATCCCTAAAGCACCAGAAATCCTAAAGCTTGAAGGCTATAACCTGGATTTTCAAAAACTGTGAGACATGCAACATACAAATTGGAAACAAACTTCAACAATATATTAATGAATGTCTCAAGGAATGTACAATGTGTACACATATAAATACATCAAGAAACTGTTGAATCAGTTCCCCAGGTTTCTTGGACTCTAATAACCGATTACCTAACACAAACTAACCTAAGGATTAGTTGCCTAACATCCCCCCTTAATCCGAAGGGATATACCAAAGTCCAAGAATGAGAGCTCAGAATGCAGAAATGCATCTCATCCCAGAGTTGAATGTCTCTCAGAAATGGTTTTCAAGGATGACCAGAAACCAAAAATGGAAGCACTCAATGTCTCCACCAACACTATTTCTGGAGTTCTTAGAACAAAAAATGTGGTTTTAAGATGACCACAAACTCTGGAACTGTCACAACAGTTCCTCGAACAATTCCAAATCTGGAAGTTCTTACATAGAAACAACTCAACCAACTGAGGTTGTGGCTCAAGATGTGGATCACTGACTCAGGCTCGCTGGGCATCTCAAACTCGAACCTGTAGCAAACCACCCACCAACAAATCCCCCCTTGTCAGATACAAGGTGAGAAATATTCGTCATCACTGCGAGACTCGTCACTCTCGAACAAATTCTTTGATATGATCTATAGATATTCTTGGATGCTTTGATCCATTCCCAAGAAGCAATCCATCCAAAACTTACCTTCTCTCTTCCAGTTCTCTTCTTTTTGGAACACCTATCTGACTGGTGATTTCGCTTTCCACAATGCTCACACGGGTGAAGATCAAAACACCGATCTTTCATATGTCCACATTTGTTACACTATTGGAATTTATCAACTTTTTCTGAAACCACACCATCTAGAAAACTTGCACTTCGAAATTTTATAGGTTTAGCGAAGTTTGGAATGTGAAAAAATACATCATTTTTATAACCAAGACCGATTCAGTGTTTATTGTGTGTCATCTATTCCCATGGTCTTATAACAGGTTTCACATCAGCAGTTCTAACTGCGTCCAAATTTTCACCTGAAAGCACTTCATTTCTCTGATCATTCTTTGACTGATGATCAAGCTCAAACAAATTGTTGTTCTAAACAAACACCAGTTCAGAATCACAAGTTTTCTTTCCAATTTCGTCTCGCCGTAACTGCAATTCTAACTCCAAGAATTCAATTTTGCGTTTATCATTTTGCAAACATGATTGGATGTCAGAGAGCATATCTTTGCTGACTTGAACATCATTATGGAAAATAGATAGCATTAAATTGCTTAATAATTGTAACAAATTATCGACTCCAGCCATTTTCTCCAGTTCACTATTTGCAATAAATTTTGAAAAGGGTGTCGGCCACCACTGAAAATGCACCCAATACAAGCGAATTCAACAAGATAAATAATGCCTTATAGCTACAACTACACAATTAAGGATTTCATCTTTGCTCCATGCAATGAACACCAAAGGAATTTGAAAACTCAATTTTGTTGTGAGTTGTATTCGAGTTGCAAATTCATCAATCAAATAGTGACATGCTCAAGGTCGCCAACCCATGGAAATCAAAATCATTTTCTCTTCTTCTTGCCCAACTTAAAATGTCACAATCTCCAAAATTATCTTTCTTTTGGAAAAAATTAAATTACCAAACACAGATTTGATCTTGAAACCTCAAATATGTCAAGCAAATATATGAATTTTCTAACCACAATGACTTTTTCCCTTCTTGATTTTACACTCATATATTCTATAATTTAGCCAAATCAAAACCTGATGAATGTAGCGCAACAGGGTCTTCAAGAAGAAAATAGTAATTTTGAAATTCCAATTAGGATGTGGTTACTCAACTTCAATTGGGCTTCAAGTGGGACTGGAACTTCTGTTGATCTTATCGGATTCATCTTCTTCAACAAAGAATTTACATTTTTTGTCACATCTACTCACAAATGTGTATCTGTCAACTCGTAATCAATAGTATCTAATATCTTTAATCAGAAATTTACAGTGGCCAATAATTGAAACCTCATGCAGTAATATGTCAAGCCCGTTGCACAAAATATTACTCCATAAATCAACTTTTACCACATTTTGAGCAATGATGCATGAAAATCGTGGCTGTTGTGCTCAATCAGTACTGGAAGTTGCTTAATCCTTGTATTTGATGAAGACCGCACTTATGAAAACTACATATGACATTAACAAATGAACTAGCTTAGGGTTGCCTTTGGTTAGGACAGAATCCAATATTTTACACACAAATGTTTGTGCAATCCGCTCGTAGAGTATAGTGGTGGAAATCTACCTAGCACTAATGGCCTTCGACAAAGAATTGTATGCCGTGGACTCTTAAAGAACAGGTCTTCCCCTGATATACCAAGATATTTGTCATGACTTTGCTTGCATCACTAGGTTCTACACCCGTATACCTCTGTGCAATCTTCAGTTTATGTAATGAAAAAGGAACAAATCCATTTTCATTACTTTTAATGCTAATACATGATGGGAACTATATCTTATTGACAAGTTTTGGATGCAAAACAATTAGCTACATAAAACCAAGGAAAATCATTCCCTATTCCTCTTTCTTGAAATTCCACCCACAAACAGTCAAAGAAAGAGGTAAGTATGATTCTAAACATGTTCTGTTTCGCTGTGACCAACACAAAATGCCATTTTACAGTTTAAAAATATCTCATTTTGGTGTCTCTCTAAGTTCTTTGCAAAGGAATTAGGGTGGTATTACTGAAATCTGATATTGTAATTAGATGTAATCGTACACTAAAGAACTTTCACGCCCATATTTCTTTGACTAATCAGTCATTCGGTCAGCAAATAGCTTATTATTAACCATACATGCACTCAAAGAATAGTTGCGGAAGTATCTTTCGAGTTACCCTTGTGAGTTTTTTTAACTGAAAATTCATAATTGGTAAATAACCAGAAACAAAACAAAATTGTTTCCCATTTCCTAGCACCGGTCTTAGCTACACCATACTTCACAAAAACCTTTATTGTGGAATGTGATGCCTCAGGAAATGAAATTGGTGTTGTTTTAATGCAAGAAGGAAGACCCATTGCTTTTGAAAGTCGTGTAATCAAAGGAAAATATTTACAGAAAGCTATTTATGGGAAGGAAATGTTGGTAATACTACATGCACTAAAGAAATGGTGACCTTACCTAATGGGAGGACACTTCAAGGTAAAAAAACACTGTTACCGATGAAATAGGTAACTACACTGGTACCTACTTTTTGAAATAGCAAGAAAAACACCCGATTTTGAAAAGTGGTGGTGATGCAGAATCAATTTTTTTTTGGTTTTTGAGCATGTTTTTGGCACCCCTTTTTTTTTTTCTTTTTTTTTCTTTTTTCTGTGATGTTTTTTATGTCGACTTTGAATAGTGGTGGCGTATCATCACCAACGTTTTTTTAGAGGATTGATTTTGACACTATACATTTTCTAATGTCTTCTTCTTCTGTGAGATGTTTATTTTTAAGTGCATTTATGTACTTGTGTTTTAAAAAGAAAAAAACATTTTTTTTAAAATAAAAATTTGTAATGATATCTTCACTTTTTCACATAGATAAAAAATGAAAAAAGGGTCAATGTTATAAAGTTTATATTTTCTACAAGTTTATGTATTGCTAATTAATTTTTCAATGCACATCAAATAATTTTCGCTAAAAAATCAATATTTTGAACGATATGACAAAAAAATACAAATTTTCAATACAAATAGAGTGTAAAAAATACACTTTTAGAGACTTTTTGTTAAAAAAAACATGTTAAATAAACTGATTTTTGGGAAAATCTTAACAAAAAACTTAAGAAAATAGCATTTTTATTGAATTTTATGTCAAAAAATAATAGTACTCACATGTTTTTGCAAAAAATAAGGATTCTTCTCATAAAATATCAAAGTCTAAACATTACAAGTAAAATTGATTAATAGATCTCAAAAATGAGCTTTGTTTGCAAGCATAACTTAAAGATCCTCAACAATATCAACTAATACATGTTCAACATCATCTAGAACATCATTGATGGCTTCTTCCGCAACATTTTCTACTTCATTTTGGTCATTGTCATCTTCTAATGGATCTTTCATGTCTGCAAATCTTCCAAAGTGTCCCTTTCCAATCTTCCATATAATGGTGGTTGAGGTTCCTTTGCTTTTTTTGCCACACGTGATTCATTAAAATCCCCTTTCCTCAAACCAACTTCTTACTTCGCATCTGGAGGGAGTTCAAGAGCGTTAATTCTTTATTGAATAAATTTGCATTGTACTAGGTCTTTCTTAATGGCAATGCAATTTCTTCCTTTTGGTAGGCAACATGCTAGTGTTGTACCTAATCATCAAGTACAAAAGAAATAAGTAAGAAAATTATTATAAAGTCATAAAAAGTAAAAAATAAAATATTTAAATTTAAATTTGTATAATAAAACTTACTTTAACCTGAAAATAGATCCAAAACCTAATCTCCTTCATTTGACGGTGTCGTCCAGCCTGCCTCCGGCCCCCAGCTGGGCGGAGGGAAATTCCGAGAATCACCCTCCGCCCAGCCGGAGGCCGGAGGCAGGCTGGGCAACCCTCGACGATGCCACCCTGCCAGCCTCCACCCAGCCGGAGGCGATTCTCATAATCGCCCTCCGCCCAGCCGGGAGCGATTATCAAAATCGCCCTCCGCCCAACCGAGAGTGATTCTAGGAATCACCTTCTGCCCAGCCGGGGGCTAAATTCAGGCTAGGCGACACTGTCAAGGGCTGCCTAGCCTGCCTCCGACCCACGACTGGGTAGAGGCAGGGTGGGGAGCCCTCGATGGCGCCACCTAGTTGCCTCCGGTCCCCGGCTAGGCGGAGGGAGATTCTCGGAATCACCCTTCACCCCGCCGAGGGTCGGAGGCTGGCTGGGCGGCACCGTTGAGGGCTACCCAGCCTGCCTCCATCCCCCGGCTAGACAGCCCTCGATGGCGCCACCCGGCTGGCCTTCGATCCCTGGCTAGGCAGAGGGAGATTCTCGGAATCACCCTTCGCCTGGCTGAGGGCTGGAGGCCAGCCCAGCGGCACCGTCGAGGGCTACCCAGCCTGCCTCCGGCCCCCGGCTGGGCGGAGGATGATTCCGAGAATCGCCCTCTACCCAGCCGCAGGTTGGAGGCAGGCTGGGCATCCCTCGACAGCACCGCCCGGCCTGCCTCCGGCCCCAGGCAGGGCGGAGGGCGATTCTGAGAATCACCCTCGGCTGGGCGGAGGGCGATTCCGAGAATCACCCCCGACTGCATGGAGGGCAATTCCGAGAATCACCCCCAACTAGGCTAAGGGCGATTCCAAGAATCACCCCCGGCTGGGCAGAGGGTGATTCTCAGTTGGGCGGAGGGCGATTCCGAGAATCACCCTCTACCGGGGTGATTCTCGGAATCACCCTCCACTCAGCTGGGGGTGATTCTCGGAATCACCCTCTGCCTAGCCGAGGGTGATTCTTGGAATCGCCTTCTGCCCAGCCGGGGGTGATTCTCAGAATCGCCCTTCGCCCGGACGGGGGTGATTCTGAGAATCGCCCTCTGCCCAGCCAGGGGCCTGAGGCAGGCCGGACAGCTCTCGACGGTGCCGCCCGACCGGCTTCCGGCCGAGCGGAGGGTGATTCCGAGAATCTCCCTCTGCCCAGCCTACCTCTGCCCAACCGGGGGCCGGAGGCAGGCTGGGCAACCCTTAACGGCGCCACCTGGTTTGCCTCCTACCCCCGGCTGGGCGAAGGGTGATTCCGAGAATCACCCGCGGCTAGACGGAGGGCGATTCCGAGAATCACCCTCTGCGAATCACCCTCCGCCCAACCAGGGGTGATTCTTGGAACTGCCCTCCGCCCAGCCGAGGGCCAAAGGCTGGCCAGGCGATGCCGTCGAAGGCTGCCCAGCCTGCCTCAGGCCCCCGGCGGGCGACAAATTAATTTTTTATTTATTTTATTTTTTTCAAACACAAACTATTTAAAAAATTTAATTTTTTTTTAACAAAAACTATTATAATTAAAAAAAAAGTGTATTGTTTAATAATAATAATAATAATAACTATTCAATTAAAATTTTAAAAAAAAATAAAAAAACAATAAAAAAAAAAATAAAAAATATGTTTTAAAAAATAAACAAACAAATATAAAAATAATAATAATAATAATAATAATAATTTTTTTTTAAATTAAAACAATTATTATTTAAAATATAAAAAAAAAAAAAAAAAAATTTAAAATATGTTTTAAAATATAAACAAACATATATAAGAAGATTTTAATTTTTAATTTTTATTTTCTTAAAACTAAAACAATTATAATTTAAAATATAGAAAAACAATAAAAAAAATAAAAAATATGTTTTTATATATAAACAAACAAATATATGAATAATAAAATTTTCATTTACTTGTTCATTTTTTAAAATTGTTTAAGTCATATAATTTCTCCATAATTTCATGGTTCAAGTATCTTGAAAACTTAAGATTTAAAAACTTGAGATTTACAACTTGTCATTAAGGTTTTTATGCGCTACGAAATTTTATCTTTAATGTTATGGTTGAAAATAATTACAATTTTAGGGTTGTTTAGAGTCAAGATATTTTATGTTTAACAACATGGATAAAAATTGTTCGAAATGATAAGCCCTTCAGACATGATTTTGTTTATATTTAACATCATCTATCAAAATATTTAGAATTTTACGATTTTTCAATGTCCTAAAATGTTGTCTTTGATTCCATTGTTACAATGTGTCAGAAGTGTGACACAATGTTTTTTTTTGTTATTCCAGCATCAACTCGTTTTGTTCTGAGGGTGTTTTTTCAATCATTTTTTCAAGAAAAAATTTCGTTTTTAGCATAATTTTATAAAAAGGTGAAATTTGACCTTGAGAAAAAAACAAATGCGTTCTAGAATACACAGTTTTTGTTTTTGGGGCGTTTTTTCAAATTTTTTGAGTCTTTTTGGGCTAGAGTTCCCGTTTTGAGGTAATAGTTCTCGTTTCATCGGTAACATTGTTAAAACTGATCATAATAGTCTTCAACACTTTTTGGAACAAAGCCTATCTTCAGAAGAGCAACAAAAATGGGTCACAAAGATGTTGGAGTATGACTTTGAAATCATCTATAAAAAATGGAAGTTGAATGTTGTTGCAGATGCACTCCCAAGAAAGGATGAAGAGGTGGAAGCATTGCTTTGTGCCATTTCTATTATCCAACCGGATTAGATAACTGAAGAAAGGGATGAATGGAAGAAGGACAAAGAAGTGTGGACACTCATTCAAAATTTGTAGCAAGATCCTAATACATCTGATACATTTAGTTGGAAAAATGATTCCTTATGGTACAAAGATCACTTATATCTTTGTAAGAATTCTCAACTAAAACAAAATATTCTTTTGGAATTGCACACTTCTCCTTTAGGAGGACGCTCGGGATTTTTAAAAACTTACTACATGGTGAAGAAAGATTTTTTTTTTTGGATGGCCTTAAAAATGACATTCAAAAGTTTGTGGTGGAATGTTTGGTTTACCAGCAAAACAAAGTTGAGACAATTGATAGACTTACCAAGTATGCACACTTTTGTGCATTATCTCATCCATTTAAAGCAAGTATATTTTCTACTGCATTTATGGAAACAATTCAAAAGCTACATGGAAACGCAAAGATTATAGCGACAAAGATCCAATTTTTATTGGAAATTTTTGGACGGAATTATTTTCTTGTTTGGGTACTCAACTAGCTCATAGCTCATCTTATCATCCTCAATCTGATGGTCAAACTGAGATAGCGAACAAATGTTTGGAAGGATATCTTAATTTTTTTGTATGTGATAAACAAACATAATGGGTCAAGTGGTTACCTCTGGCTGAATGGTGGTATAACACTTCCTTCCATACTACAGCAAAAATGACTCCATCTATGGCACTTTATGGATATCATCCACCGTCCATCACATCATATTTAATAGAAAATTCTAGGGTTAAAGTAGTGGAATATCACATCGAGCATCAAAAACAAGTTCTCCAACTCTTAAAGGATAACCTAAATTTGGCATAAAATCGAATGAAACAACAGGCATATCAACATCGCAGCAAGAGAATTTTTTATGTAGGAGACTGGGTATTTTTACGGCTACAACCATACAAACAAATTTCCCTGAAGTAAGATAAGAAGGATAATAAATTATCGCCAAAGTACTATGGCCCTTACAAGGTGCTGCAAAATATTGGTACTATGGCATACAAATTGGAGCTTCCTACTTCTTCGCGAGTTCATTACGTTTTCCATGTTTCATGCTTAAATAAGGTTATAGGTGACAAACTTCCAGTACAGACAATATTGCCAGAACTTGATGAGGAAGGAAAAATCATATTGGAACTTGAAGCAGTCATGGAAACAAGAACTCGACAGCTACGAAATCAATCAATTTCAAAGTATCTCATCAAGTGGAAGAACTTATCCACTGAAAATTCTACATGGGAGGATGAGAATTTTATACAAAAGCATCCAAAACTACTCAAGCATCGAGGACAACACTTTTTTTGAAGGACAGGGGCATGTTAGGTCCCTATATTACTATTATAGTCCCTTATTGTTCTTAGTGTAGCCTTCTTATTGTTATTGTTGTAGCCCTGTAACCCCAATATTGTTATTCTTGTGCCATTACATTATTATTGTTAGGTCGGCTAGGTTTATATTGTGACCCCATGGACTCCTATATATAGAAGGAGGTTTTTTCATTTGTATCATCCAAGAATTGTTCATTTATATAACGTACAGGAGGTTTCCCCCTCGAAGTGGCTTATTTCTAAGGCATTGATCTCTCTTTTATTCTATTTTTGGAGCTAGTTTCATAAAAGTTTAAGAAGAAGATGAATGCATAAGGAAAGGTGGAGAAATACACAGCTCTGTTGGTAGAAAATTTGTATTCCCAAGTGTCGAGAATTGATTTTGGTGATATTCTTTTCTCCTTTTTCCAAATATAGTTATATTAGATTACTTTTATCTGTTGATGTTGCATTTGATTTTGAGGTAGAACAAATGGATGCGAAGACATGATTTCTTCACGAGGATATGGAAACGAAGATCTACATGAAGTAACCTAAAGGATTTGTGTTGAAGTGTAAGAAATAACCGGTATGCAGGCTTAAAAAATCTTTGTATGGGTTAAAATAGCCACTAAGGACGTGGAATCAGAAATTTGATACATATATATGGGGACTTGGATTCACCAGAAGCAAAGAGGATAATTATGTGTATTCTAATTTAATTGGTGATCATGTTATTTATTTGGTCTTGGATGTGGATGATATGTTGCTGGTTGGAAATGACAAAGAGATTATCCAAGGTTTGAAGACCCAATTGTTCTCCAAATTTGACATGAAGGATCTTGGTGCTGCAAACTATATTTTGAGCATGGAAATTAAAGGAGATCAGGCAAAGAGGAAGATATAGTTAAACCAGAGGAAGTATGTCAAGAAAATATTACAAAGTTTCAATATGGAGGATATTAAACCAATGACGGTTCCTATTCCTATAGTTGTTAAGTTATATGTTGAATAGTGTCCCAAGACATAAGAAGAAGAAGAGGACATGTCCTATGTTCCATATGCAAGTGCAGTGGGTATAATGATGTATGAAATTGTATGTACTAGACCACACATTGCACATGCAGTGGTGGTATTGAGCAGGTTTATTTCAAAACTAGGGAAGGAGCATTGGACAACAGTGAAGCGGGTTTTCAGATATTTGTGTGGCACTAGTGATTATGCTTTATGCTACCAAGGAAGACCAAGATTGGATAGAGTTTTGGACATCTATGGCTTTGTTGATGCAGACAAGGTAGGATATTTGGATCAAAGAATATCTACAAGTGGGTATGTGTTTAGCCTATTTGGAGGTGCATCCATTTGGATGAGTAAAAGATAGTCTGTAGTGGCTCTGTCAACTACAGAGGAAGAATACATGACGACCACTCATGCAAGAAAGGAAGCAGTTGGATTTCAGAGATTGTGTTTAAGTATGGGGTTGGTGCAATGAGCTATAAGGATAGACTGTGATAGAAAAAGTGCAATTTTCTTAGCTAGGAACCATGTTTATCATTCAAAGACAAAGTACATTGATGTTTAGTATTAGTTTGTGAGATATATGGTTGAGGATAAAAGGTTTTGCTGGTAAAGGTGGACACTTTGAAGAATGTTGCAGATGCACTGAAGAATTCTGTGAGCATTGAGATTTTATCTTGATGTAGAGAAACAATGGGTGTTGTAGGGTTGGACCAATGACTAAGCCTCCCATGCCCCCCTGTGGAAAGGAAACAATAGGTGGGAGAATGTTGGGTGTGTGTTATATTCTTTCCACGACTAGTCCTAGGTGAGAAGTGGGAGCTAAGAGGGGGGCTATAGCACCCCTATGTGTTGAAGATTGCAACAAGAAACAGTGAAGGAGGCATCCTGAAACATCATTCCTGATCCTAGTTGGAAAGTGATCACCTAAACTAGGTGGAGCCCACACAGGCTATTTTTAGGTGTATGTCTATTTTTAGACATGGTGAACATATTCTATATGTAGCAAGAGGCTATTTGTAGATGGTTGGTCAAATGTGAAAAATAGATGAGATTCTACTTTTAGACATATTGCGCGGAGTCTATTTTTATATTTCCAGTCTAAAAATAGATGTGTCGAATATTATTAGCTCTTAATAATATTTGGACTCTAAACATTATCTTATTCTCTTGGAGCACTTTAGTTAAGTTCACAGATGTGGCACAGCAGCTGATAGAAGGAATTACGCTATTCCTGAGGGTTAAGTGGAGCTATAGCATGGAGGACTTCAACTAGAACTCATGTGACAGAGTTTGGTGGAGTTATAGAAGTAGTTGGCGGAGTTGTGTTCAGTTTAACTCACTTAGACACAGTTGAGCTAGTTGTATCTAGTATAACTGATTGATACACTAGTGAGAGTGGTGTGAATTAATTAATAATTAATTCACTAAATAATAACTCGTTAGTCAACTGAAGAATACATCAGTTAACTACAGTGCATGGACAGTTTCAGTGGAGACCAGTGGAGAGATAAGTGAAAGGGCAAGATAGACTATCTGTTGTGACTATTAGTGATGCTGGAATTGCATCTACATATACATTGGAGTTGCCAATGATAATAACGCAGTCAATGAGAGTGGGATTACATTGAATTGGTCTTTGTAATCAGCTTGGATTGCGCAGTGGAGGTAGACTAGCAGGTGGCAAAGATCGATGCATGGATTTGCAAGATTAGGCCTGTATAGTGTATGACAGTTGTACTGTACTAAGAGCTTGTGATAAGATTTGTATGTTTGTATGAGATTGTCATATGATCTCCATGTTACATAATATATAGTTGGGGTTTTCAACTTTAGGCTTTCTCGTTAAACAACTGTGTTATGTGTGCTTTTATTGCTTCATGTGTTTTGCAATTGTTGATTAAATTTCCGCAAGAATTATAGTGGAAGGATTCTGTATTTAGCATGAAGATAAATATTTTTAGATTACGAGAGTCCGGATATATACATGCATATTGTATATAATTTCTACATGGTATCAGAGCGATATTGATCATTGGAGAAATTTCAAAGCATTGAAGCGATTGAATTTTTTGTATCGGAGTGACCAAAGGAAGTTGGTGCTCAAGCATAAACTCGGGAAAATAAAAATGGAGAAGAATGACACTATTCTGGTATACTTGAAAAAGTTTTTCCACTGTAGGGATGAGCTTGGGAGTGTAGGAGTTAGTGTGGATGAAGAAGGACAAGTAAAGAAGGTTGGGATTCGAGCAAAGAATCTCTACAGACTTGAAGTAGATGGGATTTCTACGAAGCTTCCTACTGTTGGGAAGTGCAAGAAAGACATGCAATTGAAGCTTGAGAGGGAGCAAGTTTTGCATGCAGGTAAGAGTTAACCTCGGGATGTGGAGCAGCCATAAGATGAGGATCATGGAGTGGAAGAAACCACTCATGCATAGAAATTTCATGCCAGATGGGCTGAGGGAGTGCATGCAGCTATACCACCAAGTGAGAGGTGGGGCGACATGCATGAGTAATCCCTAGAGGATATTTCTGGGTAGGATTCATTGAGATGGTGTGGATCTCATGAATTGAACATGGCTACAAGGTTCCCAAAGCGTAGCAGTAGCATGATCAGTTGGATTGATGCAGGCATATCAAAGTGACAGTGTCAGATACTGGAGAGCGGATCAGAGTTGACAGCAAGTGCAGAGTGCATGGGTGCAAGAGTTCAACAGCGCAGTGGTTCCTGATGACATGTGTAGTTGGTACTAGCATAAGTCGAAGACTTTGATGATAGATGCATCAAACTGATTGATTTTTTTGGAGCCTATTCAATTTCAGAGGAGTTGCAGAGCAGATGCATGGAGTTGCATGGCGCTTGTGAAGGTTGCAGGGCAAATGCATGGAGTTGCATGTCGCATGCAAAGACAGTCCTTTCTTGTTGAAAGGGAGTGTTGAATATTGCAACAAGAAATAGTGAAGGAGGCATCCTGAAACATCATTCGTGATCCTAGTTGGAAAGTGATCACCTAAACTAGGTGGGGCCCACACAGGTGATTTTTGTCGCAAAGTCTATTTTTAGACTATGTCTATTTTTAGACATATGGAGCATTATTCTATGAGTTGCAGGATGCTATTTGTGGATGGTTGGTCAAGTTGGAAAAATAGATGGACTTCTATTTTTAGACATATTGGGTGGAATCTATTTTTAGATTGCCAGTCTAAAATAGATATGTCGAATATTATTAGCTCTTAATAATATTTGGACTATAAACATTATCTTATTCTCTTGGAGCACTTCAGTTAAGTGCACAGATGTGGCACAGGAGCTGACAGAAGGAATTATGCTATTCCTGAGGGTTATGTGGAGCTATTTCATGGATACTTAAGTTATAACTCATGTGACAGAGTTTGGTGGAGTTGATTGAGGAAGTTAATGGAGTTGTGTTCAGTTTAACTAATCTAAACATAGTTGAACTAGTTGTATTAAGTCTAACTGATTAATACAATATTGAGAGTGGTCTGAATTAATTATTAATTAATTCACTAATTATAAACTCATTAATCAACTAAAGAATACATCAGTTAACTTCAGTGCATGGACAGTTTCAGTGGAGACCAGTGCAGAGATAGGTGAAAGGGCAAGTGTGACTATCGCTGTAGATTTCTTATAAGTGACACATGGTTTGCATCCAATACCCAAGAGAGATGCCTTTAAGACCTAAAAAGATGAGCAAGGTCAGCACTGAACTCATCAAGAGGCATTCTTCACATGATTGGCAGAGAGTGCGTGTGCTATCATAAGTGAGATTGGAGCATGTGTTTTACAGATCTAGCTTGATTAGCAGCAAGTGGAGATTACACTGTAGCCAGAGAGCTTTGTATGATGATTGTTACATGATCTATATGACATATATAATATACAGATAGTTGGGGGTTTTCATCTTTAAGCTTTCCCATTACATACTGTGTTCATATGTGTGAATTTTTATGGTTTTAATGTGTGCATGCAATTGATTTTATTTCCGCTTGTGATGATCAATGGTAGAAGAGATTATGTATTGTGCATGAAGATAAAATAGTGTGTGATCAGGGAGTGTTGAAGATTGCAACAAGAAACAGTGAAGGAGGCATCCTGAAACATCATTCCTGATCCTAGTTGGAAAGTGATCACCTAAACTAGGTGGGGCCCACACAGGCTATTTTTAGGTGTATGTCTATTTTTAGACATGGTGAACATATTCTATATGTAGCAGGAGGGTATTTGTAGATGTTTGGTCAAATGTGAAAAATAGATGAGATTCTATTTTTAGACATATTGGGCGGAGTCTATTTTTAGATTGCCAGTCTAAAAATAGATATGTCGAATATTATTAGCTCTTAATAATATTTGGACTCTAAACATTATCTTATTCTCTTGGAGCACTTCAAGAAGTGTACAGATGTGTACACAGCCTGACAAAGGAATTATGCACATTGGTTATGGGCTGTAATGAAGGACTTCCTAATTAGAATCATGCAGAACATTTGGTGGAGTTACAGAAGTAGTTGGTGGAGTTGAAGTTCCTACTAACTCACCTAGACACAATATTATTAGATCAGTCTAAATGATTAATATATTGAGAGAGGAGAATTAATTAATAATTAATTCACTAAATAATAACTCATTAATCAACTGAAGAATACATCAGTTAACTACAGTGCATGGACAGTTTCAGTGGAGACCAGTGGAGAGATAAGTGAAAGGACAAGATAGACTATCTGTTGTGACTATTAGTGATGCAAGAATTGCATCTACATATACATTGGAGTTTCCAATGATAATAACGCAGTCAATGAGAGTGGGATTGCATTGAATTGGTCTTTGTAATCAGCTTGGATTGCACAGTGGAGGCAGACTAGCAAGTGACAAAAATCAGTGCATGGATTTGCAAGATTAGGCCTGTATAGTGTATGACGGTTGTACTGTACTGAGAGCTTGTGATAAGCTTTGTATATTTGTATGAGATTTTCATATGATCTCCATGTTACATAATATATAGTTGGGGTTTTCAGCTTCAGGCTTTCCCGTTAAACAACTGTGTTATGTGTGTTTTTATTGCTTCATGTGTTTTGCAATTGTTGATTAAATTTCCGCAAGAATTATAGTGGAAGGATTTTGTATTTAGCAAGAAGATAAATATTGTTAGATCAGGAGAGTCCAGATATATACATGCATATTGTATATAATTTCTACACTATGCTTGCACTAGGTGCAGTAGGGGGGGGCGCAGCCCCTCTTGTCAGGGGGCAGTAGCCCCCATGAATGGGATCTGGGGCAACACCCTGAGAAATTTTTTTGAACCCTATATTAGGTGGGAAGACCCGCCTATGGTTTTGTGGATGGGTTTGCACATGGTTTTGGGCCTGATGGTTTTTTTTTCATGGTATTTTGTAGATCCGGTCAAGGGAACTACAGTTATATTATAATCCTGGTTTAATTAATTGGAGTTTATGAATGCTTCGACATGTAAATATATGTGTTGTAACATTAAAAGGAATATAATGAAAAATCAAGCTGGTAGTCCCAGTTTTGGTATCCAAGGGAAAATCTCTGTGTATATATGTTTTATGCTCTTGCTATTGTTTTATTTTCGAGTTTGTTTGAAAATTATTTATGTACAGGGTTAAAACCTAGAATGATGAACTAGGATGAAACAAATCACTCCTTGAAATCATGATGAGCTAGGATGAAACCATGAATTTTCATGATCCATGATGATACATAATGTTGGAACCATAAGAATTCAATTAGAAATCTTACACATTGAGAAACCACTAAGTTAAAAATCAATGGCTTCACCTAGCCCACCAATCAACTTATACTCTTTGTTGGGAACGAATAAGTATGGTCATTGATTTCATCTAATGTGTAGATAGCTATGTTAATCCATACACCATATACTTGTAGGGTGTCTTGATTGGTCTAAAATGTGGATGCAAATTAGAGTTTCATTTACTATCAATCTGGTTAAGTAAACTTCGAGGATCATCCAATATATATTGACTTAGAGACAAACTAAACTAAGCTAGGTGAAGAAATGCCAAAGCTCCCTTACAGGATGTTGTTCATTAGGATCTCCAACACCTATTTAGTTATTTAATCAAAATGAAATCTAAAGACATTGTGATAAGTGTAATAAATATTAAGGTTCCCTTACAGGAGACTGTTCATTAATATTTCTAATCATCTTAATCAACAACCTATTTAAACTAATGAAATTAAAGCACTTAAACCTAATTCTGATTGATTGCATGAAATGTTAAAGCTTTCTTACAAGAGACTATTCATTTATATCTCAAGCATATAAATCAGAAACTTAAACTAATAAAATCAAACATTAAATAACAAATTAGATTCATTGAAGGAAACATTATTACTTTCTTACGAAAGGTCATTCATTAATATTCCAAACATATGAACCTAATAATTTAATTTAATGAAATTCACAAACAAACATAAAATAAAAGCCTGCTAAAATAAAAGTGTACTTGCTAGGCAATGGGGATCCTTCCAAGGATTCACAAGCACACAAAAAGAAAAGTCAAATGTAGAGGATCAAAGAAGCTCTGTCTTATTCATCATCAATTGCAACCATTACATTGATTCTCCAATCTAACTTCTGAACACCAACCTATAAGATACTAAGATTACAAATCAATATTAAGACTACAAATGAAGATTACAAATGAAGGAGATAACACTCCTATTTATACAAAAGCTATGATAACAAACTCATAAATGTAAATCCACTATTCCCTCCTTTGACCCACATATTTCTCAACCAATGGTGACACATAACCTTATCCTCCATGATCTCCTCCATGAGGTCCATGATCTCCTCAAATTCGAATTTGAACATAGAGTGCCACATAAGGGTGCCTAGGAAGCTTCTTTTGTACCTACACATGTCAAAAAACTCATTCTAATTGTTAGGTATAAGTATAAGCATATTATTTTCTAAAGTTTAACCACAAATCCACTTAAAAATGTTAAGAATTAATAAACTTTGAAAAAGCATAGTTATAACCCAATGATGAGGTAAATGTAATGATGTGGAGGTGGAATGAAGGTGACATGAAGGTAATATGGAAGTAATGTGAAGGTATTGGTGAATAATGGAGTGAGAATAGGGACTATTTTGAGGCCCAACATACCCCCAAACTGAAGGTATTACATGTCCTCATGCAATCTATTACATTACTTTTTGATACTTGAGCTTTGGCTTAACTCTACATGATATCATTTACTTAACTTTTGCAAAGTGTTTTTTATGAACTGAAACTTGGTTGGTTCTTGTGTTTCAACCATATTTTGTTTGTTGCATTCAATTTTAATGTATGATATTTGCATATTGATAATGTGATTTTTATTGCAGAGTATTTTTGTTGGATGCATCATGGTTGGTTCTTGTGTGACAACCATGATTGTGTTGACATCCAATTATCTTTTAAGTACTTTTTGAAAAGCCATTTATATGTTCATGATGATGTAATAGTAAATATATTTTGAAAGTTTGTGGGCTTTGAATGTGATATGAATGTTTTGAATGTTATATGAATGTGTGTTGGACGGATAAATCGTTCTTGCTGATAAGACAGATCTCCCTAGTGTCCTACGGATAGCAAGCAACAAACAGAAAAACAAAAACTATTTTATCTAGATAATATTCGATTCAGAATTAGCTATAACAGAGGTTTTGAAGACCTACTTGTAGTCCAGCACTGTTCATAATGATATTCTTTCTAGTTGCTTGAAAGAGTCGTATTCAAAGATGTGCAATCACAAACATGGAAAAAATCAATAGCACCTACATAGTATAAACTAATTCACGAATCATGTATATATCAATATGATCAAGGAATTCAAGAAACAAGCTAATTAATTAAATAACTCATTGATAAATCATGATAAACAAGCTACTTAATTAAAGAACTCATTGAGAAAACAGGATCCATTCGTATTATCTTTGATGAAGAAAGAGCCTTACAACCGTGTCTACCTTGATGTCGTACAGGTCTTTCTGGGGTTCAGAACAGGTGTTTCCTCTACTCTGACAAGACTTGCACTCTCTGAGCTAAAATTCACATGGGTGTAAAATCATTCCCACATAATGATCAGTTAAGAGAGTCTGAGTTTCTACAGCATTTCTCCTCAAAACTTCTCCAAGTCTAACTCCCCTTGAGGATGCACTATGGCTTCAATTTATAGGAAAAGAGAAGAGGTTGTAGCTCCACATAAGAGGGGATATAATCCTCTTTTGAAGGTATTGAGCTCCGTAAACCAAGGGGTAGGCTCCGATAATTGAGGAATGAATGTACATGATAGGAGCGAAGCTTCGACCGGATAATTGCTTCCAGAAGCTTCCAGATTTAACTGCTGGGCTTATAAATGTTACTTTCGACCTTCATTTTACCTTTAACAAGGGTCTGCACCTTTAATGTAGAAAAAGTGTTTAGCTTCGCATGATTTAGAACAAATAGGTGCAGCACTGCAGGCAATGTTAAGAGAAAGTGTGGTACAAGTGTTTTTAAGACTTTTATGAGTTTTTCTCTCAATTTCAAGGCTTGATTTTAGGAACTTTGATGTTGTGGACTTCTAAGGGAGTAATATATGAGTAATCATGAACCCATATAGACACTAAAACGTCATGGTGACAAATTTCAGTGTAACAAATTTCCCCCTAAAGTGCGAAATCTGAGAGCATTCGAAGAGTGCTGTGCTTTATCATTTCAAGGATTAGCTTGTGGACACCCCAGTCAGAATCATGTAAAAACATTCAATGTCAAATATATATATATATATATATATATATATATATATATATATATATATATATATATATATATATATATATATATATATATATATATATATATAGATATATATATATATATATGTGTGTGTGTGTGTGTGTGTGTGTATGTATCATCACTGAGGTATACATTCCCATACTTAGATCAAAAACTAACTAAACTTGTTCTGATACAAAAATGATTTTAATATTACATCAATAGTGTAGACACAGCATGGACGTAGCCATCTGTAATGAATATTCTACTGCATAATGAATAATAAAACTCCTCACAGCCTGGATGGTGGAAACTACATCCAGGGTCTTGATTTCTACTTCTCGAACTAGTACGATTCTATCCATGCGATTAAACGTGTCGAAGTCAAACATGGTAGAACCCACTTGTTCACCAGTCAATGATGTGAACTATTAACAAGTGTGAGAGAAACCACTAATAATGATAATGGCTCTCAAAGTACTTAGTACAATCCATGAAATGCGAATAAGTGATCTGAAGTCGAACATTCATGGAATCATTCGATCAAAGTTCAATAATGTAACCTGTCATCGAAGGCGAGAAACCTGCCATTAAGGCATGCAGATTCCAAGCTACTGACGGATTCTAGATCAACTTCCTAGATGATGAGCTGTCGTCGATAGAAATTGATCCGTCGTAAGCAAGCTCACGACACGAAACCATAGATCAAGTTTTGAAGAATTTTTTTGCAAGGATTGACTCAGGGATGGTCAACGCGAATGGAGACAAATGTTTGCAGATGAATGGTTTGTTTGACTGTCCTCTTGAACACATAATGACACTGCAGATGCTTTGGTAACAATTTCCCTAAGCTAATACCCAAAAACCGGCTGAAGACCTTCAATTTGGTTTGATTAACTGATAGGCAAAGGATTTTCCCAACCCAGGTAGAAGTGTGAAAAAAAAGTGTCGTGTTCAAGAGTGGTATTCTAATTTTAAATCAAAGTGTAACAAATGGATTCGTTTTCTCTCTTTTTCCCCCACCATTTCTAGTAAGTACCTCTTTATTTTTGACAAACTAGAGGAGGATAACATTTGCTTGTTTATAAGCTCATCCTTCGGATGAGTCCAACTTAGTTTAAAATCGAACCCTAAGATGGAGTGTTCTGTTCCTGTTTGTAATCAATAGGTCCTTTACTGTTAAATTTTAACGAGTCTAGTATAGGAAAAATTCGGTGTTTTTCATTTTTAGGGAGTCAGAAGAAAAAACTTAAGAAAACTCCATGGGTGTACTTTTTCGTAATTTTAGTCTCTCAGGCCCGAAAAAGGATAAAATAATGCGGGAGAGAACTCTATTGACCATGATTAGTCAACGTATGTCTTTTTCGTAAATAGTCCATTTCAGTCTGGAAAAGGGGTAAACGTATACTGAAGGGACAATTGTTCATTTCAAGTACTCGGCAATATTTTCATATTTAGAGAGTCTGAAAAGGGCTAAAAAGAGGACACCAAGGTTTCACTTTTTCGTAAATTTTTAAGAGCCCGAAAAAGTGATAAAAGTATACTCTTCATCAAAAAAGACCATTCCACCCGAAAAATCCGGTATTCTGCACAAAAACTTAAAAAATAAGACATACCTGCTTTTAATAAAATAAAAATATTTTGAAAAGCCATCACTTTAAAGTGAAAAATAAACAAAATTAAATTTCATTTATTCAAAAAAACTTATGAAAAAGAGTTTTCCAAAATCATTTTTACCATTTGAGTTTAGAGTGAAGGTTTGAAAGCTTTTGGCAAAAAAATATTCTGGACAAACTGACCATTCAAATCGAAAAATATCTGCTCCAGGTAATCCACATTATCTTTTCCTTGCTTTTCATTCATTCATTTCCTTAATTTAGGGTTTAAAATTCATTTTGGGGGAAGAAATAGGTTCAAAATTCCGCTCTCGGGGGTCCACAGGTAAGTCACACGGTACTCGCGGGCCCCTACATTTTCTTACAAAGAAAATGTCGTGGTCCCACACTTTTAGTACAGAGCCCGTGCGTAGCTACGCACTGTCTCTAAACAAAAAGTGCGGAGGCACCATGAAGAATATAAAAACACATTTTCTCTCCAAATTACCCAAAATTTTCTTTTTAAAATGATTCTAATCTTTCATTTTTTTCATTGTAGGATATTTACAATGCTTATCTGGTGGGAACGTGAACATGAGGAGGTGGATGAAGCTGCAATGATTCATCCACCTACATTACAAGCTTTGAGAGCATGTGGTTTACTTAAATTCTGGGCTATTCAAGGCATGAGAGCCCATGTAGACTTACTCACTTGGTTGGTAAACAAGTGGGATGTACAGGACCAGTGTTTTGTGATTGAAGGCAACTGGCTCGAAATCGAGCTGGAGGACATATACTTTTTGACTGGTTTGTCTAAAAGAGGTGAACCACTTTCTCTATTTGGGGCTAGGCCAAGTGGCCAGTCTGTTGCTAGCCTGAAACTAGAGTTTTGCAATGATAAGGCCGATCCTAAAGACAAATGGATTGATATCAAAACCATCATTCGTCCTAAGTTGAAAGTAATTGCATTTACCGCAACCAGGTTATGTGCAAGTGCAGCTTTACATGTTGCTATTGGATCTCAAATGCGGATTGCAGTGGACTGTTTCCAAGGCACCATTTTCAATTGGTGTGAGGCAATGTTGGCCAATATCAAAGGCCAACTAACTAGAGCAAAGAACGGAAAGTTGAATAACTTTGGATATGGATCGATTGTGGTTACTTTTTCTCTAGAGAGGATTCCTCTACTGGCCCCGCAACATATTCCAGTTGATCATGGTAGAGTCCGAGAGCCTCGGATGGTCCAATGGGTTGCGTTAATGACCCGTCATAGCGAGGGTACAGAGATTGTTCGATTTCCCCCGGCCTACTTCCGATGGTTAGAGAACCAACTCTTCGTGATAGAATAATTCCCTTATGCCGGGATGGATTACTGCGGTGATCATGATATGCCACTTCCTCCGAGAGCTCAGTGGGATAACTCATGTAAGAACCATTTTTGACATGTTCTAACTTCTAATTTTTTTTATTTTTTTAAATCGTCCACAATTGATAACAAAAATTTCAAATGCAGATGTGGGTCCACGTCGACCAGTCACTCTCTGCCCCCTCGAGAGGAGGCAAAGGGATGCAGCTGCAGCACCACCACCACCACAGGATCAGACAACAGAGATCCTTATTTATTTGGAACACCATTTGGAGCGACTGACTATGGACATCCTAGAGACTACCATAGACAACATTCCACTTTGCTTGCAGAGATATGTCATTGGGGTTCCTGGACCGTTCAGGAGATTCCTGAGCAGGGTGGCACGGGCTGTAGTATATTATCATGATCATTACCACGGATAGTGGACGATCGATTGTATAGACTCATATCATTTTTTGTATCACTTTTTTCCCGATCATAAGGCGTTTTGAACCTATGATCGAGGACAATGTACTGTTTTTTTGAAACACTACTCTATCCTATGATATACTACTATTTCCAGTTTCCTGTACAACATGTTATCGAATGATATTTTGATTTACTGCTTTCACTATCGAAAATATCTGTTTATAACACTAGAAGCTATTGCATCTGCTAATGTGTTTAAATTTCTTAGAATGTGTTGATACTCAATATAATCAAATTCTTGTTCCAAGAGGTGAACTTTCAAAAATAATCTTAACAATACTGGGTTTTTAATTGCATATACTTGAATTAATTGTAATACAACAAGTTCAGAATATAACCTAACGATCAAACTCCGAATTCCAAATGAAATGGATTCAGAGAATAACTCAATGACTACGCTATATTCTGCAATATTATTCGTCGTTTGACTGAGGCTTACCCCATGCATAGATACTAACTCGTCAGTGAGTGAATAAATAACCCGGCTGCGGAAGAAATGTTCTGTGTACTACAACAAGCACCACCAACAAAACCAATGTATGTTTGAAAAGACATCGACATCTGCAATATCAAGAGTAATCCAGATAAGCAAGAATAGTAGTAAAAGCACTACTTAAACTAGGCACACGTCTCTAATCTACAGCACACCAGCTAGAAAATAACTAATATACAGGAAATATCTCCACACAAGAATCAAGCATAATATCTCTTCAGATAAAGCCCATTTCTGGGTTTGCCTAAAGAGATCCCGTCAAAAGCAATCAATTCATAGGCCCCTTTTGCAAGTTGTTTCTTGACAATATAAGGACCATGCCACATGGGTTTGAATTTCCCAGCCCCTAGCTTATCGTTAGCTTGATCATATACCAAAACTAGGTCTCCTTCTGAAAAAATATGAGGTGTAACACTTCTATCATACTGAGCTTTCATTCGTTTCCCATGAGCCTCGGTAGCTAATGTAGCGGTGCGCCGATTCTCATCTAATTGAGTTAAGTACAAAAAGTGTTTTTCCTCCTCAGAGGTAGCTGGTAGTAACTCTATGGCTAGTTGGAGTGACGGTATCTCGCATTAAATCGGTAATACCACTTATAAACCATAAGCTAGTTGAAAAGGGGTAAAACTTGTTGATGTTTTTTCTAAGGTCCGATATACCCAAAGTGCTGAAAAAAGCATGGTATGCCAATTCAATTTATGAATTCCAATGATTCATTTAATAATGGTGACTAAAACTTTATTGATAGCTTCAACCAGACCATTGGCTTGTGGGTAATATGGTATAGAACTATCATGGCGCAGGCCAAGTTGATGAGTCAGTTCGGTCATCATGATGTTTCAAAAATGGCTCCCATGTGTTGGGGTTCCCATGTTTTGGCCAGGTTGACAAGACCAAAAGATGAGACAACATAGAACCACTTTCAGACCTTAGGATCTAGCCCTCCTAGGTCCAGAGAGGGATCTCTCTAGATGAGTCAAAGTGTATGACTTTGAAGCTCTAAGTTGTGATTTTAGGCTAGTTATAAGGTCAGGGTTGTTTGTTTGGTTGTTTATGTTTGGTTGTTGGGAATCAGGAAAGAAGGATCCTATACCAAACAAGGATGAGCAAAGAGGAAAACTAGGCAAAGGTAGATAACTCAGAGAACATCAAGGCCATTGGGCAATGGAGTCAAGAAAGGATTTACTTGTGTTCAATGTGCAAGCTTTCAGTTGGGCTAGTCATCTAGAGCATTTGGATCTCAATGGATGATGGGTGAAATGGAACATTAAGGAATGAAAATGAAAGGAGGAGAACCATCCAATTCTGTCTATAGATCAGGTCAGAGGTCATTTAACTCCAGGCCTGCTTGGACAAAATCAGAGGCGGTACAAGGGATCTTAGAAGGCTTAATTGAGATGGAAAGATCCTAGTGACGCAGAGACAAGGTTCTAGACCTCCCAGTGTTCTCAACTCATCCAACTAAATCCTAACAGGAACATCTAAACATAGATTTAATTAATTCATACATCAGAGAGCAGGAAATAACATCCACTACACTGGTTAAATCAATTGAAATCAATATTTAGATACACATATGAGCAGAAAACATAAAGGGCTGGGAGAGCAACAACATAAGGTACCTATCAAGGGTAAATCTTATGCCAAACTTCTGATGTGAGCCAGTAGAAATGGAATAAAATGAAATCAAACACAGAGATAGGAAAACATCACCAGCTGCTTTAGATCAGGATCCAAAGAAACATGCTTGTCATATTAAAAACAACACCAATCAGGTACATTTATTTCCCACGGCTTGAACATTCAGTCTGAATACATCAAATCTCAGCCTATCTTACAATATTACAAGAGAAATTGTCTCAAGAGGAAAATGCTTGCAATCTAGTGATATCTAATCAACAACCATTACAATAATTTCCTTCTGCGTTTTATAGCAGAGGATGAACAGAAGATCGACTGAGGAGGTAGGTGAACACTAAATGTAACATTAAACACAGAAAATAATAGAGGGCCGAAACCCATCCTGTTTTAAATCTCTGCATTTATCTCTAATATGGCTCAAGTGTTTTGACTGCAGTACTATGCGTACTATTGGCGAAATAATAAAATAAGAAACAGTGAGGTCTGCCCTACTTGAGTCACCAATGCTTCTGATCATTTAGGACTATTGTCGGGTGAGAAACTTCAGGGACACGATGTATAATAAAAAATGCATGGGAACTTTGTCCTCTGATGAAGAAAAACATTCTGCTGCTATAGAAAACCTGGTAGTACGATTTCTCGTCCATTAAACTTCTGATTGACCCTTGGGGTTTTGAATCTGGTACTTTGCCTCTGAAACTATTGCATTATGGATCCAAATCTTCAGTTCTGAGCACTGAAAAACTATGATAATAGGCTGGTTTTACTACTGGTCCATAAATGCCTCGATTCTGCAAGATCTGAGCTTTAATGGTGCCGGATGGGGTTGCTGATTTTCAAAACCTGTCCTTTGATGAAAATTAACTCCGCCGCCTTTATTGACATTTCGCTGGAGTACCGGCTACCATCTCAGCTCTTTTTCTGCACCATACGCCATTAAAGAAGTACGTATGCATCATGGCGGTTTTCTGCCTCTGATAACCCTGTGAAAACATGAAACCTGCGAAGAAAATCATGGACGGGTTGGCGGGTGATGTGGAGGAGGAGAAAGGTAGTGCAGACGGTGACATGGTGGAGAAAAATGCAGAGGAACAATATAAATCTACTCTGGTGGAGGTGGCGGTCTGCAGAGCGAAAAAATGAATGAAAAGCATGAAAAAAACACGAAAATGAACCAATTATAGGTAATGGAATGGAA
Source organism: Pinus albicaulis (assembly GCA_034641835.2). Classification (NCBI taxonomy): domain Eukaryota; kingdom Viridiplantae; phylum Streptophyta; class Pinopsida; order Pinales; family Pinaceae; genus Pinus; species Pinus albicaulis. The sequence continues at coordinate 1,459,183,689 of CM076577.1, read as the reverse complement.
GTATGTACGGAGGATGCACGTGGAGATGGCGTGGCAGGACCAGGGACAGTGGAAAAGTCAGCAGCGGGTGAACAAATCTGGACCGTCAATCGTGGCGGAGATCAACGGCGGAGGGCGACGGACAGTGGGCCAGAACCTATGCCATCGCCTGCGCAATTGGATTATCCATCGTGCATCTCCGAAGAGCAATAGCCGTCGGATAGCCCGCTCCAGATCGGACGGTCTACGGCAATTTCACTGGGCATCTGTGTCCGAACATTAATGCGTAATGGATGATGTTAACGAGTGGGGACAGCGGTTTCGGAAACGTACAAGAGGATAGGTGTCGGGCGCTGGGTGGACTCACTGGTCGTCGGGGAAAAACCGCCAGCCGCCCAAAGGCGGTGCGATGAAAACAACGTGGGTTTTTTGAATAGTGAAAGTGGGCGGGGAGCAATACGACGGGCGGACTCCGCACTGTCAGATCTGTACAGATCGATGGTCGAGGTCGCGCCCGACATGATTCGATTGCGGACCGTTAGATATGGCTCTTTAAACGGACGGAGGAGATGAACAGCAGGGGACCAAGGTGTACGGACACGAGGCTGTTGGGGAGCCCCCACGGTGAATGACAGCCATTAGATTAAACCTTCGCACATCCTGAGGAGTCAACTGCGGGGGGTACCATGGTTTGACCCTTCAGATAGAGAAAACCTCCGTAGGGGTAAGCGCTTTGGTCATGGCGCCGGGTTACATGGAGTGAAACAGGCGCGGGGCTGGAGGAGAAGGGGCTGAGGCCTATTATAAGGTTGGAAGTGGGTTTTAACCCATTTTCAATGTATTTTGAGTCCTAAGGAGGGTAACGATAGGGAGATGGAGGGGGAATTTGGGAAAACAGAGGGTAAGGGTAAGAATCAAAGGGGATTTTGGAGGGGCTTAGAGGGTTAATAGGGGAAAAATGATGGGAACAAAGGCACTTTGACAGAAGGAGGGAAAAAGGGGGAAAAAGGGACAATTTGCAGGGGTACAAGGGGTAAATGAAGGCTCTGAGGAAAAAAAAAACCAGCAGAGGGGACTTGTATAAGGCGAAGCATAGAGAGACCTCAAGGATGATGTGTCTTCAAGGGAGACGCATTCCTTGAAGGTCTCCAAAATGATATAGCCCCCAGCTTGCTTGTCAAGAATTTCATAGGGGGGCTAAAACCATGATCAGTAATTATCGCTTGGGGTACACCGAAACGAGCAATCATGTGATTAAACACGAAAGTAGCTATAGTTTTTCCATCTACCGCAAATGTAGGCATCACCTCGGCCCACTTGGTAAAATAATCTACTGCAAGAATAATATACCCATGCCCCCTAGCCGACTGAGGGTTACATGTAATGAAGTCAATGCCCCATTTTTCAAAATGACCAATAAAAATTATAGGGTGAAAAGGAGAAGGTGGTGCACGCATCTTTCAATCGAATATTTGACAATTATGGCATTTTCGGATCACAGAAATACAATCTTTAAATAAGGACAGCCAAAAATAAGCAACGCACAATATATTTTGGGCTGTGGCATACCTAGACATATGACCGCCACATGCTCCAGAGTGCCAGTCATTTAAAACCTTTTCAGCTTCTACATGGGTGATACAACGTCAAAAACAGAGTTCGCACCACGACGGTAGAGTGTGTCGCCAACAATATGATATTGTTGAGACTTGAAACGGATTTTACATCGTTGTGACCATGAAATTTTAGGCCGAAAAGATTGGGCCTGAAGATAAATGATTATAACTCCATACCAAGGATCAATGGTACTAATAAGAAACAAGGATTCGTCCGCGATTGGTTGTTCCGCCACAATTTCTGTATCAATACGTGGGAAGTCACACATAAGTTCAGCAAATATCAATGATTTATTTGATTTGGATTTTTCAAATTCCAAGTCAAAATCCTGTAGGATAACAATCCATTTGAAGTATTTTCCCCCTAGCAATTGTTTGGTCAAAATATACATCATAGGGTTACAATCAGAAATCACTGTTGTTTTTCATAAAAGTATGTAATGACAAAAACGTTGGACAACTTGAACGACTGCCAAGGCCAATTTTTCCACATGTGAATATTTGATTTCAGTCGGATGCAAATTACGACTAAGATAGTAAATCACATGTCCACCATGGAATTCATCTTCTTGAACTAGAACCATTCCTATCGTGGAATCGGAAGCGGCGAGGTACAAAAAGTAATCCTGGTTGTAATTGGGAGGATGCAGTAACGGTGTATGGGTCAACACGTATTTAAGAGCATCAAAATATCGATCAGTGATCTCATCCCAAAAGAAAGTAATATGTTGTTTCAACAACCTGGTAAAACCTTTCGTTAACTCGGTGTAGTTAGGAATGAATTGACATAAAAAGTTTTCTTTCCCTTCCAAACTTTGGAGTTGGCAAAGAGTAGAAGGAGGAGGTAAATTGATGATAGCCTCAACCTTCGATGGATCGACACGAATTCTTGCCTTTGAGACAATAAATCCCAACAATCATCCAAATTGTACACAAAAAATACATTTGTGAGGATTCAGACAAATCTTATAATGCCTACATCGTATAAAAATGGCTCATAAATGAGTGATACGATCTGTTCTACGCAAGGAATGAGCAGGAAAATCATCGAGGTAGGGTTGCACAATGTGTTTAATGTCATGAAATGCATAAGACATTGCCCTTTGAAAAGTGGTGCCAACATTCTTAAGTCTTAAAGGTAATTTGCAATAAGAAAAATTCCCCCATGGACAAATGAAAGTTGTTTTAGGTTGATCTATAGGGAGTATGTTGATTTGATTATAGCCAGAAAATCTATCCATGAACAAAAACATTTCACTTCCAGCACAATCGTCAATAATTTGATCGATATAAGGGGTTGGATAATTGTCTTTTGGAAAAGCTCGATTTATATCCCTATAATCAATACATACTCGTATTGTTCCTTGTTTTTTATTGATAGGAACGATATTAGATACCCAATCCATTAACGGAATCGGATAAATAAAACCTGCACAAAGTAATTTTTCAACTTCTGCTTTAATAGCGGCAGCTTTTCATGGATGTATCTGACGTAATCTCTGTCTGACATGTTTAGCATCTGGGTATGTATTAATTTCATGAACAACAATCGATGGATCAATTCCTGGAATTTCTTCATATGACCAAGCGAAAATGTCATGGAATTCCTGAAATAGGGCTTTCTATGCTTGGATTTAATTAGTCATACAAGAAGCACCTATATGAATGTTTTCAACAATTCCGAGTCTTACTGAAATGTCAATGGGAATCGTTGTAGAAATTTTTTCTAAATTCAATTTAGAATCGGAAGATGAGAGAGGATTCTGAGGTTCTTTGACGTAACCAGTAGTAAAAATGGAGGACAAATCATTCTCAAAATGATCGATATAAGGTAAAAACAAAGACCTATGATGCAGATATTCCCATGGTAATTCATCGACAGACAAGAATTCATGAATATGTTCATCAATATTGAATACTTGGTGACCAAGATCTGGAATTGATTTTGAATCTGAGCTCGATATTGAAATTGACTCCTCAGTGATCACATTCACTGGATCAGATTCAGCTGAAGGAGTATCAAAAAATGATTGTATTGCCTGATATGCTAACTCAAAAGGACTCAAAGGCATCGCGCCATCGAAAGAATCCAGTTCTGATTCTGAAGGTAATATCCAAGGATCATCAAAGGAAATAGTACTTGATGTAATCATATTGATATTAGCAATAGGAGGTTGTACGTTGGGAGCAGGCAGGGAAAAAATTCCCAGTAAAGCAGAATCTTTAATTAACCCTACCCCAACATCTTTATAAGGGATAGTCGATTTTCCGATATGATGGATGCTATTAGTAGAGGCTGGGTCAGATGAATAATATGAGAGCTGATCTATTTTAACGATCTTTCCTTTATGTGGAAACATGATGAGACGAAAGACCGATGATACAACAATAGTCATGGCATAAGACCAACTGTGACCCAGGAGAAGGTTGTAATCCAGAGGGGCATCAACCACTTCCAAATTCAGATTTACTATTTTTCCTTCGACCTCTATAGGTAGATCCTGTAAAATACCAAATGGATGGAAACCTCTTCCATAAAAAGCTTTGAGGATAGTCGAAAATTGGTTAATTGTCGGAGAACCAAGTGATTTCCAACATTTTAATGACATAATACATGTAGAAGCCCCTTCATCAACAACAGTACAAAAGCAACGTTTGTTTTTTACTATTACCGGAATTTGAAAAGCCATTTGATGGGGTAGGTGGGGTGTAAAATTCTCTAAATCGAAGATCATTAGGTTCGAATCCTAGAGGTCTACGGCTCCTATGGCTGACAATAGTAATTTTCTTTGGGCTGGACATGATTGCAGCACTTCCAAAGACGACATTGTTGAAGGGGAAATTGCCAAGTCTTCAACAATATTATAATTCTGAGTAGCTCTTGCATGTGGATTGAAAGCTGATTTATGAAGTACACCTTTAGCAGGCGGTTTTATTACTAAGTCAGGATTTTGTTTCTCAATCTGGAGAGGATCAGAAACTGAGGGAGATGTAGTTGATGCTAAATTAGAACTTTATGCTTCTTTGCCACCAAAAGGGTTTTTACTACCGTAATCTTGTGATCGTGTCGCAACCATTAAGATGTCTTCTAGCACATTTGAGGAAGATCCAATCATGTTACTATCTTGAGCAGGAAAGGGATCCTTCAAGACAGCGGGTATGGGCGAACCCTTAACAAATTTCAATACCTTGGCTCTATGCGGGCACTCTTTTGTAAAATGATCCTCATCACAGATCTGACAAGGATAACGAGGTTTTTTTTTATCGTCAGTTGGTTCAGTTTTATCTTTTTTATCTTTTGAAGATTTTGTGTTTTTATTCTTACCTTTCTTCTTACCACCAGTGTTAGGTTTGGCTGTAGATGATTCTACAACATGAATATCGGCAGAAGTTTCAACGGAAGAATCTCCTTTCGGTGAATCAGGTAAAGTTATAATGGAAGATTTCTTCTTACTCTTACCAGTGCTAATAGAACCAATTACACCATCAGCGGCATGAGAGCCGGAAGGAGTTGTAGTTAATTGACCAGGGCTTGGTAAATTAGGGATTTTTTCATACAGAGTACCTGACTGTGTATATACAAGGTCAAGGTACTGAGGTTGAGAAATGACTTGCTCTTCTGTAACAATACCTCCTTTGGCCACATCTTCAGTAATCTTGGGCAATAATGATTTGATAAACCATTCAGCCAAAATTTGATCTAGAATAAAGACTTTAACTAAACACCTCCTATGTCTCCATTCATGAATGTGATCAGATATGTATGTAGACGTAGATTGTTTTAATGAGGTCAACAATTTCGTACCATTGTCGTATCTGACAGGTAACTGAAAATAGGTTAATAAAGCAATAGCTAGTGCATTAAATTTATTAAATGAGCCTCATGGTAACTCAATGTACCATTTTGCAGCTAGACCAATGAGATTTCTCTAAAAAAAGACGCAATTGAATCGAATCATAGATTAGTGAATTGGATGCACACTAGAGGTAATAAGTCATAATGTGATTAGATGGATCTTCTCCTGACTTACCTTCAAACTTTGGAATATCATTGGGCAACTTATTAGGCATCGGCGACCAATACGGAAGATAAAAGATGGGATCATTCATAAGGCGCAATAGATCAGGTAAATCTAAAGTTGCTATAAACGGTAACCGATGGCTACGGTCTTGATAACCTTGTGTGATAAAACTTGTTCCAGGAGGAGGCTATCCAGGATATCCTGGAATTGGATGTGCATTGGGAATCATGAAACCTCCTGGATAACCAAGATTAACCAGACCATACTGGGGTTGTTGAGGTACTTGATAAGTATACTTAGGATACAGTTGATACTGATATACTGGGTTTTGTATAACCTGTCCAAATTGATACTGCCTTTGGTACGGTTGACAAGTAAATTGTGGTTGATTATTGATAATTGTATTCGTACCAGATTGTCTTGTAGGCATCTGGGTCGTAGTCTGAATTGTAGGCCCTGACTGTGGCACAGATACTTGAGGAATTTGTACTCATACAGGGATAGTATAAACACGATCTACAGATACTCCAAAAATAGGTGTGGTAGGTTGAACAGAAGTTGCAGCAGCAGTAGAAGTTTGAGGTGGAGTTCTAGGTGTACTAGGCCCAGGTTGTTGAATAGAACCAAGTGCAGAGACTTCAGTGGTAGGCTGGACAGGTTGCTGGGTTTTACCAGAACCTATGGGCTTTCCGGGTTGATTAGGTAACTGCACATTGGGTTGCAAAGTTTGTTGAATTTGAGATGGATCCCACACCATATTCATTCCGGGGTATTGACCCATATAAGGTTGTACATATGAAGGACCATAACCAGGTTGAGCGTAAGTTTGATAATTAAATGACAAATTTCCAGCTCCTTGTAACAATGGTTGACCTGAAGGAGGTTGAAAAAGTTGAGCTGGGTACTGACCTTGAGGTTGATAACCTTGAGGCATGTACTGAATCTGGGGTTGATATTGACCTTGAGGAATAAACTGACTCTGGGATTGATATTTACCTTGGGGTATGTACTGTCCCTGAGGTTGATATTGACCTTGAGGTATGTATTGTCCTTGAGGTTGTTCCCCAGGCAAGAAATATTGTCCTACAGTTTGACCTGGTAAAAAATTACCCTGAGGTTGCCCTCCGGGCGATAATTGAATACCTTGAGGTTGCCCCCCAGGTGGTAACTGACTTCCTTGAGGTTTCCCCCCAGGTGGTAACTGACTTGCTTGAGGTTGCCCCCCAGGCGGTAACTGACTTCCTCGAGGTTGAGAATTTGGAATATTGCGAGACATCATAAAAATTTGTTCTGTGTTCAACATTTTAGTGTTTTTTCCATTTATACCAGATGATAACACTTATTCAATTAGTTGAGGAGTTTCTCCTGAGAAGGTAACAGAGAGCGACTGGTATCCCAGAGGAACAGACGAACCACCATATAAAAATGTTTCTGGAGATTGAGAAAACATAGATAACTCACCCGACATAGCTAATGAAGGTTGATAACCTCTTAGTGTAGGGTAAAAAGGAATTTGGGGTGGTGAATAAGTAAGTGCGTTTTGTAAAAAAATTGTCAATGATAAATACCAAGCATCAGTTCTAAAAGGACTGTAGAATATTGATCAATGCTCCCTAAGATTCAAAGTTTCTTGGTTTTCGGGAAGAACTACGTCTTCGTCTGGACCAACAAGTTCTTCAATACATATGAGATCAGAAGGAAGGTTTTCAGTAATGCGATGTCTTACCCTAGGTGAATTAGGATCACTAGAATTTTGAGTAACAAATCCTGAAGATGGTTCTAACAGAGCAGGTTCAGTTTCGGGCTCAAAAATTTTAGGTTCTTCAGCTAATTGACTGGTTGGAGAAGCAATGTCAGTGACTTCGGAAATTGAAATTGGCTCTTGAATATATTCTGCTATTTGTGATTGTTAATTAGGTTGAGTAATTATGGATGATTCTCCCGGTTCTGTTGATCTAATTCTGCTGACACTATGTGGTACCAGAGCTCGCAGCCCTTCAAGTTGGCTTGGTGTATACTTAGGGGGTTTCCCCTGGACTCTACGCGATTGTCTTGGTAATTTAGCCACGATTAAAAAATATTAATCACGTGCAATCAAAGAATATTTCAATGAAAAATCCTAAAGTCGCTAAGGAAACAAACAAATGAATCACACGCTTAAAAATCTAGGAGATCAAACCACACACAAACAGTAAATTCCCACACTAAAAACACTAGTTGGTGATGAAATCCAACATCGTAGTATTTTAATGTAGAAATGGCAGTTGGAATGGTTACCCCGACAACCTGCTTAATGAAACATACCAGTGCAAGTTTCTCCACTTAAACCATCTCAAGTGAAGATAAACCTCCGGAGAGTCCAAGTGAGTCTAGTCGACGTCTGCTCCAGGTACAGTGGGATCTTTCCTTCACCGTCACCTTAGGAAAAAATCATAAAGTTTATGGCCACTAAGGTTACCAACATGAACTAATATACCTGGGGGAATAGTCTACGATCCGACATACGCGCAAGGGCAGAGTAACAAAGCTCAATCCCCTTGAAGGCTCCTTGACATAATCCAAGGTATACCGAAAAGTGACCCCAGGCTCCTCGACAATGGTCTATCCGAGGTTTATTGTTGTTAATATGCGCACATCTTCTATCGTTCCCAATGAGATAAAATTGATTATCCCATTGGTTCAGATATGACCTCGTCCTTGACTCCTTTAAGAGGAGCTTCCCATAGCATACAAGCGACTATTGAATTTTTCCTACCACAAGATCGACTACTTGTTTGTTTTAATTGTCTTGGAGATTTGATTACTCCCTACCCAAGACACTAGCCTAAGCTATGCTGGTGGAAAAGAGCCCTAGAAATATAAAAATTACTAGATTGATTTTAATTTAAGCGTTGCTTTTAATAGGTTGTTTCTTAGGACAATAGGTGCGAAAGTGAAACTGATGATATGTAGTGACCCGACTCAAAACACACTGAAAATGAATCTATTATGAGAAACAATTCCTTTCCTTTCAATGAATTCTATCTAAAAGAAAGAGTTGAGAAATGCAATTTTTTAAAACAATTATTTCCTTCAAACAAGAAAAAATGAAAAGAAATCTATTTTCATGAGAACTCAAAATGATCAATTGCTCAAAAATAAATCCCTTTTTCATTCAAGATCGAAACTACAAACAAAATTTTCTCCAAAAGAACACTACAGTTTCTAGAAATAACACTCAAAATTAAAAAACACTAATTTTGAGATTTAAAAATTCTAAAGACTAAATCTGAATTAAAACTTTAAATATTTTGAGGATGTTTTGCTTAGCTTGTTATCTAACTAAGAAATTCTTTGCTTAGATCAGCAAGAACTCAAAAAACATCCAATTATGGTTTTTTAAGTGAAATTCCAAAATTATCAATAAAAGTTTTTTAAATATTTGCAAATGAGAAAATGGGATCTAAATCTCATAAAACAATTTCTGCTATGAAGTCAAACTCAGCAAGAAAGCATGGAAATACCAGTGATCTAAAGGTATACCAAGGCTTCTAATCTTTGAGTGGGATAAAGACAAAGCAAAAATCACTATAACATGCAGATCTTTCAAAAAACCATTCAAAACTTAAAAATGTTGAAATAAACTCTCAACCAAAGCTTTCTGACAGAAAATACAAGTCTGGGTATACACTGAGAATCTAACAAACTAATCCAGAAAAGAGAATTTTAAGGTTTTCTAAAAAATTTCACAGGGTCTGCAGGTTTCAGTGTAAACAGGTGTGGTCCCGCACTGATTATACAAGAAAAAAGCGGAGATGCCCGCATTGTTGCTAAAAGAAAAGTGCGGATACTAGAAAACTAGAAGAAAAATAAAAAACTCTAAGACATTTGTCAGGGATTCTACAGGGATAAACTACCTAAGCCAGTATAAACTAATCAAAATTAGAAAAAATAAATTCACAAGTAAAAAATAAAATAAATCAAAGTTCAAGATCCATTCCCCAGTGGACTCACCATTTTGTTGGACGGATAAATCGTTCTTGCTAACAAGACAGATCTCCCTAGTGTCCTATGGACAGCTAGCAACAAATAGACAAACAAAAAATATTTTCTCTAGATAATATTCGATTCAAAATTAGCTATAACAGAGGTTTTTAAGACCTACCTGTAGTCTAGCACTGTTCATAATGATCTTCTTTCCAATTTCTTGAAAGAGTCGTCTTCAAAGATCTGCAATCACAAACATGGAAAAAATCAATAGCACCTACATAGTATAAACTAATTCACGAATCATATATCTATCAAGATGATCAAGGAATTCAAGAAACAAGCTAATTAATTAAATAATTCATTGATAAATCATGACAAACAAGCTACTTAATTAAAGAACTCATTGAGAAAACAGGATCCATTCGTATTATCTTTGATGAATAAAAAGCCTTACAACCGTATCCGCCTTGATATCGTACAGGTCTTTCTAGGGTTCGGAATAGGTGTTTCCTCTACTCTGACAAGCCTTGCACTCTCTCATCTAAAATGCACATGGGTGTGTAATCATTCCCACATAATGATCAGTTAAGAGAGCCTGAGTTTCTACAGCATTTCTCCTCAAAAATTCTCCAAGTCTAACTCCCGTTAAGGTTGCACTATGGCTTCAATTTATTGGAAAAGAGAAGAGGTTGCAGCTCCACATAAGAGGGGATAGAATCCTCTTTTTAAGGGATTGAGCTCCATAAACCAAGGGGTAGGCTCCCATAATGGAGGAATGAATGTATATGATAGGAGCGAACCTTCGACCAGATAATTGCTTCCAGAAGCTTCCAGATTTAACTGTTGGGCTTCTAAATGTTACTTTCCACCTTCATTTTACCTTTAACAGGGGTCTGCACCTTTAATGAAGAAAAAGTGTGTTTAGCTCTGCATGATTTAGAAAAAATAGGTGCGGCACCACAGGCAATGCTAAGAGAAAGTGTGGTACAAGTGTTTTTAAGACTTTTATGAGCTTTTCTCTCAATTTCAAGGCTTGATTTTAGGAACTTTGATGTTGTAGACTTCTAAGGGAGTAATCATGAACCCATATAAACACTAAAACGTCATGGTGAAAAATTTCAGTGTAATAATGTGGCAACATATGAATGTGAATATATTCCCCCCCTCAACTGATGGTTTTGGAAATTTGACAAAATGACGAAAGGAAGTGAAGTTTTTCCAAAAATTATCATTCTAACTTTTCAAGGAATTAAATGGTTAAAAGTTAGAAAATATCATACCTTAACTTACCCATTCAAAAATGGATGAGAGTTGTGCATGTGTGGCTACAAAATTCTGTTCATATTCTTCTTTACTTGGTTGTGAAAATGGTGGATGAAATCGAAAAAGTGAATCTTTTATTGTTGTTGCATCTACTGCTAAATCTGCTGCTAGATCTTCTGCTGAATGTTCGGAATCTGTTGCTAAATGCAGCTGAAAATGTATAAGGCTTGGAAGGTATACAAAATTCATAATTTACACTTCCCCTTACAACCAAATTATTGACAAGTAATTCTTCACATGAGAAGTTGTTGTGCTGATGAGATACATTTTGGGGAGAAAGTTGCAAGAATTCAAGAAACTTTGAAGAGGATTCCTTTGAAATGTTTATCTCTCCAAATGGTTGTTGAGTAAGTGGATACCTATGTTTCACCTTTTGTTTCAGTTTTGTTACGTATAATCATAAAGATATCTTACTCTCCAGGTCAATCATATAACCAATCTGATTCAGAATACATTTCTGTATGTGAAGGTTGACCCTATTAAAATTTGTGAATGAACTGTTTGTTATTTCAAGGTCTCTAGTTGATGACACACTACCTGATTTGAATCTACTGTCTAATTGTCTATACTTGAGAGAAAACATGTTATTACTCTAACTAAAAATAAAGTAGCATATTTCTTAGGCTCTAGATATTTTAGAACTCTAATTGATTACAAAGGGAGACAAGGCACGAAGAAAATCATATGGGAATTTCAAGGCTCTAATAATTTAGGACAATAATAGAAAAAAAAGGGTCGGGAAAGCACCAAGAAAAGAAACATAGACTCACATATTTTAAGTTCCTTCTTTCTCATCAGTGTCAGAATCAGCCATCCAACACATAATCGATTGGTAGTGTATTAACATTGTTATTCACAATACAGTTTTTCATGAGTTTTTCCTTTGTTTTTATTTTGATTGTAAACACTTATGTAGGGTTCACTGTTGATTTGAGATCCTCAATATTTATTCTGGTGTTTTCTATAAGGTTTTCTAAAAATGGATTTAGAACCAATGTAAACTGTCCATAGAAATTCTCCAAGATACCTGGACCCTTCCAAAGAAATATATTTTTTCATTACTGTCAATGTCTATGTGTCCTTAATTTTTCTACCCAAGTTGTTTTATGTTTTCTTAGTTCCCTGGCAAATGCATTGACATTTGGCTTTGCAAGGCCTCTTTTTCCTTTACGTATCAACTTTGCATTCCATGACTTTCTGCTTCAAAAAGGGCAATATACACAGATATAAATAGCCTACAGGTGTTCTCTTGTAAGAATTGAGTTTTTGATATTTACTTAGGCCTCACTTTTCAATAGTGTAGTATTGAATATGGGAAGTGAACGTGAAAAAATATATTTAAAATTCAATGCTTTGCATGAAAGTAGAATTATTTGCTTCAATAGCCTTTAATATTTCTACAGGAAGGTATTCATTCCATTTTATTTGCATGTTAAAGTTAGGACAAGTATTCTTCCAATAAGTAGTGCCTTTTTTCCAATGAGGATTCCAAATTTTTAAGTTTAGAAGCCTTGTTATTTCTCCTCCTCTTGATGTGATAACTTGAAAACTTTTGACTAAAAGGAGGAAGCCATGGATTCTATCACCAAAATATGAATTTTTGATTTCTTTGGCTCTCCTTCCCTACTGAATGTCTATGACCAATGAGGAGTCTCCAAAAAAACATGTACCTTTAGAGTTTAATCCTTTTGATAACACCACTTACATGCCTATTATAAGTCCCCTAAAATCTTCGTCATTGTTGGTGGATGAACCTAGGCCAATATGGAAAAGGATTGGGAAGTATAACTTACGAGCTTTAGATTGTCTAGCCAAACCATTAATTGGTGTTGTATATATTCTATCAACCTATGATGCAATTGATATTTGTGGTCTAACTTTTAAAGACTCTTAACTATGAGCATTGAGAAGCTTATCAATCCCTTTGGCAAGCTAAAAACATTGATACCATCTATGTCACATGGTTCACCGAAATTCAAACTTATAGCTTGGGTGAAGTTTTTTGTGTGTAGATTAGGGAAGTATTCCATATCATTTAGTAAGAGTTGTCTTAAAGAGTGGGATTTGTGCCAAGGTGACATTTGGCACTTATCCCATATGGTACCGCCTTACTGCCTCAAGAAGACATTGTCAAGACTGCTAAATTGGTGGTAATGGTGAGTAGTACACACTTTGCGTTTGAATTTTAGCAAAGCAAGTTTCAAGCTAGGGTGAATTTTGTTTCAGCATCAATTTAGGAAAACTAAATTACTTTAATAAGTTGTTATTCATGTCAAAAATTCTTGATTAACACAAGCCATGGAAATATGGAGAATATCAAGCAAGTATATCATTAGCTAGGGAAACTAAATGACTTTAATCAAATGTTTTTAGTCAAAAATTTATTGATAAAGTAGCAAAATGGCACAAAGTTGTTAAGAGTGTTCCTCTCATATTGTGGAAACAAGTGGATTTCACATATAAAACACTATGATACTAGTAGAATCTATTATCACCAGTCACCACATATGGCATGAGTTTCCACTGGTGATTTTTGATACAATGGATTGGTTGCAGTATGATATAGATGGATTTTTCGCTTGATTGTGGTTACACACACCTTCATTCCTTTTTTGGATATGATGCTCACGCTTGATGGTGTTGTACAACATCATGGTCAAGGGGAATGTAATATTCCCAATTAGCATTTAGCCTCAGAATCCCAATTTGATGTTGCTGGCGGTTTTGGGGATAAGAGGGAGTTTTTCACCTTGTATTTTCCTTTGAAACCCCTTGACTTGAACACAAAGTCTTTTGTTAGAATTTTTTTAAGGCCATTTGCAAGCAAATTTTCGGGGTTTTAAGGAGAATTTCAAGTGATTTAATAGGCTAGTTGTAATATTTTGGCCTTAAGGTGATTTTCAGCTAGCAAAAGATTCATTCAACTAACAGTTCTTATTATCTTAAAGTTATTTATCTTAGGATATTTTATTCAAGTGCTTGGATGTCTTGGGAGTGCCATGGAGCCGTCTAGAACCAACATTTAACCATTTGAAGGCATTTAGAATGGGTTTTGATGGGTATAACAGGAAAAATAGAGGCTACAGATCATGGTTGTGGTGCGTAGTAGCTAACAGTGAGGTGATTAGGCTTGTATTAACACAGAGATTCACATTCAAAATCTCTTGAGCGGGTGTAGATGAGGCCAGGTGCAACTCCTGATTAGTTTTGATGGAATAGTGATGTCCCTCATAGCATGGCCACTTGGCTAAAAAACAGCTATAAGTTACTATAATCAGAATGTCCAAAGAAAATTGGGACTACATTTTGATACATAATATTTCACATTTCTTTTTTCCCTCAAATTCCCATCTTTGAATTTCTAGGTCAGTTTGGTTAAGGCTTGAAATTTGCTTCAAAACCATTATAAAAAATATTAGACACCGTTGGAAATTTCGGATAAATTTAGAGGGTTCTTGGGTAAGATGTGAATGATATAATGATAATTACTATGGGGGTATAAACCAGCTTGTATACTATGTGGCTGCAATTTCTAACAACAATCTAGTTGTTTGTCCCAATAAGACATTTGAAATCATGACATAGAGATTCAAAAAAAAAAAAGGAAAGAGGCATGCAACAAAGATTGGGAGAGGCCTTGGAAATTTAGCCTCATGAGAAGAGCTAAATGAAGTTGCATTCTCCATAAAAGGAACAACACACAAAAACAGGATGGTTTCCCAGTGGTTCTCTTCTAAAAAATACGACAACATAAAAAATATTTTTTGTGAGATAAAAAAAATCAAGGTAGTCTGGTAAAATATTTAAAGGCTACTCTCCTCATTCTCATTCTAAAAAATATCATGTTGGTAACTTTGTATCTTTCTGACCAATCTAGTTGTGAAACTCTGTTGACGGAATCATAGTCAAAGTCATTACTACCAGACTTTGGCCTCTATTGAACGTTCTCATATCAAAAGATCAAGGATGGATGTACATGGAAGCCAAATTTATGAAATAGTGCAGGAAAACATACATAGACAAAGAAAGGCACACAGCTATGTCAATGAAAATAGACCTAGCAAATAATTTCCACTCTAATCACTTTCTGGAGTTGAAAGATAGAATTATGATCCAACCTCCATACACAAGGACTAGATACATGACCTTGGTTTCAAGTTGGCTCTCAAAGACTCTGGATTGATGCAAATCACCACATCCTACAGCAAAACAAGATTTGCCACTTATGCCATTGACATAGCATCCCATCTTTCAATGCCCAATCTCAAGAGATAGATTCACCTATTCATAAATTGGCAAGCTCCCTTTCCAATTTTTTCTACTACCCTAATGAAAGAAAAATATATTCACACATTCATGTCTTGGGATGCTCCCTTTCCACCTTTTCTACAACACTGACAAAGGATGCCTTTCTCTCCTCAAAAGGGAATTATTCAGACACAAAAATCAATGTGTACTTGTATCAACCTAACCACATGCCCTCAAGAGGATCACTTCATACTTCTCAGTTGTTGCATCTATCTGGGGCAGCAAGAAACAATCAAAGATCTATCATTCTTCAAATTCCACCCTAAACAGAAGCCCTAAAGAGAAACACCTCATACTTCTAGATTGTCCCACCTAACTGGGGAAAGAAGTGACAAGGAAAGATTTATGATTTTTCAAATTCTAGATGGATGTGAACACTTTGTAATGCACTTAAAAGAAAAAATTTTAATTTTTTGAATTCTAGATGGATGCAATCACTTTGTAATGCCAAGTTGAGAACCTTCCTCTACTTGTAATATCCTCTATCAGGGACAAACTTCACACCTCTACCTTATATCAACATTGACGAAGTTAGAAATCCCATTAGCCCATCATATTTATCTGTCAAGTTTGAAGCATAAGGCAAAAGACTAGACATTGTTATTATACAATAAGTTGAAACGTAAACTGAACTACAAGACAAGGATATTTATCCTCAGTGGGGAAGATGAACCCAATTCTACCAATCCTATCAGATATCCCTCTATCAAAGCAACATTCTAATGCAAACATCTCAAGTAATAGACAAACTAGTCTATGATTTTACCCGTCCACCAGTTGGTGCACAAAGCACCTTAGATTCATGTTGGAAGGCAAAAGAGTAGTAAAAAGGCAGAGAGAATGGTAGGTAGATGGTGGTATTTGTCTGATTTTTCTTAATACCTCTTAAGGGAAACATATTCTATCAGCCTATGATGCAATTGATATTTGTGGTCTAACTTTTAAACACTCTTAACTATGAGCATTGAGAAGCTTAGCAATCCCTTTGGCAAGCTAAAAACATTGATACCATCTATGTCACATGGTTCACCGAAATTCAAACTTGAGGTTTAAAATTCAACGAACCTAAAGAAAATTCTTATTTTTTATTAGGTTCTTCAAACCTCATGACTGAACCTCAAGTTGAATTCAAGTTGAATTTGAACTTGAAGGAAAAATTGGGTTTTTTATCAATTTTCCCATTTTTTATAAATAATAAAGTAAATTTTTGGTAACCCTATATCCCTTGACTTGAATCCTTTTTGCACTTTTTTGTTCACTCTTCACTCAACCAACTTGTCTCCATTGCCCATGTCATTGACCCTCTTTCCATTGCCGTTGAGCCTCTTTCAAGGTCATTAGAAGCATATTTGAATTTTGATACAGAAAATAGAACATCTCCATGATAATAATATTGGAGCAAAGTTCTATGAAATTAACCATATGGAAAGACAAAGAATCCTTGTGATAAGAAATACCATCAAGCCTGACATCCATCTGATAGAGTTCACTCAAATATTTTGTCAAACACTTTGGTGACAGACTCAAACAAAACTCAAATTCAGATTTATAAGGCATATCTAAAGTAGATGCATGTATCTTGTTTTCCTTATTTTTTTAGGTCACAAAGAATAGCTTTAATATCCATATATGAGCTTGTAACTAACATGCTATGACAAGAAGTGAACACTACTACATGTGTAGCAATTAAGTCAAGAGTTTCTTCAAACATGTTGCATGCGACAAAACTATATCAAATAAACGGTAGTAGCAAATGAAGGAGTTATACATCAACCCATAAAAAATGTATTTATAGACCAAAAAATAATTATTTAAAAGCATACCCTACTTTCCAATGTGAATACAAGTCAAAAACATTCAACTTAAGTAAGGTTGTGGAAAAAAACAAAGAAATCTTGTTAGAGGCATTTAGACAAACAATTAGTGAGCAACCTCATTAATTTCAAAGGCTTGTGTTACAACCACCCAATGAATGGTCTCAAATGTAATATTTACGTTGTGAAGCCTTACGAAATAGTCCTCCATACAAATATGTGGCTTAGGATATTTGTAACTCTAAATCTAACCAACAAACTTGCATGCAACTGAAAGGTGGTTAGGAATTGTCTTGGGAAACATCAAACCCTCTTAATATATTTACATATTTCAAGGGCCAAACTTACACCCATTTCCTACCAAATTTAGAGTTAAAAGGTTAAAATTATGGCAGAAGAAAATTCATATATGTGCCTTGTTTTGTGTCTTGGGTGCATGTAGTATAAGGTGTGAAAATAAGGGAATTGTTGTACTAAAATGAAGGTGCTCTAGATGTACCTCTCAAGCTAAAAACAATTTGATTTATAGATCTCTAAATACCTCAGAAAATATCACCAACAATCATTATAAAATAGACATGAAATGCAAGACATAAAAGATAATAAAAATAACTAAATAAGAACATGAACTGATTATGCGAGGAGTACATGTGATGCAGGAGCATCAAAGCTAAACTTTTATTATTCCTTTATGTAATTTAGGGGGTGAGATATTTTAATTATTTATTTAACTATTTTTCTCATTTTTAATTAATTAAGAGAGAAAATATAAATGTGAGGATTATTGTAAATATTCCTTAAATAATTAAGGATATGAGTGGAGTTCAATTAGGTAGATAATCTAGGGATGAGGAATTCCATAAATGGAACTTAGTTGAGTCCAAAAAAGATAAATCTAATTTAGATTTTAAGTTGATATTTGTGTGGAGGAAATTATGGAATGGAATAAATTATATTTATGTATAAATATGTAGCTTGTGAGGGTGAGAAGGGACAAGCGAGGAAGTGAGGAAGTGAGGAATACAGAGAGTAAGAGAAATGGTTTGAAGGGTCGAGAGCCAAGAGGCTGCCCATTGTAATATTTGGCCAAAGAGTTTTTATGTTTTATATCAGTATTTTATTTGTATGGCTCTCTTTCCTTCATATGTATTTTTGAGCTGAACATATTTGTGGTTTTAACGAAGAATTTTAATTTGACAGAAGTAGATGAGGTTTTTATATGCTAGGATCTTATTTAACTCAATATCCTGGAATCATTTGGTATCAGATCCGTATAAAATATGTTGTGGTAGAAAATACATTCATAAGCCTGCGTGACGGTAGAATATGCGAGAGGTGTGTTCGAGTATGAACATGATTAGCAATTTGGCAATGTCGTAATATAAGGTGTTTTCATGTTAAAGGCTCAACAAAGTATGTACACAAAGCTTGTGAAGACAACCTGAAGTGCCTTGATGTGGAATATATTGATTTTTACTACCAGCACCGTGTGGCTACTACAGTTCCAATAAAAGAAACCATGGAAGAACTGAAGAAGCTTATGAAAGAAGGAAAATTCAAATATATTGGGCTCTCTGAAGCTAGTGTGGACGCCATTAGATGAGTTAAGGCTATACATCCCATTACAGTTGTTCAATTAGAATGGTGTTTATGTACCCGTGATGTGGAGGATGGTATCATTTCTACTTGCAAAGATAAACTCTTGTGTATCCACGGTGAGTGCAAATCGAGTGAGTGAGAGAGTGCAGGCCTGAAGATGCATTGGAGGCAAGAAAGAAGGCATGTGGTTTGGGTGAGCGATTTTAAGTTATGGAATCTACGTGAAGATCAAACGTATTGTGTGAAGGCAACATCAAGCATTGGACGCAGGCATCAATATCACAGGTAACGTGTTATATAACTATGAGAAGTGTGCGGCATATGATATCATAGTTCATATGACATCACTGGTATGCGTAATAAAATATCACAGCAGCAGCAATGGGTGAACGGCGCCACATGATATCACGATTATGATATGAGAAATGGATCCATGGTACATGGTAAGTAGTATCTGTAGGTAACACAGGTTCTTGTGGTATGCTATAAGCAGAATGCGGTTTAAAATTCTGTGGAGGCTACGTGGACATTTCCACAAATCCGTGAAGGCTGCGTAAGCTCTAACATCAACAGTGTATTCCTATCACCGTTGACATCATAGTGTTTATTTATGTTGCTTGATGGCGGTGTAATAATTTGTGCGAACCGTGGGCTCAACCAAAAAGACAGCGTTTATTTTTTTTTGGATTCCACATTTGAAATGCACGAATTTTGATTCCCATGGTTGTATATATAACAATGATCCACTAATTTGGTGGAAATGAATGTTAGAGTGGTGAAATTGCAAGTTAGATGCAGCAAGAGCGTTAGATGCTTAGAAATCGTTCTGCTTGAACTAGAGCAGTGGAAAAGTGTCTCTCATATTTGTACCACTTAGGGTGAATGCAATGGAACACTTATAGAAGATCCAGCATCAATTGTGACAGGGCATAGCTTGAAGTGCGTATTGAGAAGCCTCGCTTTTCATAAATTCAACCATATATCTTGATGGTCCACCAGTTCCTATGCAAGTCCCCATATTATTGAAGTTTGCTAGGGATCGTTTGTTATATGCGTGTAAGTGATACATTGTCAAATCTAAAAATCGAGTGGAGAAAGGAAGAAATTGGTTGACGAAATAATCAAATCGACAACTATGAGCATAACTTCGGTGGAAGAAAGTGCTAGTCAAGAAGCAAAGTCGACTGAAGTAGTCCCCATTGAAGGGAAGGCCGAGGGCGAAGGTAAGGTTGAAGAATAAATGAAGGGTATGGAAAATTAATGAATAAAATGTCTGTATGGATCATTTGGGGATGTTAGTGTCGATGCACAAAACTTATATGACAGTGTGGTAAGAAACTATTAAGGGATGTGGTAAGTGGATGAGACCCATAGTTTCAAATTAGATGTTTTGATGTGTTTGGTTGTGATATTTTGAGATATTTTTGGAGATCTTCCTTGTAACCAGTCAATGGGTTGAGAGTAGGTTTCACTCGGACAAATTAGAAGGGTGTGGAAAATTGGAAAGGTATGTTAAGTAAATTGTGGGGCGAGCATATTATATGTTGACATTTTTTTTTTGGTTTAACCAAAATCGAATTTATAGATAAGTATTTATGCGGGAATATTTATAGATATGTCAACATGCTCTTCAAAAATTAAAGTGAAAATGTTCCAAATGCGGAGGTATAAATGAATGGAAAATAAATGGAAAAGGAGGATGCGCTATCCCAGGTGATATGAAGAGAAACATGCATTTTATATGAGATAGTTTATTATGCATAGTGTGAGTTCTTCGTAGTTTTGGTTAAGTCATTTTGGACCAAAGCTTGTAGTTAGAAAAAGAAGAATTCTTTTGATTTGTGTTTAAGGTTGAAAACACAAACAAACAAATTGCTTAATGTTGTAAGATATTTTTTTTTACCATCATGTGGTGGCATCTAAGAGGTGATATTCAGGATGGACACAATGAACAGGCTGTACATCAAAGAGGTTGAAATATGAATAGCTTGTTCTCTGTACACAGATGAAGAAATGTGAGTTGATGTTGTATGGTGCATGAAAGCGCAGGAAAAATGTTTGCATTAAAATGACGAGCTTATGGTATGAAGGGCATGCGAATGTTAATAGTGACAAAGACGGCACAAAAGAATGGAATCCAGAGAATTGATATTGTGAAGAGAAGGTTTGTTAATAACCTTAACAGGAGCATAAGGTATGATACATCATTTCGAGAAGGTATTTTGAATTTTGAAATTGAATGGTTTATTTATTTTTACCATAAAATAAATCTTGGGAAAGTGAAATGCATTTCAGATTAAAGACTTTAACATCATGTGAAATGATAATGGGAAACTGATGATCTTTCATAAGAATGACGTATGGAAGAGAGCGAATATTTTATATCCTAAAAATTTATTAGGGGTGTATGTTGTTGGAGGATGGTATAACTTGAATTAAGTCAAAATATCCACTAGCATAATTATGGGGTCAAGCCTTGAAGTCAAAATGAAGAATTGGTGTAGTCGAATGAAGTTTGGATAGTTTGAGTTAAGATTGAGTATTTTCATCCAAGATGAAGAATTGGTGTAAGTATAAAGTCAAAGAGTCATAAACTAAGTAAAAAAAGTCTAAATGTAATGGGGTGCATGATCGGCAGAGCCCGACATCCAAAGAATTGGTCATTGTAACACATGAGTTACTAAAGTGTTGTTTGTAGCAAAGTGAAGCAAGAGGGTTGCCAGAGATTGATTCCAAGACAGAGAACTGAAAGAGGTCAAGCGTAGGAAGAAAGCTCGCATTTTTGAATGGCAAGTGGAAAGACTTGCTGAAAAGGGGATTCGAATGAAATCCACACGTGAACAAAAGTTCACAAAGGAGGAGGAGATTATTTTTGATAGTCATTTCATAAGATCTGATGAAGACCACAGCAGAAGGAAGAAGAAGGAAAATGCCAAGGTAAGTGGCATATGTGAACAGTTGACAGATGAAGAATATGAGCGGGAAAAGGCTGAGATAACAGTTCACCTTGAATTTTTGATGGAGTTATTGCAGAGAAATATGGACACATGGTTGGACCATGAGAAAGAAGGTAAAGTGGCAAAGACTACACGCAAAGAGGGAAAAGTAGGTAAAAATACAGTTGGCAGAAGAGCTGAGGAAGCTCGAGTGGATGATGAGGTGTGAAGAACTCAGAGAGGCTGAGTTAAAAATGGATGTTTCCATTTGTGGCCCAGAACAGGGTGAAATTCTAGGTGAAGAGATAAATGAGGAAGATCTCATGAACTATTGGGATAGTTCAAAAGAGTCTGAAGATGTGTTGGCAAGAGAAGCATATGAGGCTATGAAGCCTTGCATTTTTAAATCTCACATTTTATGTATGTTTGCAGGATGTGCGAAATATGGTGGACAATCTGATGAAACTATCACAGAGATGAAGGAAACTCTTGAGATGAAGTTTGATGGAGAATTCCTTTCAGAGGAGGAAGGTACTGATTTGTTACAGCATGAAGAAATCATAAATGAATTCTTGGTTGGGGTAAGACAGTCAGTTGAAGTTTTTATGGAGTAGGAGCATAAAGGAAATGTCGAAGAGATATTCCAAGGAGGTAAAAAAATGTATTTGTTTAGTGAATTTGCTGACAGAATTTTACAATGTAATGATGTTGAAACTAGGACAACTCAGAAAGATTACCAAAAGAAGAATGAAGTTGGGAATGAAGGTTGTGATGAAGTGCTGGAAAGATTTCATATGCAAATCGAGTTCTTGGAACGATGGCTTAAGGAACCTGAGGGAGAAGTAAAGATTGCAGAACCATATCTAGAAGAAATTGCAGTTACTATGCATGATAGGGATGAAATGTTTTTAACATTTATGGTGTTAAATGAATGTTATAAATTTTCAAATAATGATGTAACTGTAGGTACAGAAAATGACATTAACAGATATGATGTCGAAATCAGAGAAATTGAGCAGAAATTATTTGGCATTGGGATGGAAGATCAAAAACAACAAGAAAGTTATGTTCGTAGAGACATAAAGGAGACATAAATATTGATCCAGTAGGATAAAGATGAAAGCAGCCAGCGGTTCAAAACAGAACCTATTGAAATCCAGAAAGTCGATGATGGGAGATTGGTGCTTGAAGCATCAAAAGAGATCGAAGGGTCTTACATTTTTAAAACTAATATTTTTTTGATGAATGCAGGTACAACACTAGATGAGAAAGTTGTTGCTATAAAAGCAATCAGAGACTATAGTTGTAATCAAGAATGAGTTCTTGATTATTCTTCATTGCAGAAATTTGAGTGTTCAGCTCAGTTGGAGACGAAAGAGTTCAACAAAGAGGAGTTACTCCAAGGAATTGGCGAAATTGACAAGCGGCATAACAGAGTTTGGAATCCTTGAGGGAGCAAGTCATCAAGACTTGTGGATGTCGCATTGTTATAGAAAAGCGATAGACCTCAAAGACATGAGTCTATGGAAACTTCTCTACATGGGGAGTCTAATGCAGGAGCATCAAAGCTAAATTTTTATTATTCCTTTATGTAATTTAGGGGGTGAGATATTTTAATTATTTATTTAAATTTTGCTCATTTTTAATTAATTAAGAGAGAAAATATAAATGTGAGGATTATTGTAAATATTCCTTAAATAATTAAGGATATGAGTGGAGTTGAATTAGGTAGATAATCTAGGGATTAGGAATTCCATAAACGGGACTTATTTGAGTCCAAAAAAAGATAAATCTAAATTAGATTTTAAGTTGAGATTTGTGTGGAGGAAATTATGGCATGGAATAAATTATATTTATGTATAAATATGTAGCTTGTGAGGGTGAGAAAAAACAAGCGAGGAAGTGAGGAAGTGAGGAATACAAAGAGTAAGAGAAATGGTTTGAAGGGCCGAGAGCCAAGAGGTCGCCCATTGTAATATTTCACAAATTTTTTATGTTTTATAATGTATTTTTATTTGTATGGCTCTCTTTCCTTCGTATGTATTTTTGAGTTGAACATATTTATGGTTTTAACAAAGAATTTTAATTTGACGAAGTAGATGAGGTTTTTATATGCAGGGATTTGATTTAACCTCATATTTATGGTTTTAACAAAGAATTTTAATTTGACGGAAGTAGATGAGGTTTTTATATGCTAGGATTTGATTTAACCCAGTATCCTGGAATCAACATGCACAAGATTTTTGAAGCCAAACTGAACAACTTTTAGGCATGAAGAAACCACATTACCATTTTTCCACTTAACCTTTCAATTTGGCCCTAGCAGATTAATGTTTCCTTTGACGTGACCCTATCAGATTAATGCCTCCTCTGATGCAACCCTAGCAAATCAATGTCTCGACACTTGAATGGGTGGGGTTTATGTTGACAAAGAGTTGTATGGGAAGTCTGTCGATGACTTTGTGGTGATTCAAATCACAGATAGATGACTCTGTGGTGATTCAAATAGAAGATAGATGGTCTGGCTGCGGGGGAAGGAGAATAGAGTGGGAAAGAATATTATGGCACGAAATAAGCCTTAATGGAAGATAAAATATAATATATACAATATATTGTATATAATTAGTCTTATTTATTATATATAATATAGCCTAGGTGAAGAGGTAGCCTAGCCAAAGGAAGCCAAATGAACTGTCAATTTTGGTTCACATAGGAGGAGTCAAAATTCTTAGATTATGAAACACCAAAATGATATATATATGATGCCTCACAAAACTATTAGTATAAAACCATGTGATAGTCTAATATCATGTGCCAATACAATTTTCTCAGGGCAAAATATGAGCTAAAACAAGAAGCATTCTTAGTTGCATGGTCTAAAACCATTTTGAGCCAATAAAAAAATATGTCCTAAAATAACCACCTCAACCAACTCAAACACATAAGTGGACTAGTGAAAGAGAAGAAGTGAACTCTAAAATATGCCCACTCGCATGTGTGGATGTTGTGTAGTCAAAACATAGTAATATTTTTCCTATGAAAAATTTTAGTAGCATCATAACTAGGTCAAATTTTGCCCAATTTTCTAATATGACCTCATTTTTAAAATATCATAGTCATTCTGCATTTAATGGCATAGATTCAAGGAAAATTTGGGAATTATTACAAAATATAGCTACTCCTGAAGCTGACTTCCCTAAAAAATGTGTTCTAGCCAGCTTGTTAACCTCAAGAATTGGTCCATGTGGCATATGATGATGATGTGGATTCATTCTCATCATATAGCACACTATCATGGATTCCTAGACAATGTATTTCACTATAGTGTCACATATCCTAAGAAAAATAACACAAATCCAAAAATAAACATATATGTTTATATGCATGTGTTATTTTTGGATTCCTTCTCGATTAGTCTCCCTCGGAATTTTGTAGATTGTGTTATGACGAATAATTTAATAGATTGTGTTGTGACGAATAATTTTCTTGTGGGCTTGGCATAATTTCCTGATCTCTATATCTATGAATTAGGTGGGTTTGAACCTTTAGACCATAGACCTAAAAGGTAGTTCACAATGTTGACTACCAAAATTAGATCCATCACCATTTGTGCCAATTTGGATTCCATCCCTAATATATCTCTTTGGAATTTTGATTTACATTCACCATTTATTTCTCATGTGTCGATGCGTTAGTTTTCATTTTGTCTCTAGTCAAAATTGTCCTAAATTGTCATATTTTGTCTCAAATGTTTTACCTAGTTAGCATGCAAACAACATGGTTATAGAATGTTACACTTGAGTGCCTCTCAATCCAAGTTAGTTTCAACCTCCACAACTACCCATAATGAACAATACACAATCAATCCTCCCACTTCAAATGATGCAGAGTTTCACCCTTTACAAGTCATGGGTAGCAATTGGTAGTCAAGAAGAAGATGCAAAGGAAGATGGTGCATATAGAATCAAACTTTCATTCATATCTAGAAATCAAAACCAAATATGTAAGTGGTGAAGCCACAAAGTTGTAAAATGCATCAAGTTGTTCCTTGTGCAAGCCAATGCAAGAGTTGGTATAGACCATTGCAATGATACTTGTTTTAATTCTAGACTCATCACATCTCACCACCTTTTCACCACAAGACATGGACCCAAATTTACGAGACATAATTATATAGAATTAAATTTATCATGATTCAGTGTATATACGTTTATTAATATTAATACTTTTCTTTTCTTTTCATTTTCAAAAAATATAGTAATTTTATATGTTTATTTATTAAATATTTTAAGTGAAGATATTGATGTTTTGTATAATTTTCATAGATTTTCCATTTTCTTTTTTTTAATAGTGAAAGTAATAATCACCAATGAAAATATTAATTGATAAATTTAAATGACTCAAAGAAATTTAGACAAAAATATATACCTCTTAAATATAAGGAAGATTTCCACTTTCAAATCTTGTTATAATTTTCGACAAAACATGTTGTCTAAGTATAAATGTGTTCATTATAAAATGAGAACATAAAACTTTGAACATAACAAGCAATCAATTATCATTTCAATCAAAAGATAGTAGTAGTGTTGTAATCCGGTTAAAAGTCATTTCAACATCCATACAAAATGTTCAACCATTTTTAAGCTAGAGACAGATGGTAATAATAGTGTAATCTAGCTAAAAATCAAATCAACATCCACATGAAATGTTAAACCTTTCTAAAGGTAAGAAACTCCTTTGTATATTAGGTTTGGTTAGAAATATAAAATGAGGTTTGCAACAATGTTGCACTTATTTTAATGTAAGTAATTTTTTCATGTGAATCCTTTTTTTCACAATAATTAAATAGAAAGTGGCTTAATACAAATCATAATAAGAATTAATCATTACTAGGGATTTACCAAATTTAAATTTATAACCTAGGACTTTTTTATAATAAAGGAGTTTTTGATAATATATTTTGGACAATAATTGAAAAAAATAGATTAATATTTAAAACTTAATAAATAATAACCTACATAATTTTAATAAAAAATAATGCCATACATGATTTGAATAAAAAATTGATTTACCTTAATTTTTTAATCTAAATCATTTGTAAAATGTTTATTTAAAAATTTGACTCCAATGTATTAGATTATTGTCTTATTGTATAGTACACAATCTATTAAATATTCTGTAACCTGTCTTAACGTCGTAATACCGACGGTTGTCCGGACATGTCGTAATACTGACGGTTGTCTGCACACGTCGCAATATTGACAGTTGTCCCCCATTCTGTCGCACTACCGATAAGTGTCTCCAAACGTCGCTATAGTGACGTTTACTCCAAATGTCACAATACCGACTCATGTATTAGAAACGTCGCATTTCCTACGTTGTGTCCCTAACCGTCGGTGTACTGATGACGTTCCTAAACATTGCAATACCGACGATGTCCCTATATGTCGGTATAGCGAGGGTTATTGGCGGGATTTAAAAAATTGAGAAAAATTGGGGAAATTTCCGACAATACGTCAAAAGTGTCGGAATTTTGACCAAATGTACTAGCGTATACATGCTTGTTGTATAATTCCTACATGGTATCAAAGCACAAGAAATCAAAATAGTGGATGAGGAGCTAAGTTTGTGACTGAATAGAATTTGAATTTGCAGAAAGAATTTCTTGGTGCTACAGCTGATTCAGGATCGAAATGGCTTTCAATGGCTTGAGATTGGAGTATGCACTTGAGGAAAGATCTAATTGTATTTCTTGGAAGGACATGATGGAGGCAGTACTCGAAGACAATGGCTTGAAGGAATTCATTGACAATGATGTTCCTAAACCCGTTGTGACAAATGTTGCAAATATTGATGCATGGCAAAAGAAAGTGGCAAGGGCGAGGAGGATCTTACTGGAGGGAGTACGAGACCACATTGTCTCAAGTATCCATGGCAAAGCGACTCCATATGCAATGTGGAAGGATTTGACAGATCTATTTCAGAGTAGCAGTGACCATAGGAAATTGGAACTAAAGGATAAACTCAGGAAGATCAAGATGGAGAAGAACGACATTATTCTGATATACTTAACAAAGTTTTTCCAATGTCATGTTGAGATTCAACAAGATGATGAGCTTAGTGAAAAGAGTCGCCTTCACTAAGTAGGCCCGTAGGCTATTTTTGGCGCAAGTCTATTTTTAGATTATGTCTATTTTTAGACATGTTGATCATATTCTATGAGTTGCAGGATGCTATTTGTGGATGGTTGGTCAAGTTGGAAAAATAGATGGACTTCTATTTTTAGACATATTTGGCGGAATCTATTTTTAGATTGCCAGTCTAAAAATAGATATGTCGAATATTATTAGCTCTTAATAATATTTGGACTATAAACATTATCTTATTCTCTTGGAGCACTTCAGTTAAGTGCACAAATGTGGCACAAGAGCTGACAGAAGGAATTACGCTATTCCTGAGGGTTAAGTGGAGCTATTGCATGGAGACTTTAGTTAGAACTCATGTGACAGAGTTTGGTGGAGTTATTGAGGTAGTTGGTGGAGTTGTGTTCAGTTTAACTCAATTAGACACAATTGAGCTAGTTGTATCTAGTCTAACTGATTGATACACTAGTGAGAGTGGTGTGAATTAATTATTAATTAATTCACTAAATATTAACTCATTAATCAACTGAAGAATACATCAGTTAACTACAGTGCATGGACAGTTTTAGTGGAGACCAGTGGAGAGATAGGTGAAAGGGCAAGATGACTATCAGTTGTGACTATAGTGATGCATTGATTGCATCCAACACTTAGTAGAGATGCCAATGAGGATTGCGCAGTGCAAGCCAGGTGGATTCGAGTTCATTCAGAGCCATTCTTCAGCAGGGATTGCACAGTAGAGGCAGGCTAGCAGGTGGCAGAGATCGGTGCATGGATTTGCTAGATCGGACCTGATTAGTGTGTAGCGATTGTATTGTACTGAGAGCTTGATATGATCAGCTTTGTATGAGGATTGTTACATGATCTCTATGACATATATTATATACAGATAGTTGGGTTTTTTAGCTTCAAGCTTTCCCGTAAAATCATTGTGTTAATGTGTGTGAATTTTTATGGTTTCATGTGTGCTTTGCAATTGATTTAATTTCCGCATGTGATGATCAATGGTGGAATAGATTTTGTATTGTGCATGAAGTTAAAATAGTGTGCGATCAGGAGAATCTTGGATATATAACACATTATTTATATAATTTCTACATGGTATCAAAGCGATATTGATCAGAGAAATTGCAATTATTGAAGCGGTTGAGTTTTGTGCTAGTGGAATTCGAATTTGCTGCAGTGTTTTCTTGGTGTCGAAGTTGAGCATTCATTGAAATGTCTTTCAACGGATTGCGATTGGAGTATGCCCTTGAGGGCAGCTCGAAATATATTGCATGGAAGGACAAGATGGAGGTGATGCTGGATGATAATGGATTGAAGGAGTTCATAGATGCAGAAATTCCAAAACCTGCTTCTAGCGATGCTGCCGCACTTGACGCATGGCAAAAGAAGACAACAAAATGTCGAAGGATTTTGTTGGAAGGTGTGAAGGATCACATTGTGTCCAGCCTTCATGATAAAGCTTCTCCATTCTTGATGTGGAAAGCTTTGACAGACTTGTTCCAAAGCAGAAGCGACCAGAGGAAGTTGGCGCTTAAAGACAAACTCAGGAAAATTAAAATGGAGAAAGGCGACAGTATACCCAAGTACCTCACGAAGTTTTTCCAGTGCAGGGATGAGCTGGGAAGTGTGGGGGTTATTGTTGATGAAGAATACTTGGTGAGCTTAGCTCTCCTTGGGCTTCCGAAGAGTTGGCATAGCTACGAGGACTCTGTCAATGGTCGGGAGAAACTGTCGGGATGGGAGCGACTTTGGTCGGATCTTGTGCAGGAGGAGATAAGGCAGGGTACTAGGGATGGATATTCTTCGAAGAATGAAGATAAATAAAATTGCGCTCTGGCTACCAAAGCAAGGAAAGGGAAAGGAAATAAAAATCCTTCTCAATCCGGTGCGAAAGGCAAGAAGCAAGACTTGTCCAAGGTGAAGTGCTTTCGTTGTCACCAACATGGACATTACGCCTCTAATTGTCCACAGAAAAAGAAAAATAAGCAGGATGCTGGATCTTCAGCTGGAGAGGCCTTAGCCTCGCAGTTTGAGATGGATTTTTCACTGATCTCATGCTTGGTTTCAAGTGTGATGGGATCAGTGTGGTTTCTTGACAATGGTGCGTCTTTCCATATGACCAGAGACAAAGATTTGTTTACTGATCTGGATGAGAAGGATCTTGGAGTGCACATTGAGATGGGTGATGATGGTAGATACAGTGCGACTGGTATCAAGACCATTTCCTTTGAGAGGGATTTTGGAAAACCTTTCATCTTGAAGGATGTCATGCATGTTCTAGGATTGAAGAAGAATCTGATCTCTGTGGCGATGTTGGAAGACAAGGGATATGATGTTATTTTTAGCGAGGGAAAGGCTTTCCTGCGCAACAAAGAAACTAGTGAAACCCGAAGGATAGGGGTTCAAGTTAAGAACCTTTATCAATTGTAGGTAGATGGTTGTGCAACAATGGAAGGCAAAGCAGAAGGAGTGGTGAGCCGGTATGAGGGCGAATTGTGGCACAGGAGATTGGGCCATCTTCACCATGGTGCTTTGAAAATTTTGCAGCAGATTTATAACGAGCTTCCCAAAGGTACACTTGCGCAGTAAAATCAGTGCAAGGGATGTACTTTGGGAAAATTTGAGAAGACCACTTTTCATGAGAAGAATAATCACGCCACGACGACCCTTGAGAGAATTCACACAGACGTGTGTGGACCTTTCTCAGTAGCTTCGACAGCAAAGCACAAGTATTATGTGATATTTGTTGATAACTTTTCTCGTAAGTGTTGGATCTTCTTCATGCAGAAGAAGAGCGAGACATTCTCAAAGTTCTGTGAGTTCCAAGGCACTGGTTGAGAAAGAGTCAGGGAAGCAGGTGAAAGCTCTTAGGAGCGATAATGGTGGTGAATTCATCTCTGGCGAATTCAAAGACTTTTGTAGCACATAAGGAATTCAAAGAGAGCTTATAGTGCCTCATAACCCACAGCAGAATGGGGTCGCAGAGCGAAAGAACAGAACGATCATGGGTGCTGCATGGGCGATGTTGCATGATCAGGGCCTTCCCATACACTTGTGGGCTGAAGCATGCAACACTGTGGTTTATGTGAAAAACCATTGTCCTCATAGAGTACTTGGCATGAGTACACCCGAAGAGGCATTTTCTGGTAAGAAGCCTGATATTTCTCATTTGAAGATTTTTGGCTCACCTGTTTACAGTCATGTGACGAAGGATGCCAAGAAGAAGCCGGAGTTGACCGCAGAGGTTGGGATATTTGTGGGGTACACAGAAACACCTCACAATTATCGTGTGTATTTTAACTACTTCACGCAACAGATTTGCTTGCACTCAAACAGAAATTAAAATGATGTAAATTAAATCACACTTAGC